>CM035408.1:224438292-225038292 GCA_020310875.1 Ceratopteris richardii
GCAATATGTATGCATATGCATTATGTATGCATATGCATTATGTATGCATATGCATTATGTATGTGTATGTATGCATGTGCATTATGTATGCATGTGCATTATGTATGCATGTGCATTATGTATGCATATGTGTGTGTATGCATGTAAGTATGTATGTATGCATATGCATACGCATATGCATTATGTATGCATATGTATGCATGTATGTGTATGTGTGTGCATGTCTCTCTATGCATATGTTTGTATGCATTATGTATGTGTATTTCTACATGTGCATTATGTATGCATATGTGTGTATGCATATATGTGTGTGTGCATGTATATGTGTGTGTGTATGCATGTATATGTGTGTGTATGCAACATTATGTGTGTATGTGTGTATATGTGTGTATGTGTGCATATGTGTGTGTATGTGTGTGTGTGTCTATGTGTATGTGTGTGTGTATATGTGTGTGTGTGTATGCATATGTATGTGTGTGTAAGTATGTGTGTGCATGCATACCTAGCTTCAACGATGATACCTTGCTCTCTCTCTCTCTCGTGCTCTATCTCTCTCTCTCTCTCTCTCTCTCTCTCTCTCTCTCTCTCTCTCTCTCTCTCTCTCTCTCTCTCTCTCTCTCTCTCGTTCTCTTGCTCTCTTGCGTCCAAATCCCGACACAAATGTGCCGGGAGAAATCAATTTTTTTTTTTTACATTCCAGAGCATCGCTTATGCGATGCTCTCGAACACAGGACGTCGCTTATGCAACACATAAACGTTGCAGCCAGTTTGCCAACATCGCAAATAACATCACTAGTTAGCGATGCTATTTGCGACGCACACTTTTAGCATCGCATAAGCGACACTACCATCGCTTATGTGACGAAGGCTCGTAAAAAAAAAAATCCAAAACCAAGACCGTCGCTTATGTGATGCTAGCGTCGCATAAGCGAGGATTCTCATTTTTTTTCAATTTGGGGGTGTCGCTACGCCCCCTATTTCTTGTAGTGTCACAAAAATGTTTACTAGGTGCCTCAAGTTTAGGGAGAGAGGACACCATTTCAGATTTCTATAGGTGTAGCAAACTAGCAAAAATCAGATGACCAAAGAGTGCATGCCAAAGCTTTGCATCTGACATAGCCTGAGAATAATGTACTGCACATGCTAAATCATTCATTGGCTTTTCATAGTCTATGAGCTTATACAACCCACAACATAAAATTCCACAGGCAATAATGACATTGCCATTTGATAGAACATGAACTGTACAATTGTGACTAACAAATTATCAAACCGATCTTGGTTAATCCTGAAACTAATAACAAATCATTCTGCACAAGATTAGCAGACCCTGTTTTTTATGTAGAAGCCTCTACAACAACCATTCTAGCCTCTTACTTCTTTGCCTCTTTTGCAGCTAGTTTTGGACAGCTCTTATGGCATGATCATTTCCTATACATAATTTGCGAAACATTTTCTACTTTTTTGTTTTCTTATCATCTCTATCATCTTTCTTAGATTGTGCAGAATTAGCAGATTTTTGCTTACTAATAGATGAGCTCCATTTACCTTTGCCCTTCTAACTAGCCAAGAAAGCTTGATCTGCAACATGCATAATGGACCTGTTCTACCTAGACTAATCTTCCTGCAACAAAACAAAGACTAACTCCTCAAATGTTGAGGTATTTGGATTGCCTTTCATCATCAACAGAAGAGTAGAAGAAAAATTCTGATATAAATATGGAAGACCATTCAGAATAGTCTGCACAAGTGAATTGTCAGCCAAGTTTTCATCAATAGAAATCAAGTGCTCCTTCAAATCTTTGATCTTTGTCAAAAAACTGTCCATGGAATCTCCTTCATTCATGTGCTCATTCTAACTATTTTCAGAGGTAAGCAACACGAGCCTCATTCCTTGCCTGGTATAAAGTGGTAAGTGTATCCCAAGCACCCTTTGATGTTCTGCATGAGTGAATATGAGTAAAAATGGCACGTTTGATAGAAAAGGCTATCAATGCATGTGCCTGCGCATCTATGCCATCCCAACAAAGTTTCTCTATAGTATTTGCAATAGAAACTGCAGCATGGATAGGAACCTGAAGAATATCACCATCTTCAATGCCATTTGCATCACCTTCATTAAGTGTGTTTGCATGTGTAATAGGAAGTATTTCAACACCATGTACAATATTCCACAGTCCTTTGCAACCAATACATGACACATCATATAAGGCCATAATGGTAATTGGTACGATCCAACTTATCCTCAATATCCAACATATGTAATAAATCACTGCTTTGAGCCATGGCCACTGACTAAAATACCCCGATGTAGAAAAATCATTGTATCTCAAAAATTTGAATAGAAATACCCTATCATGTTCTATTAAAATTATAGAAGACTTTGAGATGCTTATACTGACAAATTGAAACTTGTATATATTTTTGGCAAAAAAAGACAAAATTGCCTACACAGGCACTATGATAGTGCGTTCGGAGGTCAAAACAAGCTCAAATCACTGACACCACATAGCAAAGCTATTTTGAACTCCTAATTGCCCTCAATATGCTTACTAAATTTCATGCGATTTTGAGGGTATGACTGGAGGGGTGTCGACGATGCCCTAGATGAAGTGGTGACCTGCTTTGATACCAATTGTTGAAGTTTGTGGTCTATCGAAGCACGCGAACAACACAAGGAAGAAGAAGAAGAAGCTTGGAGCATAACACACAATATTGAATGTATTACCAAGAGAAATGTATTACAATTCTAAATGTATTACCAAGAGAAATGTGCAAAGATATATGACCCATTAGGGTTATAGGCGTATATACAAGACGAGGGAAAAAAACCTCTTAAAGAGGGAAAAAAGTTTCCCCATGGTCATAGTGTGTTCACACACATCATTACCTAAATATATCAACAGATCTCTATTGTCGACCCAATTGCTACCGTCGGGTGGGATATTGCAAGCCAGAGGAGGATGGGAAATGATCTAATAAAGCCGCTAGGACAGAGGAAGTCTACTGTCCAACCCCCTCCCTCGGCTACGGAGAGAAGCCCGCAAAAGTCTGAGTAGGACGAGGATATGATGATCTAATAAAGCCACTAGGACAGAGGAAGTCTATTGTCCAACCCCTTCCGTCAGCTATAGAGAGAAGCCTGCAGAAGTCTGAGTAGGAGGAGGATGTTGAGATGCTTGTGGGGAAGGCTACTGGGAGGCCTACTGAGATTGTTGTCAGTTTTGGCATCGAGATCTGGAGGGTACACTTTTGCAAGGTGAAAAATCTTATGAAAATCAAAACATTGTTTTGGGAGGCTAGAATAGTCGACCCGCTAAATCAATCAATCCCCCGATAAGCATGGAAGCTCAACTGAGTCAAAAATAAGAATTCAAATAGAAGGTAGGCCCACTACCATGGCCACAACAAAGGCAATCGATTGCAAGATCTCCTAGATCTACTAGTATGGGGCAAGTGAGGTAGATACTCATGACATAAACCTGTAAAACAAGTGGTTACTAGAAATCCACATTCTTCTTAGGGGATAAAAGCTGAGGATGTCTCTAACGAAGCATCAAAACCATGGACCCAAGCATGTATGTAAGCTTGAGCAACTCGTATCTCAATTGGGGAAAGTCTAATCATCTATGTGAGTGCCTTAGGATTATCTAACTCCATGATAAAAATTACTGACCCAAGGTCTAGATATCAACCAACTTGCCAACTTCGACAAGCAGGCTACTTTGAAGGAGGTCCTTGAGTTCGCCAGGACTAGGATGTGAACAAATGATCTTGTTGATAACTAAAGAGGCTTGGATGCGCTCTACCTTCGAAACAAGACTTGCTCCATCCTCATCAATAAGGGAGAGTCGAAAGGGCAACAAACTCGTTGCAACTGAGGGGGCTTCAAAAGAGTCCCTCTGAGGGAAAGACTCAGGCTCCATTCATGTTTGTCATGCACAAGGGGGAGACAAGAGAGATTAAGGAATATGAAGAAAAGTGGGTTCCTCCACAACATTGCCTAATCCATAGAGAACGGAGGGACAAGAAGAGGATCAATGAGAAAAGAAAGAGGGGAGGAGGGGGGAGAGGGGGGGCAATGGGAAAGGAAAGGGACGATGCCAAATGAGGAGGGCGAAAGAAGAAGGAAGGAGAATAGGGGAGGGCACTAGGAAGTCGCAGCAAAAGAGGGAAGGGGGAAGAGGGCATCTAGAAGAGGGTGCAACGTTCGCTAAATGGATTCTAAGATGTGTGGATAATGATGAATTTAGGGCTTGTTTAGCTAAAAGGAGAATTAATCTATTAAAGTGCACTTTTCTCTACCCTCTAAATTACTTGCTAACATAAACGTTTTGATGCACGATTCTTTATGGTCTCGATGGACCTCTCAAACACTCTGAAATAGGGCTTACTATGAAGGAACATAAATGCTTTGAAACTAGTTTCAAGATTTATTTTTTTTGAAGTGCAACAAAAATGTATTAAAGAGAAAATAAAATACAATCCCAATAGGGGACACCCCAGAGAGGGGGGAGAGTTACATCATAGCATCTAAATAATCCAGCAGACTAATCCTCATGGCAAAATACATGGCTAACCATTTCCTCCTCCAACATCTAGACTTGTAGGTTTCACAAAAGGATAGCCAAGAATGATCTCCCAAAGAAGCATCATTGATAGGTTCTTTACATTCTTTAGCAATACGTTGAATTCTCTTGACACATTGATACATAAAATCTCTGGGTGAGGGGGAGAATTTTTTTCATTCCTCTGTTTCCAAATGAACCAGATAACCTGAGCTCTGATTATCTGCCATAAGCCAACATCCAATTTCTTGTTCGTCCCAATGAGAATATCTCTTCTCGACAAGGGGGGGAAGATCATTACAGCTACATTACATCTAAATCAACTTCCAATATTTGGTAGTACTTGAGCAATGGACAAAAATGTGATCTAGATCCTCTTCATAGCCACAATGAGAGCACTTCCCATTGCAAATATTGAGCATCTTTGCTTTGGCACCAGTCCATAGGCCTTGATGCAGGATCATCCACAGTAGAGTTGAGTGCTTCATAGATGAAGGAAATGCCCAAAGTAGCTTGAATCTGTATCTCCATTGAGATGCAGACTAGTTTAGGTTCCACTTTCTGTTCAACCTACGGACAATGTTCAAAGGCTTGTAGTCAAGGAAACTAGCAAGCTTATCAGTTATCCACACTTTTTTACTCAAAATCATAGATTTACACTGACAGGAAAGCCCAATGTTATCAAGAGTAGTGACAAAAGAATCATAGGAATCATCACTGCACATGGATCTCCAATTGGAGAAGCCCTTCTTCCACATTTATTACTTCTTATAGAGAGAGGGGAGGGGTTTAACCATCCACACTAGATTGTATCCTGCAAGATAAACCAGTAGTTATTAGAAAAAAATGAGGCACTACATACATTTTTTTATATTCATCCAAGCATTCCACAGTGAGCAAATCAGCTGGCTCCCCTTAGGGGTAAAGTGGAAGGGGGAAACCACAATGTCCCAAAGATCAAAGTTGTTCCAACTTTTGTGCTCCTTGATATGAAATTTTTTGACATTCCTTTTAATTAAACAGGGCCAAAAATCACAAGAGCCCGTAGCTCTCAAAATCCATTTCCCTAGTTTCAAGCTTTGGGTAGGTCCTCTTGGGTGAATGCCACCACTTGGACCCTCTTTTATGGCACCTATGGATATCATTTGTTCTCTGGCATATATGGCATAATCGAAACAATTTCATTTTCAACAACGGCAAGAATAACCACTTTTTTTCATTCAAGAATGTGCTAAGCTCTCAAGTACTCTTAGGTGTGGTTTAACGGATGTGCCTTGTACTCTTAGGCAGATGGCGAAGGTTATATATATATATATATATATATATATATATATATATATATATATATATATATATATATATATATATATATATATATATATATGCCCAACAGTATTCGATGAATAATGGAGATGGCCAATAAAAATTTATTCTCAAAGCGGTACAAAGTTGTTCCAAAGGGGGAGCTCATCTCACAAAATGGTGGACCCGGAATTCTTGTTGTTTTTTTTATCAAATGAAATATTGACATTTGGATAAGCCAAGTGGACCGTTGGGCTGTGTGAACCTAGCCTAAATGTTTGCTTTTGGTTTGAATATTGGTGCTCTCTGCCATAGACCAAGTCTAACTTCCTTTTTTTTTTTAAGGAAGTTTGGCTAAAGCCTAATCTCCCCCAGCTTGAATGTATTAAAAAAACAAGTGTACAAGTGAAGAGCATAGACCTTGTCTAACTTCTTCTTTCTATTAATACATTTCTCTGCACATTCAGTAAAAATGGAAAGGAAATGAAGAAGCATCGGTTTCAATTCATTTCTCTGTACATTGAAAAACAAAGGGAAAGAAATGAAGAAGTATCGGTTTCAATAGGTGATGGAGGGAAAAGAGAGGAAAGCATCACTCTGAACTTTCATGAGATGATCGAGGAAAGACAGAAGAAAAGAGAATTGAAACGCAGTGGGCGGACTCGGGCGATGGGGAGATGAAAGGGCCTCCCTATCTTCGCAGACGTGAAACAGGCGAATTCTCATAATAGCCGTAGAAGCAAATACGGCCTGCGCTGTGTAACCAATGAAAGCGCAGATTTGTGGGCTGCTCGTGGCGCACGCATTCATGGGGGATGCCTCGCCCTCGGCGCAAGCCCTTATCCACTTTGAGAGGCCTCGCCTTCACAGGCACATGTCACACTTTCTCTCCCACATACGCACAGCGGCACAGCTAGGACGCGCCCATGTCGATCGACGTAAATTGTAATTATCCATGTATGCGAGTGCACATCTGAGTGCGTGCGCTCGTATCATACGCTGACAGGTATGCGTCTGTAGCTGTGCGTTTGTTTGTCCAATGGTTGGAACTTGGAGTCCGGGCTCCGGAGGTCTTGCTCAGTACTGCAAGATCCGAGTCGTGCGCCATTGAGGTACAGAAGCAGGTTCTGGGAGAACGATAAGGTTCCCCTGCATAGTGCAGACGCAGCCGAATCGTGCGCCCTTGCCCTCGAGGTACATATGCGAGTTTTTGGAGAACAATAAGGCCCCTCATAGTGCGGATGGAGTACCTCACCTCACCCGCCGTCTCTACCTCGCTCTCCATGCCGAGTAGCGATGATCTGCGTAGTTGCATCTGTATGTCTTAGTGAGTGCGTGGCGTATGTGGTGTACGTCTGTATAAGTCTTCGTAGAACGATCCCTGCTTAGAAATTGACGACCTGAATCGTGCGCTATCGAGATGAAAATGCAGATGATCGGAGAAGGATCATAACGCTTGTGATCGTGCAGACATGGCAGCGGATCATTTCACACATAGGCTCGAGTTCGCGCACACAGACACTCAAACACATTTACTTTTCTTTTTCATCCCCGTCGCGCTCGTCTAGATATTCCGAGTCCCTCAAACACGCACTCTCTCTATCTCGAAAATAAGACTCTCAATACCGCAGACATAGATATGTCGCCATTTCGCATGCATCCGCTCGCGCGCGCGCCCTCATACATTCCCTCTTCGTCATCGATTCCTTCCGCGCCTTCTCGCTCTGGATGCAGAAATGTCACTGAGAGCCCTTGATATCGGGCTCGTAGGTTGTGTGAGCAACTCCCATTGCTGCGGCTTGCAAAATCAGCTTTAGAACTGCTTGGCTACATCATGAACGCATATGGTGGTGACAGTGATGATTCGTAGCAGGAGGACTAGTGCGTACTGTACGAGATGCAGTGGACTAGTGATTTCCTTGCTGCTCTGTGACAGCCATATATTCGGACTTGCAGTCTTGAACTTTCACTTCTCCCTTCGTTTTCCTGCTTTTTGCTTCTTTCGTTTTTCTTGTTTTCCCAGAAAAAGCAAACAGATTAAAATTTAATCAAAAAGTACAAGAATCCGAGGCTAATCACTCAGCGTCTGTTGTCAACTTAACAAGCTGAAGCGCTGATTGTGAATGTTTTGGATGGAATAAGTGCTTGAGAGAAGTGATACATATGGAAACATGTGAAAATTGTGACCATTCCATGTATAATGATGCAAAAAATATTGAATTAAGAAACAAAGGAAGTATACAGCCTCAAAGGTGGGGAAAGGTGGGGGAAGGGGCACCCTTAAATTAGAGAATAACGTCAAAAATCATGGTAAGCCTAGAATTAGAGTATAGGGAGAGGAGAACTACAATTTAGAGGTATACTTAGATACTTCTGTTATACAATCGGTCACTGAAATCCTCTAAAGAGCTTTCGAACAACAGTATGTTCCTTTGCTGCCAACAAGTTCCATAGGTAATTTGTCACATTATGAATCCTTGGGTGGGAACACTATTTAGGATGAGGTGGCTTGATTTGCCACAAGGTACCAGATGGTGCAATTGATATATGGTTAGAAAGAGACTCATGGAGAGTCAATTTTGCATGAGTAACTAGGTTGAGAGCTCGGTGGTTGGGAGGAGAGACTGTATGACTATCTCTGTGTGTTCGAATGTTCATAGAGGGTTGGGCACACAAAAGATGAGTTTGCATCATAATATGGACTTAGGTAGTTTTGGTGATGTTATATGTCATGGGAATGATAGTTTGGAAGTTATTGTCATGGGATTGATAGTTTGGAAGTTATATATTAGACACCACACAGACGGTTTCTCACCTTTGAGATGATCTCCTATGAGGCTTCTTGAGGGGAAGGATATGGGGGAACAACACATAGAGATCACCATGAACAAGGAGTACATGGGGTCCAAGAGAGTTTGAGCACTTTTTATTTACCATACAGACATTTCATTTACATTTTCGAGGATGAAAATCCTTTCAAAGGGAAGGAAAAATGTCACATATATGAGTCCTTGGGTGGGAACACCTTTTAGGATGAGGTGGCTTGATTCGCCACAGAGCATCAAGTGGTGCAATTGATATATGGTTAGAGAGAGAGACTCATAGAGAGTCGATTTTGCATGAGTAACTAGTTTGAGAGCTTGATGGTTGGGAGCAAAGACTGTATGACTATCTTTGTGTGTTTGAATGTTCCTAGAGGGTTGCGCAAGCAAAAGATTAGTTCACATCATAATATAATTGCACCTCCAAAGCATCCAAAGATTAGGATGCATCTTTATTCAGACATCAAGTAATAACTCATTATTGTGGAGCAATTCTAGATGAAGACACTATCAAGAAGGATGCAAAATTTCAAACAATTTTCTTCTACGTTGCATGAGTAGAATATGCACACCAAATCTTCTCTCTTTCTTACATTGTTTTAGCCTCGATATAGCTTATGGATGCTATTTTTAAAGCTTACAAGAGAGTATAGTGTGGAAAGAGCTCTTAAAAAGTCTATAAAAGTGAGAAACTATCATTTGTTATGGTTATTCGTGTGAAGTGAGCTTAAAGGACTGACAAATCTTGTGATCTTTTATACTTAGACTTTTTCAATCATGAGTGATCTTCTTGGAGCATACTATCTCTTGTCTACATGTGTGTGTGTGTATGTGTGTACACATGCATGTGTGGGACCACATGTACGCTTGCATTTCTTTCTTTGTAGTTGTGTGTGCTTCTACCTCATTGCATGCAGTCTTTATACCAACCAACTAGCTACTCCATGTGCACTTTTTGGGACTAAGAGGATGAGAGCCTTACACTATTGGCACTGTTGTCAGGGAGAGTTTTTGTCGACATGCATGATGGTAAGATTTCACTTGAGGTATGTACTTATGGAGCTCTATTGTAGTACGATGATGGGAGCTTTGCATTTTTGGCACCGCTTTTGGGCAGAGTTCTTGTCAGTGTATGTGATTATAAGTTTTTTCTTGAGGTGTGTACTTCTAATTATGTGCTCTCTTGGACTATGATAACAAGACCTTAAAATTTTGGAACCCTGCCCATGGAGAGTGCACTCTTGAATTACAATGACAAGAAATTTACACTTTTGGTAGTGTTGCTAGGGATTGTGCACTCTTGGACTATGAAGAAAAGAGATTCACACTTCTGGCACCATTTTTAGGAGGGATTCTTGTGGACCTCCTTCTCATTTTTTGCACTCTTGGACTGTGATGATGAGAGCTTTACACTTTTGTCACTCTTTCTAGGGGGTTCTTATTGACATGTGTGATGGTAAGAGTTCCGTTGTGGTATGTACTCTTGGTGCTCTTTTCATGTGTTCTAGGTACTTCTCCATCATCTTCATCACTTAGATAGCTAGCTTGGTAGGTAGATACCTCGAAATAGGTGACTTTTAGGTTTTAGGTTTATGATTTTTCAAAATTTCCTTTGATTTTTCCTCTTCTTCACATTTCAACTCTTATCAACATTATTTCTTCCTCTTTTCTTGAGTTTCTAGACATTATTGTTGGAACATCAAACTTACACTATGCTTGAGGTGGATTTGATCTACATCAAAAGTGCTATGGTTTGGATTATGCTAAAATATCCATTGAAGCATTCTTTTACCTATGTTCATTTATTGTATTTTTTTAAAAGATTGTTTATGGATCATTTACCATTCAAAAAGCCTAGATCTTTACACATGTAAAAGTAGAAAAAGAGAGCTAAAATTCCACGAATTTGAGGTGTTTGAGTTGCAATCAATGAATCAATCAATCACCTAAAAGTAGATCAAAATAGATCTTCCCTTTTCCTAGATTATAGGAAAGTGAATTGATTCCCTCCAACAATCTTTATCGCCTTCATTTGAATTCAAACTCCACTTTTAAAAGTATTGGAGCACTTCAAGATCCTTTATAAATACTTCAAATCACGTTTACATTACATGCAAGCAATATACATACACTTGTGGCCATCATTGTCTTGCTCCTTTATTTTTTTGCATCATCTTCTTCAATAACAATAAGATTGCAAAGGTTTCTACTCTCTCTACAGAGCTCCAAATTGGATTTCTAAGCACTCTTTGGAAAGCTATTAGTGTCTCATTTATGTGTATAAATTTTCGAATCATTTGGTTTGGTATATTGGGAGAAAGCTCAATTTTTCTGTCTTGGGGTCTATCTCTTCGCATTCCTGAAAAATAGGAGGTACCACTGTTGAGTGTCAAGTTCATTCCAAAAATATATTTTTCTTATTTCTTGTAACCTTGTGCATTCTATACACTCAAGCATATATGTATCACTCCTCTAAAAGGATTTTTTGCAATCTTAATCATGTTGGCTCCTCTGAGCATTTAAAGTTGACTGTCTCATCCAAAGATAGTAAGTTGTTTGAGCTAGTCAATGTGCAAGCCTATCTGTATTGTATCGAATCTTTCTCCTTGATGCTCCAAATTACATAGTGCATTTTGTTTCACTTGTGGCATGTATATAAGGTCTATTTAACTCTCCATAAGTAGAAGGGTTGGTCTTGTGCCGATTGGCTAGACCGAACTTCGTCGCTTCACAACTCACTTTTCTACCTCTACAAGCTTCTCCAAGTTCTTTCAGTGGTATCAGAGCTAGATCAACATGGGTGACGGCTTTCCCTCAATGATTGAGAAGCTTGATCAACACAACTATGTAGCTTGGCAAATCAAAATGGAGGCCTATTTGCAAGGTAGAAATCTTTATGGAGTTGTAGTAGGTGATGAAGCTATGCCTATTCCAAGATCCAAAGGAGGACCTACACAAGAGGAGACAGATAAGCTCACACTTTGGTGTGCAAAGGATGCTCAAGCAAGGTGGTACATACTAAAATCTATCTTTGACTTTCTATTACCATATATTAGAGGATGCAAGACATCTTAAGAGACTTGCAATGCCCTCAAGACTTTCTTTTCTGCTAGTACCAAAGAAAGAAAGAATAATCTTTGGAACAAGTTCAACCAAGGGAAGAAGACATTAAACAAACTATACATAGTTTGTTACCAAGGTCAAGGAGTTTTTGGATCAGTTAGCATTCATTGGAGTGCAAATTGAAGAAGATTCTAACATGAGACAAATTCTCAATGGGATTCAAAGTGATAAGCAATGGCAATCCTTCCACAACTTATGATCTCATAATGGATGTGAAAAATCTAGATTTCAACACCGTTCTTGGACAAATCCTAAATCAAGAGGCCAACAATAGCATAAAGGAAGGTAAATCCTATCATGGTAATTCAACTAGTTCTCTATATGCAGATAAGAAGGACAAGAAGTTGAAAGGCAAGAAAAAGGAAGAAGATGAATAGGAGACTTCCTAAGCCAACTTCGTAAGTAAGAGCAAGTGGAAATGGAAAAAGAAAGGACCAAAGCATGATAAAGCCAAAGGTCAGAATGTTCAACCTTGTGCCATCTGTGATAAGACCAACCACACCACTCACAATTGCTAGTTCAATGGGAAGACCCAGAAAGTAAGTGGAAGAGGTGGATATGGCAACAATAGAGGTAGAGGTGGACACAACTTCAACAATAACAATAGAGGCCATAATAGAAGGAATTACAACAATTATTCTAAAGATCAAGCACACAAAGAATCATTGCTTATAATGAATCTAAGCCACAAAGAAGGTAAAGAAGATGATCATTTGTTCTACATAGATTCCGGATGTTCAAATCATGTTACATGCAACATTGCTCTTCTATCTGACTTGGAAAGTCCAAAGCATAGACATGAAGTTCAAACAAGGGATGATACTAAGCACAATGTGGAGAAGATTGGTAATATCAAAGCTTCCAATGGCAGAACAAACATTTTGAGTAAGGTTCTCTATGTAACCACTATCACTAAAAACCTAATAAGTGTAGGCCAAATAGTTGTGAGAAGCATGGTAGGTTCTTTACTTTTGAAGTAGGAGAAAGCAAGAACATAGCTCTATTCACTTTTGGGTCTCAAACCCTATGTGAGCTTGAAGTGTGGCATAAGAGACTTGCTCATGTGAATGAAAGAACCTTGAAGGATATACATAGGGATCAAAGTGTTGTAGGACTGCCAAACATTTCAAAGCAACACATGATCAACAGATGTCATGCATGTCAGATTGGGAAGGCACAAAGACAACCATTCAACCACAAAGGCTACATCCACAACAACTTATTGGACTTAGTACATACAGATGTATGGGGACCAAGTCAAGAACCTTCATTGGTAGGATCAAGGTATTATGTCTTAGTTATTGATGACCATAGTAGATGGCCTATTTTGTACTTTATCAAAAGTAAGAATGTAGTTTTCGATTGCTTCAAAAAGTATCTAGCACATGTGGAGAATCATATACTCAAGAAGCTCAAATATAATGGAGGGGGAGAATACTTTTCCAAAAATTTTGATGAGTTCTTGTAGGATAAAGGTATCAAAAGGGAAGTGATTACTAGGTATTCTCCTCAATTGAATGGAATTGCAAAGAGAAGAAACAAGACATTGGTTGGATCAACCAGAACAATGCTTGAAGAGAAGAGGTTGCCACATTGTCTATGGGCAGAGGCTATTTCAACTATTGTGTACTTTGTCAATAGACTACCATCGAAATCACTTCAAGGTATGACTCTTATGAAGCATGGCATGGAAGAAAACCTAGTCTTGGATATTGCAAGATGTTTAGTTGTTTAGCTTATGTTCATGTACGTTCACAAATAAGAGGTAAGCTAGATGAAAGGGCAACAAACACAGTGTTTATTGGGTATGGCTCAACTCAGATGGGTTACATGCTCTATAATCTTTCAACCAAGAAATTCGCTACAAGTAGAGATGTTGTGTTTGAAGAACATAGGTCTTGGTATGATGAAGACAAACAAAAATTAAATCTACCATATGATCTTGATTCTCATTATCATCAATTAGGAAGCAATCATGATACATAGGTCCAAGATTCAAGAAGTGATATAGATGATGACCAAGATGAAAGGCAAAATGATTACAAACTATGGAAGTTAAGAGGCAAAGCAAAGATGCAGGAGTGTGGAGAATGCTCTAAGAAAGCTCCTAGAAGATCAACGAGAGAGAAGAAACAACCAGAAAGGTATGGATATGATTCCACATTTGTTACAAAGCATTCAATCTACTTTGGCAAAAGACTCAATTTTAAAGGAACCTTCAACCTATTAAGAGGCAAAGGGAAACCCTGATTGGGAAAAGGCCATGAAAGAAGAAATAGATGCATTGAAGGATATGGACACTTGGGATTCGGTTCCAATGTCATCCAATCAAAAGATAATTGGTTGTAGATGGGTATATAAAGGTAAAAGAAACTCAGATGGATCAGTTTGTAGGTACAAGGCAAGATTAGTTGCCAAAGGATGCTCACAAACTTATGGTATAGACTATGAGGAAACATTCTCACCAGTAGTAAAGATGATGACAATCAGAACATTGATAAGTGTAGCTACTGCAAGAAATTGGAGACTCCTCCAACTTGATGTAAAAAATGCATTTCTTAATGGTTGGATAGGTGAAGAGATATACATGTCACAAACACCAGGTTTTGAGAACCCTAATAATGCATCGTATGTTTGCATACTTAAGAAAGAATTTATGGATTGAAACAAGCTCCTAGAGCTTCGAATTACAGGTTGGTTACATACCTTCAAGATCAAGGGCTCAAACCTAGCAACTTAGATCCTTCTCTATTCATCAAAACGGACTACAATGAGGTTATCTATCTATGTGTATATGTAGATGATATTATTATGACAGGTGATGATCTGAATGGCATTCAAAGGATCAAGAGACACATGCAAGAGGAGTTCAAAATCAGTGACTTAGGTGAGCTCATATATTTCCTTGGTATGCAAGTGATATACACAAATGAAGGAATGTATTTGACTCAGAGAAGATACATTCAGGATCTACTTCTTAAGTTCAAAATGGAGAACACTAAACCTACAAGTACACCTTTGAAGATGAATCATAAACTTAGTGTTTATGAAGGTGAGAAAATTGAAGACATTAAAGAATATCAAAGCTTGGTAGGTAGCTTGATATATGCTACTCATACAAGGGCAAACATCTCATATAATGTAGGAGTGCTAAGCCAATTCATGCACTCGCCGAGAAGACCACACATGGATGCAATCCAAAGAGCACTTCTGTATCTCAAAGGTACAATCAATGAAGGTATATTCTATTCTTACTCTTTAGATTTGGATATTAAAATCTATTCAGACGCAGATTGGGTAGGAGCTAAGGATGATAGAAGAAGTACCTCTAGTTACTTAGCATTTGCAATTTCAAAGCTAATGTCATGGAGTTCCAAGAAGCAAACAAAAGTTGCGTTATCCTCAACTGAAGCAGAGTATAGAGGTTTGACCATAGCAATTCAAGAGGCAATATGGCTAAAAGCATTGTATACAGATTTGGGACTTGTGAGATCCAAACCGCACATATTTGGAGATAATATAAGTTCCATGCATCTAGCAACAAAATCTATTTTCCATGCAAGAACCAAACACATAGAAGTTCATTACCACTTCATCAAGCAGAAGCTCATGGCAAAGGAGATTGACATTTCTTTTGTTACATTTGAAAAGCAAGTAGAAAATATGATGACGAAGGCACTTGATGGAATAAAGCTTTGTAGATTTAAATCAATGGTAGGTATTCAACCTATTAAAGAATGAAGATCCAAGCATTCTTTAGCTTGAGGGGGAACTATTGGAACATCAAGCTTACACTATGCTTGAGGTGGATTTTATCTACATAAAAAAAGCTACGGTTTGGATTACGCTATAGTATCCATTGAAGTGTTCTTTTACCTATGCTGATTTATTGTATTTTCTTAAAAGTTTTTTTATGGATCATTTACCATTGTAAAACCCTAGAGCTTTACACATGTAAAAGTAGAAAAAGAGAGCTAAACTTCCATGAATTTGAGGTGGTTGAGTTGCAATTAATGAATCAATCCATCACCTAAAAGTAGACCAAACTAGATCTTCACTTTCCCTAGATTTTAGGAAAGTAAATTGATTCCCTCTAACAATATTTACTGACTTCATTTGAACTGAAAATCCACTTGTAGAAGCCGTGGAGCACTTCAATCTTTAAAGTACATGGAAGCAATATACATACACTTTTGGCCATCATTGTCTTGCTCCTTCATTTTTCTACATCATCTTCTTCAACAATAGTAAGGCTGCACAGCCTATTGATCTCTCTACAGAGCTCCAAATTGGATGAATCAGCACTCATTCAAAAGGTATTAGTGTCTACTTTATGTTTATAAATCCTCAAAGAATTTGGTTTAGTAGATTGGGAGGAATTGCAGTTTGTCTATCTCGGGGTCTATCTCTATGCATTCATGAAAAATATGAGGTACCACTGTTGAGTGTCAAGTTCATTCCAAAAGCATATTTTGTTTATTTTTTGTACTCTTGTGCACTTTCTATACTCAAACCTATGTGTATCACTCCTCCAAAAAGATGTTTTCCACTTGTAATCATGCTTGTTTCTATGAGCATTTGAACTTGATTGTCTCATCCTTTAGTAAGTTTTTTGAGCTAGTCAATGTGCAAACCTATCTGTTTTGTATTGACTCTTTCTCCTTGATGATCCAAAGTACATAGTGAATTTTATTGCACTTATCGCATGTCTATAAGGTATATTTGAGTCTCCATAAGCACAAGGGATGGTCTTGTGCCGGTTGGTTGGAATAAACTTCATTGCTTCACAACTCACTTTTGTACCTCCTGCAAGCTTCTCCAAGTTCTTTCAATTATTGGGGGGGTTGAATAATAACTGTTGAGTTTTCCAAGCTTTGTAGAGCAAAAAATGAGCTCAAGAGGATGCACAGAGAGATTTTTTCGAGACTTGAAGGAGGCAGGTAGCATAGCAGTTACACGTGTGAAAAGAGGTGGTAAGTACCAAAATGTAGGGTAATCATCCTCAAGAAAGGGGGGTATTTTTTAATGCAAAATTTCTTCTCCAAATGCACAATAAGAAGCTTGGACCCTGCTTAAGACCTAGTTGGACAAACCCTTTTAGCTACATAAACTACACCATAAGGAATTTCCGATGGGCTATGAATCACTTGATTTGGACACCTGTAGATCAGTTGAAGCATTCACAACAACATACTAGTTTTCCTTTCAGGTTTTGAGAAAAACCAATAGAGAATAGCTATAACTCAGAGTACAAGAAGATTTTGAAAACTCCCCTTTGGATATAAAATCCTTGATTTATAAGCTCTCCAATAAGTATAAGAAGTCTAAAAATGGAGCTCCCTACAGAGAGAAGTTGTAGTCTTAATAGGCTACTCATTTTTGCAATAGGGTTAAATGTCCCTTCATAATCTATCCCATGTTTTTGGTAAAACCCCTAGCTACAAGTCTAGCTTTATACATGGCTATGGATCCATCAAAGTTCCTTTTGATCTTGTAGGCCCACCTATTTGTTAACACTTTCATGTCATCTTGCCTAGGTACAAGCTCCCATGTCTGATCATGAAGAGCATCCATCTCTTTTCTCATAGCATTTATCCATACCTTGTCTTAGCAAGCTTCTTCATATGTGCACAATTCCTTGTCCTTCACAACCTTAGACATAAAAGCATAATGCCTAGCAATGAAAATATCATATGTTAGCCTTTGAATAGGGTTTTCAACCCTCTTTTTTGTTTCATATTAGGAGTCACTACCTCTTCAAAATCATTTTCATCCTCACTAGAATGGAAGTCCCTTAACACATTACCTTTATCATATTGGTTGTGGCTGCATGCTATGCTGAGCTTGGTTCACCTTCCTTTTCTTTTCCTTTGAGTGATGAAGGAATTCTTGATGAACTCGAAGTGGAGGGACCACTCAAACTTATGCTAACTTGAGTTTGTTCTTCATAGACTTTTTTTGCTTCCTCAATATCTTAAACCTGCAATGCATTAGGTGGTCCAAAATATGACTTAAGTTCGTCAAATACAACATCCCTTGATACTCTAAGCTGCTTTGTGATGGGATTATAAAATATATACCCCTTTTGTTCTGTAGAGTAGCTTGTAAAGATGCACTTCTCTACCCTAGCATCCATCTTACCTTCCCTTATCTCTTGAGGTACATGGACATAGCATACACATCCAAAAATCCTTAGATGTGACAAGTTAGGCTTCCGTTGGTAATAAAACTCATTTTGAGTAGCATCATGAACTCGTGATGTTGTCATCCTATTCATCAAGCAAGAAGTTGTATTTACTGCATCAACCCAATATGTAAATGGACCATTCATTTCATTTAACATGCATCTGGCTACCTTTGCAATCTTTCTATTTTTTCTTTCACAAATATCATTATGTTCAAGGGTATACCTGCATGTACATTGCCTCTTTATCCCTTCATCCTACAAGAACTTGGTAAAATCATTGGAGAAGTACTCTCCTCCACCATTTGATCTTAGAGTTTTGATCATGTGGCATGTTTCATTCTCAACTTGTGCCTTGAACCTTTTGAATGTATCAAACACATCACTCTTGTGTTTGATGACATACAACCAAATCTTTCTAGAGAAATCATCAATAAGGGTTACAAAGTACTTATTACCTTCATGTGAAGACTCTCTTGAAGGTCCCCATACATCTATGTGGACCAAATCCAAAACCCTCAGAGCCACATAGCTTGATAGCTTGAAAGCCCCTCTAGTTTGCTTCCCAAATTGACATGCTTCACATACCTCATGCAGGTTAGGTGTGGTGAAGCTTGGAAGTCGTCTAACAACTTCATCCTTCTTCATATTCTTGAGCTTCTCAAAACTAATATGGCTAATTATTTTGTGACATAGATCAAGAGTTGCAATTTTAGATGACCCACATGCAATGAACATTTACATACTAGAATCTGCCTTGACTCCAAGTTTGAACATCCTCTGTTGCCTTTTACCTTTGGCAATGAGCTTGAAGCCATTCTTTGAATCTTCTATGAAGCATCGTTCGTCATTGGATTTGACCTTGTAACCCTTCTCTACCATCAAGACAACTAAAATGAGATTTTTAGTAATAGTGGGAACATGCAATACCTCTTTAAGTGTAGTGCTTTTGTTCTCATTTTGAAATTTGATGTCTCCAATATGTCTAATGACATGCTCGGTATTATCACCTATCTCAACACACCCTTTGTCTTTAGGAGACAACAAATTCGTGAACATATCTATCATACATGACAGTGGTTGCTACAACCACTATCTATGTACCACTTTCCATCTTTGTCCTACAAATGATCCCTATAGGCATGGCTCCTGGTTAACACTTGGTGATTACCTTCAATAGAAGCATAGTTACCTTGATTTTTCTTTGAAAGGCATTCATTTGCCCAATGTCCTTGATTTCCATAGAAATTGCACTAAGCTTTCTTGACTTGATTGTTGTAACCATTGCCATAGGATGTGCTACCTTTATCTTCATTCGTATCTTTGGACTGATTTGTTCTTCCTTTGCCTCTTCTCTTGCCTCTACCTTTCCCTCTATTTCCTTGTCGACGTTGTAGCATCACAACTCATACTTGTCAAACCGGGAAGCATCTCATGAGACCCAAATGTTTGCGTAGAAGCACTCAGCAGACGTAATGGCGCTTCGTCAACATACGATTAACAAAGTAATTAACAAGACACGACATAAGCATCGCTAATGATGCACATAATCGTAATCACAAGAATAATCGTGACATAATCGCACATCAACGTGTCACAAGCGTTAGACAAGAAGAGAACAAGTACGCATGCACATCATGATGACAAGAGAGCAAGCGTCTAACTACAAACTAGCATTATCTCATTGCTTCTACAAAAAGCTCTCCCAAAAGAAGAGGTGGAGACCTCTTTATATACAAAATGGCAAAAAAGCATGCTATGTGGGATTTCTAAACTGAAAGGAGCATGAATCCCAATTATTCTCTAGTGTGGCACTCACACACACCTATACAAGAGTGCTTTATTAACTGAATAAAAGGTAGAAAAAGGTACAAATGATGATGAAAATAGAGTGGATCCAAGAAATATATGTTGTATCTTCAACACTCCCCCTTTTGTGGAAGAGCGTGTAGGAGTTCCTTTTGATTTGCATGATCCTTGCGCCGTTTGGAGTGCTTTGCTTTGTTACTTTTCTTCATCTTGCTTTTTGCATGTTCGTTTGGAGTTGATTGTCTTTTAACTTGCGTCTTTTGCCTCATGTAGATGGGAAGAATATGCTAGAATGCCTTTCTTTTTTTTTTCTTTTAATGGATGGATGATGAAATGATAAAAATGTAGATGACAAATAGAAAATAGATGAAATTAATTAATCTCTTCTTAGTCCATATGCATGAGTGGGGACTAAGGGTGCATGGGTGGAAAAACAAAAAAGTGCCTATGCACGGTCTTGTAATGTGACCCTATCTTATGCATACTCTAAAAAATGCATACAAAAAAACGATGGTGCAAAAACGGATGGGTCTTGAGCAAAGTGCTCAAGGGTGAGGCGATGATGAGGCTTTCTCCAAATGTCCAAATCCAAGAGCCGCTTATTTTCCATCAACCATTTGAAGTGGATGATACCTTTGTCCACCAACCTGAAAAAAGAAAAATGAAAAGCAAATTTTTGAAATCTATGTACATGTGCCCTATTTGTGCCTGGGTTAAACTAAGTGTGCCTAATGTTTGGCCTTTGGATGAGGCCCTATTCGTGTGCATACTTAGTGTGCATCTTTTTGTTGGTCTTAGCCTTGAGGTTTCTCCTTGGATCTTTTCTGAGTCTTGGCTTTATTGCTTTGGATCCCTTGGTCAAAAGTGGTCGTTCTTGATGATAAGGCATGGTGAATCTAGACTATAGATTATGAAGTCTAGTGTGAGAGGGTTGCATTTGTATAAGAGCTTTCTTTGGTACCCATATCATAGTGTGATTTGGTTGGGCTCTAAGTAATTTCTTGGCCACCCAAATTTGTTTGACATTACAAGGGGAAGGTGATTTCTTCTTTTTGGCATAAGGGTCTTTTGGGCCTTCTATGTGAGTCTTTAGGGATAACTCATCTTTACAAGGGGAATTCAACAAAGGTTGAGTTTTTTTACATACATCATGCTCATCCAATGGATCATAGGGTTGTGTGGTTTGAGATTGATCTAGAGATTCAGCGATGCATTTATCCTTATTACACATAGAATCTCTAGATATAGAAATAGGTGATGGATTGTCATGATTGACAATGGATCCGACATCATTTTCCATAGCGTTGTTACAAAGTATTTTCTTATCCTCTTCTTGATGAGCCACATGTAGCACATCCTTGCCCATGGATTCATAAGGAGAATCCAAGTTTAGAGGAAGAGAGGGTCCTTCCATATCCCCCAAGCACTTGGAGTCCTCCACTTCATCATTCATCAAGGTTTCCTGTGACTTACCTAAAGAAAGGTTAGATGAAAAAGCATGAGTGGAAAGACTATTTTGTGGATTAAAAGTACAATCTTTGAATAGATGATTATGTCCACAATCCATACAATGAGGATAATCATCACGATTTCCAAAAGACTCACCAGTGGGGATGAACATAATAGATGGACAAGATGCTTCAAAGCCTTGATGTTCAAAAAATCTTTGAGTGCCTATGACCAAGTCTTCATCTATTCCTTCCATAACAAAAAATGTTTCCAAAAATTCCATAGCATTAACCACAATAGGCAACATAACTTGACCCATGCAATCATAAGTTTCACCATTCATGAGGATAGAGGAATGAGTGGTTAGTTGAATGTTATCCAGAATAATTGTCACTAAATCAATATGAATTAAATTCCACTCACAATGAGGGTTAATATAAACACTCATATTTCTACGTTCATGACCAATGAATACATTTACGAAAGTATTGCTATATTCCCTAGTCGCAACTATGGAACCCACCCCTTAAGAAATTTTGCCAATTTCTTCTACCCCTTGTGAATTTTCTCTATTTGTTTCACCTTGATCATGTGTGATTAATGCATGCATTTCATCTTTTTCTTCCTTCGTTTGCGCAACCTTTTCCCCCTTCCTTCTTTCTTTTGCCTTTTTCTTTCCCATGTCTTTGTTGAAACAATTTTTTTTTGGTTTTTTGAATGTTTTTAATATTTGTTTGGTATTTTTTAAAGAGTTTTTTAGAATTTGTTTGATGTTTGTGTGTGTGTTTTTTTAATGTATTTTAAGATATGTAAATAAGTTCTAATGGGGTTCTCCTAAAAAAAAAATGAAGGGTGGATCTTTGCCAAATATACATATGTTACAAGGATTTTGGAAGAGAGATTTTTAGATTCTTGCATAAAAAAAGACTTGCGCTTTATGGCAACCATACATATGAAAAAATCTCTTCTAATGCAAGGCATCGATGAATGTCAAAGAAGGGCTAGCAGATTTTGAATATGCATAGAAAACCAATTTTACATTTATGTTGAACCTTATCATAAGCACATGTAGGCATCCAATCGTTGATCTTATGAATAAATCAACTTCGCAAGCAATCCTTTTTTTTTTCCAATAAATATAAAGGATAATTATCCCCATCATATTAAATAAAACACAATCCCTTAATGAGAAAAAATTGCTCTTATCATTCTACCTTCTCAAAAAAAATGGCGGATAGCCTTTTGAGTATGATGAGGCCTACGTCAATCAAAGACGCAATAATCCTAAAGTTTCCCTTTACTCAATTGGCATTTAAAAGTGAAAAACATTTTTCCTATTCTTAAGAACCTTAGTGATATCCCACTCTTTTGTTGGGAGTTGGCCATTAAAATCTTGCACAGTAATACCATCCCTCAAAAGAAATCGAGATACCCATCTTTCCTAACGTGGATAAAGCTCAATTCCAATACACACCCTTCCAAATTCAATTAACTTTGATATTGTTCTCCTATAGGGTTGAATACCTCAAGCTTGCTTGCGCACAAGTAAATGCTTTTTACTTTTGCATGCTAAGAATGCAAAGGAATGAAGTGCGAGTCTTGTGACGCTTAGAACACATCCTATGTCATTCATTTCCACTAATGAATCATCCCTCAAAGTTATCCTAGCAGACTCTCCCTTTGTGGTTTGTATCCACAAAATATTCGAGAAAAAAGAAAAAAAATCCGTCCATATTATTATGAAGTTAGCTGTCCACTCGCGTGGACATATGCTAATCATGAAAGATGTGCCGGCCATATTAGCGGGAGTGATAAGATCGTCTTTACTATTCTGCTAGCACTATTCGCACTACCAATGTTGCTATCCACTATTGCCCTTCCACGTTTTGCAATCTACAGATTTCGACTGCCTTCCCCCTTACTGTGCAGACGCCTCAACTCACAGATTAAGCGAACAGAGGAAGGGGCAATGATTGCTCCTGACAACCTAACAGAATTTTTGCAGGCTGAGGCCGCTGTACGCAGCAGTTAGTCATTTAATTGTGTGTTTTTATTATAGAGCACTGCGACATGACCCACAGGTTCCACACTTGAGCCTAGAACATTCTTCGAAGAGCTCGCCAGATCTGTAGGAATTCGACGACTAGAGTCCGCCTACTTTGCGGGTTTGATGTCGAATGGAATTTGATTCAGTGACTGCAATACAACACCATTTTGATCTGCCTTAGCCATGATGCCTCTCCCTCGAACCTTCCGCTATGAGTTCGTCGATGCTCTAATCCTCCATGTTTTTAGTGTACATGCATCCACAAAGGTTCTGGCTAAACATTCAGCATGCCAGTATCCTGCTGATGATTCAGCAAGCAGGCCCATTCCCCTATGCCCTTGAGGACCATATGCATGCCTGGCCCTTATTGGACCGTGCTCACTGAACATGTGAAGTAGCTCTTTGTTGCCCATGCCAACCACTTATCTTGTTTACCTCTTGTAATTTCTGTGTTTTGAATAACCATCGGAGGCCACACAATCATCTGGTCTGTTGTGGAATCAGAATTCCACAATCCTTTCCATTTCCCCAAACCTGGTTTCTCCCATCAAACCAGTTCCTGTGCTCTTCTAACTCCTGTTCCAAAACATCTGCAAATTTCCTATGAAGCCTTATCCTTTTTGTTCTGTGAGTTTTGGCATGTGCTAAAAGAGGTTGCAACCCTCTATACCAGTCTAGTGCTCCAACCCCTCCATGAAAAGCAGGACACTACCATTGATGGTCATGATCCATAATTTACTCACAGATCTTCTGCGCAAGTTTCTTTTTATGTTAACCTTTTTCAACCACTTGTATTGCAAATGTAGTCTTCCAGGCTCTAGTTTGAACAATCCATTAAATTGAGTTCCACTAGATTCAGAGAATCAAGCTTAAGTGACTTAATACTAGTGCAGCCCCACAGTCTTAATTTTTGAAGACGTTTGGAAACATACATATCCTTTAGACTTTGCTGCTAATGATCCAATTTGTTATAGGGCAGTTTGTAATCCATAAGCATCTCATATTTTTGCTATGATGATTACAACACCAGCATGTATAGCAGCCCTTTTTATTGACGAGAGAGGCCGAGGTTCATATATTTACCTGACCTGTAGATTTGAGTCAAACTGCTAATATGAGCGAGGGAAGGGAGTTTCTGCAACACTTCCCCAACTAGCTTTTCCACACGAATCATGCACTGGCCTCACAAGAGTAAGTTCAGTGTTGAAATATTCCCTCAGCCAATCAATCTTTCCTTCTCTACATCCATCCTTTCTACTGCTTCTCTTGCAAACATACCAAACCTTCTTCCCCTGCACTTACACCATAGGAGCTAGCTTCTTCAATTGCTCAGCTTGAAAGCCAATTGTCTCATTGAATGTGCATTCTTTCCCATCAGAACCATAGAAGCAAGTCTTGCGCCTTTTCTGATTGACTGCATTTTCTTGGCCCCAACCTTATCTAAGGTGCAACAAGCACCTTGTTGTATCCTTTATCTCCATACATTCTCTAGACGCAGTTGAGCTTCTTTTCTTCTTTCATACTCTCGAACCCTTGGGCTATTGAGATTGATGGAAAATCCGATGGTTAATCCATTCCCTAATGGAATCCCCTCCCCTTGATGCATCGGCTTCTCGTCCTGACTCTACTTATCAATGTAGTGTAGCCATTTCCCTTTGGACTTGCAAACCCTTTGATACCACCTATAATTTGATATCATTCACAATTGAAAATACCTGCCTAGTGTGTGCCTAATTCAACTCAACATTTGGCGTATATCTTACTATTCCCCTCAGAACATGTGAGAAGAGCTTCGACTGCTCCCAGGAAGACTTTCTAATTCTTGTCTAAGTCCTGCATACTCTGTCATGTGCTTTGATCATCTAATCCCACCATGCTCATGTGAGGCAGAATCAATCTTTAGCAACTGTGAAACTATCCGCTATCCTACACTGGCGCATCATATTTCCAAGCTCTTCTCCCTTCTACATAGGGATTTTGCCCTTGGTTACGGATCTCATTATCACTGCTGAACAAAGAAGGAGAACAAGATCCCTATGCAAATCTCCACTGCCTTCTTTTACTGTGATGACCTGTCTGATTCTCCTACAATGTCCTCTATTTAGGCTATGGATCTTTGGTATCCACCAAGAATGGGGAGCTCAAGTCTTCAGTCTTTGATCCCCCCTTCTCTCAAGGGTAATGTAGGTGTCAGAGGTAGGGCTTTTGAACACATCGGTCTTAACACACAATATAGCCTTATTGTACTTAATGATAACGCTTGTGACTCCCATCATAGACATCATGCCCCATTTCGGCATTGCTTTCCTGCACTTTTTTTGAGTCTTGCTTTGCTCTTCCCTGTTAGTTATCAGGTTCTTATCGGCATCATGAGCTTTCTCTAAATCCATTGCATCATCATCATCGTCAATATCCACATCAGCATCATCCTTATCATCATAGTCCACAATAACAGGCTCATTGTTGAGCATCAGCTGCTCCTGCTTGACCATAAGCTCTGTGGCATTCTGGGCCATCATGGCTACCACTGCTGCTGCATGTTGATCAGATCGTATGATAGTTCCTCATCATGTGTCTTCAGCATTGAGCTATGTAATTCCTTACTGGGAGGTAGCGAGGGCTGCTCTAAAATACCACCAACAAGTAGGCTATCTAGCAATCTCTTCCATTGATTGGTGATGCTAGCATTGCTTTTGTTATGACATTGTGGAACTTAGGACCACCATATCACTGTCTTAACTCTAGCATAGGTCACTCTACATGCCTGTGTCCCTTCTTGATATAGAGACTGAGGAGATACATTGATGGATGCATCACATTTCACCCCCAAGCCCCACATTCCCACTAGCTTCCCTCTTGAGTCAAATCCTGCGAGCTCATTCCCTTGTTCTGGTACTTTTTTTTGGCAACAACAACCATTAAGTTTACTTGTGATCATTATATTTTCAACATTCTGACCCTCCATATAATGTCTTGAGAAAGCACCAATTTCCATATCTGCTACCTTTACAAATTCTGTTACTGTCGGTTCCTTGCCAAGCTGCTCCTTTCAATTTGTCTTCAACCCCCTAATGATAAAAGATCTCGGACCTTTCGAGATAGCTCAACTTCCTCTGCAATAGTTAGAAGTTTTGATTTTTTAGAACCTCTTTGACTTTTCTATCCTTTGGGCTACAGCGTAGTCCTTCCCACAAGCTTTGCAGAGACTCAGAAATTTGGGTTCTGAGTTTTTCTCATCATTCCCGAAAAGAAAACCGAGTCCCTTCAGCCTCTTATGAATAGAAGTAGACCTGATTCATGTCGATTAGTAATGCAAGGATGGTGACACAATAAATGCGATGTAGAATCTTCATGCCTATTGATCCAACACATTGTGTCGCTTTGCTATTTCATACACTAGTAACAATGAGTTCGTAGAGAAGCTTGTGGATGACTAAGAATCAACAAGCACATCTTTAGAAAACTCTTGAACTTTTTTTATTATATCTCAAATGAGAGGCTTCCGATATTCACAATATAGATTCCCAATATGTGCAGTCACTTTCTCAGAAATTCCCTCCATCTCTTAAACACGTTTCTCTTTTTGGACATATATAAAAACACACTCTTCGGCCAGCTTAGCCTCTTTTTTTCATTCAGGCTTCCAATATCAAGGCAAGCTTTGATTGCAGGATATTTATTGCAAGTGAAAGCTCCCCTTCTCAGCTTCTAACATCGATCCTTGACTTTAGGACTACTTTGTTTATTATCAGTAAGCCTTCGACCTAAAATGGTCACTCAGAACCTTCCTTTTGATAAAAGAATAGGTCTCTATATGCCCTGAATGAAAAGTAAAAGGAAACAGCGAGAGTGCAAGGCTTTATGGAAGGGAACAACTTCAATCCTCTCTAGTGTTCCAGCAAATGTGCAATGTGTGAGGAAGAGATTTCACATACCTTGACTTTCTAAGTAGTTGTAAAGAATACCATTTCCAATTTTGTCGATGAGATGAGTACAATGAGCCAAGATTCCATTGATTTTTTTTAGAACAACCCCAAAAAGAAACTTATTCACAAATGATTAGAGAAATCTCAACAAAGTTAAAAGAAAAAATCAACATTATGACTAAAAGATTTCTAAAAACTACTCCTATCCTACTCGTGACTTGAAGAATCACCACACATGGTGGATTAATCACCCAAAAAGGGGATCTTCATCACACCAAAAATGGCTCATCTCAACAAGTTATTGTAAATCTTGCAAGCCGCAAATGCTCACAAGAGCGTAATGAAATGAAGAACTCAAAAAATTGTCATGAAAAGCTTGCGTACACGTCTCTTTCACGCCAAAAACCATCACGTAAGTGACAAGAGATCGTTCCCCGGCAAGGGCACCAAAAGTTGTCGACGTTGTAGCATCACAACTCATACTTGTCAATCCGGGAAGCATCTCATGAGACCCAAATGTTTGCGTAGAAGCACTGTTGAGAGCAGTATGGGCACCCAAGGACTGACTAGACAAGGAAGCCAGCGGAGAGAGTCAGAGTGAGGTGAAGGATTAAGTAGACAAAGCAGTCGACGCAAATCTGGCAGATAGGCCCTTCAAATTTTTCCAAATCAACATCTTTATAACAGTGATTCTTATCACTAACAATCATTGTAAATACCATTTCATATTTTTGTAGCTCCATTTTGTGCAAGCCAAGGAGTCCTTGAGCTTGAGGAGCCTTAGAAGTGCCTACATATCAATTTTCGTATTTTTTAGACTCCGTTTAAGCCCTCAAATTGGCCCTGGAACCTAATTTTTAACTAGGCCGGACACTAGGTCTGGACAGGGCCAAAACCTAGTCAAAAACTATAAATAGAACTAGAGAGCTCATTTTTGAGGTTAGCTTGTAATTGAAATGAACTTGTAAGAGCTTTTTGAAAGTAATCTAAGAACTCCATTGCTTCTCACTCTTTGTCTTGCCGTGTGTGCGCGTGTGTGTGTATGTGTGTGCATGCTTGTGTGCTTCTCACTCACGCACTTGTGCCTCCACTTGCTCGTGGTCTTCATACCATCCTCACGTCTTCTCGGATTGACATTAAAGGAGGTGCAACTCATCACTGAGCTACACCAAATTTTGGCGCCGTTGCCGGGGATCGAGCTTTGAGGACGAGCGTGTGATGGTAAGACGTAGATTTGAGACGTTGGCGTTGTAGGTAATCTCTTTACTTTCCCTTTTTTTCTTTTCCTTACCTCATCACCACCATCATCATCACCATCTCCCACCTCCATCTCCATCATCGCAAAAATTTCAGTTTTTTACTATATCCCCTTCCTCCTTTCATTTCCCTCATTTCACTTGTGAGAGAGAGCGAGAGAGCGAACTGTTGTGTGCTATTTTCTGCATGCTTTTGGAGTTTCTTGCAGGTTTCAGCATCATCATCCCCTCCAGCACGTCGCGTAGGTACGGAAATGTGCAGAACTGTCTCGCAGTCGCCGACTTCTGTCGATCGCGATTGACAAAAGTTTTCACCTTTTGGTAAATCTGAGTGCACCACAGTGGACTAGAGACCCTACACACCACATTTCCACAAAAATTTTTGAAAAATTTGCAAAATTTCAATCCATCGCGATTGACAGCTCTATCCGTCGCAATTGACAGCTCTGTCCGTCGCGATCGACAGCTCTATCCGTCGCAATTGACTGCCTGTCCGTCGCGATCGACTGCCTGTCCATCGCGATCGACTGCCTGTCCGTCGCGATTGACTGCCTATCCCTCGCGATTGATTGCCTGTCCGTCGCGATTGACTGCCTGTCCATCGCGATCGACTGCCTGTCCGTCGCGATCGACTGCGTATCCATCGCGATTGACTGCCTGTCCGTCGCGATTGACTGCCTATCCATCACGATCGGCTGCCTGTCCGTCGCGATCGACTGCCTGTCCATCGCGATCGACTGCCTTGTCCGTCGCGATCGACTCCTGTCCGTCGTGATCGACTCCTGTCCATTGCGATCGACTGCCTGTCCGTCGCGATCGACTCCTGTCCATCGCGATTGACTGCCTTGTCCATCGCGATTGACAGCCAATTTTAGCCAATTTTTTAGGGTTTTTAATTTGAAGAGTTTGGCTAATTTTGGGCATGAACATTTTACTCTAGAGCACATAAGGAGGCCATAGGAAAACAACTTGGGGAAAACCTGTTGCACAGTGATCCTGTTTGAACCCTGTCTTAACCCTAGAACCCTGAACGGTCATAACTTTTTCATACGAAATCCATTTTTTGAGCTCTAGGGCTTGTTGGAAAGCTTGTGGCATATACTACACGCCCTCAACTGTTTTTTATAAAGATAATGCGTTGATTTTTAGCTAGGGTATTTTGAAGTTGACCATACCCAGGGGAATCAAAGTCAGGGGTCTTAAGAATTGTTTTCCTAAAAATCACTATGCAAATTAGTATTTGTGCTACAGGAATGAGAATCATTGGTTCTGTCTTTGGAATTTAAATCTTAAAGCTAACTTTGGAACTCTTACAGATCTATTGAGAGCATCGAAAGGCGTTCTAAGCAAGTGTAAGTGCAAGCTTGGGAACACACTTCCTGGGCATTCAAGGGCAACCAAGCAGGAAACAAAAGGTTGGAAACTTTCAACCCCCTCTGTCAATTCCTAGCTTAGGCTAAGAACGACTAGTGATAGGAGTAAGTCAGGGCAACGATAGGCATCAATCAAGTTGAAGACTACCTATGCACTCAAGTTCAAGATTAAACATAATCTCTTCGTGATGCGATAACCTTAAAGGAAAGAATCTAACGTGGAACGATCAACTTACAGTGCGAAAAATTAACTCAAATATTCTTGACGACGTGATATCAGACAAGATTATAAACGCGGTAATCCACCAAAAAAAGAATCAAGTGACTAATACAAAAGAACTCAGCAACGAGGTTGTACTTGGGCAAATTTGGGCTATTCATTTAGGCTTATGAACCTTAGATCAGGGCGACATCTAGGGAGAGATAGACAAAGCCTTAGGTCTTCAGAGGCTAGTGTCAACCACACTGCTAGGTCTTGGGCCCAGCAGTTGAGCCACCACTCATACTACCCTAACTCTGAGACTAGTGAATCAGAGATGTCTCAAGGCATGGACAGACCTACGGGAAGTTCAGGAGTGCCATACTTGCACAGGGTAGAAGGCCCGTACAAGACGCAGCTGGAATACCTTAGGACCAACCGATTAGGTGCTAGCATCTATGAGGACGGCCTAGGAAGATCTGTGGTCCAGATTAAAAACCCTGACCAATCCATAGGATTAGAGCACCCAGCTGTCAAGTTTGAAAACGGAGCATACTTGGACAAAGAAGGAACCATATACGTAGTCACCAGTCACCCAGATAGGACGGACGAATTTGGAAATGTGATCCCAGAAGCGGACTTAGGTGACCTAGAGCAAGGAAACATGGGTACAGAACCTAGAACCCCTCGAGGCAAATCGGTTCTCACTAGGATTATCACACCAGAGTCGATTCCCCAGGATAATAAGAGCATAGATTTGCTCCTTAATCGAGAGACTGACGAAGCCTTTTGGAGGTATAAATTTGATCAGCCAACTGATATAGGAACCATCATGATCTATGAGTTTAAGGATCCTGATAGCCCAGGCAGCGTGACCTACTTAGATCACGCTTCAGAGAGGATCTTTGTGGTTACAGAACATGATAGACATGCTTACACTTGGAAGGGTGAATTCGTTTTCCCCCAACCAAGATCGAATGTGTCCTATGGTCCCCCTGGAGCTGGAACATCCCAAGCTCATGGAATTCAAAGAGACAGAAGTAGAGATAGGCCAGAAGTAAGCTTTGCCAACCCAGGGGGCAGAGAAAGAACGAGAATGGAGACAAATAGGGTGGAACCTGAGATACTTAGAGCTCACAGGAAGCAAAGAAATGCGGATGAGTTCCCTCTACCACGACCTAGAGAGCACACAAGGACTCTGAGACCGACTCAGCTAGTTAAGTCCATGAAGAACTACTTCGATGGCACTGGAGATCCATAGGATCATGTGGCTGAGTTTAGGCAAGTCTTGAGAGCTGAACAAGTGGAGGATCTATTCACGCAGTACAATGCCTTTGGTCTAACCCTTAGGAACACTGCCCTGACATGGTTTCAGCCACTAAATGAGAGGCAGTTCAGGAGCATAGACCAACTCCTAGAGGCTTTCATTATTGAATTCTCTAAGAGTGGCATAAGACATAATACCTCCTCGCTGATTCACAGCTTCAAGCAAACCCCTCAAGAGACCGTGAGACTTGCTGGAAGATGATATAGGCAATACTTGGAGAGATGCCCTATCCCTGAGCTACCTACACCAGCTAAGCAAGTGGCTTTATTCTTGGATGGATTGCTAAGTACCAAATTGAGGTCATATGTGTATCTGAAGGACCCTAGGACTATAGAAGAGTGTGTACGCATGTGCATTGGCATCGAGGATAACCTAGGGGAGGAACTAGAGCTTTCCAAAATCTACAAGGACTCAGATAGTGCCTCTAGCCTCTCTTCCTCGCAATCCACATCAATTGAGGAATTAGCAGAGAAAGTAGCTCAGAAACTAGGTGTCACTAGCAAACAGATCCCAAGGTATGCCCCTGTGAAAAGATGCTATACTTGTGGGGGCGACCACATGGCAAATGTCTGTCCCATTATGGCTCAACCCCAAGTTAATCCTAGTAGCCAGTACTGCACCATAGAACGAAGGTACACTAATCACACCGCGCAAGACTGCCCATACAATAAGCAAGCGGTTAGGCAACCCTACCCTCAGCCATACCCTCAACAAGGCAGATACCAGAGTCAATACCCACCACAACAGTATACTAGGCCTCAACAAAATTATCAACCACAATATCAAGCCCAACAAAGGCCTCAGCCCGTGTTAGCACAACAACCCCTTGCCCCAGCTAATGTAATTCCGATAAAGTATGCAGCGGTAGAAGAAAATTTGAATAGAGCTATAGTCCCGGTAACCCAATTGCTTTCTGAAAGTGACCCGAGTGACCATAGTTTCGATTCTACACATGTTGATAGCCCCCAGGCCTACTACATGCAGTCTCCTGAACATGGGGAGCCCTATTATAGTGACGAGCCAAATAAACCTAGTTGGGAGTCAGATTACACAAACGTCATGTATGCAAACCCCTACCCTAGACCTCAACCTAGACAAGTAAGACCCCCATTCCCTAGAGGACCATGCTACAGATGTCAGGGGGATCACCTCATTCGTGATTGCCCCATGCCTGCACCTACCCAAACCCAATCAGTGACGATCCAGGGCTATTGCCAGGAGTGTGGAAAGGAGCATCTCTTACGAGATTGCCCAAAGAACCCCAATAATGTGCCAAAAATCACTCCTATCAACGTTATTGGGTTAGTTGTAGACTCCACAGGGAGTGTGACTTCCACTGCACCAGTACAAGTAATCACTAGAGCCCAAGCCCTGCAACAGAACCAAAGCGTAGGCCAGGAAAAGAGCCCAGATGTTAGTGAAACAGAGAGCATGACAAAGAAGAGGACTAGAGCTTGGAGAGATAGTCGTGAAAGAATGAAAAGACAATGGGCAAAAAAGATGAGTGAACTCGAGGAAAGCCTGAGAGAAACAAAGGCCAGGATAACTGAACTCACAGCTCAAACTCCCTCTCACACTGCCCCACCTCCATCACCTCCACCATTCCCAACTCCATCCGAACCGCCACATTCCAACCCGCCTCACCTAAACCCACCACCCCCAAGAGTAGGATCAGTCTTAGCAGATGCCACTCCCAAGGACCTAAACATGATGCTTAAAGCATATCAGGCTAGAATCCAAGAAGGGCCAAACGTAACTGATCATGAAAAGTGTTACCCAAGAGCAGAACTAGAGCTAGAACGAACCAAAATTTGTGCTAAGATGGTGGAATTGGCTCAGACCATGTTTGAAGCCAGTCGCCTATTTAACATCTCTAGTTCAGCAAAGACACAGTTGCACTTTGATGGACTGTTAGAAAGAATAGAGAAACTAATTGCACAATCAGAAAAGGAACCAACCTCTCAACATAAGGACAAGGCAAGTGAAGGAGCAAGTCTTCCTGCTCGGGAAGCCTATGTGCCTGAAGCTTATGTGCCTGAAGCCTGTGTGCCTAACTCTACGGAGCCAGACACATCATCTTCTATGAATCGGTTCACACCAGAGTTCCTACGAGAGATTCAAGAAGACAAATGGGCTAAGGAAAGTGGTCCCTCCTCCCATTGAACTTGTGGATGATGCACATGACCAATTCCCACAAGACATCCCATCCATTTATGAGGAGCAGGAGAGCACCCACTCTCAGGAAACATTAGACTTTGAGTCTAACTCTCTACAAGAATTACGCCACTTCACAGGCCCATGGGAAGCTAAGTCTACTTGTATGAGAGCACCCATGGTCATGGTAAGAAACGAAGACTCGATCATACCTAGGAACACAGAGGTAGTGAAAAACACTAAAGTACAGTGCAACCTCACCTTAGAAGAGCTACTCAAAGTAAGGCCAGAGCTATGGAAACATGTAGCCAAACAAGTACCAGAGATAGCAAAACCTCGTTCCCAGGTAGGATCCCAGAAAACAGTGCCAGAAATACCATTGGACAAGATAGGAGACATGAGTGAGGGTGAAGAGGGAAACACATATCTTCCTATCACCCATCAAGGTTGTTGGTGCAAATCAAGCCTTCACCTTTGGCTTGGAACCCTTGAAGGATATCACTATGAGAAGCAAGAACCATAGGAACTTAGTCTTATGACTTATTACATTTTACTCATTGTAAAAGTCTATATGACTTGGCATTTACATGTAATCACTTACCTACTTGATTAGTCGTGGAAAAGTGAATGGTTTAGTAGAGAGAATATCTCCCTATTTTTAGAGGAGTGATTATAGGAGATTTGAATTTGAATTCAAATTCAAATCTCAACTCAACTTCTATAAAAGATGTAATGCAAAAGTCGCGGGTACTTCAGCTCATATCCCGAGGCAATTTTGTATCAACACTTGCGTGTGTGAGGACTCTTTCATAGTCTACACCTCTGAGTACCATTTGGCAATGTTTATCATGTCAATGGGAATGTACATCAATGTGAATTAATACATATCATTACATTCATTATCTCTGTTTTCTCTGAGTCATCATCTCCAAATCTGTCAACTTCAAAGGGGCATATCTCAGAATCTACTGAACCAAATCAAGTGATTCAAAGCATATTGGAACCAGCTCCAAGCATACTACACGCCTAAAAAATCTCAAGGTCAAAGGATCAGCCACCTTGGAGAAATCTCGCTCGAAGTCATCACTGGTATTAGTCTGCAGGATTCCTAAAAAGTCGGGGGTACATATAATTTTGCTAAAGTGATTTCTCAGTGTGTAGTTTATCATTTCTTCTCATTCCACTTGCAAATGGTAGCTTACTAAGCTAATAGAGTATCTCTAGAAGGAATTTTGCCAATTGTAAATGTGCTGGTCATACTGAGTGAAAGTTTGAGCGGTGTCAATACCAAATTAGCAAGTTTCCTTGGATTCTTGAAGTCTCAAGTAGTCTGTTTTGATTTGATCATTACACATATCATTTGCAAAGTACATATATGCTTTCTTGGTATCATTTGGAAGCTAATCAAGTGTACTAAGCATATCTGAAGCAAAGGAGGGCTGGAGCAAAGCAGGTATAGCAGCTTCAACTCAATCTCTTGAGTGCATCCAACCATTTCTCCCAACAGTGGTATCAGAGCAAATAAGGTAAACATGGGAGATGGTTTTCCTTCATTCATTGACAAATTGGACAGGAACAATTACCAAGCTTGGTCATTGAGAATGAAGACCTATCTACAAGGAAGAAGCTTATTTGGATACATATCAGGAGATGAGGAATTGCCCTCATTCAAAGCTAGAGGACTTCCCACCAAGGATGAACAAGAGAGACTCAACCAATGGTGTGCAAAAGATGCTTTGGCAAGGTCCTACATTCTTAACTCTATATCTGATTTCCTTTTACCACATGTAAGGAACTGTAAGACTTCCCAAGAGACTTGGGAAACTCTGTCAACATATTTCTCTTCCAACACAAGGGCCAAGAAGAATCAACTGTGGATTGAATTCACAACCCTTAGGAAGCAGCCCAAACAATCAGTCTCAGAGTATGTGACCAAGATTAAAGATGTGGCAGACCAATTAGCAAGCATTGGAGAGGAGATTGAAGAGGAGCAAATAGTCAGGCAAGTAACAAATGGACTCAAGGTAGATGATAAGTGGGAAAGTTTCACCACTGCAATGGACCTCTACATGGACATGCATACCCCAGATCTCACAACACTCATGGGTCAACTATTCACACATGAAGCAAAGTTTACAAAGGCAGGAGATCAATCAAAAGGTAACAACCCCTCTGCTCTATATACTGATAAGAAGGTTAAAGATAAAGGTAAAAGTAAGAAGGTTGATGAAGAAGGTTCTACCTCCCAAGCAAACTATGCAGGGAGAGGTAGATCCTCAAGAGGAAGAGGCAGAGGAGGTAAGTCAGGTAGGGGGAGACCCTACAACTCATCACCATGCAACATTTGTGGATTGTCCAATCATACCACAGATGAATGCTATAAGAACTACAAGAATCAGAGAGGAAGAGGCTATTCAAGAGGTGGATACTCTCAAGGTAGAGGCAGATTCAACCAACACCAAGGCTACAATGGATACAACAATCAGTACAACAACAATTACAACCACAACCACAATGGTAACTGTAGCTCAGTGATGAGTAGCACCTCCTTTAATGTCAATCCGGGAAGACATGAGGATGGTATGAAGACCTCGAGCAAGTGGAGGCACAAGTGCGTGAGTGAGAAGCACACAAGCATGCACACACATACACACACACGCGCACACACGGCAAGACAAAGAGTGAGAAGCAATGAAGTTCTTAGATTACTTTCAAAAAGCTCTTACAAGTTCATTTCAATTACAATCCAACCTCAAAAATGAGCTCTCTAGCTCCTTTTATAGTTTTTGACTAGCTTTGGCCCTATTCAGACCTAGTGTCCGGCCTAGTTAAAAATTAGGTTCCAGGGCTTATTAGAGGGCTCAAACGAGATCTAAAAAATATGAAAATTGGCAGGTAGATACTTCTAAAGCTCCTCAAGCTCAAGGACTCCTTGGCTTGCACAAAATGGAGCTAGAAAAATACGAAATGATATTTACAATGGTTTTTAGTGATGAAAATCACTATTTGTGTAGGGATTTTCTCTGTTGATTTGTCATACACCTCTTTGAGCTCCCTACTTGCTCTTTCTTCTTGTGTGCTCAACTCCTTGATGTCTGAAAAATTAGATGGCCTACTTGCCCGATCTTCTTTGACTGCCATGTCTGCTTGTGCTGTTCCTTCGCTCTGACTCTCTTCGTCTTGTGGCTCCTTCGGTTCCCTGATTGCTGCCAACACCCCCCCACTCTCGCGTCTGTCGCCCCTAACAAACCCTTGTCTAGAGGATTTTTGAACATAATATTGGACGACATCGGAGGCTAGGTGGTGTTCTTCGAGTCGTAAGCCGCGTGCTAGATCTGTGAGCAAATCATCCCAATTCACAGGTCCGGGAACATCTGGATGAGGCACCCTCAATTGTTCTGAGTGAATAGTTCTCTCCACAGCAAATAATTGGAGGAGATGTGATGGTCTAGGTATAAAGATTTCGGAGTGATATTCCCAGAATCCTGTGATGAACATCTCCTCAAATGTCTGTTTAAAGCAGGCTGGGAGGTACTTGATTCTAGCGTGCCAAGCATATATTACTTCAATTGAGGGGGTGGTACTCATATCGTACACCAGATCCTGGTTTCCTGTCACGAAGCCTGCTCCTGAGAAGTGGGGGTCCTTAATATTCTTAAACGTCCTGAAAGTGATCAGCATTAATCCAAATATTTTCATACACATCTGGGCCATCACATCGGGATTATTGCGTAGCCGAATGCTCCAATGACGGATTGTAGAAATCATGTAGTTCACAGTGGGGGGTCCTCGTGGAGGTGCTAGATAAACGTAATTTAACCATTTTACGCAGGCTGTGATGTCTCTGACGGCAATAGTGAATTCAGGCCAGGTGCGTCTTTGAAGAACTGGAACGTAACAAGGATTATATTTAATAAACAACGGCATATTATTCCAGTTTCGGACCATTTCAGGATATGTTTCCAAAAGCCTGATCCTCCAGGTGGGTTGATGGATGGACCCACGCTTAGCACTTTCCGGTATATTGTCTGGACCAAATTGTGTAGCAAATGTGGAAGGCTTGCCACATTGTCGTTGAATTTCGGCGTTGTAATCGGTCAAAAGTATGCAGTATGGCACATATTGGTCATTATTGGTGCGGATCCATCTATGATGAGACATGCTTCTGAAATATTCTGACTTGATGACAGTTTCTTTTAGGTTTGCTAGTGATTGGATCTGAATGGCCACCCGTTCTTCATGGGTGTTCGCTGTCTTTTCCAGTGTCTGAAGCCACTCGGGTGCTTCCACTTCCAAGGTGTCTAGTCCCTCTGAGGTTCGTTGCCCTCCTGGCATTGGCATAGGAACGTATGGTTCCTCGTACGAATCATCTACCTCAATGGGAACCAAGTCTTCTGGCTCAGGTTCAATAACTGGAGAGGGTTGTCTTTCATACTCTAGTAACTTTTTCTGGAGCTCAACCACCTGCTCTGTCAATGCCTTCACTTCCTCTGAAGTCGAGGCCGACTCTATTACTTTGGTTGGAGCCTCCTGTTCCTTGAGCTGGCCACGCAGCTCATCACGTTCCCTTTCCAACTCATCATGAGCATCTAATAGATCTGCATAGCTTTCTAAGATGGTCTTCATTGTCTCTGAAGGTACGGCTTTAAACTGCTCTGGATCAATTTCGTGGGGAGAGCCTTCCATTGCCGCTTCCAGATTCTCTTCATTTTGTTTCTGCAGTCTCTTGTTCTCTTCAAGTGCTGTGGCCATATGTTTCCTGAGTAGCGCCAAGTTACGTCTGACTCGTAGGTTATCGGCCTGGTATACTTCGAGCAAGGCTTCTAGTTGTTTGACGCCTGATTCTTTCGATGGTTGGGGTGCCTCCAGTAGTGTTTGGTGAGCCTGCTCAAGCGTTGTATAACGTTGATTCACATCTGCATTTTCCTCTTCAAGAATTGTAAGTTGCCTTTGTAAGTTCTGGTGATTTGTTGTCAGTTGTTGATACCGGTCGTCAAGAGCTCTGTACTCATTCTGAAGCTGATATACACATTGATTTAATGCTAGAAATATACTATTTACATTAAATGATGTAGGGAGAGGTGAAGATGCAGGGGGAATGGGGGCGGGCAAGGGAGTTGTGAATGATGTGGATGCAAGTGGAGATGTGGGTGGAGGGGGTATGGGAGACGGAGGTTGCATGGGGGGAGGGAGCGGTGCAGTGGCAGGAGATGTTTCCATAGTGTCAAATGTTCAAGTGACCGTGTAAATGGGGATCGTGGGTGGCGTGGAAGTGACGTTAGTGAAGAGAGTGGTGAAAGTGGGCATGGTGACTCCCCCAAATTGGATTCCCGGAGAGAGTGGAATTCCCGTGACGATTGTGGTGGTAGTGGACGTGGTGGTGATAGTGTCATGTGGTGGAGCGAGTTGTGTAGTGAGAGGTGGGGAGGGTGGTGACAGTGGTGCTTCCTGATGTTCGTCTGCTTGCGTTGTATCTCCTGGTGCTGATACGTTGATATGAATTTGTTTCCCGGACCTCATGGGACGGGCGGGAACTCTTTTCTCAAATCGGTGAATGTAGGCCATTGCCTCATGAATGGCCTCATCCAATCCTACTGCATCGGCGTGTAGGTTTATAGACTCGATGAACATATCATCCACGCCTTCCTCCGCCAGCAATTGGTTCATGAGTTTCTTGCCTGCTTCAAGTGACATTTTATGCTGTTCTTGAACTAGCTGCTGCATGGTTCGATATAGTCTTTTTATTTGTGCCGAATACGCAGGGGCACTTGCTAACTCTGAAAGTTCATCATTGTTAGCAGCGGACAAGGGACTGAAGGACTAACGAGGCATGGCAGTCAGAGAAGAGAGTCAGAAGGGAGAGAAGGCACAAGCAGACAAGGGAGTCAACGAAGATCTGGCAAATAGGCCAATAATTTTCTTCAGGAAGAAGTACGTATGAGCATTCACGCAGATTTAGCACTAAGGCAACCTTAATTTTTCAAAACCTCTACACCAATTAAAAGTGATTCTCATCACTAAACACCATTGTAAATACCATTTCATCTTTTTGTAGCTCCATTTTGTGCAAGCCAAGGAGTCCTTGAGCTTGAGGAGCTTTAGAAGTATCTACCTGCCAATTTTCGTATTTTTTAGATCTCGTTTGAGCCCTCAAATAAGCCCTGGAACCTAATTTTTAACTAGGCCGGACACTAGGTCTGAACAGGGCCAAAGCTAGTCATAAACTATAAAAGGAGCTAGAGAGCTCATTTTTGGGGTTAGATTGTAATTGAAACGAACTTGTAAGAGCTTTTTGAAAGTAATCTAAGAACTCCATTGATTCTCCCTCTTTGTCTTGCCGTGTGTGCGCGTGTGTGTGTATGTGTGTGCATGCTTGTGTGCTTCTCACTCACGCACTTGTGCCGCCACTTGCTCGAGGTCTTCATACCTTCCTCACGTCTTCCCGGATTGACATTAAAGGAGGTGCTACTCATCACTGAGCTACACCAAATTTTGGCGCCGTTGCCGGGGATCGAGCTTTGAGGACGAGCGTGTGATGGTAAGACGTAGAGTTGACGCATTGGAGTTGTAGGTATTTTCTTCACTCTCATCGATTTTCTTTTACTTTCTTCACCACATTCATCACCATCATCATCATCACCATCTCCCACCTCCATCTCCATCATCGCGAAAATTTCTGTTTTTTTTTTATCATATCACCATCTCCACCTCATTTCCCTCATTCCACTTGTGAGAGAGAGCGAGAGAGCGATATTGCGTGTGTGTTTTCTTGCATGTTTCTTGAGCTTTTTGCAGGACCTTGCTGAATCACCATTCCCAGCTTCCTGCACAGGTACGAAACTTGTCGAAACCGTCTCGCGGTCGCAAGCTTCTGTCGATCGCGACTGATAGAAATTTTTGGTTTTTCACAAAATTGAGTGCACCACTAGAACAAGCACAAGGAGCACATCCTAAAACACTTAAAACAGTAGAAAAATTCCGAGGTTTTTTTGTCAATCGCGACCGACAGCCCCTGTCAATCGCGACCGACAGACCCTGTCAATCGCGATCGACAGACCCTGTCAATCGCGATCGACAGACCTCACGACCGACAGACTGCCACGTAGGACCCTGTCAATCGCGATTGATACTGTCGATCGCGATCGACAGCCACGACCGACACCTCTGTCAGTCGCGATTGACACCGTCGATCGCGACCGACTGAAATTCAACGACTGATTGACTTTTACGCGTAGCCACGTGTCCATCGCGATTGATAGGCCCCCGATTGACTGAAATTTCGGCGAAAAATCTGGAAAACGTGTCGATCGCGATTGATACTGTCGATCGCGATTGACAGCCACGATCGACTCTGTCGATCGCGATTGACACTGTCGATCGCGACTGACAGCCCCGACGGACACCTCTGTCAATCGCGATTGACAGACCTGTCGATCGCAATTGACAGGCTTTTCGGCCAAGAATTAGGGTTTGCTTTTGTTCAAACTTTGGGATAAATTTTGGGGCAAATAGTCAATCCATTGGCATAATTGGAGGTTCCTACACTTGTGTTTTGGGAGAAAATCATAGGATCCGTCAGCCAGATTGAATCCTGTCCTAGCCCCTTAAACCCTGAACAGTCATAACTTCTTCATACGAAATCAAATTTTTGAGCTCTAAGGCTTGTTGGAAAGCTCGTGGCGTTGATTTTCAGATAGGGTATTTTGAAGTTGACCATACCCAGGGGGATCAAAGTCAGGGGTCTTTAGAATTGTTTTCTTAAAGAATCACTATGCAAGTTTGTGTTTGTGCTACAGGAATGAAAATACTTGTTCTGGCTTTGGAATTTAAATCTTTAAGCTAACTTTGGAACTTTTACAGATCCTTTGAGAGCATCGCAAGGCATTCTAAGCAAGTGTAAGTGTAAGCTTGGGAACACACTTCCTGGGCACTCAAGGGCAACCAAGCAGGAAACAAAAGGTTGGAAACTTTTAACCCCCTCTGTCAATTCATAGTTTAGGCTAAGAACGACGAGAGGTAGGAGTAAGTCAGGGCGACGATAGGCAGGTATCAAGTTGAAGACTACCTAAAAACTCAAGTCCAAGCTAAAAACCTAATCTCTGTACTATCGATAACATAAAGGAAAAGAACCTAACGTGGAACGATCAACCTGAAAGCACGAAGAACATTCAAGTATTCCTGACGACGTAAAATCAGACAAGACCGTAAACACGAGAAATAAATAAAAAGAATCAAGTGACTAATATAAAGTAACCAGCAACGAGGTTGTACTCTGGGCAAAGAATTGGGCTACTTAGATAGGCATATGAACCTTAGATCAGGACAACATCTTGTAAGGGAGAGACAAAGCCTTAGGTCTTCAGAGGCTAGTGTTAACCACACTGCTAGGTCTTGGGCCCAGCAGTTGAGCCACCACTCGTACTACCCTAGCTCTAAGACCAGTGCGTCAGAGATGTCTCAAGGCATGGACAGACCTACGGGAAGTTTAGGAGTGCCTTACTTGTACAGGGTAGAAGGCCCTTACAAAACACAGCTGGAATACCTTAGGACCAACCGATTAGGTGCTAGCATCTATGAGGACGGCTTACAAAGATCTGTGGTACAGATTAAGAATCCTGATCAATCCATTGGACTAGAGCACCCAGCAGTCAAATTTGAAAACGGTGCATACCTGGACAAGGAAGGAACCATATACGTAGTCACCAGTCACCCAGATAGGACAGATGAATTTGGAAATGTAATCTCTGAAGCGGACTTAGGTGACTTGGAACAAGGAAACATGGGTGCGGAACCTAGAACCCCTCGAGGCAAATCTGTTCTCACTAGGATTATCACGCCTGAGTGGGTTCCCCAAGACAACAAGAGCATAGATTTGCTCCTCAATCGAGAAACTGATGAAGCCTTTTGGAGATATAAATCTAATCAGCCAACTGATATAGGAACTGTCATGATCTATGAGTTTAAGGATCCGGATAGCCCAGGTAGAGTGACCTACTTAGATCACACTTCGGAAAGGATCTTTGTGGTGACAGAAAATGATAGGCATGCTTACACTTGGAAGGGTGAATTCATTTTTCCCCAACCAAGATCGAATGTATCCTATGGTCACCCTGGAGCTGGAACATCCCAAGCTCATGGAATGCAAAGAGACAGAAGTAGAGATAGACCAGAAGTAAGCTTTGCCAACCCAGTGGGCAGAGAAAGAATGAGGACGGAAACAAATAGAGTAAAACCTGAGATACTTAGAGCTCACAGGAATCAGAGAAATGTGGATGGATTCCCTCTGCCGAGACCTAGAGAGCACACAAGAACTCTGAGACCAACCGAGCTAGTTAAGTCCATGAAGAATTACTTTGATGGCACAGGAGATCCCTATGATCATGTGGCGGAGTTCAAGCAAGTCTTGAGAGCTGAACAAGTGGAGGATCTATTCACGCAGTACAATGCCTTCGGTCTAACCCTTAGGAACACAGCACTTACATGGTTTCAGCCATTGGATGAGCGACAGTTCAGGAGCATAGACCAACTCCTAGAGGCTTTCATCGTAGAGTTCTCTAAGAGTGGCATAAGACACAATACCTCCTCACTAATTCACAGCTTCAAGCAAACCCCTCAAGAGACCGTGAGACTTGCAGGAAGAAGATTTAGGCAATATCTTGAAAGATGCCCTGTTTCGGAGCTACCTACACCAGCTAAACAAGTAGCCTTATTCTTGGATGGATTGCTGAGTACGAAATTGAGATCCTATGTGTATCTGAAGGACCCTAGGACTATAGAAGAGTGTGTACGCATGTGCATTGACATTCAAGATAACCTAGGGGAAGAACTAGAGCTTTCCAAAATCTACAAAGATTCAGATAGTGCATCTAGTCACTCTTCCACGCAATCTACATCAATTGAGGAACTCGCAGAGAAAGTGGCCCAAAAACTAGGCGTCTCTAGCAAACAAATTCCGAGATTTGCACCTGTGAAGAGATGCTACACTTGTGGTGGCGACCACATGGCGAATGTATGTCCCATTATGGCTCAACCCCAAGTAAACCCTAGTAGCCAGTACTGCACTATCGAACGAAGATACACAAATCACACCGCACAAGACTGCCCATACAACAAGCAAGCAGTTAGGCAAGCCTACCCTCAGCCATACCCTCAACAAGGCAGATACCAAAACCAATACCCACCACAACAGTATGCTAGACCTCAACAAACCTACCAACCACAATACCAAGCCCAGCAAAGACCTCAGCCTGTGTTAGCCCAATAACCTCCAGCTCCATCCAACTTGATCCCTGTAAAGTATGCAGCAGCAGAAGAAAACCTAAACCGAGCTATAGTCCCCATAACACCATTGCTTTCAGAAAGTGATCCCAGTGACCATAGCTTCGATTCTACGCATGTTGAGAGTCCCCAGGCTTACTTCATGCAGTCTCCTGAACATGGTGAGTCTTACTATAGTGAAGAGCCAAATGAATCTAGTTGGGAATCGGATTACGCAAATGTCATGTACGCAAACCCCAACCCTAGGCCTCAACCTAGGCAGGTAAGACCTCCATTCCCAAGAGGACCGTGCTACAGATGCCAAGGAGATCACTTCATTCGTGATTGTCCCTTACCTCCACCTACACAACCCCAGTCAGTGACGATCCAAGGCTTTTGCCAAGATTGTGGAAAAGAGCATCTCTTACGAGATTGCCCAAAGAACCCCAATAATATGCCAAAAATCACGCCTATCAACGTTATTGGATTAGTGGTAAACTCCACAGGAAGTGTCACTTCCACTGCTCCGGTACAGGTAGTCACTAGAGCTCAAGCATTGCAGCAAAACCAAGGGGTAGACCAGGAAAAGAGCCCAACAGCTAGTGAAACTGAGAGCATAACCAAGAAAAGGACTAGAGCGTGGAAAGATAGTCGAGAAAGAATGAAAAGACAATGGGCTAAGAAGATGAGTGAACTTGAGAAAAGCATAAGAGAAACCAAGGCCAGGATAATTGAACTCACATCTCAAACTCCCTCTCACACTACCCCACCACCGCCTTTCCCATCGCCATCCGACCAGCCACCTTCCAACCCGCCTCACCTAAACCCACCACCCCCTAGAGTAGGATCAGTCCTAGCAGATCCCACTCCCGAAGACCTTAATATGATGCTTAAAGCATATCAGGCCAGAATCCAAGAAGGGCCAACCATAATCGATCATGAAAAATGCTACCCTAGAGCCGAGCTAGAGCTTGAACGAACTAAAATTTGTGCCAAAATGGTGGAATTGGCTCAGACCATGTTTGAAGCTAGTCGCCTCTTTAACATCTCTAGCTCAGCTAAGACGCAGTTACATTTTGATGGACTGCTAGAAAGAATAGAGAGGCTAATTGCACAATCAGAAAAGGAACCTGCCCCTCAAAGAAAGGAAAGGGCAAGAGAACGGATAAGCCAGCCTCTTCAGGAAGCCCATGTGCCTCCTCAAGAAGCTTATCTTTCCCCCCAAAAGGCAGATGAGCCTCCCTCGAAAGCTCACGTACCTCCACAGGTTGCCTACATTCCTTCTCAGGGAGCATATGAGCCTGTTCGGAAAAGTAATAGAATAAGTAATCCCCCCCAGGAAGCTTGTGCTCCAAACATCTATGAGAGCGAGGAAAGAGCCAATGATAGAATAAGCCCTCCTTCCCAGGTTGCTTATGTGCCTAATTCTACGGAGCCAGACACTTCTTCTTCTATGAATCGGTTTGCACCAGACTTCCTACGAGAAATTCAAGAAGATAAATGGGATAACGAAAGTGAAGCTGCCCCTCCCTTTGAACTGGTGGATGATGCACACGACCAATTCCCACAAGACATCCCATCTATTTACGGGGAACATGAGAGCACCCAATCTCAAGAAAGATTAGACTTCGAGTCTAATTCTTTACAGGAATTACCCCACTTCACGGGCCCATGGGAAGCAAAGTCCACGTGTATGAGAGCACCCATAGTCATGGTAAGAAACGAAAATTCAGTCATACCTAGGAACACAGAGGTAGTGAAGAACACTAACGTGCAGTGCAATCTCAAGTTAGAAGAGCTACTCAAGGGTAGACCTGAATCGTGGAAACATGTAACCAAACAAGTACCTGAGATAGCAAAATCTCGTTCCCAGGTAGGATCACATAGGACAGTGCCAGAGATACCCTTGGATAAGACAGGAGATATGTGTGAAGGTGAAGAAGGGAACACCTATCTTCCCATTACTTATCAGGAGTACACCACCAAGGCAATTTTGGACTCAGGTGCAGGAGTTGCAATTGCCACCACCTCCCTATGGAAGCGTTGGGGCAAGCCGGCACTCAGGCCAACGAGAATGAAATTGAAGATGGCCGATGGTCACATAGAGAGACCCCTAGGATTGCTAGAAGGAATAACTCTCACCACTTGTGGTGTCGAGTTTGAACATACCTTTGCTATATGTGACTTTAGCAAAAATCATGCCTATGAGATGATTTTGGGACGACCATTCATGCGACAGTTGCAAGTGGTACAGGATTGGGGAACTAATTCCTTGTACCTGCAACACTTAGGTGTTACGACCAAAGTCAATCTCAAGGATTACTCTCATAGAGATGTCCCTCCTATCCAATGGAATCCCATCCATAGAGCCAAAGATGACACGGAATCTGTGCATTCCATAGGGTTTGGATCCTCATGGATGCATGAAGACACTCATTTATGGATGTGCAAGGTTGCAGTAGAAGAAGAGAAGAGAGAGAAAGCCAGAGAGGTAGGTGCAAAAGAAACACATAGATCAATTCAAGACCCAGCCTATGCACCTGTAGTTTTTCCTGATGAGGAATTTGAACCCCATGGCTGGGCAGAAATCCTAGCAACAATGGACGTAGCCATCAATGAAGAACAATGGACACCTCACTGTGATGAGGATGGCTATGATATTTCAGTCTTCTCCATAGAGCCAATCATGGGAGAGGCAGTTCTAGAAGAATGCGAACCTAGCCCTGATGCCTTTGAGGATGCAAGTGACTCCGACCTAGAGTCAATCATCATGGACCCACCATTTGCATCAGATGAAGAATACTTCCATGAAGTAGAATTTCAACCCCAGAGGCATGGAGAGCTTACAAATGATGTAAGATTAGCCACACATGTGACCCCAAAGGAAGAAGGAAAGAAACTGAAGAAGAGAGAAGTCTCACCAGAAGAGGAAGAACCTTTGTTTGAGGTCCCAGAAAATTTTAAGAAATATGAGATAGATGACAGGAGAGTCATGATAAGAATGCCTAAACGTGAGGCACAAGCAGGAGAAGCCTATGATAGCAAGGAAACTACCAAGAAAATAGTTGTCGCCATCGAGGAAGGAGAAGAAAGATGCACATACATAGGTCATGACCTAACAGAGGAAGAAGAGCATGGGTTAATTGCCTTGCTAAGAGAATACAGAGATGTGTTCGCGTGGAGTTACAAGGATTTGAAAGGTGTTGACCCTGACATATGCTCACACACCATCCCCATGAACTCAGATGCTAAACCCTCTAAGCAAAAGCCCTACACATATAACGATAATTACGCTGCTAGGATCAAAGAAGAGATAGATAGACTGGTTGAAGCTGGATTTATCTATGAAATTGAGCACACTGAATGGGTATCCCCCATCGTAGTGGTGCCCAAGAAGAATGGCAAGCTACGTGTGTGCATTAACTTGAAAAAGGTTAATGCAGCCACGATTCGAGATAACTATCCGCTTCCCATCACAGAACATCTCTTAGAAAGAGTGGCAGGCAAGGAAGTGTACAGCTTCCTTGACGGATTTTCGGGTTACAATCAAGTAGCCATAGCTCCAGAAGATCAGCATAAGACAGCCTTTTCCACAGAATGGGGCATTTTCGCCTTCAGAGTAATGCCATTTGGGCTTACCAATGCACCAGCTACCTTCCAAAGGCTGATGTGCCATGTATTTAAAGAGTTCCTGAGGAAAAACTTAGAAGTCTACGTTGATGATCTTTGTGCTCATTCGAACATTAGGCAAACCCATATCCCTCAACTCAGGCAAATCTTTGACAAATGTAGAGAATATCAAGTCTGCCTGAACCCAGAAAAATGTGTTTTCATGGTCAAGCAAGGCAAGATTCTAGGACACATAGTGTCAAAGAATGGCATATCCACTGATGAAGAGAAAGTGAGAGCTATAGCAGAGCTACCTAGGCCAAAAAATGTCAAGGAAGTACAAGCTTTCATGGGGCATTGTGGTTATTACCGACGATTTATACACATGTATGCTGTCATTGCAAAGCCCATGTACGGACTTCTGACTAACTTTGAGTGGGCTGATGAATGTGAGAACTCCTTCCAGGAGCTTAAACGAAGATTATGTTCAGCACCAATCTTGACCACGCCAGATTGGAACAAGCCATTCCATGTTCACGTGGATGCATCCAATTATGCTATTGGATGTGTACTCGCACAACCTACGAGTGAAGGTAATATGGATCTTCCAATTGCCTATGCCAGTAGACAATTGAATGCAGCTGAACGAAATTATACCACCACAGAGAGAGAAGGCTTAGGCATGGTATATGCAGTCAAGAAATTTAGACACTATTTGCTTGCAAATAAGTTTAAATTTTTTACTGATCACCAAGCATTGTTATATCTCGTGAACAAGCCATGCAATACAGGAAGATTATTAAGATGGTTTCTCTTACTAATGGAATATGACTTTGAGGTTGTGGTAAGAAAAGGAAGGACTCATTTGAGAGCAGATCATCTCTCTAGGCTCACATCTGGAGAAGCCCCACAAGGAGTGTCAGATGACCTCCTTGATGCTTACTTGTTTAACTTGGAAGTTGTACCGCAGTGGGCTAAGTCATTGGTACCAGTATTTACGTACGGGCCTAATCATCCAGTGGTGAACACACGGAATAGGGAGGTTGTGAGAGCCCAAAAGTACCACATCATGGCAGGAAGCATGTACAAGCACACAGATCAAGGGATCTTGGCTTGTTGCGTAGAAGAGGATGAGTACGCTAAATGGTTGCAATTAGCACATGTAGGTGCATTAGAGCAACACTACTCAAAGCAACGAACTTTACAGACTCTAAAGAGACTCGGAGTGCATTGGCCAACTATGGAAGCTGATTTCCAGAAGTTGTGCAAGGAATGCCCAATCTGTTGCACTAAACCACCTGTGGAACACGCTACTCTGTATCAAGTATCCATTGTGCCAGATTGGAGCGAACCTCTAGTATCCTTCCTGAGGACAAACACATTCCCTCCAGACATGACTCTGGCTAGGAAAAGGAGTTTAGAACAAGAAGCCCTGGATTACTCACTCATTGGTGATAATCTATACAAACGCGGTAAAGATGGTTACCTGAGACTGTGTGTCCATGAGAGTGAATATCTTAAGATCTTGGAAACTGCTCACCAAGGTGTAGCAGGAGGACACTTTGGACCAGATCGGGTGATCAAGGCAGTACTATTTGCGGGCTTCTGGTGGCCTACCCTTCACATGGATGCACATACCTATGTGAAACGGTGTGATGTCTGTCAGAGAACTCAGTATCCTATACGAAAAGATGAGATGCCATTGAAACCTATGATGGGTGGACGTGCGTTCTCTAAGTGGGGCATAGACTTCGTAGGTCCTATTAATCCCCCAGCTAAGGGTTCTCATGCAGAATACATCATTGTTGCGACAAACTATCTAACTAAGTGGGTAGAGGTAAAGGCTACGACAAAGAACGATGCTCAAACAACTGCTAAATTCTTGTTTGAGAATGTGTTCACAAGATATGGGCTACCTATAGAGCTTGTAAGTGATAGAGGCACTCACTTCTTAAATGAAGTTATTGAAAATTTGCTCCAAGAATTCTTGGAAATACATAAGAAGTCTGCCCCCTATCACCCTCAAGCTAATGGACAAGCCGAGAGCACCAACAAGATCTTATGCAATTTACTGACAAAATTAGTGAACACTAAACGCTCTGATTGGGACAAACAGCTACACCATGCTGTTTGGGCATACCGAGTCGCCTATAAAACGGTACTCCAAGCCACCCCCTTTCAGATGGTATTTGGCCAAAACGCGGTGCTACCTTTAGACTTTTTGATACCTACATTGAAAATAGCACAAGAGCACGAATGGACAGGTCATGAGCTCTCCTCTAGGATCTTTGACCTTGAACGATTAGGAGAAACAAGACTGAGAGCAGCTGCAAGAATCTATGCAGCTAAGAAGAGGCAGAAGGCATACTTTGATGCCCATGTGAAGGATAAAGGCTTGAAAGCAGGAGATCTAGTTTTAGTCTACACCCTGAAACAACACGCAAGGAAACTAGAAAAGAGAGGCTATGGACCTATGATCATCAATAGGATCTCGACAAGTGGTGCTGTGCAACTAGCCACATTAGACGGCGATGTTCTCCCAAACTATATTAGCGGATGTAGAGTTAAGTTGTATCAGGAACCTCTCACAGAGGAAATGCTAAGTCGACTCAACATTGCTAAGAAACGCAAAGAGGAAGAAAAGCGAATTCGAGAAGAAGCTCAAGCAGAAGCCCTAGAGCGCATACGGAAAATGAAATTATGAAGGCAAGGTAGAGATCAGCCTAGAACAAATGACTATGCAGATCAAGGATATCATATGGCAAGGTGTGCAATCGCAGGAACAAGCTCACATAGGATAACTGATCGACGTCCTTTCGTAACCTTAGATATAGGACAAGGAAAGAGTGCAAGGACCGTAAGAGCCTTGATTGACTCAGGTGCAGCCACTAGTGCTGTTAGAATGTCTTACTGTCAAGAGTTGCAGTTAACTGTCAATCCTGTGGAAGCATATCTCATAGGATTGGGAGGCGTGGAAACCCCTTGCATGGGCGAGGTGGAACTTCCCCTCTACATTCATGATGAGGCTATGACAGTTAAAGTACTAGTGTGTCAAGACGAGGATCTCACTGAACCTCTTGTCTTGGGTCAAGACTGGATCTATGACCAAGCAGTCAACTTAAACCTAAGAAGTGGGTTTCTTCAGGTTTGGGTCAATCATAGTCGAATTATAGTAGATTTGGATAATGGAGCACCCAAGGAACTAGGAAAGGCACAGACTCCTGGTCCTTCCAGGAATACACATGAAGATGACCATGTTGTTCTTGTCCAAAACTATGTGTTGCAGAGGAATGATATTCGCAAAAAAGGAGTCAGGGATGCAAAGGAACTCCCTTCTTTTCCAAAGGCCAGAAGGAGGCAGCAACCAAAGGTGGATCAAAGGCAGAAGAAGCAGAGTACTACCTATGTCCGAGATCAAAAGTACCTGTGCAGCAAAATGTCCCAGCAAGTGAAACAAGTGTGGGTACGGAAAGGCGAACGCCCGGTTGCACTCCCGCCAACTACACGGGCTAAGTCTCTTATTAGTAACCAACAACACGACATTAATAAGAAGTCTTGCAGAAATTCTCCTGCTAACGTGAAAGCTATTTGGGTGCCCAAGAAGTCGATGAAGGCTAGCCCACAACCAAGACAAATTTGGGTGTCTAAGGCTTGCTTGCGGGCGTAAATGGCTACGCCGAGGCCACAACCTACACAGTGTAACCCATTCACTCGCACAGCCAGCATTCACTCGTTTTCAACACTCAAGAACACACCAAGGCCCATGCGCACGCACATAATCACTTGTAAATGGGTCCCTAAAAGGCCTCATTTTCAAACCGAGACACTGATAAAACTCTCTAGAGTCTCTACGAAACCAAAAGCAAAACCCATCCACTGCATTCGGCAGCCTCAGACTTGTAACAAACCCCCAGACCCCATTTTGTAAATCCATGATAACTTACTAACCACATCACTATCACTTTACATCATTCCACTTAACTCTTAGGTCTACCGAATGACTAACCACACACACACTTGCACCGAGCACTTACTAACCCATTATTCGCTCCCGACCCTCATGTTAATATTGTAATGCATTAGGGGAAAAAATGAACCCTTCATGGGCCTTTTAGATTAAGGAGTGATTAAGGATGGACCAATGAGAGGAGGGTGGTGGCCACAGTCTAGTACTAGACTAGGACTAGGCTTTCCTTGGTTTCCCCTAGTCAAAGCCTCCAAAACCACCACCAACTCGTGGTTTTTGTCAGAAGAGTGGTTTGTAATTTCAATAGTTTGAATTATAACCATTGGATGGTCCAAAAGATCCAAGGGATGGTATTATTTTGCAAAAGTCAAGGCTTCATGCAACATAGACCATTGGATGAGTGAACAATCGTGTGGTTCTTCTTTGCAAGATCAGAAAAAGGCGCCTTTTGTTTGGTACCGTTGGATCAATCCCTCATCCAATGGATGGTGATGCCTGCGCAAAAGGCAATGATTATGGACAACTCATGGATCAGCGCGAAATGCGGACAAGCGTTCAATGTGGACTGCATCCGACGACGACGAAGGACTCCGATTCACGGAACAGCGCCGATTGCGTAGACCCATTGGATTATGCATGAATGGAAGGCTTGGATTGACTGCGCAACCTCGTTTCTCTCTCTACTGTGCTACTAAAACCTCCATTCAATCATTGACAGTTCTTTCAATCCTAGCCCTTCAATCTTCGACATCCGATGGCTTCAATTGAGCTCGACTGAGCATTCCTTTAAGAACTTTTTTCTCTTATATTTTAATAGAGAAAACCACCGATGGTTTTTCTTGTCCCCTTAACCCCTTACAATCTTAATCTTAATCCCTAAAAATTAGGGATCCTTACAAGGCCCATGCAGAGTCCATTTTTTCCCCTAATGGGGAACAACAACGATCCTCCCTTGTCCTGTACAATATTAACACGTGTTGGTATATTCTCACAGAGACAGGTAGCAAGAAGTAACATGGCAGATACGGTTGGAACTAGCTCCCAGGCAGGCACCAGCCCCCAAGTGGTGGACATCGAAAGCCTTCCGGTCGAGGAGGAATTAAAGGAAAGACCAGTAGGATTACGGGCATTACATGCCATACCAATTCAGAATCCTCCACAGGGTCATACAATGCCGGTGGGCAAAGCTTCACACTGGTTCAGTGACGTTGCTGGACCTCTGGGTGAAGGCACATATATGTGGGAGTCCGAGGTAGAATTCAATGGACGTTGGGGCAGATACCATTTCTTTACCAGGGAGTTTGAAAAGCTACAGAACGATGAAGGACTGAAGTCGATATGGAAGAAGGCGGGGCTTTATGATTACTTCAAGTTCCAACTACCAAAGCCAGATTTTCTAAGGTGCTCATACTTAATTAGTACCCTCACTCCCAGCAAAGACAAGAAAGGATACAACTCCTTTGTGCTCCCATCACTCACAAGGGGCAATGAGCTGAAGCGTTTCCGCTTGACTATCAACTTGGTAAGAGAAGCACTCGACATGAAAGGTATGCACATCCCAACAGAGAAAGAGACTATGGTTCCAGACAATATGAAGAACAGGAATCTGACGAAGTTGAAGGACATGGTTGCGATGACACCTACAATTGCCATTCACTTACGCATGGTCATGCAACATTTCGCATTCCCCGCGCAGGAGAGATTCACAATGCCTCCCAAAAAGATCTGGTTTAGCCTCTACCTGGCGGATGCTTTTGATTTGTCCATCAATATGCCCCACTGGATTATCGACCAGATTCATATGGCTCATCAGAGATGGTATAAGAAGCAAAAGTCTGTGTTGTATGGTTGCTGTGCACTTACAAGAATTGTATACAGATGTCTCGCATATGATGTACCGGTGCAGAGGGCTCTCATTTGGTCCAGAGCACAGAAGTTTCAACGCAGATTGTCAGCTGTGGGGCCTCCCTCAAAAGAGATGAGAGGCGCTGTCCAGATGCCTTGTGCACAAGCTCGCGGTGCAACCCTAACGCCTGAAACAACCCCAAGACTTCCCCGACGAGTGCAACCATTTACTATCAGGTTACCCAGGCACAGCACAGATGGCCCTAACCTTGTGTTTCCACCAGTACCGACTGATCTGGAATTCCCGCATGGATTCACTCTGGAGGATCTAACGGAAGAAGAAGTTGCTAGAATCATCGACGCTGTAAATGTGGAAGTTGAAGCAGAGCAAGCTGGTGGACAGCAAACTACCCCAGACCAAGCCCAGCCCGGCCAACCGGACGTAGTCAATGTGGACGATGAAGAAGAAGCACATGAGGAGGCACAGGGTGGACAATCAGAAGCAGAAGAACAAGAGTATGATCAGGAAGCCCTACAAGTACTGGAAGGTGCCCCCGCCTATACTAACGCATTAAAGAAGCTCTACGATACGATGAACCGAGTCCAAGAGCAACACAGGCTATCATTAGCTGCAGGTAAAGCCCTCATGAACCAGATTCTGGAGGAGGAAGGAGTGGACGAGCAATACCGTGCCACCCTGGAAATGATATCAGATGCTTTGGGAGTACCTGAAACGGTGCATACTGCACTAGCGCAATCACGAAGGACAGAGAAAAGATATGGAAGACGCCCCCCACGAACGGGAAAACGAATGAATGTATTAGGATCAGGACCACAAGGCACCCCCACAACCACTGGCACAGCACACACTGTTCACGACACCGAGGAAGCCCACACATCGAGTGCACCTCCATCACCTCCCTTGCCACCCTCTCCCCCACATCAGCCCCCTTCACCTCCCCTTGCCACTGTAACCTCTACTGTCACCACCTCCGAACCCACTACACACACTGACGCACAAACCATTAGTCAACCCACATACTCTATTTCCACGGGAAACATAAGTCTAACCACAACCACGGTAAGCCCCACTCCTCCGATCACACTTCCTGGGAGTTCACAATTACACACCCCTCTATACACGTTCACAACTCTCACCGCAACCACAATCCCCATGTTCACAGTCACTCCCACCACGGCCTCCACTTTTGAATCAATGGAGGTGTCACCCACCTCTGCACCTCTCCCACCCCCCATTTACCCACAATCCCCCATTCCCCCACCTCCCCCCTCACCCTTCTCTAGTACTGCATCCACACTTCCCTTTCCCTTCCCCTTCCCCTCTGCATTCAACACCATTTCTCCCACCATTCCTCTTAATAATGTATTTAATAATATGTATCAATGCATGTCCCAACTTCAACACCATTACCAACACCTTGACAACCAACATACAAGGCTTTTCCGAAGCCACGAAGATCTCCAAGCACGATGTAGGGATCTTGAAGAGCAGAAGCAGCTACTACAACAGCAGCACGTGACCTTACAGGAACAATATGCACAATTAGTAGCCAACCCACCCCAAGCAGATGATGAAGAGCGACGACACATGGACGAGTTGCTACATTCTCAGATCACGGACAACCTGAAGCTTCGACGGAACTTGGGCCTCCTACGCAAGCATATGTCTACAGCGCTAGAGGAGAATAAACGATTACAGAAACAGAATGAAGAAAATCTGGAGGCGGCCATGGAGGGTTCCCCACAGGAGATTGACCCAGAACGATTCAAGGCAATTCCCTCTGAGAATATGAAAGTGGTGTTAGAAACTCATGCAGATCTAATGGAGGCGCATGCCACCTTAGAAAAAGAGAGAGATGATTTGCTAAGGCAGTTGGCCACCCGACAGACATCACCCAGCAAAAGCACAACCGCAGAAGATACATCAGAAGAGATCACTAAACTCCGGGCCGAACTTGAGGAATTACGTAGCAAGGTCATGGAATATGAGCGTCAGCCCTCCCCTCTGGTAGAGCCCGAGCCTGACGATCTTGTGCCAATTGAAGTAGACGAAACATTCGAGGATCCCTATGTTCCGATGCCAACACCCGGGGGTAAGCGAACAGAACAGGGCATGGACACAATTGAAATTGAGGCACCTGAATGGATGCAAAAATTAGAGAAAGTAGCCACGACGCATGATGACAGGGTGGCAGTCCAAATCGCATTGATGTCAAAATTGGAAGAGGTTGTAATAAAATCCGATTATTTTCAGAATCTCTCACACCATAGGTGGATCGGCCCATCGGATGACCTGTATGTTCCTTTTTGCGTGCTAATGGCGGATTATAATGCAGAGATCAAGCACCACACATCAAGGGAACCCACCTCTGCCACCCAATTTGCACCTGACGACATCCCAGAAAGTGCCAAGCAGGGACATATTCGCCAACCGATGTGGAGAATTCGACTGCTTGAAACATACCCGGAAATGGTAAGAACATGGAACAACATGCCCTTGTACATCAAATATAACCCATGTTATTGCCCTGTATTTCGAAGGAGATCATGGCCGGAGTACACGCAAATAGTGCTGACGATTAAAGGATGTGAGAAGTGGCTCAATTATGTGTACTTCGCACCCCCGAAGGGCCCACCTACGATTGGATATATGATTTCGACGATTCGACATTGGGGGGTCCGGTTCAAGAATGTACCTGATGTCATGACTCAGATGTGCCTGAAGATTTTCGAACTTATGTTGGTCACCTTCAGGACCTTCAAAAATGTCAAGGAACTGCATCTCTCAGCATTAGGATTTAATGAAGGTAATCAGGACCTTGTATACGACATGAGCACAACCCCATCGATTAATGTTGTGTATGCATGGCACGCTCGCATCAAATATCTACCGGCCTGCTTCAAACAAACGTTTGAAGAGATGTTTGTCACGGGATTTTGGGAATATCACTCCGAGATATTCATTCCCAGACCATCCCATCTCTTGCAGTTGTTTGCAGTGGAACAAGCTCTCCATTCCGAAAAGCTACGTATACCACATCCAGAGGTTCCCGGGCCGGTAGATTGGGATGCGCTACTCACAGATTTGGCCAAAGGATTGCGGATTGCCGAACATCACTTAGCGCAGGATGTTGTCGAGTACTACATCCAAAAACCCACACAACAAGGGTCTGTCAGGGACGACAGACGCGAGAGAGGGGGGGTGTTAGCAGCGGACAAGGGACTGAAAGACTAACGAGGCATGGCAGTCAGAGAAGAGAGTCAGAAGGGAGAGAAGGCACAAGCAGACAAGGGAGTCAACGAAGATCTGGCAAATAGGCCAATAATTTTCTTCAGGAAGAAGTACGTATGAGCATTCACGCAGATTTAGCACTAAGGCAACCTTAATTTTTCAAAACCTCTACACCAATTAAAAGTGATTCTCATCACTAAACACCATTGTAAATACCATTTCATCTTTTTGTAGCTCCATTTTGTGCAAGCCAAGGAGTCCTTGAGCTTGAGGAGCTTTAGAAGTATCTACCTGCCAATTTTCGTATTTTTTAGATCTCGTTTGAGCCCTCAAATAAGCCCTGGAACCTAATTTTTAACTAGGCCGGACACTAGGTCTGAACAGGACCAAAGCTAGTCATAAACTATAAAAGGAGCTAGAGAGCTCATTTTTGGGGTTAGATTGTAATTGAAACGAACTTGTAAGAGCTTTTTGAAAGTAATCTAAGAACTCCATTGATTCTCCCTCTTTGTCTTGCCGTGTGTGCGCGTGTGTGTGTATGTGTGTGCATGCTTGTGTGCTTCTCACTCACGCACTTGTGCCGCCACTTGCTCGAGGTCTTCATACCTTCCTCACGTCTTCTCGGATTAACATTAAAGGAGGTGCTACTCATCACTGAGCTACAATCATACTCTTGTTCTTCGTAGGCTTCTTCCTCTTGTTCGGTCTCTTGTTCATCTACGTCGACTTCTACCACTTGTGGTCGGGTGGGGGCTGACGTTGTTGTATGGGGTTGTGGTTCCTGAGCTCGCTCTGTTTCTGTTTCGAGATTAGAGTCGTAGATTAGTCTAGCCACTTCTTCATCAGTGAGATCATTGAGAGTAAAGCCCTGTGGAAATTCCAAGTCCGATGGGACGGGTGGAAACACCAGATTGGGTCCCTCTGTACTTGGTCTTGGTAGCCGAATGGTGAATGGTCTAATGCGTCGTGTTTGGGGAGGGGTAATTTCTGGTGTAGTGGTGGCTCCCCTTGGTTGAGCGCAGGGTAATTGGACTCCCCCTCTCATCTTCTTTGATGGGGGACCTGCCGCTGATAGCCTTCTCTGGAATTCTTGGGCCCGGGACCATACGAGTGCCCGCTGAATAGGCACGTCATAGGCTAGACATCGATAGATTATCTTGGTGAGAGCACAACATCCGTGGAGCACATTTTTCTGCTTCTTGTTCCACCGTTGATGGGCTAGGTGAATCTGATCTATGATCCAATGTGGTACGTTGATAGGGAGGTTTTCTGTCTCTGCCAAATACAAGCTAAACCATATCTTCTTTGGGGGCATGGTGAATCTTTCCTGGGTGGGGAAAGCAAAATGCTGCATGACGGTCCGTAGGTGAAGAGCGATGGTCGGTGTCATTGCTACCATATCCTTCAGCTTATTGAGATCTTTATGTTTCATTCTGCCTGGAACCATTGTTTCCTTTTCAGTAGGAATGTGCATACCATACATGCCCAATGCTTCTCGTACCAGATTGAGGGTCAGTTTGAATCTTTTAAGTTCGTGGCCCGGTAATAGTGAGGGTAACACAAAGGTGCTGTCGCCTCCCTTGGCCCTGCTAGGAGTGATGGTACTGATAAGATAAGAACAACGTAAGAAATCTGGCTTCGGTAAGTGGGCCCTGAAATAACTGTCCAGGCCAGCTTTGGTCCATACTGAACACATGACTTCGGCATTCTGATAGCTCTCAAATTCGCGTGTGAAAAAATGGTAGCGTCCCCATTTACCATTAAACTCCAATTCAGCTTCCCAAAAATAGGTTCCATCACCCAATGGTCCTGCAACATCACTGAACCAATGAGCGTGTTTGCCCACTTGAGAGGTGTGCCCCTGGGGAGGATCCTGAACTGGGAGTACATGCACAGCTTGAAGTTCTTGCGGTCTTTCGGTGAGATGTGGTTCGAGGAGGAGTGTTTCTATATCCACAATCTGTGCGCTGGACCCGGCGTGAGAACTAGCACCTCCGGCTTCTGCCATGGCCCTGCTTGCTTGTTGGTTCTGTGAGAATATAGAACCAGGTGTTAATTTTGTAATGGACAGAATAAACTCGTTGTTGTCCCTGTTACAACATTAACATGAGGTAGATGATGAGTCAGTGGTCAGTGAGTGCACGATGACAGTGTGTGTAGTTAATGCCTGGATAGTCCTAGGAGCTAGATGGAAAGATGCACTGTCTGACTAATGCAGTTAGTAAGTGGAGATGAATTCACAGATTGGGGTCTGGGGTTTATTACAAGTCTTAAGTTGCCAAACACCATGGATGACTTTTGGTCTTGGTTTTGTGGAGACTCGGGAGGGTCGCATGGGTAATTCTACTGGGAGTTGTTGTGTCATTGGGACCCATTTACGAGTGAGTCTGTGCGTGCTTCTAGGTGGTAGTGTGTTCGAGTGTATCAGACAAGAGTGGGTGGCGGCTGCTTGAGTGAGTGAACCCTGTCGTGTATGATGTGAATTGTGTGGGAATAGTTGAGCCCGCAAGCAAGCCTTAGGCACCCAAATTTGTCTTGATTGTGGGTCAGCCTTCATCGACTTCTTGGGTACCCAAATGGATTTCACTTTCTCAACAGAGGTTTTAGGAGTCCTCTTATTAGCATCAAGTCGTTGATTACTAATAGGAAGTTGAGACCGTTGTTGCAGCTTAGTTACGGCCGGCAGCTCGTCTTTCCGCACCCACATTTGTTTCATCGGCTGAGTTGTTCTGCTTCGCGCGTTCTTTTGGTCTCTCGCCTGGAGAATCTTGAGTGATTGATCTGCCCTTAGTTGCTGCCTCCTTCTGGCCTTTGGAAAAGAAGGGAGTTCCATTGTGGTTCTGGCTCCTTCTTTGAGATCTTCGTTCTTCTGTATCACATAGCCTTGGACAAGAACAACATGGTCAACTTCATGTGTACCCCTGGAGGGACCAGGAGTCTGTGCCTTTCCTAGTTCCTTGAGTGCTCCATTATTTAACTCGATTGTAATTCTAGTCTGATTCACCCATACCTGAAGAAGTCCACTTCTTAGGTTTAAGTTGAGTGCTTGGTCATAAATCCAGTCTTGACCCAGGACAAGGGGTTCAGTGAGGTCCTCATCTTGACATACTAGCACTTTAACTGTCATTGCCTCATCATGAATATAGAGGGGAAGTTCCACCTCGCCCATGCAAGGGGTTTCCACGCCTCCCAATCCTATGAGATATGCTTCCACAGGATTGACAGTTAATTGCAACTCTTGACAGTAAGACAATTTAACAGCACTAGTGGCTACACTTGAGTCAATCAAGGCTCTTACAGTTCTTGCACTCTTTCCTTGTCCTATATCTAAGGTTATGAAAGGACGTCAGTCAGTTATCCTATGTGAGCTAACACCTGAAACTTCACACATAGCCATGGCATGTCCTTGATCTGCATATGCATCTTGCCTAGGGTGCTCTCTACCTTGTCTTCTTAATTTCATTCTCCGAATGCGCTCTAGGGCTTCTGCTTGAGCTTCTTCTCGAATTCGCTTTTCTTCCTCTTTGCGTTTCTTAGCAGTATTGAGTCGACTTAGCATTTCCTCTGTGAGAGGTTCCTGATACAACTTGACTCTGCATCCGCTGATATAACTTGGGAGAACATCGCCTTCTAATGTGGCTAGTTGCACTGCTCCACTTGTTGAGATTCTGTTAATGATCATGGGTCCGTAGCCTCTCTTCTCCAATTTCCTTGCATGTTGCTTCAATGTGTAGACTAGAACTAAGTCGCCTGCCTTTAAACCTTTATCCTTAACGTGGGCATCAAAGTATGCCTTCTGTCGTTTCTTTGCTGCATATATCCCTGCAGCTGCCCTCAGTCTTGTTTCTCCTAATCGTTCCAGGTCAAAAAGTCTAGAGGATAGTTCATGACCCGTCCATTCGTGCTCTTGTGCTACTTTCAATGTAGGTATTAAGAAGTCCAAAGGTAGCACGGCATTTTGGCCAAATACCATCTGAAAGGGGGTGGCTTGGAGTACCGTTTTGTAGGCGACTCGGTATGCCCAAACAGCATGGTGTAGCTGTTTGTCCCAATCAGAGCGTTTATTGTTCACTAATTTCGTCAGTACATTGCATAAGATCTTGTTGGTGCTCTCAGCCTGGCCATTTGCTTCAGGGTGATAGGGGGCAGATTTCTTATGACTTACCAAGAATTCTTGGAGTAGATTTTCAATCACTTCGTTCAAGAAGTGAGTGCCTCTATCACTAACTAGCTCTATAGGTAGCCCGTATCTAGTGAACACATTCTCAAATAAAAACTTAGCTGTTGTTTGAGCATCGTTCTTCGTTGTGGCTTTTACCTCTACCCACTTTGTTAGATAGTCTGTCACAACAATGATATATTTTGCATGGGAACCCTTAGCTGGGGGATTAATAGGACCTACGAAGTCTATTCCCCACTTAGAGAATGCACGTCCACCCATCATAGGTTTCAGTGGCATCTCATCTTTACGTATAGGATACTGAGTTCTCCGACAGACATCACAGCGTTTCACATAGGTATGTGCATCCATGTGAAGGGTCGGCCACTAGAAACCCGCAAATAGTATTGCCTTGATCACCCGATCTAGTCCAAAGTGTCCTCTTGCTACACCTTGGTGAGCAGTTTCCAAGATCTTGAGATATTCACTTTCATGGACACATAGCCTCAGGTAACCATCTTTACCACGCTTGTATAGATTATCACCAATGAGTGAGTAATCCTGGGCTTCTTGTTCTAAACTCCTTTTCCTAGCCAGAGTCATGTCTGGAGGGAATGTTTTCGTCCTTAGGAAGGATACTAGTGGTTCACTCCAATCTGGCACTATGGACACTTGATAAAGAGTGGCATGTTCCACAGGTGGTTTAGTGCAGCAGATTGGGCATTCCTTGCACAACTTTTGGACATCAGCTTCCATAGTTGGCCAATGTACTCCTAGTCTCCTTAGTGTCTGTAAGGTTCTTTGCTTTGAGTAGTGTTGCTTTAATGCACCTACATGTGCTAAATGCAACCATTTAGTGTACTCGTCCTCTTCTACACAACAAGCCAAGATTCCTTGATCTGTGTGCTTGTACATACTTCCTGCCATGATGTGATACTTTTGGGCTTTTACTACCTCTCTATCCTGCGTGTTTATTACTGGATGGTTAGGTCCGTATGTCAATACAGGCACTAGTGGCTTAGCCCACTGCGGTACAACTTCCAAATTAAACAAGTAAGCATCAGGAAGATCATCTGATACTCCTTGTGGGGCTTCTCCCGATGTGAGCCTAGAAAGGTGATCTGCTCTCAAATGAGTCTTCCCTTTCCTTACCACAACCTCGAAATCATATTCCATTAGTAAGAGAAACCATCTTACTAATCTTCCTGTATTGCATGGCTTGTTCACGAGATATAACAGTGCTTGATGATCAGTAAAAAATTTAAACTTATTTGCAAGCAAATAGTGTCTAAATTTCTTAACTGCATATATCATGCCTAAGCCTTCTCTCTCAGTAGTGGTATAATTTCGTTCAGCTGCATTCAATTGTCTACTGGCATAGGCAATTGGAAGATCCATGTTACCTTCACCAGTAGGTTGAGCAAGCACACACCCAATAGCATAATTGGATGCATCCACGTGAACATGGAATGGCTTAGTCCAATCTGGTGTGGTCAAGATTGGTGCTGAACATAATCTTCGTTTAAGCTCATTGAAGGAATTCTCGCATTCCTCAGTCCACTCAAAGTTTGTCAGAAGTCCGTACATGGGCTTTGCAATGACAACATACATGTGAATGAACCGACGGTAGTAACCACAATGTCCCATGAAAGCTTGTACTTCCTTGACATTCCTTGGCCTAGGTAGCTCTGCTATAGCTCTCACTTTCTCTTCGTCAGTAGATATGCCATTCTTTGACACTATGTGTCCTAGAATCTTGCCTTGCCTGACCATAAAAATGCACTTTTCTGGGTTCAGGCAGACTTGATATTCTCTACATTTGTCAAAGATTTGTCTGAGTTCAGGAATATGAGTTTGTCTAATGTTGGAATGAGCACAAAGATCATCAACATAGACTTCTAAGTTTTTCCTCAGGAACTCCTTAAATACATGGCACATTAGTCTCAGGAAGGTAGCTGGTGCATTGGTAAGCCCAAATGCATTACACGAAAGGCAAATATACCCCACTCTGTGGCAAAAGCTGTTTTATGCTGATCTTCTGGAGCTATGGCTACTTGATTGTAGCCCGAAAATCCATCAAGGAAGCTGTACACTTCCTTGCCTGCTACTCTTTCTAAGAGATGTTCTGTGATGGGAAGCGGATAGTTATCTCGAATTGTGGCTGCATTGACCTTCTTCAAGTTAATGCATACGCGCAGCTTTCCATTTTTCTTGGGCACCACTACGATGGGGGATACCCACTCAGTGTGCTCAATTTCATAGATAAATCCAGCTTCAACCAGTCTATCTATCTCCTCTTTAATCTTGGCAGCGTAATTATCGTTATATGTATAGGGCTTTTGCTTAGAGGGTTTAGCATCTGAGGTCATGGGGATAGTGTGTGAGCATATATCAGGGTCAACACCTTTCAAATCCTTGTAACTCCAAGCGAATACATCTCTGTATTCTCTTAGCAAGGCTATTAACGCATGCTCTTCTTCCTCTGTTAGGTCATGGCCTATGTACGTGCATCTCTCCTCTCCTTCTTCTAGGGCCACTACTATTTTCTTGGTGGTTTCTTTGTTATCATAGGCCTCTCCTGATTGTGCCTCTCGTGTAGGCATTCTTATCATGACCCTCCTGTCATCTATCTCATACTTCTTAAAATTTTCTGGGACCTCAAACAAAGATTCTTCCTCTTCTGGTGAGACTTCTCTCTTCTTTCGTTTCTTTCCTTCTTCCTTCGGGGTCACATGTGTGGCTAATCTTACATCGTTTGTAAGCTCTCCATGCCTCTGGGGTTGAAATTCTACTTCATGGAAGTATTCTTCATCTGATGCAAAAGGTGGGTCCATAATGATTGACTCTAGATCGGAGTCACTTGCATCCTCAAATGCATCAGGGCTAGGTTCGCATTCTTCTAGAACTGCCTCTCCCATGATTGGCTCTATGGAGAAGACTGAAATGTCATAGCCATCCTCATCACAGTGGGGTGTCCATTGTTCTTCATTGATGGCCACATCCATTGTTGCTAGGATTTCTGCCCAGCCGTGGGGTTCAAATTCTTCGTCAGGAAAGACTATAGGTGCATAGGCTGGGTCTTGAATGGGTCTATGTGTTTTGTTTGCACCTATTTCTCTGGCCTTTTCTCTCTTCTCTTCCTCTACTGCTACTTTGCACATCCATAAGTGAGTGTCTTCATGCATCCATGAGGATCCTGATCCTATGGAATGCACAGACTCAGTCTCATCTTTGGCTCTATGGATGGGATTCCATTGAATAGGTGGTACATCTCTATGAGAGTAATCCTTAAGATTGACTTTGGTCGTAACACCTAAGTGTTGCAGGTACAAAGAATTGGTTCCCCAATCCTGTACCACCTGCAATTGTCGCATAAAAGGTCGTCCCAAGATCATCTCATAGGCATGATTTTTTCTGAAGTCACATATGGCAAATGTGTGCTCAAACTCGACACCACAGGTGGTGAGAGTTATTCCTTCTAGCAATCCTAAGGGTCTCTCAATATGACCATCGGCCATCTGCAATTTCATTCTCGTTGGCCTGAGTGCTGGCTTGCCCCAACGCTTCCATAGGGAAGTGGTGGCAATTGCAACTCCTGCACCTGAGTCCAAAATTGCCTTGGTGGTGTACTCCTGGTAGGTAATGGGAAGATAGGTGTTCCCTTCTTCACCTTCACACATATCTCCTATCTTATCCAAGGGTATCTCTGGCACCGTTCTATGTGTTGGAGTTTATTGATCTCCAAAGTACAGCTAGAAGTAGGTGAAACCTAACAGGACCTAGTTGACTTTTTCACAAACTTGTATGCACAGACCAATTTTCTTGCAGAGCAAATTGCTCTTTACTCACTTGGAATTTTCCAAAACTGTTTCACACACATAAACTAGACTCTAAGAGCTTTCCAACAAGATATAGAACACCTCAAATGGATAAATACACAATGAGCTATGACCTCTGCAATATGCAGCTTTAATGGAGACCTTGAAACAGAGATGAACCTGAGGACACACATCACTTGCAGAGACTACTGCTCTTAACTCACAACTCCAATGACTTTGAAACTTTCCAGAATACAAGTAGACTTAAAGATCTTTCTAACAAGCCAAAGAACACATGATTTGGATACATACACAAGGAGATATGACCTCTGCAATTTTGAGGTTTAATGGAGACCTTCAGCAGGGATAAAAAACAGAGAACACACACTACTTGCAGAGCGTATTGCTCTCAGCTCACAAATCCAATGATTATGAAAATTTACAGGAATAAAGTAGACAGTAAGAGCTTTCCAATGAGCTATCAAACATCTAATTTGGATATATAATGAGGGAGATAAAAGCTCTGCAATCTCTGCATACAAAACTAGAGCAGTGTAGAGATACACATATGACTCTCTTGGACATCCCACAAGATCACGACTTTTCTCCTCGTTTTATAGCATGGGAAACTAATCTTAAACCTTCCTAATACATCTAAATTCGTGGTAGACACTTGGATGGAGGTATAACATGACTCAAGTGCTCAAATAAGCAAAGTATTGATGGACTTTGAGAACTAGCCACATCGACCTTCCACTAGGACACCACTGAAGCTCCCTTGTGACTCACTAATTTGACTCACCATGTTCTAGAACTCACGTGGTATTTTTGCTACATTTTATGAATAATATGAGCCTTCTTGAAGTATTTGAAGACTTCCCAAAGGTATTTACATAATTTGAAACTTGTACCCTACATAAAACAAATGTTCGCAACATTCTCCCCCTCAAGTTTCAAAGGGTATTTCCTTCATGCCAAGAATATAGTTGAATCTTTGAAGCTTTGGTCCATCCAAGGATTTGGTGAAGATATCTGCAACTTGATCCTTTGTTCCAACAAAAGAAACCTGCACTTCATTGTTCATGGCCTTCTCTCGAACATAATGATAGTGAACCTCTATATGCTTTGTTCTAGCATGAAAAATAGGATTTGAGGTCATATGAATGCTGCTCAAGTTATCCCCATATATCAGTGGTACATCAACCTGCACATTCAAGTCATGAAACAACTTTTTAAACCACATAACCTCAGTAGTAGCCAATGCTAAACCTCTATACTCAGCCTCTGTAGAAGATAAAGCAACTGTAGGCTGTTTCTTTGAACTCCATGTTAATGTCTTGTTTCCTGCTATTACCACATATCCACTTGTGGATCTTCTGTCATCTTTGCTTCCAGCCCAATCTGCATCACTAAAGACTTTAAGAGTTAGATCAGCATCATGACTATAAAATAATCCTTCGTTCATGGTACCTTTCAAATATCTAAGCACTCTTTTCGCTGCATGCATATGAGGTACTCTAGGTTCATGCATAAACTGTGACAATACTCCCACTGCATAACATATATCAGGTCTAGTTTTTGTTGCATAAATCAAAGATCCTACCATGGATCTATATACATTCATATCATGCAACTCATCACCTTCCTTTGCGCTTAGCTTTACATTACATTCCATTGGAGTAGAAACAAATTTACATTCCTGCATACCAAACCTTTTCAGCATATCACATATATACTTTCTTTGTATCAACCACATACCTTCATCGCTATACACAATTTCAATCCCAAGAAAGTATCTGAGCAAACCAAGATCTGATATTTTAAATTCCTTTCCCAAATTACCTTTTATCTCATCAATTGCTTTTGCATCATTCCCTGTAATCAACAAGTCATCCACATAAATGCATACATAGACACACATGCCATCTACATGTTTTACATAAAGTGAAGGATCAGCATGACTCGCTGTGTATCCTTGGAGCATAAGATACTTTACCAACCTTGCATTCCATGCCCTTGGTGCCTGCTTAAGACCATACAATGCCTTCTTTAACCTGCATACATGATTAGGACATTTTGCATCCACATAACCATCTGGTTGTGACATATACACTTCTTCATTTAACTCACCATTAAGAAAGGCATTCTTTATATCGAGTTGATATATATTCCACCTTTTACTTGCAGCTAAAGCCAACAAAGTTCTCACCATTGCCATATTTGCTACTGGACTAAATGTTTCCTCATAGTCCACACCTTGAGTTTGATTATATCCTTTTGCTACAAGTCTAGCCTTATATCTAGACACACTACCATCACTATTTCTTTTAATCTTAAAAACCCACTTGCAACCAATTACCTTTTGCTTTGGTGTACTTGGAACTAAATTCCAAGTCTTGTTATCCTGTAGTGCTTCCATTTCTTGTCTCATTGCTTTCTCCCACTTTTCATCTCCTTTGGCCTCATCATAACATATGGGTTCATTTTCCTGCTCAACTTTTGTCATAAAAGCATAATGAGTATTCATGAAAGATTCATAAGTATACCTTTGAGGTTGCTTACTTACTCTTGAAGTTCTTCTTACCTCCAATGTAGATGCTCTTCCTTTCTTATTAGGAACCTTTGATGATTCTCCATACTCACATACATCACTAATTTCCTCTCCTTCATCATTAACTTCAACGAGTTTGAGTTTACCTTTACTTTTAACACTTGGAGGTGACTCTTGCCTTAATCTTCCATTGAAAGGTGATCCTCTTTCTTCATCTAAACCACTCCTTTCATCATTTAAACTTCCTGATGGCTGAACTATGCATTCATCTCCTTCAACCACACCTTCTTCATTTTCATCCATGACCTGCAAACAATTCTTATCTGCATACCATGAAAGTGATTCATCAAAGTTTACATCTCTTGACACAACAACCTTATTGGTATGAGGATTATAGCATCTATATCCTCTTTGAGTATCTGCATAACCAATAAATATACATTTTTCTGATTTCGCATCAAGTTTAGATCTCACCTCACTAGGTACATGTACATAACATACACAGCCAAATACTTTCAAATTACTTACACTTGGTTTCCTTCCATGCCATACCTCATATGGTGTCAAATGATGAACTCCAGCAGTCGGAACTCTATTCATAATGTAAACACTTGTGCTAACAGCTTCAGCCCAAAAATAATTAGGCAAACACATATCATTAAGCATGCTTCTAGATGCTTCTGCTATGATTCTGTTTCTTCTTTCAGCGACTCCATTTTGTTGTGGAGTATACCTGCATGTAACTTCTCTTTTGATACCTTCATCATACAAAAAATCAGTAAAAGTTTGAGAGAAATACTCTCCTCCTCCATCGGATCTTAGATTCTTAATATACCTTCCTGTTTGCTTTTCGACATATGATTTGAACTTCTTGAAACAATCAAAGACCTCACTCTTATGTTTAATAAAATACACAAATGTCATTCTACTATGATCGTCAATGAATGATACATAGTACTTATTACCAACCAAGGATGCCTCTTTAGTAGGTCCCCACACATCTGTGTGTATGAGATCTAGCAAACCATCACTTACATAGCTTGAATGCTTGAAAGGTTGTCTAGTCTGCTTACCCATTTGACATGCTTCACAAAGATGCACCATATGTTGCTTAGTAAGATCAGGTAATCCTTCAACAATCCTCTTCTTTGATAGCTCCTTTAACCTGTGTACATTCATATGTCCATTCCTTTTGTGCCATAGATCAAGCTCTGCTATTCGATGCATACCATAAGAGAAATAGTTTGTATGATTTGGGTTTACCTTGAATGTAAACAATCTACCTTGTTTTTGAACTCTAGCAATTAACCTCCTTTGCTTTGGATCCTCAATGAAGCAACCTGCATGATTAAATCTCACTTGTAGAACTTTTTCTACCATTTGACCAACCGACATCAAATTCTTAGTGATCGTTGGCACATAAAGTACATCCTTCAAGCAATTTGTCTTGCTCTTATCCTGCATAACAACATCTCCAACCTGCATAATCTTATGTGTTGTATCATCTCCTGTTTCAACATGACCTTTACATGACGGATTATGCATATTAGAAAACCATGAAGCATCATGAGACATGTGATTAGAACAACCACTATCTACATACCATACATCGCTATTGCAATTCATCTTAGTTTCTACATTCATCATAAGAAGAGAATCATAATCATCACTTTTACCTTCAACTGCATAATTTCCTTGTTGTTTACCTCTTCTTGAATAGCCTCCTCTTCGATTACCACCTTGATTATTTTCATTTTGATAACAATCTTTGGCATAGTGTCCATACCTTCCACATATATAGCAATTGTTCTTATTATCTTCACTCCTTTGTCTTTGGTTGTAGTTGTAGTAGCCTCTCGTACCTCTAGCGCTTGATCTTCCTCTTCCTCTTGTGTTGAAGAAGCCACTTGAAGTCCTTTGATCATCGCTCCTTCTTCCTCGACCTCTATTTGAACCTCTTCCACCTCTGTTTCCACCTCTTGATGATCCTACATAAAGAGCTTGTCTTTGAGATCCTTTTTGATTTGAAGTAGAACCATTTAGATTCATCTCCTCCGTGACCATAAGGGCAATAAGTTGATCAAAATCTGGTAATTCTCCTCTGACATAAACTGAAGTAATGAAGGGTTTCCATCTCTCATCATCTTTGAGTCCGTTGAGAGTATGTGCAACCAAGTCGTCGTCCTCCACATGAGCTTGAATTGATCCTAGTTGATCTGCAATCTCTTTAACTTTCAATATGTAATCATTGACCGATGTCCTTGTATCTTTCTTTATGTTATTCAACTCATTTTTGAGTTGAATCTTCCTTGCTCTTGTACCTGTAGCATACAACCTTTCCAATGCAAGCCAAACATCTCTACTTGTGTCTAGATCTTGTATGTGTCCTACCATTGAATCTTGAATATTTTGTGATAAAATGAATATAACCCTTTTGTCTCTCTCATTCCAAAGTCTAAACTCCCTCAATTGTTGCTGATTTGGGTCCTCTGGTAATGTGGGTTTGATATCTGTGCCGTCAATCAAACCATACAAGCCTCTACCTTGCAAGTATGCTGTGATTCTAAACTTCCATGCTTGATAATTGGTCTTATCAAGCTTCTCTTTTTGTGCATGTTGGTCTCCCATAATACAAATGCTAAGCTTCCTCCTTTAAGCCTCCTTTCCAATGTGTGTGATGAGAAGAAATATAATATTTACCTTGTAAATGAGGTATGTGCACCTTTCTTTGCTTGGATGTTGCTTCAGATGCCTCCTTGCAATCTTCTTCTACCTTTGTGTAGTGTTGATGATGAACTGCTTCCTTGATAGCTTCAAATTCTTCGTCAAGGTATGATAACCTTCTCCAAGACTCCAAGTACTTGCTCTGATACCAATGTTGGAGTTTATTGATCTCCAAAGTACAGCTAGAAGTAGGTGAAACCTAACAGGACCTAGTTGACTTTTTCACAAACTTGTATGCACAGACCAATTTTCTTGCAGAGCAAATTGCTCTTTACTCACTTGGAATTTTCCAAAACTGTTTCACACACATAAACTAGACTCTAAGAGCTTTCCAACAAGATATAGAACACCTCAAATGGATAAATACACAATGAGCTATGACCTCTGCAATATGCAGCTTTAATGGAGACCTTGAAACAGAGATGAACCTGAGGACACACATCACTTGCAGAGACTACTGCTCTTAACTCACAACTCCAATGACTTTGAAACTTTCCAGAATACAAGTAGACTTAAAGATCTTTCTAACAAGCCAAAGAACACATGATTTGGATACATACACAAGGCGATATGACCTCTGCACGTTTGAGGTTTAATGGAGACCTTCAGCAGGGATAAAATACAGAGAACACACACTACTTGCAGAGAGTATTGCTCTCAGCTCAAAAATCCAATGATTATGAAAATTTACAGGAAGAAAGTAGACATTAAGAGCTTTCCAATGAGCTATCAAACATCTAATTTGGATATATAATGAGGGAGATACAAGCTCTGCAATCTCTGCATACAAAACTACAGCAGTGTAGAGATACACATATGACTCTCTTGGACATCCCACAAGATCACGACTTTTCTCCTCTTTTTATAGCATGGGAAACTAATCTAAAACCTTCCTAATACATCTAAATTCGTGGTAGACACTTGGATGGAGGTATTACATGACTCAAGTGCTCAAATAAGCAAAGTATTGATGGACTTTGAGAACTAGCCACATCGACCTTCCACTAGGACACCACTGAAGCTCCCTTGTGACTCACTAATTTGATTCACCATGTTCTAGAACTCACGTGGTATTTTTGCTACATTTTATGAATAATATGAGCCTTCTTGAAGTATTTGAAGACTTCCCAAAGGTATTTACATAATTTGAAACTTGTACCCTACATAAAACAAATGTTCGCAACACTATGTGATCCTACCTGGGAACGAGGTTTTGCTATCTCGGGCACTTGATTGGCTACATGTTTCCACACTTCTGGTCTAACCTTAAGCAGCTTTTCCAAAGTGAAATTGCACTGCACTTTGGTGTTCTTTACTACGTCTGTGTTCCTAGGTATGACTGAATCTTCGTTTCTTACCATGACTGTAGGTGCTCTCATACAGGTGGACTTTGCTTCCCATGGGCCTGTGAAATGGGGTAGTTCTTTTAAAGAATTAGACTCGAAGTCTAATCTTTCTTGAGATTGGGTACTCTCTTGCTCTCCATAAATGGATGGGATGTCTTGTGGGAATTGGTAATGTGCATCATCCACAAGTTCAATGGGAGGAGGGACTTCACTTTCTTTAGCCCATTTGTCTTCTTGAATCTCGCGTAGGAATTCTGGTGTGAACCGATTCATAGAAGATGATGTGTCTGGCTCCGTAGAGTTAGGCACATAGGCTTCAGGCACATAGGCTTCCTGAGCAGGAATGCTTACTCTTTCACTTGCCTTGCCCTTGTGTTGAGAGGCTGTTTCCTTTTCTGATTGTGCAATCAGCTTCTCTATTCTTCCTAGGGAGGGGGGGTTGTCTGGTTCAATGGAATTGGGCACATAAGCTTTCGGTGGGGGATGGGTCATGTTTTTGCTTGCGTTATCTCTTTCTTGATTTTCTTCTTCCTTGGCAGATCTTGCAATTATGCCCTCTAACTTCTCTAGAAGTCCATCCAAGTGTAATTGCGTCTTGGCTGAGCCCGAGTAATTGAAAAGGCGACTAGCTTCAAACATAGTCTGAGCCAATGCGACCATTTTCGCGCAAAGCTTGGTTCTTTCTATCTCTAGGTCAGCTCTAGGGTAACACTTGTCATGATCCGTGACATTTGGCACTTCTTGGATTCTGTCCTGATATGCTTTAAGCATCATGTCTATGTCTTCAGGAGTGGGATAAGCTAATACTGATCCTACTCTAGGGGGTGGTGGAATCGTATGAGGTGGGTTGGAAGGTGGCGGGTCGGATGGCGATGGGAATGGTGGTGGTGGGGTAGTGTGAGAGGGAGTTTGAGATGTGAGTTCAGTTATCCTGGCTTTGGTTTCTCTTATGCTTTCCTCAAGTTCACTCATCTTTTTAGCCCATTGTCTTTTCATTCTTTCCCGACTATCTTTCCATGCTCTAGTCCTTTTCTTTGTCATAGCTCTCGGTTTCACTAGCCTCTGGGTTCTTATCGTGGTTTACTCCTTGGTTCTGTTGCAATGCCTGAGCTCTAGTCACTACCTGTACTGGTGCGGTGGATGTCACACTTCCTGTGGAGTCTACCACCAACCCAATAACGTTAATAGGAGTGATTTTTGGCATATTATTAGGATTCTTAGGGCAATCTCGTAAAAGATGCTCCTTTCCACATTCTTGGCAAAAGCCCTGAATTGTTACTGATTGGGGTTGTGTGAGTGGAGGTAAGGGACAATCACGAATGAGGTGATCTCCCTGACATCTGTAGCATGGTCCTCTAGGGAATGGGGGTCTTACCTGCCTAGGTTGAGGCTTAGGATTGGGGTTCGTATACATGACGTTTGTGTAATCTGACTCCCAACTAGGTTCACTCAGTTCCTCACTGTAGTAGGACTCACCATGTTCAGGAGATTGCATGTAGTAAGCATGGGGACTATCGACATGTGTAGAATCAAAGCTATGGTCACTGGGGTCACTTTCGAAAAGTAGTGGGGTTACAGGGACTATAGCTCTATTCAGGTTTTCTTCTGCTGCTGCATATTTTACTGGGGTCGCATTAGCTGGGGCAAGGGGTTGTTGAGCTAACACAGGTTGAGGCCTTTGTTGGTTTTGGTATGGTTGCTGATAAGGTTGTTGTGGCCTACCATATGGTTGTGGAGGGTACGGGTTCTGGTATCTTCCCTTCTGAGGGTATGGCTGAGGGTAGGGTTGCCTAACCACCTGCTTGTTGTATGGGCAATCTTGTGCGGTGTGATTGGTGTACCTCCGTTCTATGGTGCAGTACTGGCTACTAGAATTTACTTGGGGTTGAGCCATAATGGGACAAACATTTTCCATATGGTCGCCTCCACAATTATAACATCTTTTTACAGGGGCGAACCTTGGGATTTGTTTACTAGAGACACCTAGTTTCTGAGCAACTTTCTCTGCAAGTTCCTCAATCGATATGGATTGCGTGGAAGAGAGGCTAGAGACACTATCTGAATCTTTGTATATCTTGGAAAGCTCTAACTCCTCCCCTAGGTTATCCTCAATTTCAATACACATGCGTACACACTCTTCTATGGTCCTAGGGTCCTTCAAGTACACATATGATCTTAATTTGGTACTTAGCAATCCATCCAAGAATAAAGCCACTTGCTTAGCTGGTGTGGGTAGCTCAGGGACAGGGCATCTTTCAAGATATTGCCTAAATCTCCTTCCTGCAAGTCTCACGGTCTCTTGAGGGGTTTGCTTGAAGCTGTGAATCAGTGAGGAGGTATTATGTCTTATGCCACTCTTAGAAAATTCAATGATGAAAGCCTCTAGGAGTTGGTCTATGCTCCTGAACTATCTCTCGTTTAGTGGTTGAAACCATGTCAGGGCAGTGTTCCTAAGGGTTAGACCAAAGGCATTGTACTCCGTGAATAGATCCTTCACTTGTTCAGCTCTCAGGACTTGTCTAAACTCAGCCACATGATTGTATGGATCTCCAGTGCCATCGAAGTAGTTCTTCATGGACTTAACTAGCTGAGTTGGTCTCAAGGTCCTTGTGTGCTCTCTAGGTCGTGGTAGAGGGAACTCATCCGCATTTCTTTGATTCCTGTGAGCTCTAAGTACCTCAGGCTCTACTCTATTTGTTTCCGTCCTCGTTCTTTCTCTGCCCCCTGAGTTGGCAAAGCTCACCTCCGGCCTTTCTCTATGTCTGTCTCTTTGAGTTCCGTGAGCGTGGGAGGTTCCAGCTCCTGGGTGGCCAAAGGACACGTTCGATCTTGGTTGGGGGAAAACGAATTCACCCTTCCAAGTGTAAGCATGCCTATCATTTTCTGTCACCACAAAGATCCTCTCTGAAGCGTGATCTAAGTAGGTCACTCTGCCTGGGCTATTAGGATCCTTAAACTCATAGATCATGATTGTTCCTATATCAGTTGGCTGATCAGATTTATACCTCCAAAAGGCTTCGTCAGTTTCTCGATTGAGCAGCAAATCTATGCTCTTATTATCCTGGGGAATCCACTCTGGTGTTATAATCCTAGTGAGAACCGATTTGCCTCAAGGGGTTCTAGGTTCTGTACCCATGTTTCCTTGCTCTAGGTCCCCTAAGTCCGCTTCTGAGATCACATTTCCAAATTCGTCCGTCCTATCTGGGTGACTGGTGACTACGTATATGATTCCTTCTTTGTCCAAGTATGCTCCGTTTTCAAACTTGACAGCTGGGTGCTCTAGTCCAATGGATTGATCAGGATTCTTAATCTGTACCACAGATCTTCCTAGGCCGTCCTCATAGATGCTGGCACCTAATCGGTTGGTCCTAAGGTATTCCAACTGCGTTTTGTATGGGCCTTCTACCCTGCGCAAGTATGGCACTCCTGAACTTCCCGTAGGTCTGTCCATGCCTTGAGACATCTCTGATTCACTGGTATCAGAGCTAGGGTAATGCGAGTGGTGACTTAACTGCTGGGCCCAAGACCTCGCAGTATGATTGACACTAGCCTCTGAAGACCTAAGGCTTAGTCTATCTCTTACTAGGTGTCGTCCTGATCTAAGGTTCATATGCCTAACTGATTAACCCAATTTGTCCTAGGTACAACCACGTTTCTGAGTCCTTTGTATCAATTACTTAATTCCCTTTTTATGTTGATTATCGTGTTTATACTCTTGTCTGATATCACGTCGTTAGGAATACTTGAGTTTAATTTCGCACTTTAGTTTGGTCGTTTCACGTTAGGTTCTTTTCCTTTAAGGTTGTCGTCCACTCACACAGGTTATCCCATGACTTGAACTTGATTTCTTAGATAGTCTTTGATTTATCTCGTGCCTATCGTTGCCTGGAATTACTTCTAACACTACCCGCACTTAGCCTAAACTAAGAATTGACAGAGGGTGTTGCGGGTTTTCCAACCTTGAGTTCCTTTCCTTGTGTTGTTGCCCTGGTGTGCCCAGGACGCGCGTTCCCAAGCCTGCACTTACTCTTGCTTTGCGTACCCTTCGATGCTCTCAAAGGACCTGTAAAAGGCCCACTGTTAGCTCAAGACTTAAATTCAAAAGACAGAACCAATCACTTTCATTCATGTAACACTTCACCAATTTGCACTATGATTTTTTGGACACAACTCTAGAGATCCCTGAATTTTGTTCCCCCTGAGTATGGTCAACTTCAAAATACCCTATCTAATATTCCTGATCTTAATTTAAGCGTAACCAGTCGATGTTTTTGTTGTACTCCCCGCGAGCTTTCCAATAAAACAAAAATCATAGCAAACGGATTTCGTATGAGAAAGTTATGCCAGTTCAGGGTTTTGGGGCTAAAACAGGATTAAACTAGGTTAACAGGCAAACAGGAATTCTCGAGTTACTTGGGTCATGCCCACGTAATGCAATACTACACCCTAGTGTTTGTCCCACACTTGGCCAAAATTTAGACCATTATTTTTGTCTTAAAAATTTGACCTAATTTGCCCTTCTAACGTGTTCGCAAAGTCTGTCGGTCGCGATTGACAGATCACTCGCGATTGACGTGTCGATCACGATTGACAGGTCCGTCGTGGCTGTCAGTCGCGATTGACTGGTCAGTCGCGGTTGACAGGGGTTTTGAAAAGTCAATCAGTCGTGGTCAAAGGGTCGTTGACTCTGTCAGTCGCGATTGATGGGTCGATCGCGATTGACAGGTCGGTCGCGAGGGTTTGTCCGTCGTGGTCAAACAGTCGTTGACTGTGTCGGTCGCGATTGACAGAGCCGTCGTGGGCTATCAGTCGTGATTGATGGGTCGATCGCGATTGATGACTCGATCGCGATTGATGACTCGATCGCGATTGACACGTGTCACGCGTGTGATCTGTCGGTCGTGGTCAATCGGTCGTTGACTCTGTCGGTCGCGATTGACAGAGCCGTCGTGGGCTGTCAGTCGCGATTGACGTGTCGATCACGATTGACAGGTCTGTCCGTCGTGGTTTGTCGATCGCGATTGACAGAGCGATCGCGATTGACAGAAATCTGAGGAGTTTCAAAATTCTAAGCACATTTTTGGGAAGCTCTAGGCCTGTAGATCATGGTTTTGCACTTTGTTTGGCACTTTGAGCATTTTTTCTGTCGGTCGCGATTGACAGAGGTCGGCGACACACAGACAGTTACTGCGAATTCCGTACCTGCACAGAGTGCTGAGGACGATGATGCGGCCTGTACCTGCGATACAGCTCAAAAAACATGCAAAAACAGCACACACAATTTCGCTCTCTCGCTCTCTCTCACAAGTGAAATGAGGGAAATGAGGTGGAGAAGGTGATATGATCAAAAAACTGAAATTTCCGCGATGATGGAAATGGAGGTGGGAGATGGTGATGATGATGATGGTGATGATGGTGGTAAGGTAAGAAAGAGAAAAATAGGAAAAGTAAAGAAATTACCTACAACGCAACGTCTCCAATCTACGTCTTACCATCACACGCTCGTCCTCAAAGCTCGATCCCCGGCAACGGCGCCAAAATTTGGTGTAGCTCAGTGATGAGTAGCACCTCCTTTAATGTCAATCCGGGAAGACATGAGGATGGTATGAAGACCTCGAGCAAGTGGAGGCACAAGTGCGTGAGTGAGAAGCACACAAGCATGCACACACATACACACACACGCGCACACACGGCAAGACAAAGAGTGAGAAGCAATGAAGTTCTTAGATTACTTTCAAAAAGCTCTTACAAGTTCATTTCAATTACAATCCAACCTCAAAAATGAGCTCTCTAGCTCCTTTTAAGTTTTTGACTAGCTTTGGCCCTGTTCAGACCTAGTGTCCGGCCTAGTTAAAAATTAGGTTCCAGGGCTTATTAGAGGGCTCAAACGAGATCTAAAAAATATGAAAATTGGCAGGTAGATACTTCTAAAGCTCCTCAAGCTCAAGGATCCTTGGCTTGCACAAAATGGAGCTAGAAAAATACGAAATGATATTTACAATGGTTTTTAGTGATGAAAATCACTATTTGTGTAGGGATTTTCTCTGTTGATTTGTCATACACCTCTTTGAGCTCCCTACTTGCTCTTTCTTCTTGTGTGCTCAACTCCTTGATGTCTGAAAAATTAGATGGCCTACTTGCCCGATCTTCTTTGACTGCCATGTCTGCTTGTGCTGTCCCTTCGCTCTGACTCTCTTCGTCTTGTGGCTCCTTCGGTTCCCTGACTGCTGCCAACAGTAACTATCAAGGTGGATTCAGAAATAGAAGGGATTATAACAACTACACAGAGGAGCAAGATGACTCCCTATTGATCATGAATATGACCTCCAAGGCAGGTACAAATGATGATCATTTATTTTATATTGACTCAGGATGTTCTAACCATGTAGCTGGCAATGTGGCACTACTCTCTGATTTGGAAGAACCCAAGGGCAAACATCAGGTACAGACAGGTGATGATACTAAACATTCTGTTGTAAAAATTGGAAATGTAAAGACATGTGATGGTAACCAGAATCTATTGAGCAGGGTACTTTATGTACCAACCATCACCAAGAATTTAATGAGTGTTGGACAGATTGTGGAGAAAGGTTTGCAGGTCAGATTCACTCAACATGGAGCATATGTGGAGGACCCAAGACATGGTTTCAAAAGAATTGCCAAGGGGGAGAAATCAGGTAGATTGTTTACTTTTGAGCTAGAAGACACTAAGAACATTGATCTATATAATTACAAGGATCAAACACTTTCAGAGTTAGAGATATGGCACAAGAGGTTAGGTCACATAGGTGAAAGAACCCTAAAACAAATGTGCAGGGATCAATGTGTGCTTGGGATACCTAATGTATCCAAGCAACACATGATTTATAAGTGTGGAGCATGTCAGTTTGGTAAGTCTCACAGGTTGCCCTATTCAAGGAAAGGTTTCATGCATGAAGACTACCTAGACTTGGTACACACAAATGTTTGGGGACCTAGCAAGGATCCTTCCATTTCAGGTTCAAGGTACTATGTGTCCTTCATTGATGACTATAGCAGGTGGACTATCTTATACTTTATGAAACATAAAGATGAAGTGTTTAATTGTTTCAAGAGGTATCTTGCACTTGTTGAAAACCAAACAGGAAGAAGCTTGAAAAGGCTTAGGTCAGATGGTGGAGGAGAATACTTCTCAAATGAGTTTGAAGACTTCTTGTAGGAAAGAGGCATCAAAAGGGAGATAACTACAAGGTACTCACCTGAACAAAATGGGGTAGCTGAAAGAAGGAATAGACTCATAGTAGAAACAGCTAGGTCTATGCTCAATGAAAAGAAGTTGCCAAATTATCTTTGGGCAGAAGGTGTATCCACTGCCACCTATCTCATAAATAGGTTGCCATCCAAATCACTTGATGGCATGACACCATATGAAGCTTGGCATGGTAAGAGACCTTCTCTGGATCATTGTAAAATCTTTGGTTGTGTAGCATATGTGCATATTCCCTCACAGGTAAGGGGAAAGCTAGACCCTAAAGCTGAAAAATGTATCTTCATTGGTTATGATTTGAACCAAAAGGGATACAGATTCTACAACCCAACAAACAAAGGCTTCAAGGTAAGCAGAGATGTCATCTTTGATGAGAATGACTCATGGTATGAGAATGAATGTAGGAAGGTTAGTCTACCCTATGATATGGAAGAAGATTTCCCAAAGCTCACCAAGGAGGAACCAATCCAGAAAGATGAATCAAGCTCAGATGATGATGATACAATTAACCTTGAGGAATTCAAGGCATGGAAGTCCAAAGGAAAGATGAAGATGAAGAAGCTAGAGGATACACCAGAATCTCAACTCAAGCAATGAGGAGATCTCAGAGAGAAAAGAAGAAGCCTATCAGATTTGGGTATGACACATCACTTGTAACTAAACATTCTGTATATCTTGCAAAGGATTTGTTGAATGAAGAACCAGGTACCTATGAAGAAGCAATCACCAAACCAGAATGGAAAGGAGCTATGGATGAAGAAATGGAAGCTCTCAAGGAGAGTGATACTTGGGACTTGGTACCCAAGAAGGACTCTATGAAGGTGATAGGATCCAGATGGATCTACAAGCTAAAGAGGAATTCAGATGGAACAATCAACAGGTACAAAGCTAGGTTGGTAGCCAAGGGTTTTGCACAAACCCAAGGCATTGATTATGAGGAGACATTTTCTCCTGTGGCTAAGATGCCAACTATCAGAATATTGGTGAGTGTAGCTGCATCCAAGAATTGGAACATGTACCAATTAGATGTCAAGAATGCCTTCTTGAATGGATGGATATCTGAAGAAGTCTACATGTCACAACCACCTGGCTATGAAGATCCAAAAAAGGTAAATTATGTTTGTAAATTGAAGAAGGCTCTATATGGATTGAAGTAGGCACCTAGAGCATGGAATTACAGGTTGACAACCTACCTCCAAGACCAAGGATTTGTGATGAGTAAAGCAGACACTTCTCTATTCATAAAGAGGAGTAGTACAGAGGTAATCTACTTGTGTGTTTATGTTGATGACATCATCATTACAAGCAATGATGTCAATGGAATTAGACACATCAAAGGACAGATGATGAAGGAATTCAAGATCAATGATCTTGGATTATTGAAGTACTTCTTAGGTCTTGAGTTAGTCTACACCAACTCAGGTATATATATCACTCAAAAGAAGTATATACAGGATATGGTCAAGAAGTTTGGCTTGCAGGATGCTAAAGTCTCAAGTACTCCAATGGAGGTCAACCTAAAGCTAAGTGCTCATGAAGGGGAAGAAGTCCAAGACATCACAGGATATCAAAGCATGGTAGGTAGTTTGAACTATGTTACCTTGACAAGAATTGACATAGCATATGGAGTTAGTGTGCTAAGTCAATTCATGCACAAACCAAGGGTACCTCACCTAGAGGCAACAAAGAAGATCTTGAAGTATTTGAAGGGAACTCAGAACCATGGTTTGTACTTTCCTTATACATCAGATATTAATATTAAAGTATATTCAGATGCAGATTAGGCAGGATGCAAGGATGATAGGAGAAGCACATCAGGCTACATTTGTTTTGCAGGAGATAAACCTATTTCTTGGTCAGCCAAGAAGCAACCTACAGTGGCATTGTCATCCACTGAAGCAGAGTATAGAGGGCTTGCTAATGCCACTCAAGAAGCTATCTGGTTAAAGCTTTTGTATACAGAGCTAGGCCTATACACTAGGCCTCCAATCATATTTGGAGATAACACAAGCTCTCTTCACCTTGCAGCTAATCCAATATATCATGCTAGAACCAAACACATAGAGGTTCATTACCACTATGTGAGAGAGAAGCTACTTAGTAAAGACATTCAATTGACTTATGTGTCTACTAATATGCAATGTGCAGATTTACTCACTAAAGCATTGGATGGAAACAAGCTATGCAGATTCAAATCCATGATTGGACTGCAGGATGTGATTGAAGACTAAAGATAAAGACTTAAGCCAAAGTGCTTGGCTTGAGGGGGAGCTGTTGGTGCAAATCAAGCCTTCACCTTTGGCTTGGAACCCTTGAAGGATATCACTATGAGAAGCAAGAACCATAGGAACTTAGTCTTATGACTTATTACATTTTACTCATTGTAAAAGTCTATATGACTTGGCATTTACATGTAATCACTTACCTACTTGATTAGTCGTGGAAAAGTGAATGGTTTAGTAGAGAGAATATCTCCCTATTTTTAGAGGAGTGATTATAGGAGATTTGAATTTGAATTCAAATTCAAATCTCAACTCAACTTCTATAAAAGATGTAATGCAAAAGTCGCGGGTACTTCAGCTCATATCCCGAGGCAATTTTGTATCAACACTTGAGTGTGTGAGGACTCTTTCATAGTCTACACCTCTGAGTACCATTTGGCAATGTTTATCATGTCAATGGGAATGTACATCAATGTGAATTAATACATATCATTACATTCATTATCTCTGTTTTCTCTGAGTCATCATCTCCAAATCTGTCAACTTCAAAGGGGCATATCTCAGAATTTACTAAACCAAATCAAGTGATTCAAAGCATATTGGAACCAGCTCCAAGCATACTACACGCCTACAAAATCTCAAGGTCAAAGGATCAGCCACCTCGGAGAAATCTCGCTCGAAGTCATCACTGGTATTAGTCTGCAGGATTCCTAAAAAGTCGGGGGTACATATAATTTTGCTAAAGTGATTTCTCAGTGTGTAGTTTATCATTTCTTCTCATTCCACTTGCAAATGGTAGCTTACTAAGCTAATAGAGTATATCTAGAAGGAATTTTGCCAATTGTAAATGTGCTGGTCATACTGAGTGAAAGTCTGAGCAGGTGTCAATACCAAATTAGCAAGTTTCCTTGGATTCTTGAAGTCTCAAGTAGTCTGTTTTGATTTGATCATTACACATATCATTTGCAAAGTACATATATGCTTTCTTGGTATCATTTGGAAGCTAATCAAGTGTACTAAGCATATCTGAAGCAAATGAGGGCTGGAGCAAAGCAGGTATAGCAGCTTCAACTCAATCTCTTGAGTGCATCCAACCATTTCTCCCAACAAAGGATACACCACCAAGGCCATTCTAGACTCAGGCGCAGGTGTTGCAATTGCTACCACTTCCCTATGGAAGCGTTGGGGCAAGCCAGCACTCAGGCCCACAAGAATGAAATTGCAAATGGCTGATGGTCACATAGAGAGACCCTTAGGCTTGCTAGAAGGAATAACTCTCACTACTTGTGGTGTTGAGTTTGAGCACACTTTCGCCATATGTGACTTTAGCAAGAACCATGCCTATGAGATGATTCTGGGAAGACCATTTATGCGACAGTTGCAAGTGGTACAGGACTGGGGAACCAACTCCTTGTACCTACAACACTTAGGTGTTACGACCAAAGTGAATCTCAAAGATTACTCTCATAGAGATGTCCCTCCCATCCAATGGAATCCCATCCATAGAGCCAAAGATGATACAGAATCGGTGCATTCCATAGGGTCAGGATCCTCATGGATGCATGAAGACACCCACTTATGGATGTGCAAAGTAGCAGTAGAAGAAGAGAAGAGAGAAAAAGCCAGAGAGGTAGGTGCAAAAGAAACACATAGATCAATTCAAGACCCAGCCTATGCACCGGTAGTCTTTCCTGACGAGGAATTTGAACCCCACGGCTGGGCAGAAATCCTAGCAACAATGGATGTAGCCATCAATGAAGAACAATGGACACCCCACTATGATGAGGATGGCTATGACATTTCAGTCTTCTCCATAGAGCCAATCATGGGAGAGGCAGTGTTAGAAGAGTGCGAACCTAGCCCTGATGCATTTGAGGATGCAAGTGACTCCGATCTAGAGTCAATCATTATGGACCCACCTTTTGCATCAGATGAAGAATACTTCTATGAAGTAGAATTTCAACCCCAGAGGCATGGAGAGCTTACAAATGATGTAAGATTAGCCACACATGTGACCCCGAAGGAAGAAGGAAAGAAACGAAAGAAGAGAGAAGTCTCACCAGAAGAGGAAGAATCTTTGTTTGAGGTCCCGGAAAATTTTAAGAAGTATGAGATAGACGACAGGACAGTCATGATGAGAATGCCTAAACGAGAGGCACAATCAGGAGAGGCCTATGATAACAAAGAAACCACCAAGAAAATAGTAGTGGCCCTAGAAGAGGGAGAGGAGAGATGCACGTACATAGGCCATGACCTAACAGAGGAAGAAGAGCATGCGTTAATAGCCTTGCTAAGAGAATACAGAGATGTATTCGCTTGGAGTTACAAGGATTTGAAGGGTATTGATCCAGACATCTGCTCACACACCATCCCCATGACCTCAGATGCCAAACCCTCTAAGCAAAAGCCATATACATACAATGATAATTACGCTGCCAAGATCAAAGAGGAGATAGATAGACTAGTTGAAGCTGGATTTATCTATGAAATTGAGCACACTGAATGGGTATCCTCCATTGTTGTGGTGCCCAAAAAGAATGGTAAATTACATGTATGCATTAACTTGAAGAAGGTTAATGCAGCCACAATTCGAGATAACTATCCGCTTCCTATCACAGAGCATCTCTTAGAAAGAGTAGCAGGCAAGGAAGTGTACAACTTCCTCGATGGATTTTCGGGCTACAATCAAGTAGCCATAGCTCCAGAAGATCAGCATAAGACAGCTTTTGCCACAGAGTGGGGTATATTTGCCTTTCGTGTAATGCCATTTGGGCTTACCAATGCTCCTGCAACCTTCCAGAGACTAATGTGCCATGTATTTAAGGAGTTCCTGAGGAAGAATTTAGAAGTCTATGTTGATGATCTTTGTGCTCATTCCAACATTAGACAAACCCATATTCCTGAACTCAGACAAATCTTTGGCAAATGTAGAGAATATCAAGTCTGCCTGAACCCAGAAAAGTGCGTTTTTATGGTCAGGCAAGGCAAGATTCTAGGACACATAGTGTCAAAGAATGGCATATCCACTGATGAAGAGAAAGTGAGAGCCATAGCAGAGTTACCTAGGCCAAAGAATGTCAAGGAAGTACAAGCTTTCATGGGGCATTGTGGTTATTACCGACGGTTTATACACATGTATGCCATCATAGCAAAGCCCATGTACGGACTTCTGACTAACTTTGAGTGGACTGATGAATGTGAGAATTCCTTCAATGAGCTTAAACGGCGATTATGTTCAGCACCAATCTTAACCACACCAGATTGGAATAAGCCTTTCCATGTTCATGTGGATGCATCCAATTATGCTATTGGGTGTGTACTCGCGCAACCTACTGGTGAAGGTAATATGGATCTTCCAATTGCCTATGCTAGTAGACAATTGAATGCAGCTGAACGAAATTATACAACCACCGAACGAGAAGGATTAGGCATGGTGTATGCGGTTAAAAAGTTTAGACATTATTTGCTTGTAAATAAGTTTAAATTTTTTACTGATCATCAAGCTCTACTATACTTGGTAAACAGGCCATGCAACACAGGTAGATTAGTAAGATGGTTTCTCTTGCTAATGGAATATGATTTTGAGGTTGTGGTAAGGAAAGGGAAGACTCATTTGAGAGCAGATCACCTTTCTAGGCTCACATCAGGAGAAGCCCCACAAGGAGTGTCAGATGACCTTTCTGATGCTTACTTGTTTAATTTGGAAGTGGTGCCGCAGTGGGCTAAGCCATTGGTACCAGTGTTGACATACGGACCTAACCACCCAGTAATAAACACGCAGGATAGAGAGGTAGTAAAAGCCCAAAACTATCACATCATGGCAGGAAGTATGTACAAGCACACAGATCAAGGGATCTTGGCTTGTTGTGTAGAAGAGGACGAGTACACTAAATGGTTGCATTTAGCACATGTAGGTGCATTAGAGCAACACTACTCAAAGCAACGAACCTTATAGACACTAAGGAGACTCGGAGTGCATTGGCCGACTATGGAGGCTGATGTCCAAAAGTTGTGCAAGGAATGCCCAATCTGTTGTACTAAACCACCTGTGGAACATGCCACTCTTTATCAAGTTTCCATAGTGCCGGATTGGAGTGAACCACTAGTATCTTTTCTGAGGACGAAAACATTCCCTCCAGACATGACTCTGGCTAGGAAAAGGAGTTTAGAACAAGAAGCCCAGGATTACTCACTTATTGGTGATAATCTATACAAACGTGGTAAAGACGGTTACCTGAGACTATGTGTCCATGAGAGTGAATATCTCAAGATCTTGGACACTGCTCACCAAGGTGTAGCAGGAGGAAACTTTGGACCAGATCGGGTGATCAAGGCAATACTATTTGTGGGCTTCTGGTGGCCGACCCTTCACATGGATGCACATACCTATGTGAAAAGCTGTGATGTCTGTCAAAGAACTCAATATCCTATACGTAAAGATGAGATGCCATTGAAACCTATGATGGGTGGACGTGCATTCTCTAAGTGGGGAATAGACTTCGTAGGTCCTATTAATCCCCCAGCTAAGGGTTCCCATGCGGAATATATCATTGTTGCGACAAACTATCTAACAAAGTGGGTAGAGGTAAAAGCCACAACAAAGAACGATGCTAAAACAACAGCTAAGTTTTTATTTGAGAATGTGTTCACTAGATACGGGCTACCTATAGAGCTAGTTAGTGATAGAGGCACTCACTTCTTGAATGAAGTTATTGAAAATCTGCTTCAAGAATTCTTGATAGTACATAAGAAGTCTGCCCCCTATCACCCTCAAGCAAATGGCCAGGCTGAGAGCACCAACAAGATCTTATGCAATGTACTGACAAAATTAGTGAACAATAAACGCTCTGATTGGGACAAACAGCTACACCATGCTGTTTGGGCATACCGAGTCGCCTACAAAACGGTCCTCCAAGCCACCCCCTTTCAGATGGTGTTTGGCCAAAATGCAGTGCTACCATTAGACTTCTTAATACCAACACTGAAAGTAGTAGAAGAGCATGAATGGACGGGTCATGAACTCTCCTCAAGACTTTTTGACCTTGAACGATTAGGAGAAACAAGACTGAGAGCGGCTGTAGGGATATATGCAGCTAAGAAATGACAGAAGGCATACTTTGATGCCCACGTTAAGAATAAAGGTTTGAAGGCAGGCGATCTAGTACTAGTATACACGTTGAAACAACATGCGAGGAAACTAGAGAAGAGAGGCTACGGACCCTTGATCATTAATAGAATCTCAACGAGTGGGGCAGTACAACTAGCCACCTTAGAAGGTGATATTCTTCCGAGCTACATAAGCGGATGCAGGGTCAAGCTGTATCAAGAACCTCTCACAGAGGAAATGCTAAGTCGACTCAATACTGCTAAGAAACGCAAAGAAGAAGAAAAGCGAATTTGAGAAGAAGCCCAAGCAGAAGCCTTAGAGCGCATACGGAGAATGAAATTAAGAAGACAAGGTAGAGAGGAACCTGTGCCAGATGCATATGCAGATCAAGGATATCACGTGGCTATGTGTGAAGTTTCAGGTATCAGCTCCCATAGGATAATTGATCGACGTCCTTTTATGACCTTAGATATAGGACAAGGAAAGGGTGCAAGGACTGTAAGAGCCTTGATTGACTCAGGTGCAGCCACTAGTGCTGTTAAATTGTCTTACTGTCAAGAGTTGAAATTAACTGTTAATCCTATAGAAGCATATCTCATAGGATTGGGAGGTGTGGAAACCCCTTGCATGGGCGAGGTGGAACTTCCCCTCTATATTCAAGACGAAGTAATGACAATCAAAGTACTAGTGTGTCAAGATGAGGACCTCACCGAGCCTCTTGTCTTGGGTCAGGATTGGATCTATGATCATGCGGTCAACCTAAACCTAAGAAGTGGACTTCTTCAGGTATGGGTAAATCATAGTCGAATTACAGTTGAATTGGAAAATGAGGCACTCAAGGAACTAGGTAAGGCACGAACTCCTGGTCCTTCCAGGGGTGCACATGAAGTTGACAATGCTATTCTTGTCAAAAAATGTATTATGCAGAAAGAGGATTGTCTCAACAACGGAGTCAAGAATAAAACGGTACTCCCTTCTTTCCCAAAGGCCAGAAGGATGCAGCAGCCTACGACAGATCAAATACAGAAGAAGCAGAACACTACCTATACTAGAGGCCAAGAAAAGGAGCAAAGCAGATTGTTTCAGCCGATGAAACAAGTATGGAGGCGAAAAGGCGAACACCCTGTTCCGACCAGGCCAACACCACAGCCAAAACCTCTTATTAGTAATCAACAACACGACACTAATAAGAGGTCCTTCATAAATTCTTCTGCGAAAGTGAAGTCTATTTGGGTACCCAAGAAGTCAATGAAGGCCAGCCCACAATCACGACAAATCTGGGTGCCTAAGGCTTGCTTGCGGGCTCAAATAGATACACCAAGGCCAAACCCTGTGCAACATGTTTCACTCACGCAAACATCTGAGGCCCAGTCTTACACATCACGCACTAACACGTATTCTTCCATGAGCACAAGTAGAATCACTTATAAATGGGTTCCTAAAAAGCCCCATTTTTCAAGTAAACACCCTATCACACTCTCCAGAGCCTCCACAAAGTCAAAACCAAAACCTATCCATTGCACTTGGCAACCTAAAACTTGTAATAAACCCCCGGATCCCAATTGTAAATCCATGTCCACCTACTAACTACTTCACTCTCACACCACATCATTCCGCTTAGCTCTTAGGTCTACCCAATTCCTAACTACACACACAAGCACCGAGCACTTACTAACCCCCTAACCTCTCCCGAACCTCATGTTAATGTTGTAATAGGGGACACAGTGTCATTTTTGTGTCCATTGCAATGTTAACATTTATTCATATATTCTCACAGAACCAGCTGCAAAGTTTTCAACATGGCTGAGGCCGCAGGAACTAGCTCTCAAACAGAAACAAGCCATCAAGTGGTGGACTTAGACAGTTTACCCGTTTTGCCTGAGACAAATGAAAGACCAGAAGAATTGCGGGCCATCAAAATCATACCTATTGCGGACCCTCCCAGTGGCCATACCATGCCCGTAGGAAAAACTTCCCACTGGTTTAGTGAAGTGGCAGGACCCTTGGGTGAGGGAACGTACCTATGGGAATCAGAGTTGGACTTCAATGGGAAGCAAGGCAAATACCATTTCTTTACAAGAGAATTCGAGAAGTTACAAAATGCAGAAGGTCTACGTTCGATATGGGAGAAGGCAGGATTGGATGCATATTTCAGTGCACGGCTCCCAAAGCCTGACTTCATGCGATGCTACTATCTCATCAACACCTTGACTCCAAACCAGAACCCAAAAGGTGCAAGCTCATTTGTGATTCCATCTCTGACAAAGGGGAATGAGCTCAAGAGGTTCAGGCTATCAAACAACTTGGTGAGAGAGGCTCTAGATATGCGCGAAATGCATATTCCTACAGAGAAGGAAACCCTAGTACCGGATTACATGAAGAATCGAAGTCTCACCAAACTCAAGGACATGGTGTCCATGATGCCTAATATTGCAATACACCTTCGCATGTGCATGCAACACTTTGCTTTTCTTGCACAAGATAGATTCACCATGCCGCCCAAAAAGATTTGGTTTAGTTTGTATCTGGCAGAGACACAGAGCCTCACCATCAACTTACCCCACTGGATAATTGATCAGATACACCTAGCTCACAAATGATGGCCGCGGAAACAGGTTTTATATGGTTGTTGTGCTCTGACGAGAATCATTTATAGGTGTTTGGCTTATGACATACCTATTCAACGGGCCCTAATGTGGAATCGTGTAGAGCAGTTTAGAGGCAGGACATCCACTAGACCCCCTTCTAAGAAGATGAGAGGCACTGTCCAAGTCCCATGTGCTCAACCACGTGGAGCCACCCTAACACTAGACGTCACCCCTCCACCCCGAAGAGTTCGACCATTCACACTCCGACTTCCAAGACGCAGCACCGATGGTTCTACCTTGATATTCCCTCCCATCCCAACCTATCTTGAATTTCCCAGTGGTGCACCTTTGGAAGAACTCACGAATGAAGATTTCGAACAATTATTACAAGATGTCGAGCTGGAGGCAGAAGAGGCACAACAAGTGGAGAATGTGCAAACACAGGCAACAACCTCCCAAGTACCTGTCACCACAGTTGAAGTGGATGAAGAGGATGAGGAAGATGAAGAACAGGAGGAAGATGAGGAGGATTATGATCAAGAGCATCAAGATGAGCAACAAGAAGTGCCAAAACTTGTAGGTGCACCAGCATATACATCTCAACTACAAAGGTTATACGACACAATCAAAGCAGTACAAGAAAGGCATCAACTCTCTCTTGTGTCAGGTCAAGCTTTGATGCAAGAAATGCTATCAGATGATGGGGTGGATCAACATTTCATTGACACCCTCAAATTAGTGTCAGAATCTTTAGGAGTTCCGGAGGCTGTCCACACTGCAGTCCGCCAGTCCATGAGGTATAACAAACGCAGAGTCGACACATTACCACGCGCAGGTAAGACTATCAGGATACCCGTCAGAGAACAAGAAGTACCCATTGAAACCACAGCTACCCCCACCACCACCATTGACCTCTCAGCTGAAACCTTCGTTCAGACATCACCCATCTCACCCCAGCATCCCCAATCACCACCTTCTCCACCCCCACCACCACCTCCCACCATGGAAGAAACGACAGTCATCACCTCTACCTTCACTTATAAACCATCCTCATTCACATCATTCTCATTTCGAGAACCCACCTCACAAGACACCCTCTTCTCTTTCATCACCAATCCCTTGTACACTTCAACCCTTCTACCCTCCGAACCCATAATTGGCCATCCCATAATTCCAAGTGTAGTTGGAAACCCGGCACCCACCGAAGGCACCCTGTGTTTCCCAGCCTATTCCCCAATACGGGTACCTCCATTCCATGACCCTCACTTCCCATCTAGTCCCTACACCTTCAACCTGACCTCACCATCCCAATACCCGTCCTTTGTGGAGTAGTTCATCCGCTCTCCAATGTTTCAGAGGCACATTTCCCCGCTGTTCGCAACGACATCAATTTACACGAACACCACACTCACTTCACCTACCATACCCACCTACATGGTAGCCCCTGTACACACCACCTTGTCTGACCCAATGGACATTTCACCAACCACAACACCTCTCCCCACGATTCCACCATCTCCCCCTCCCTTACCCCCCACCTCACCACTCACATCATTGGCACACACAGCATTCACTACCCCCCTACCCAATCCCACCTCCCCTGCATTTCAAACTTTTCCCCTTGCATCTCATAATGTAAATAGCACGTTCAATACATTACTTCAGTGTGCACATCAACTACAACAAGAATACCATCAATTGGAAGAAAGCACTGCTGCCCTCCAGGCAGAATCTCAACGTCTGCAAGCTAGAGTCACCACTCTTGAAGCTGATTACCAAACGCTCCTAACCGAGCATACCACCTTACAGCAGGCTCACTCCGAATTGGAATCAAAGACATCAACAGTAGATGATCAAGCAGTCAAGGAACTAGAAACAGTGCTCCAAGCGCAAATGATATCTAATGCTACACTCAAACGCAACCTTGGGCTATTAAGGAAGCATATGGTAGCAGCACTAGAAGAGAACAAGAGACTTCAACAACAAAACCAAGACAACTTTGAAGCGGCTATGGAAGGAACTGCAGGAGCAACCATTAGCCCTACCAAGTATAGAGCAGTCCCATCGGCAGACATTCGCATCTTACTTGAGGAGCATGCAAATTTCTTGTAGTCATATGAAAAGTTAGAGACTGAATGTGCAGACCTAAAGAAACAGATAGCCAGTGCCCCCACAGCTCAACAGGAGCCGATAATCTTGCAACACTCTACAGAAGAAGTAGAGACCCTCCGGAAATAGGTGGCAGAACTCCAAGCACGCCTCTTACCATATGAAAGGCCACCCTCGCCCACTGAAGAACCAGAACCTGAAACAGTAGTGGAAATCCCCGTCGATGACAGCTATGAAGAGCCGTACGAGCCAATGCCAACACCCGGTGGTCGGACTACAGAGGAAGGATAGGACACTTTAGAAATTCAAGTTCCAGATTGGGTCAAAAGGGTCGAGAAAGTGGGTAAGACACATGATGATCGCATTGCTGTGCAAATGCAATCTCTCACAAATTTGGAAGAAACTGTCCTTCGGTCTTCTTACTTTCAGAACCTATCCCACCAACGATTAATCACAACATCAGAGTCGCAATACATGCCTTATTTTGTCTTGCTACATGATTATAATGCAGAAGTTAAAAGACATACAGGGAAGGAGCCCACATTTGCCACTCAATTTGATCCAGAGGACTTACCGACAGATGCGCGTGCGGGCTCGATTTTCCAGCCTAATTGGCGTGCACGTCTACTAACCGATTACCCTGAGATGATGAGCACCTGGGCAACCATGCCACTGTATATCAAATATAATCCATGCTATTGCCCAATGGTACATCGCAGATCTTGGCAAGCATTTGCGATCAAGGTACGCAACAATAAAGAATGCTCGGCTTGGGTTAACTATCCATATTTTGCTCCACCTCGAGGGACCCCAACCGTAGCCTACATGATATCAACAATTCGGCACTGGTCTACACGTCTAAATAATGTACCCGACATAGCAGCGAAAATGTGTATGAAGATATTCGAGCTCATGACCATTGTCTTCAAAACCTTTGGGAATGTACAAGCTCCATACATCTCTGCCCCTGGATTCTCTCAAGGTAACAAGGATTTAGTCTACGACATGAGCCAGACTCCCTCGGTTACTATAATCTTTGCCTGGCATGCACGAATAAAGTACTTACCCACATGCTTCAAGCAGACATTTGAGGAAATGTTCTCTACGGGATTCTGGGAATATCATTCAGAATTTTTCATTCCCAGACCCACACATTTGCTACATCTATTCGCAGTAGAACAAGCGATCCATGCAGATCAGTTACGTCTGTCACATCCGGACATTCCAGGACCAATTGATTGGGATCATATGATGACAGACTTGGCCAGAGGACTACGCATACAAGAACATCAGCTTGCCACTCAAGTTGTGGAATATTACATCCAACACTCCCAGCAACAAGGGTCTGTCAGGGACGACAGACGCGAGAGAGGGGGGGGTGTTGAGAGCAGTATGGGCACCCAAGGACTGACTAGACAAGGAAGCCAGCGGAGAGAGTCAGAGCGAGGTGAAGGATTAAGTAGACAAAGCAGTCGACGCAAATCTGGCAGATAGGCCCTTCAAATTTTTCCAAATCAACATCTTTATAACAGTGATTCTTATCACTAACAATCATTGTAAATACCATTTCATAATTTTGTAGCTCCATTTTGTGCAAGCCAAGGAGTCCTTGAGCTTGAGGAGCCTTAGAAGTGCCTACATATCAATTTTCGTATTTTTTAGACTCCGTTTAAGCCCTCAAATTGGCCCTGGAACCTAATTTTTAACTAGGCCGGACACTAGGTTTGGACAGGGCCAAAACCTAGTCAAAAACTATAAATAGAGCTAGAGAGCTCATTTTTTAGGTTATCTTGTAATTGAAATGAACTTGTAAGAGCTTTTTGAAAGTAATCTAAGAACTTCATTGCTTCTCACTCTTTGTCTTGCCGTGTGTGCACGTGTGTGTGTATGTGTGTGCATGCTTGTGTGCTTCTCACTCACGCACTTGTGCCTCCACTTGCTCGTGGTCTTCATACCATCCTCACGTCTTCCCGGATTGACATTAAAGGAGGTGCAACTCATCACTGAGCTACAAGCACTCAGCAGACGTAATGGCACTTCGTCAACGTACGATTAACAACGTAATTAACAAGACACGACATAAGCATCACTAATGATGCACATAATTGTAATCACAAGAATAATCACGACATAATCGCACATCAACATGTCACAAGCGTTAGACAAGAAGAGAACAAGTACGCATGCACATCATGATGACAAGAGAGCAAGAGTCTAACTACAAACTAGCATTATCTCATTGCTTCTACAAAAAGCTCTCCCAAAAGAAGAGGTGGAGACGTCTTTATATACAAAATGGCAAAAAAGCATGCGATGTGGGATTTCTAAACTGAACAGAGAATGAATCCCAATTATTCTCTAGTGTGGCACTCACACACACCTATACAAGAGTGCTTTATTAACTGAATAAAAGGTAGAAAAAGGTACAAATGATGAAAATAGAGTGGATCCAAGAAATATATGTTGTATCTTCAACATCCTTCATATAGCATAGATTGAGAAACTTTATCTTTGTTTCCTCCTTGAATCATCTCCTCATTGATCATGAGTATGGTAAGTGGATCAAGGTCAAGCATGTTCTCTCTAGCATACAAAGAAGAAGTGAATAGCCTCCATTTGTCATCTTCCTTGAGACCATTCAAAAAATAGGCCATGTCATCATCATCCACTTGGGTACTTATTGTTGCAAGGGAATCCCTGATGTTTTGGCTTTCATAGTGTACTCATAGATTGATAGATTACCTGGCTTCTTGAGCTTGTTAAGCTCAGTCTTGAGTTGCACCTTCCTAGCTTTGGTGTTGGTCCTCTCCAAGTAATTCCACATGTCCTTAGTTATCTCCACTGATTGAATATGTCCGATCATGGTATTACTAATAAATTGTGAGATCATGAACATTACCTTTCTTATTTTTTATCTCCCAATCTTTCATGGCCTCAACTCAGTTGTGGTAGGTGCCATAGGATCCAATGGTACTAGCTTGGCATATGATCCATCATTGATGCCACCTAGATCCTTGCTTCATATGAAATTGAGCATACTAAACCTCCAAGGCTGGTAGTTTTCCTTCTCAAGTGTCTCAATAGCATTGGAATTATCAGCCATGATAAAAAGTAGGTGTGTGTGTGTTACCTATGTAGAATTCGTAGATAGCTTTACTCCTTTGATAACGAGCACTCCTCTAGATGCTCCCCCTTGATGTAGCCTTCAATTACTTCACCTTGTTGTCTTGCTTCATTTCAAGTGTTCTTACACTCATCATAATGTCTTCAAGTTTCTATGATACAATTGATGGAAGATTTCTACTCTAAACACATGGCAAGATGCTTCGAGCCTGCCCAAGGCAATGTTGCTCTCAGACTAGTACTCACTAAAATTTCTATAACTCAGCATTCCCAAATTCAATGGACAAATCCTTTTAGCCACATGCACTAGACACTAAGCACTTTACAATGAGCTATACATTGGTAGAATTAGACACTTGTAGGCAAGTCAACTCCATCACACAAGATAGATTAGTTTTCTGTTTAGGTTTCGAAATAGATGAGCAGAGAAAGATACACCTATAACTCACAGTACAAGAAGAATTTGCCAAACCCCTTTGGATATGAAATCCTTGCTTTATACGATTTTGAGCAAGTATAAGAATCCTGAAAATGGAGCTTCCTAGAGAGAGAAAATGAAGTCCTAATAGGCTACTATAGAAATTCAGCTCCCTTTGGAAAGGGTAGGAGATATATACAAGAGAATATGAACTCCTATGATAGAAAATGGCTCAATAGCACATGTATAAGTAGAACACCAACTTCCTACCATCAAGCCATACTTAGAATGAGCTTGGATGGTGCTTAAATAGGCGTGCGAGCTTTCCATGGCTCTTCATATGTCTTCCATGTCTCTTCACATGCCCTCCTTGTCTCTTCAGCTACCTTGTGACTTTATCTCTTCATTGGCGTATCTTTTGGTGGTCCAATGCCTCCTTTTGGATAAGGTTCCACCTTGAAACGTGTGCTTTGAATTTCCTAAGGTTCCAAAGCCTTCGAAGGAAGTTATTTAGTGAACAATATATGCTTGATCTTGACCTAGAAAATAGATAAATTTTAATGCTTTTCAACTTTGATGTGTGTTATAGCCTCCTAGTGCTTAGATCTTTGTTGTACAAGAGGTGGTTGTAAGAACGCAATCACAATTGCCCAATGAGGAAGCTGAATTGTAGAGCACTCATCCTTGCTAAAATGCCCAAATTTGAAAAATAAGTTCATATCTCAATTGGTAGGTGATACAACTATGTGCAAAATTTGGAGCAAAAAGGTAGAAGAAAAATCAACATATTGCAAATGATTGTTGTAGGTTGGCAAGGCAATCATCCCTATGTAGAGTGCTCAGAAGTGAAAATAAAGATCATTAAAGGGTTTTCCAAGTCTTAAACTATGCAATACGTTCTGGACCAAAAAGAGCTACACAAGGTCAAGAAAGTCACCACAATTGCCCTTGGTTGTCAAGGCAATCATCTCAGGGAGTTTGTGGATTTTGTTAGAATTCTGAAGCCCCAAGGCTACTAGTGCCATAAAGAACAAAGGAAAACCAAAGAGGAACAACAAAATTGTCAAGTAAATCCCACAATGATGACTTTAGGGCCATTGCTTTTGAGAAGTGTGTGAACCGCCAGAAAGAAACTCATAATTTTTGTAATATAACCCTGAAAAGTTGCACGTATACCGAAAGGGCGTAGCGCAAATAGTTGTAACCCTTTACGATCAATGAAAGAAGAGTCGCGCGTGAAGCAGAAGGTGTGTGTCGCTAGACTGTTCATCTGGGCAAAGAGCCTAAAGTGGAGCGCAGCGTTGCCAAAATCCTGTGTAGTCTGAGTACTTTGTCAATCTTGTTGATTAAGCTTAATAATTAATTAAGTATTAATGAAGTATTAAGTTAATTAATGTTCTGGTGATGCGATGAACTGCATGGATATATGTCTGATGGTGAAGAACATTATACCGTGCAGTTAATTATCTTGTACTACAGTATGTTGTAATACGCAATCAGATAGTAGTTGCGGGGTAAACGTGTTAAGTCTACGAAATAGTATACGAGAAATCTGCATCAGGGCCTCTGTTTACAGAACCCTAACCATCCCAAGAACCAAGTATTGATAATAGATTAAATACTAGAAGTGTAAACATTGGCGCCGTCTGTGGGAAATGGAGTAGCCAGTTGAAGAAGAAGGTTAAGGCTTGAAGACGAATCTTTTGATATATGCCGATAACACGTTCCGGTGAATCTTATGCCAAATATCGAAGTGATCCACATCCCTGGGCAGTTGCAAATTTGTTAGGAACACCCTCTGAGTATATTTGGAAGATCAAGTATACACAGAGAACACACTCACTAAAGTTGTCGAAAAATGTGAATATGAACCTATAGCAACACATGAGAACAACTTCAAAGTATAGCTAGAAAATCAATATGTATTGAACATATTGTACATGATATGAATGGAAATGAATCTTGGCAAGGGGGAGCACAATGTGTGATTCACTTGTGGCTTGGTGCTTGATCAAAATCTCTCTAGAAGCTAGCTCTAAGTGTTGCTATAACCATGACTATACATAGGTGTTTATATAGTGACATTTGAATTCAAATCTTGGAGGGGTTGTACCTAAAAGTTCACCTAAAGTTGAGGAATCACCTAGCTAACAATCACTCCTAACTTAGCTTGTAATGCATGCCTAACATGGCCACGAATTTCTTCAATGACTTTTACTTTTCAAGGTAATAACTCTTCAAGAATTACAAGAGCATGTTTCTGTGACTCTCTCATTGATAGTGTGCATAAGTAATGTTAACATTTATGAATGATCAAGCACTAGGCTTGGATGAAATAAACCAACAAGAATAAAAGCTTCCATTGTTCCTATCTTTGTTATCTTGCCTTGTGTGTGTGTGCATTCAATTGCTCACGATCTTCATATCCTCCTCACATCTTCGCAGATTGACAAGTAAAGGAGGTGGTGCTCATGCTTGGCCTACAATTATGTATCATGTATTGGTGGTAAAAGGACTCTAGAATATGGTGCAGTTGGAAAAGGACCTACTACACTTGCAAATATAGTTATTGAAGGTGATGTAGATGGTGTTGAATATGAGGATCTTCAAATTCCTATTTGTGTTGTGGTTCCTACTACACCTATTGTGGAGCAACTTTGATTGGATGGAAATGATGCTCAAGCACATGCATTGATAGCTTTGTCTATCAAACATTCCATTATTCCTCGTATTCAATCTGAAAAACAACAAACGATGCTTGGGTTACACGTACGGCTTTATACCATGCAAGAAATGAGGCTCGTGTTTTTTACCTCTGAAAACAGCTGGAGAGTGAGCATATGAATGAGGGAGATTTTATGGATGATTTTTTGACAAAGATCAAAGATTTGAGAGAGCACTTGATTTCTGTAAATGGTCTTGCAAGATACTTCACTTGTGAAGACGGTTCCTAATGGTCTCCAGATTCATATTAGAGTTTTTCTTCTACTCTTTGGTTGATGATGAAAGGCAATTTGCATGCCTTAACATTTGAGGAGTTAGTCTTTGTTTTATTGCAAGATGATTATGTTGGTGCAATTAAGCCCAAGCCTACACACTTGATCACTACACATAAGCTTTATGTATTAGCATATCATTTGGAAGGATTCATATGTACAACCTCTTGTAACTTTGAGTTATAATCACTCATTGTAAAAGTGTAATAAAACCATGAGGAGTTAGGAAGCATATATTCTCATATCTTTTGGTAGTTGAGTCAAGAGAGAATCAATCCTATACTTTAGGATACACTTTATTGGTAGAGATTTGAATTTGAATTCAAATACTTGGCTCCAACAAAAGCTATAAAAGAGGATATGAAATGCCCCCGTGTATCTCGAGGTTCAGAGATCATATTCTTGTACTTCCATTGAGAAGAGGATCTCACCTCATAGCTCACTCTTTCCTCACTCATTGAGCAATCACTTATTGCCAATGACATTGTAATTTTACATGATTTAATTCATACATGATCATTACTTCTTACTCTCACATCTCTATCATACTTCATCAGAACATTGGATTTGTCTGAGTTGGTTCTCACTGTTCAATGCATCATTTTGTGTGACTTAAAGCATGAAATCTTCAAAATATTGTCTACTATAACCCTACAAAGTTTCATTGTCAATGGTTCTCGCAATCATCAGATAGTAATCAATCAATTCTCACTGGTCTGTGACTATCAAGGCCTGTAAAAGTCAGGAAGCATGCTTAACTTGCTAAACATAATTCTCTGCATATGGTTTATCATTTTAGATGATTTCACTCATGAATGGTAGCTTTTTAAGCTACTTGAAGTTCCCCAAACGAATTTTATCGATTGCTATTGTACTTAGAGAATGGTGCAAAATTCTGAGTAGGTGTCTCAACAAAAATAGCAAGTTTTGTACATTGGATCATATGCCTACCTATTTGTTTTGATCATAGCATTAGTGCATCATCTTCCAAGCAACATATGTGATCATATAAAGATATGGAAGTCACGTACACTGCAGCAAAAGAGCAAGTAGCAGATATGCTAACCAAGAGTCAAGTTCTCAAATATCGAGAATCTGGTACACAAACCTTTCCTTTCTAAACCAACAATTGGTACCAGAGCAGGTTGTTGCTTCATCTAGAGTGTTGTGGATAGCCCTCTAGACATAGTCTCAGAATCGTATGAAAATTGGTGAGCCATACTCGTGTTGATTAGGAGTTCAAAATATCTGCACTCTATGGTGTCACAATCACAATCTGAGCTCATTTTAGCCTCCGAATGCAATATCAGTGTAGGCAATTTTGTCTTTTTGTGCCAAAGATACATACAAGTTTTGGTTCACCTATATAAGGTGCTTGAAGCTTGCTACACATTTAGCAAAACTTGATAGGGTATTTCTATTCAACTTTTTGAGATATAGTCATTTTTTTGCATCTAGTTTTTTTAGTTAGCGGCCATGGCTGAAAGTAATGATGTATTCCATATATGGGCTATTGAGGATAACTTGGATGGAACCAATTAACCATTATGGGCTTACATGATGCTTCATGTATGGTTGCAAAAGGATTGTTGAATATTGTGCAGGGTGTTGAAAAATGTCCTATTACACCTACAAATACAATTACTGAAGGTGATGCACATGGCATTGAAGATGGTGATATTTTGTCAGTTTCAATTCATGCTATGGTTCTTGTTGCACCTACTATAGAGCAACTTTGTTGGGATGACATAGATGCTTAGGCACACGCATTGATAGCCTTGTCTTTCAAACATGCCATTATTCCTCACATTCACTCCTGCAAAACAACAAAGGATATGCTTGGGATACACTTACCACTTCTTACCAGCCAAAGAATAAGGTTCGTGTTGCTTACCTTTGAAAATAGTTGGAAAGTGAGCACATAAGTGAAGGAGATTCCATGGATAGTTTTTGAAAAAGATCAAAGATTTGAAGGAGCAATTGATTTTTGTTGATGAAGTCTTCCCTGATAGTTCACTTGTGCAGACTATTCTAAATGTTCTTCCAAATTCATATCAAAGTTTTGCTTCTACTCTTTGATTGATGATGAAAGAGAATCCAAATTCCTTAACATTTCAGAAGTTAGTCTCTATTTTGTTGCTCGAAGATGAATCTAGGCAAAATACGTCCATTATGTATGTTGTAGATCAAGCTTTCCTTGCTAATCAAAAGGGCAAAGGTAAATGGAGCTCATCTAGTAGTAAGCAAAAATCTACTAATTCTGCACAATCAAAGAAGTATGAAAAAGACGAAACGAGAACAGAAAAGCAAAAATTGGTTTGAAAATACTAGCAACCAAACGTATTACCTTGTAGTGCAATTTCTTCACTTCACTTGAGCCTGCCCATACAAGGAATATTGTCAGATGCACCAACAACTCCTCTTATATTGTCATGAGAGCTGGTAAGATCATTTTGAATACTACTGATGGTAGTTCTTTTACATTATCATATGCTTTATTTATGTCAGGGATCAAGAAAATTTTTTTATCAGTTTTAGCATTAGCCAAGATGGGCTTGGTTGTGAAATTTGTTCATGACAGATGTACAATTCATGATCTGTCAAATGGCAATGTCATTATTGCTTCTAGCATTTTATGTCATTGGCTATATAGGCTCAGACTATGAAAAATTTGTGAATGATTTAGCATGTGCATTACATGATTCTCATGCTATGTGAGATGCAAAGCTTTGGCATGCATGCTTTGGTCATTTGAATTTCGCTAGTTTGCTATGCCTACAAAAATCTGAAATGGTGTCCTTTCTACTCAAACTTGAGGCATCTGCTAAACATGTTTATGAAGGCTTTCATTGCACATGATTTTGAGAACAATACAACTGACAACACCTTATAGGTTAAGCATGCAAATGATGTGCTTCTAATCATTGTTTTCTATGTTGATGATAGCTGCTCACTGGTCATAATGAGAAGCATATTTTTTATTTTAAGGCTGATTTGCATGCCTCATTTGAGATACCAGGTTTGGGGCATTTGTAGTATATTTGGGCATTCAGTTTATGCAAGTTGATGACATATTAGCTTTGTGTCAAAGAAAATATATTGACACATTATTGTAGCATTTTGGCCTTGAAGACTGCAAGCCTATTGCCATTCCTATGGAGATAGGTTTACGGTTGAGTCTTCATGATGCTGGAGATGTATTTGATGTTGTTCTCTATCAACAGGCTATTGGATTCTTGATTTACTTATGCATTACTTAGCCAAATATTTAGTTTTTTGTCTCATATATGAGCAAGTTTATGCATTTCTCAGGTATCAAGCATTGGGAGGCGGTTAAGTGCACTTTTTGCTACTTGAGTGGTATGCGACTGCATGGATTGTTTTATCCCAAGGGGGGGATCACTACCACCAAATTTACATGCTTTTTCTGACTCTAGCTAGGCTGATTGCTATGACACTCATGTGTGCACTAGTATTTTTGACTTCATGCTTGGTAGCTCATGCATATCTTGATTGAGCAAGAAGCATTCCATTGTGGCCACTTCTAGTTGTGAGGTTGAGTATAGGGTGGCTTTCACAACGACTATTGAGTGTGTTTGGCTCAGATGCCTTATGGATGATTTGGGTGTTTCTCAGTCTTCTACCACCAACATCTTCACTGACAATCAGAGTGAATTGGCAGTTGCAAGGAACCCTATGTTCCATGCTGTTGGAAGAAGTATTTTTGATGGAAAAATAATTGTAAAATGCCAAAAAACTATAAAAATATTTATGCAAATGATGTAAAAATAAGGAAGACTCTTCCTCATATAGATTAGAATCATATGTATCTTTTCTAGAATTTTTGGAAACTCCTAGATAGCATATTTTTAGATTAGAAGAGAAAAGGACCAAAATTCAAGTGTGGAAAGGGACACTTGAGAATATATAAAAGACAATTTCCTCTATTTTGAGAGGGTTGGTTATTTTTAATTGATGCTATCCAAGCAAAGAGAGAAGTTTCCTGCAGAAAATCGTGATTCTTCCTTTTGTGTGAATTTCTTTGATTTGTTGAGTCTATTCTATGTGTATCCATGGAAATTTGCAAGCTTCTATTGTGTATTTCTGATGAATGTGTATGAAGAGAGTTGATTACTGATGTGTTGAGTGAGAAATTGATGAAGAATGGTGCTGGAAATGAGAATCGTTAGATTTTATAGAATCGCAATTGTCTCGTCTGAAGGTTACATGTATCATTTTTTAGTTTTGACTTTATGATTGTGTTCTCTGAAAAAATAACACACTTTAGACACCAAGATTATTGAAAATGATAGAGTATTGCTCAAGATAATCCAAACCCTAGAAATTCCTCTTCATCTTCATTATTTCTCAAAAATCTAGCCAATTTTCTCTTATTTCTTGGATTCTATCATCTAGAAGGGGTTGTGGTCTCATGTATACTTCCAGGATTGACAAATATAAGATGTATTGTTGATTCTTTATGCTAAATGATTGGAGAGGACAACTCCAAAGGGTAACAACAAACATTTTTTGGTGCCGTTGTCGGGGAGTATAGCGAAAGCTTCATTGAAGTTGGACCTTGCTGGATCTTCTATTGTTGATGGTATTGAACACATTGAAAAGGTAATACTCTTTAATCAAGAAATGGAAACATGAAATGGTAGTTTTTTTTTTGTTTGTCTTTTGGGAAAAGAAAGCAATAGATAATATTTTGAGAATAAGAAGTGTTGAAATTCTTGCAAATTGATAGTTGCTCATATCATTTTTTGGAAGTAAAGTGCAGCTGTGTGAAAAAACTTGAATTAAGAAAGCTGAAGATAAGGTAAAATCTGTCTATCTATGCAATTGTAGAGTGCTTTTTGACCAAGTACCAAGCAAAATTGTTGATATTGGGAAGATGACATGATTGCGTTGAGGAAAGTCAAGTAAAGTAGCTAGATGCAAGTAGATAGGACCCATTTGTTAACCAAGTCAAAGCAATAATCTTGAGAAAAAGTTTATTTACATCTTGAAAAGAAAAATGTTTGAGTTTATCTTTGCAAAAATTGATATTTGCACTTCTTAGCACATTTTTCTTTGGGAAGTTTTGCTCATGAATTGTTTTGATAGCAAAGCATAAAGGAGTATAACCAATCAGGGAACACAGGATCAATAGATCACTAAGCAAGAAACCCTAAGTGAAGTGTTTACCTTAATTTAGGGCAAAATACAAAAAAAATTCATAAAATTCATTAAAACATTCAAACAAATTTCTTTTCTCCTTAGGAAGTTGGACTGAAGTGTTGTTGTTAAGAGTAAGGGAGACCAAGTGGAAGGAAAGCAAAAAAATTGCTAAAAACTGGAAAATCAGAAAATTACGATTCTCTTCACAGGATCACGATTTTTTGGTTAATTTTTTGTTCATGATGTAAAATTGCAGGTGACAAGTGACTTGGAGTGGTGAAGAATCTGGAAGAGGAGTAAGAAGAAAGAAGAATCCAAATTGCAAAAGAACACGAAGTTCAGAAAAATACGATTCTCTATACAGGATCACGATTCTCTGTAAGAGGAAAATTTTTTGAAATATTAAGCATATTTGGGTTTTTGAGAAAGGTAATTGGAAGAGAATTCATTAAGTTGAGTAAGCAAAGGAAGTCAAATTCTAAAAATCAGTGAGGTTTTAGCATCAAGTGGGTAAAGTGGAAAAGAAGTACAGAATCGCGATTTTCACCAATTGGATAAAGGGAGAAAATTGTGATAAAAAGTTAGAAATGGGGACTTTACATCATAAATTGCGAAAGATAAAAACTTGAACAAGTGAAAAGTTAAGATCTTGAAAATATTGAACAAAATTGCAATTGTGTGAAATCTATAAAACCCTGAAATCTCATAAAGAAACTCATTTGAGTGAGAGAGAGAGAGAGTGGACAGAATCGCGATCGTCTACAAACACAAGCTTTTGGACATTTTTTGATCAACCAAGCAAGGTAAGGACTTTCCAACAAATTTTTGCATCTAATCAAGTTTTTGTATCAAGTATGGAACATAAAAAACGCAAAAATCAGTAAAAACATGGAATCGCGATGTTTTGATTTTTTGAGTTTTCAGTGAAAAGATAATCATTTTTTGATGAACTCTTTTATTGCATGTTAAAAGTTTAATAAAGCGACTCTATTGTAGGAAGAAAAATTTAGAAAACAAGAACTTCAAAAAATTTCAAGAAACAACACAGAATCGCGATTCTGTAGTCAAATACAAAATCGTGATTCTCTGAATCAAAGCACAAAATCGCGATTCCCAGAGCACGATTTTCATAAGAGAATCGTGTTTTTTAACGATCGTGAGCAATCACGATTGTCTGGGAATAGAATCGTGAAAAACACGATTCTCACCATAGAATCGTAAAAAACACGATTCTCTCCACAGAATCGTGAAAAACACGATTCTCACCATAGAATCGCAAAAAACACGATTCTCTCCACAGAATCGTGAAAAACACGATTCTCACCACAGAATCGTGAAAAACACGATTCTCTCCATAGAATCGTGAAAAACATGATTCCCACCACAGAATCGTGAAAAACACGATTCTCTCCACATAATCGTGAAAAACACGATTCTCACCATAAAATCGTGAAAAACACGATTCTCACCATAAAATCGTGAAAAAACACAATTCTCACCATAAAATCGTGAAACACACGATTCTCACCACAGAATCGTAAAAAACACGATTCTCTCCACAGAATCGTGAAATTAATTGAATGATCCTTAGGTCTGGTAATAAAGTAAACACAGATTCTAAACAAGAGCTAGGAAGGAAAGAGGTAGAATCAGTAATAGGAGAATTGCAAGAAAAAGATTTAGCTCAAGAATAAGATCACCATACAAAGAAGAATATCAGTGGAATGAAGGATATCAGGAAGAGTGGAAAGGTTATGAGATGAGAGAACCAGAACTGCAAGCCCTAGATTTGGGAAATGGGAGAATTGAGATGGATACAGCCACATTCATGTATATAACCAATAATTTTATGTCCAATCAGAAACCTCAGTTCAAAGGGAGCCAAAAGATAACTTGTTATAGATGTGGGGGAGAACATTTCATTAGACACTGTCCACAACCTCCTACATTAAGAATAGAAGGAGCCTATTGCAAGGATTGTGGCAGGGAACATTTAATAAAGGATTGTCCAAGAAATCCTCAAAAACAACAAAACACATCTAATAACATACCATTTAATAGAAAGAGTTGCAGGGAAGGAGGTGTATAGTTTTCTGGATGGCTTTTCAGGATACAATCAGGTACCCATAGCTTTGGAAGACCAACATAAAACTGCCTTTTCCACAGAATGGGGAATTTATGCTTTCAGGGTTATGCCCTTTGGGTTAACTAATGCCCCAACAACTTTTCAAAGATTGATGTGTCATATCTTCAAAGAATTCCTGAGGAGTGTAATGGAAATTTATGTAGATGATCTGTGTACTTTTTCATTAAAAAGACAGGATCATTTGAAAGATTTAGAAAACATATTCAGGAAATGTAGAACATACTGAGTATGTTTAAATCCAGAAAAGTGTGTATTCTTTGTAAGACAAGGAAGAATGTTAGGTCACATAGTCTCCAAAAATGGAATTTCAACTGATGAGAAAAAAATAAAGGCCATAGTAGAACTTCCAAGACCAACAAATGTAAAGGAACTTCAAACTTTCATGGGACATTGCGGGTATTATAGAAAATTTGTACACAAGTTTGCTGACATAGCTAAACCTTTATATGCTTTGATTACAAAGTTTGAGTGGACCAAAGAGTGTGACCAAGCTTTTGAGACTTTAAAAACTTGTTTGGTTACACCCCCAATTCTGAAAACACCCCAGTGGGATAAAATTTTTCATGTCCATGTGGATGCTTCAAACTATGCTTTGGGATGTGTGTTAGCATAGCCAATAGTAGGGAGCAAAATAGATTTTCTAGTTGCTTATGCTAGCAGGCAACTGAATTCAGTAGAGAAAAATTACACAACTACTGAAAGGGAAGGGTTGGGAATGATATTTGTTGTGAAGAAATATAGACATTACCTTTTGGCCAACAAGTTTAAATTTTTTGTGGATCACCAAGCTTTACTTTACTTAGTAAACAAACCCTGTCACACTGGTAGAATAGTCAGATGGTTCCTTCTACTGATGGAGTTTGAGTTTGAAGTGGTGGTCAGATAAGGAAAAACACATTTGAGAGCAGATCATTTGTCTAGAATCCAGGCTAAAGAACCAAGTTCACTTTTAGATGATGACCTGCCAGATACATATCTATTCAAAGTAGAAAGTGTTCCGGAGTGGGCCATGACTTTAGTACCTTTGCCAACCATGGGACCTTGCAGAACATTTGGGAATAACACACATTTAGTATTGCAAAGCAGGAACTTTGTGCTGCTAGCTGGGCATTTGTATCACCTCAACCATACAGGCATACTGGAATATTGTACTCCAGAAGAGGAGCAACAGGAATATTTGAGAAGAGCTCATTGTTGGAACCCTTGTACACATGCTTCCATAATAGTCACCCTAAGTAATCTCAATAGGATGGGAGTACATTGGCCTAATAAGATTCAAAATGTAACAAAATATGTTGCTAACTGCTGGAAATGCCAATCCTTGCAAAATTCAGAACTTATAACTCTATATTGGTTTCAGAAAAATCCAAAATGGAGTGAGAACATCATTGAGGAGTTGAAAAGGAAGAAGAAAGGAAAACAACTAAGAGCTAGTGTCGACTCAAAAAATCTACAAATGATCTCTGAAGAATATCAACTGATAGGAGATCAATTGTATAAGAGAGGGATGGATGGATATTTAAGAATTTGTGTTCCTGAAGGATAGATATCTAGAAATGTTGGAAATGGCACATTCTGGAGTGGCAGGAGGACATTTCGCAAGTGACAGAACTGCTAAACTCATATTATATTCGGGCTTTTGGTGGCCAACTCTATTTTCTCATGCAAGAACATATGTAAAAAGATGTGACATTTGTGAGAAGGTGAGTCAACCAAATAAAAGAGACAATATGCCATTAGTTCCATTAATCTTAGCAAGAGCATTTAGTAAATGGGGGTTGGATTTCATTGGACCTATACATCCTCCAGCAAAACAATCCCATGCTGAATACATAATAGAGGCCACAGATTACCTGACAAAATGGGCAGAGGCCAAAGCTACAAAAAGAAATGATGCTCACACTACTGCAAGATTTCTCTATGAGTATATCATCACCAGATTCGGACTACCAATTGAATTGGTAAGTGATAGAGGGACTCATTTTTTGAACCAAATCATAGAGAGAGTAATGGAATTATCTGAGAGAATAATGGAATTGGAAAAACTGGGAGCTTCTAGACTCCAAGCAATCATGAGCATATATGCAGACAAGAAAAGACAAAAAGCTTATCATGACGTTCATATTAAAGAAAAAGATCTACAAGAAGGAGATCTAGTTTTAGCATATACAATAAAGGAACATCAGAAGAAATTTCAGAAAAAAGGACATGGGCCTTATATTATCCATCAAATAAGTAACAGTGGAGCTATCCAACTAGCCAACATAGATGGGGAAATCATGCCAAACTTCATAAGTGGATGTAGAGTTAAAAGGTATGATCTTCCATTAACTGCTTCTGAATGGAGAAGATTACATCAAGCTCAAAACAGAAAAAAAGAAGAGGAAAACATTAGAAAAGAGGCTCAACAGGAGGCAAAGGAAAGGATAAGGAAAACCAAAGATCTTAGAGAAGTCCTTGTTGCAGAGCTAAAGAAAGCACAAAGCAGAGAAAAAGATGGGCCCCAAAATTTTTCCGATTTGGACATCATATTTTCGTAACATAATCATTCTTGTAATATATTTTCCATTGTAAAGGCACTAGAGGAGTCCTCTAGATGCATCCCCACAGAAGATTAGAAGCTTATCCATGTAAATTAGTAGAGAAATAAGTCTTTTAGTGAATAAAGTGCCGGTCTCTTGTGTGAAAGGACCATTTTTAGGGCACAAGTATATAAGTCAAATGTGACTCTTTGTAAAGAACTTTTTGCCATTGTGAGAATAGAGAGCACAGAAATTCGAATTTGTGTCTTCTTCACTCCATATCTTCTTCTTCGTGAGCTTGTATGCATGTGTATTGCTTGGAAAGAGTGCTTGTGAGTGTTGTCTATCCATGAGAGCTGTTGTTTGATGTAGGTAAGGTGTGTGCGACGTGTAGGAAGTGCTGAAGTGTAGGAAAGTATTCCCGCGACTCAGTATTTTGACCATAACTTGAAGTAGGAGCGTCAGAATTGAGTGAAACCACTGCCATTGGATGCGTCTTCTCGAGAGCTTCGAAAGGCATATGCTATCCGCTAAATTTGGAGCTCAAAGCTGGGAGAAAAGTCCAAAATACTGACGGCTGTTGCACCAAGTATCGTTTCGCCATAACCGACAGTTGAAGCTTGTTTGGATAAGTATTTACCTTGATTGTACTCTTGAGTAGTTCATTTGCATTGATCATTACATGATTGCATGTCCTCATACACTCGGCTAGGTTTGTATACTCTTTGGATTGATAATTAAAAGCGTGTATCCCCACTATATGCACTTGTGAGGGGATTGAGGTATAGTCTCTTTCTTCGCAAGTCCCTAAGTTGATGCTTAGGTCAACACACTTTTTGGCGCCGTTGCCGGGGAGTGACAAATCAACCGAGGCATTCGTGTGATGGTAAGTAGCTTTTTTGCATTGAAGTACGTGGAGGAGTGGAAATTTTCTCTTCTTTGGTAAGTCATTTTCAGCCGCACTTGCTACTTCTCATTCTTGGAGTGTGTGTAGTGAGTTGTTAGTTGAGGGAAGTGAGTAGAAGGAGTAGAGTAGGAGTAGTTAGAGAGTAGACCAAATCATTAGGGTAGAGTTTAGTTTTGTTCAGAAAAGTTTCTTTTTTGTAAGCAAGAAAATCCCAACTATAAAAGCCAAAAAATTCATTTTTGCAAGTTACTTGTGTTCTGAGCAAGTATCGTGAGAGAGACTGTCGAGTATCGTGAGTGCTGTGGCAGAGATCGTGGACAAGGAACTGAGCAATCTGGGTTGCATAGAGCAAGGGGTAGTGAGAAAGCAGTGGGATCAACTACCAAGGTGAGCTAACCCCCCATTTTGATCAAAAATTTCTCTGCAAATCAAGTTAGGAAGGAAAAAACGATCTGCGTCAGGTATCGTCTGAGATTTTCAGGGGGTAAAAGAGGTGTTTTGTTTGATACAGAGAGTAAGGAGAGGAGAGAGGAGATAGGAGGTCAAGGGCATCAAAACAAAACTTCAAAAACATCTTTCAAATTTGCCTAAGGGTCAAGTATCGTTTTGCTCCCGCGGTTGAGTATCGCGATACTTATCAAGTATCGTTTTGCTCCTGTGGTCGAGTATCGCGATATTTCCCGTCGATCGTGTATCGTTTCATACCGATCGCGATACCTGATCAGAGATCGTTTTGCCAGCGATCGTCTATCATGTATCGTAGATCGTGTATCGTTTCGTGCCGGTCGCGATACTTGAGAAGTATCGCTTGGTCAAAGGTCGCGATACCTAGCCAGTATCGTGTATCGTTTTCCTAGCGATCGTTTGGGTCAAGTATCGTCTGAGCCGAAGTATCGTGTATCGCTTGCTAGTCCAAGTATCGTGTATCGTGCGTGCCAAGTATCGTTTCTCTGAAGTATCGTTTTGATCAAGTATCGGCGATCGTTGGTGAAGTATCGTTTGGGTCAAGTATCGTGTATCGTGTCTCAGAGATCGCGATACTCACCAAGTATCGTTTATCGTCGATCGTTTCAGTTCAGAGATCGTGTATCGTGGATCTCAAGTATCGAGTATCGTTTGGGTCCAGTATCGTCTGTACGAAGTATCGTTTGGGTCAAGTATCGCGTATCGCTTCTCAGAGATCACGATACTCACCAAATATCGTGTATCGTTTTCTTGCAAATATCGGTATCGTTTCACTCAAGCGATCGGTATCGTCTATTTCCAAATATCGTGTATCGTTTCAGATCAAAGATCGTTTTAGCCCAAAGATCGTTTTAGCCCTTGGGAGTCAAGTATCGTGATTTGGAAGAAATCCTTTTTCAGTCCTTTCCTTGCCAAAGTCTTCTAGAAACCCTGACCTTTGGTGAAGAATCTCAGAGGCTAGCAGGTTAGAAAAGACTGACCTCAGCTGTGAAGTGGATGAACCTGAGATCCGAAAGAACCCTAGGAAGCCGAAGAAGTGTAATCTCTTCTGTAGGTAGTGTAGCAGAGCTAGGTAACCATTCACATTACTCAGAGACATCCAGTGAGTCAGAGGAAGAAATTCCCATGGCTTCAGAAGACATGCAGAACATAGTACCCATGATTGGCATGATGTCAATCATTGAGGGAGAGTACAGGACCTCTTTGGAGTATGTGAACACCAACCAGAATGAGATCCCTATTTATTTGGATGGTCTAAACAGATCTGTGGCCAGGTTAAAGAAAGCATCGGAAGCTTACATAGTGCCTAGACCAGCAATCAAGTACTTAGGAGGATTTTACCTGGACAAACGGGATATCCAATATGTTGTTACAGAACACCCAGAAAACATCAATGAAATTGGTGAAGAACATAATGCTTCAAACTTAAATAGAGGAGGGGATGAAGAGCAAGTAACTACACCTAGAGGGAGATCTACGGTTGCTAGGATATGGAGAGGAGACCTGATTCCTCAAGACGACACCTTAATGGATGTATATTTGATCAATGGGATGGAGCATCTCCTTAGAGCACATTCTTCAATTTGGGAAGCTGCTCCTAATCCAATCACCATCTATGAGTTGCAAGATCCTGATTTCCCCACCATCATCACATATTTGGATAAAAATCAGAGAAGATATTGGCCCTTAACAGAATTAGAAAGAGCTGAATTGAAATATCAGAATATTCTAGTGTTTCCCCCTAGGGACCAAGTCACTACTTCAAGAAATCCACTTGGAACATCCCATAATGATTCATACCAACAGTCGGGCCAAACGCAACAAACACAACAAACACACATCCCAATTAGACCACATGTACAGTTTGCTATGCCTGCAAATAACCCTAATTACCGACCTCAACCAACTATTGACCCGAGACATGGAACTCATGCTCCAGTCAGACCGCCAGTAGTAAGAGGACCGGGCATACCAATAGGAAGACCACTTTTCCCAGTGATGCCTAGACCACCCGAGGCAGGAAGAAGGTTAAGGCCAATCCAAGTTGCCAAATGCATGAGAAATCACTATGATGGCTCTAGTGAACCTTACAATCATATAGCGGAATTTAAACAAGTAATCAGAGCCGAACAGGTAGAAGACTTTTTGATCCAATATGAGTCCTTTGGTCTCACATTGTCAGACACTGCATTAGCATGGTTTCAGCCATTGGACCCTAATAATTTTCAAAACATGGAGCAAGTCTATCAAGAAATGATTGAGGAATTTACTAAATCAGGAATCAAAAACAATTCTTCATCATTGATTCATAGCTTTAAGCAAACCCCTACCGAATCAGTGAGATTGGCTGCCAGAAGATTCAAACAATATGTAGACAGATGCCCAGTGGAAGAGAGACCTACACAAAATAAAATGGTGTCATTGTTTTTGGAAGGATTATTGAACGGATCCTTAAGATCATTGGTGTATGTAAAAAGGGTTCAGACTTTGCAAGAATGCATGAAGGAATGCATAGATTTAGAAGATAACCTCGCCGAGGACCTGAAAATACCTCAAGGAAGCTCGAAAAGTGAAGATTCGGCCAGTAACACATCAATTCCTAAAAATCATGTAGAGGAATAGCCGATCTGTTAGCGAAAAAGTTGAACGTTCAAGGACAGAGGAACTACCCCAATAACCCAATGAGAGTTCCCATGCTCAGAAGGTGTATGCATTGTGGAGGTGATCATCCTTCTCACTTGTGTACTAGGGGAGTAGTCCCACCACCGGCTTATGGTTATAATAGACCCACTGTCCCAGGACCTCTACAATATTGCAGTGTAGAACAAAAATACACAAATCATAATACAGAAAATTGTCCCTACAATAGACAAGCGAGACCTGCACAGCAATACATGAGACCTTATGGATACCCTCAGAGAGATCAGGGAGGGGAAGCCGTTAGATATCCTACTTATTAGCTGCAAGCACCAGTGCCACGACCAAATGCATATCAAGGATACACCCAACCACAGCCAGTACTAGGACAACAACCGCCCCATCCTCAGAATGTTGTCCCAGTCAAGATTGCTCAACCTGAAGAAAACCTAGAGAGAGCTATAGTCCCAGCCACACCTTTGACTAGTAATGAACCATATGACTCGTTTTATGACCCTAGTCAAGGAACATACCCTAATTATGAAAGCTCAACGATGGAATATGGACAGCTATATGAACCATATGCCTATGGCATGGAAGTACCAGATAGTTCATACGGATATGAGCTGGACTATGTGTCATTAATGTACACAGCTCCTAGAGCAACTATACCACCCCGACCCATGAACAGACCGCCTGTACCCAGAGGACCATGCTACAGATGTGGAGGTGATCACTACATCAGAGAATGCACATTGACAAACCCACCACCACCACAACGAGTCTGGGAAGGCTACTGTAGTGATTGTGGTAAGGAACACCTTTTCAGAGACTGCCCCAAGAATCCTAACAAGGTTACAGCTAACGTGAAAATCAACGTAATAGAAGTGATTGAATCATCAGGGAGTGATAAAGAGTACACAGTACCATTGAAAGCAATAACGAGAGCCAAAGCCAGAGAGACCCCTGATAAAACGGAGGAGAACAACCAAAGTGACAAGGAGGTGAACACGCCCACCCCTCAAAGAGTTGAAGACTCAAAAGAGCCGGAGAAAAGCATGACAAGTAAAAGGTCCCAGAGATGGAAGCACCGAAGAGATAGGATAAAAGAAAAGAAGTCAACACGGAAAAAGGAAAATGTGAAGAACGAACAAAAACCAAAAGAAGAACTGAAGATGAAAGAAGAGAATAAAAATGAACAGCACAGAACAGAGGAGGTAGGATCAGTGTTAGCAGATCCTATGCCTGAAGAATTAGCCATGTGGATTCAGGCATACAAGGCACGAATAAGAGCAGGACCTACCATAGAACAACACGAGAGGGAATATCCAAGAGGCGATTTAGAAAAGGAAAGATTGGAGATCTGCAAAAAATTGATAGAAGTTGCACAACAGACTTTAGAAAAACCTGCATCGCCTTTACCCAAGACCCGAATTCTTGAAAAAGAATTCCAAGAGTGCATCATTACCAATGACCACGAAAGAACTGAAGTAAGTAGAACACAGAATGACGAACGGAGTATTGAGAGAAAGGAAGGATCCATAGTCCCCGAGGTAGAAGGAGAATGGACTAAAGATCTATGGGAACGAGTTCAAGAGGACAAATGGAAGAAAGTGGAAGGAATTGAACCACCCTTTGAAGAACTGGAAGCAGGAGATGAAATAGAGGGTTCAATACCTGAACTAAATTCAGAAGAAATTTTACCGATGGATGCAAGTAACCAAGGAGAAGAAGATGTAAATGAACTACCCAATTACACAGGGGAGTACGAACACAATTCAGAAATGTATCGTATTCCCTCAATGAGGAAACAAGAAACGAACCCATCAGTCCAAACATCTGAGATCATACAATGCCTTAGAGAGGTAAAAATCCCTTGTACCCTAACATTCGAAGAACTGTTGAAGGTAAAACCACATTTGAAGGAAAAATTAATCGATCAATGGGAGGTCAAAGAGGAAAAGAAAGAAATAGCAGACGAAGTTAACACGGTGAGAATTCCAGTGGACAAGGTAGGAGACTTTAGTGAGGGAGATGAAGGAAATACCTGCCTTCCAATTACCTTTAGGGGTTATACAACCAAAGCCATATTAGATTCAGGAGCTGGAGTAGGTATTGCTACCAAAGAAATTTGGGAGAAATGGGGAAAACCAGCATTAAGACCGACACGCATGAAAATACAAATGGTAGATGGACATACGGAGAGACCCTTAGGATTGTTGGAGCGAGTAGTCTTCACTACATGTGGAGTTGAATTCGAACACACTTTAGCAATATGTCACTTCGAAAGGCCAAGCAATTATGAAATGATTCTGGGAAGGCCTTTCATGAGACAGTTAAAGGTTGTACAGGATTGGGGAAAAGACACGGTATACCTACAACATGAAGGAACCACCACTAGAATTAACCTACATACGTACACATATCAAGATGTTCCACCTCTACAATGGAATCAACTTCATAAGGAGGAAGACGATCAATCAATTCATAGCGTAGGTACTAGTGATCAATCTTGGATGAACGAGGACACTCATTTATGGATATGCCAAACTGCAAAGAAGGAAGAGGAGAGAAGAAAAGGATGGCAGCAGAAACAAGGAATAACTAGGTCTGTACAAGATCCAGCTTACATGCCACAAGTATTTCCGGATGAAGAATTTGAACCACACGGTTGGATGGAAATTTTAGCGACCCTCGATGTCTGTGTAAACAAAGAAGTAGTGACCATGAACGAATGCATCAATGAGGAGGGTTATGATGTGAGCCTGTATGTGGTAGTCCTTCAGGAAGCTGAAGAAGGTGAAGTGATCGAGAAAGACTGGAAGGAGGACTACGAGAGCATTGAAATGGAGCCCGAACCAATGGATCTAGGGAATTGTACCACCAACATAAATATTACAGCCCAGGAAAAACACCAGGAACTCACACAGAATGGGGAATTAGAACTTGAAAGAGAAACAGAAGATGAAGAAAGTAAACTCCAAGACCAATTTGAGGTACCAGCTCACTTTAAAAAATATGAAGTGGAGGAGAGAAAAATTGCTATTCAAATGCCTAAAAGAGAGGCACAGCCGGGAATAGCATATGATAATAAGGAACAAACCAAGAAGATAGTAGTAACTGTAGAAGAAGGAGAAGAACGATGTACCTTTATAGGACAGGATGTTTCGTTGGAGGAAGAACAGGAGTTAATTCGTCTCATAAGAGAATATCGAGATGTCTTTGCTTGGACCTATAAGGACTTGAAAGGAGTCGACCCTTCTATATGTGCGCATAGAATCCCCATGACATTTGAAGCTAAACCTTCTAAACAAAGACCATATACTTACAATGATGTGTACTCAGCAAAAATAAAGGAAGAAATAGACAAATTACTAGATGCTGGATTCATATACGAAATTGAGCACACGGAATGGGTGTCACCTTTGGTGGTAGTACCGAAAAAAAATGGAAAGTTAAGAGTGTGCATCAATTTGAAGAAAGTAAATGCCGCGACAATAAGGGATAGTTATCCTTTACCAATCACAGATCATCTCTTGGAAAGAGTAGCAGGGAAGGAAGTTTATAGCTTTCTGGATGGCTTTTCAGGGTATAATCAGGTAGCCATTGCTCCTGAGGACCAACATAAAACAGCTTTCGCAACTGAATGGGGAGTATACGCCTTTAGAGTCATGCCTTTTGGTTTAACGAATGCTCCAGCTACCTTTCAAAGATTGATGTGTCATGTGTTCAAGGAATTTCTGAGAAAAAGTATGGAGGTATATGTGGATGACCTTTGTACTTATTCAGCTATACGATCGGAGCACATCCCTGAACTAGAAAGGATCTTTGCTAAATGTCGACAATATCGAGTATGCCTTAACCCTGAAAAATGTGTCTTCATGGTTAGACAAGGGAAAATATTAGGACATATTGTCTCAAAAAACGGAATCTCAACTGATGAAGACAAAATTAAAGTAATTCTAGATTTACCAAGACCTAAGACGGCTAAGGAAGTTCAAGCATTTATGGGACATTGTGGATACTATCGAAGATTTATACATATGTACGCCATAATTGCTAGACCTCTTTATGCATTATTGACTCTATTTAATTGGACCGAAGAATGCGAGAGAGCCTTCAATGAGTTAAAGAAGCGATTGAGTTCAGCACCAATCCTTCGAGTCCCTAACTGGAATAAGCCGTTCCACATTCATGTGGATGCATCCAAGTTTGCCATTGGTTGCATCTTAGCTCAACCTGCTGACACAGGAAAATTAGACCACCCTATAGCCTATGCTAGTAGACAGTTAAATCAAGCAGAACGCAATTATACCACCACAGAGAGAGAAGGCCTAGGGATGGTGTACGCAGTCAAAAAGTTCAGACATTACCTGCTGGCAAACAAATTCAAATTCTTCATTGATCATCAAGCCCTATTGTACTTAGTCAATAAGCCTTGTAATACAGGAAGACTAGTACGATGGTTTTTATTGCTAATGGAGTTTGATTTTGAGGTAGTAGTCAAGAAAGGAAATACCCACATAAGAGCAGACCACTTATCAAGAATGACCCATGGAGAACCACCCATAGGGGTACCAGATGATCTGCCAGATACGTACCTTTTTAACCTGGAAATATGTCCTCAATGGGCAGAAAAGTTGATCCCTATACTTACTCATGGACCAAAAGATGGGATCACGCCAAACCAAACCCAAGACCTATGGAAGACTAAAAACCTTCACATCATTGCGGGAAGCCTGTATCACCAGGATTCAAGTGGATTATTGATGAGATGTGTGGAAGAAGAGGAACAAGAAATGTGGCTTTAGAAAGCTCACATAAACCAATGGAAAACTCATTTGAATGCAAATGGAACATGGAAAACTCTCAAGAGATTTGGCATATATTGGCCAACCATGCAAAGAGATGCACATAACTATGTGTCAACCTGTCAGACCTGTCAAGAACAAATCCCAGATGAGAACTCAACTCTATGCTATTCCACAGTAGCACCGGGATGGAGCATGCCTCTGGTGAAGTTCTTAAAAACTCAGGAATACCCCGAAGGAGCCACTATGGCAAGGAAACGTGCACTGGTAGAACAAAGTAAGGATTATGCCATTATAGGAAAACAACTCTTTAAACGAGGGAAAGATAACCAATTACGAATGTGCATTCATGAAGAAGAGTATCTTTCTGTGTTAGAGATGGCTCATACAGGAGCTGCAGGAGGACACTTCTCTGCAGATAAAACAGCGAAAATGATCCTCTTTGCTGGAATGTGGTGGCCAACTCTACACCAAGATGCAGTAACATATGTGCAACGATGTGATACTTGCCAACGAACCAAATATCCAATTAGGAGAGATGAGATGCCACTGAGACCCATGATGAGTGCCCGAGCTTTCACGAAATGGGGAATAGACTTCATAGGACCTATTAGCCCACCAGCAAAAGGATCCCATGCTGAATATATAATTGTAGCCACTGACTATCTGACCAAATGGGTTGAAGCAAAAGCAACCAAGAAAAATGACGCAAGAACCACGGCCAAGTTTCTCTTTGAGAACATTTTCACTAGATTTGGACTACCTATAGAAATTGTGAGTGATAGAGGTACGCACTTTGTGAATGAAGTGATAGAAGCTTTATTGAATGAATTCTTGGTAATTCATAAGAAATCAGCTCCTTATCACCCGCAAGCCAATGGACAAGCCGAAAGTTCTAATAAAATCTTGTGTACAGTTCTCACCAAAATTGTTAACAATGGTAGATCAGATTGGGATAAGCAGTTACATCATGCTTTATGGGCATTTCGAGTAGCCTATAAAACCGCCATAGGCACTACTCCTTTTAACTTAGTGTATGGACAAAATGCTATTTTGCCAATTGATTTCTTAATTCCCACTCTGAGAGTAGCAACTACCTATGAGTGGACAGGACATGAACTATCAGCTCAATTGGATCAAATAGAAAAGCTTCACGAAACTAGGTTACAAGCAGTAGCAGGCATTTACGCTGCTAAACGACGACAGAAAGCCTATTTTGATGCGCACATTAAGGACAAAAAGTTGAAGGAAGGAGATTTAGTTTTGGTATATACCTTGAAACAACATGCTAAAAAGTTGCAGAAAAGAGGATATGGCCCCTTAATCATTAATCGTATATCTACAAGTGGAGCCATCAGCCTAGCAACCCTAGATGGAGATGTATTACCAAACTATATCAGTGGATGTAGAGTAAAAAAATATCTAGAACCATTGACCGAAGAAACAATGTCTCGATTAATCAAAGGCAAGAATAGACGCATGGAAGAGGAAAGGATACGAGAAGAAGCGAGACAGGAAGCATTGGAAAGAATAAAGAAACGGAAGGAGTGGATGAGAGAGCGAGATGAGAGATATCGACTAGGAGAAGAACTCATCCCGATGGCTAATGTTAGAGCCACTCAAAACCTAGGATCTCAGAGAATGCAACCATATTTAAATTTGGGAGCAGGAAAAACTGAGTACCACTTGGTGAATGCTCTCATTGACACCGGAGCTGCTGTAAGCTGTATCAAGCTTTCTTTGACCCAAAAAATCAAGGAGACAATACGCCCATCGATGGCCCAATTGATAGGAATAGGAGGCACGATTACTCAATGCATAGGTGAGATCACCTTACTTCTGCATCTTGGCAACAACACTATGGAACAAAAGCTATTAGTGTGTCATGATCAGGATTTACTTGAGGAGGTAGTGTTAGGTCAAGACTGGATTTACGAATACGAGGTGACCATTCAATTGGCGTTAGGATATATCTCAGCTAGGATAGGACATCGTGAAGTATTCAGTCTACTAGACGAACGACCAATCAAATCTGTGAGCATGGAGCAAACAGTTCATTCTAATGAACAAAGTCCTGAATGTACGATCACTAGCACTATAGAGACACCTTCATCGAGTACTATATATGTGGACACATTGAATTCTGCTTGCACACCATGTTCAAGTCTAGCAAGTCATGAGAGTGTCAATCTATCTGAAACCCGCCTCACCGAAGCACCATGCATAAGAGAGATTAGTCCTCTGAGTAATTCAAAATCCGTACCCATTAAAATATACCCTATTCCATACTCCAACCAAGCGTGGATAAAGAACGATCAAGTAGAGGAGTATCTCCGACGACAGAAGCACAACCGACATCAAAACAACCAATCAGATAGGAAAACAAATCAGCCGGAACAACGAAGTCATCAACGAATTGCTACAATATGGATCCCAAAGAAAGTTGTAGCCGCTCAACAGGATCGTTCGCAAGTCTGGATTCCTAAGTCAAGCGCTACAAAGAAACCAAACCGAAATGATGATCCTCAGCACAAGAAGAACCAATATGGTCCACAGGCAAAACAGCCACAAAAAAGGAGTTACTGGAGAAAGAAGGAGTCTTTAATGGCAACCCGAACCATCTCGCGATTTACAAATCAGATCAAGCAGACCTACAACAAGCAGAAAAGAGCCACTTGCAGTGGAAGTGAACTACATACAACGAAGTCCAGCACAATAAAGCAAATTTGGATACCGATACACAAAATGAACGGCATGCATACGCCAACTACTTCCAATTGCACACATATGGAGCTTTCGAGACCCAAAGTATGCATGATAGGGCCACCTTACAAGGCCAAGCGTTCCGCACATCCTTCTTCTATTTCAGGATAGTCAAGCACATTTTCCTCACGGGGAAATAGGAGAGCACTTGTACATATAATAAGAAAATTACTTCAAAAAAAAAAAAAAAAAAAAAAAAAAAAAAAAAAAAAATATATATATATATATATATATATATATATATATATATATATATATATATATAACCGCTTCGGCTATAAACTAACTGTTTTGTTTACCTTTTCAGATGAAAATATAAAAATACATAAAAATGTGAAAAATCCAGGTATTACCTTTCTCACACACACGGGAAAGGGACGACACCATTCACTCGGAGCAATATCGAGCTTATCACAAATGAACAAAGGAAGATTTCTGATAATATATGGCGACTAATTCATACTCTATAGTGAGTGCAGATGGCGTCTACTGATTCAGAATCTACGCAGCAGGAAGAGGTGCAACTCCTTCCATTAGAATCAGTAACAAAAGCAAGAGGTCACTGGTTCCGGGATGATCAACCAGTGGCAGAGCTCATCTTCATGGAAACTATCAAGATAATGGATACAGATCACTACTTTCCAATCATGTCACAAGATTTCAAGACAATAATACAAGGATTACCTCATATTGAAGATGTATGGACACAAGCAGGCATAGAGGCATTTCTCAAATTGCTTATATATGTTCCAGATTTTCAGAGATGTGCACAAGTAATGAACACCATGCAACCTGCAGCTACAAAAATATCAGTTCCAGAAGCTCGTGTCTTGGATAAAGTCGGAGTTTGGAAGACAATCCAATTCACTCATGAGCTAATCAATAAGACTTTTGGATGGAATCAAGCAGGAATTACTAGTGTCAAAGACGAATGCCATGATCCCAAGAAGAGATCATTTTTGGAGATAAACAGAATTGACATAGAAGATGCTGTCCATCTGGTGCATCAACATTTCTGCTTCCCCAGTATGCACAGATACACAGCACCTCAGAAGATAATTGTACAACTATTATCGCATGCCATGAGACAAATTGGGAACAAAGTGAACTTAACCAGCTATGTCCAAGAAAGATTATTTGAAGCCCAGAAGAAATGGGGACAGAAGAAATTTTTGAATGGCAGTTCGGCTCTCACATTACTGATATATGAAGCTCTAGAAATGAAAAATTGTTTGAGAGAGATGCCAACCTCAGAAGGACTAGCCAAGTACGCAAAATCCGCTACAGTCCCTAAGAAAAAGAAATCAGTAGCTATGGTTGAAGAAGCTGGAACGAGCACACAAAAACCCATGAGGGGTACAAAGCGTTTACGAGAGGAGGAAGCCCAAGCTACACCACAATCAAAGAGAACTCATCTCTTACCGAAGATCACGACGGCTCAAATGCCGATTACAAAGAGAGATCTTACCACTGCCCTCGAAGAAACACATCAATATATGCAAGGGCAGGTAAATTTAAACATTCAAGGTCATCATTATAGACAGGCTAGTCAAGAGAAACAACAACGGAGTCCCGAGAAAACACCAAAACAAGCTGGAAGATACAAAGAACTAGGGATAGATGATTCCAGCACCAATACAGAGTCTAGCCCTGAAAAAGATACATTGGATACCGATATACAGACAGAAACTCAAGAAGACAAATGGAATGAGATCGAACAAGTGGAAGTGACGCCAGGAAATTGTATAGAAGAGGAAAAAAGAGTAGAAGAATCAGTGGAACCGGAGCATATCATTCAGTTGAATGATACTACAAAGATAAGCATCAAGGAAGCTCCTACCAATGCTACTTATGTAAAACCACCTATTAAAGAGGAAGAACAAACTCCAGTGAGTAAGGAAACGCAGGAGTTCCAACACCAAGAACAACCGGTGATCGAGGTGCCTGATGACACACCTCAAGGAAACAAAGAAGACATGGGGGCTGAGCCAAGGATCCAGCTTCAGATTAGGCAGCCCCATGACACTACATTACATATTGCACAAGGAAAAGACATCAATACCGGAGAAGAACCAAGCATACCAAAAACATGGCTTAATGTGGATGTCACTCAACTGAAACCATTAGTCAAGCAGATGATTAAAACGGCCATGGACACTCAACAACAGATGATGGATATAGATGCCGACTATGATCAAGCACGAAGAGAAAAAATTCAGTTTCAACTCATGAGTGAGCAGCTATCGGCACAATTGATTGCCGCGCAAAAAGAATTAACAATCAAAAGTACCGAGGTGCTGGCAATCAAGACACAACATGAAGCATCCATCGCTCAGAATCAACAACTGCATGCACAACTAACCGAGTTGCAAAGATTACACGATGCAAGCGAGGCTGAGAAGGAGAAAATGAAAATGAGAAGCATCCTATTAGAGCAACAACTCAAGTTGTATATGGAAGAGAACGACAGCCTACGCAACAGAAATAAAGAATTAATGAAGTCATTATTATATGATCAACCAATCGAGCAACAGGAATCCACAGAAACCAAAGAAAAAGAATTGAGAGATCAAATCTCAAAATATGAAGAGCTACTAAAGCAAGAACAAGCAAAGACAGAGGAATGGCAGAGCCGATACGCCAACGAAACAGATGAATTGAGGAATCAATTACAAAAGGTGAACGCCAAATTGATACAGAGCTACAATGAAAATATGGATAATGTAGCTGACGTTGGTAAAGAATTGCTGGTCACTAAAGAAAAGCTCAGAGTCGCCATGCAAGAGGTAAAAGATAAAGAGGAATGCATAGCACACTTACAGACTCAGATAAAAGAGAAAGAACCGATCGGGACACCAGTAGTGCCGGCTAAGGAAAATCCTACTGACGAGGTAGAGGTAAGTCCTCTATCTCACCCGATCTATAATTCTCCACTACATGAGCAGTTGGCCGATATACATGATGAACATCCAATGCCATATACTGCAGAAATAAGTCAGAGGGAACGGGCATTAGTGGTGTCCCGGTTAACAGAACATTTTGAAAATGAAGTGGTAAAAGTCATGAGAGAGGCCAAAATCAAAGGTAAAGACCTGGACAAAATCATGAAGCCCTTCAATATTCCATACGGACTCTTGAAAGAAAAGACCAGACGCTATATAATAAAGATTACAAGGAAGAGTCCAGATGAGCAGCTCAATTTCAAACATGACACATTCGAATACACTCAAGCAGAGTTTGAAGCTGCGCAACCTGTGTGGCGGCGAAAATTTTTGGAGAAGCATCCCACACTACGGGTGCATTGGCATGCAGCGCCATATGCATTCCAGGTAAACCCTTCATTTTGTCCAATACCACGCAGAAGGGATACCAGGGAATTTTTGGATTTGAAAAGAAGCGGCACTATCAATAAGCAATGGCTCAATTATCCTATGCTTCCGAGCCCGCCACATAACTACTTACCAACGGAAGACTATATCGTCAAAACCATAGAATTTTGGCTACAAAATTATGCGACAGTACCTGATTTAGCTGTAAAAATGACCAACAAAATCCTTAGCATGATCCTCACAGTCTTGAAGGTATTCAAGCATACGGCCTACACATTTTTGAACTTCATAGGCATTAATCAGGGCACAGAGATCCTCATTTTTGATCTCTCAGTCATGCCTAGCCGCCCAACCATAATGGCTTATTATTCTAGAATTATGTTCTTGCCAAGTGTATATATGCAAACTTTTGAAGAAGCTTTCTTTACAGGATTTTTTGAGATAGATTCAGAGATTTTTTTGAAGATGTCATCGAATTTAAATGCCAGATTAGTGACATATGAACTTAGCTTCTTCGCAGATCACAGACAGCCACCTAATGACGGTGTGAAGGCAGAACAATGGAAACAACTCATGATACGTGAAGCCAATCTGCTGAATGACACAGAGCAAAAAGTATATAAAACATATGCCCGTCGCTTATCAAAGCCTGTCGGGGACGACAGAGTCAAGGAGGGGGGCAGTGTTGAGGGAGAGTCAAGTAAAAAGAAGAAAAGAAGAAGACAACGAAAGAAGCAGCTTCACCAAAAGGAAATATCTGAAGATATATCTCTGCAAGAAGCCCCGCAGGGGCGCAACACCCATCTCTGCACAGAGCCCCGCAGGGGCGCACACACCAAGGAAAGGACGTAACCCACATGGGTGCTTCAACCTCTTGATCTGTTAGAAGGTCCAGATCGAAGACTGAAGCACCACATCTTCAACCTTCCACTGGTGGCGTGCGTGGCAACCCAGAATTAAGAACCTATAGGTGAATTAGACTGCGAAATATCAGGCAGTCAGTCAAACTCCAAGGGTTGCGGGCAAACAAGTCAAAGGCATCAGGCCCAGAGAATGTAAAACAAGAATTGAGAAGAGGCCGTCAAAAGTGAACACCTGTTTTATAAACAGGTAACAATGAGCAAAGATGGCGTGCAGACAACAAACTGAGGACAAAAAGCAAAGCCTGTCAAGGGACGACAGAGGCGAAGAGGGGGAGAGTGTTGCAGAGCTAAAGAAAGCACAAAGCAGAGAAAAAGATGGGCCCCAAAATTTTTCCGATTTGGACATCATATTTTCGTAACATAATCATTCTTGTAATATATTTTCCATTGTAAAGGCACTAGAGGAGTCCTCTAGATGCATCCCCACAGAAGATTAAAAGCTTATCCATGTAAATTAGTAGAGAAATTAGTCTTTTAGTGAATAAAGTGTCAGTCTCTTGTGTGAAAGGACCATTTTTAGGGCACAAGTATATAAGTCAAATGTGACTCTTTGTAAAGAACTTTTTGCCATTGTGAGAATAGAGAGCACAGAAATTCGAATTTGTGTCTTCTTCACTCCATATCTTCTTCTTTGTGAGCTTGTATGCATGTGTATTGCTTGGAAAGAGTGCTTGTGAGTGTTGTCTATCCATGAGAGCTGTTGTTTGCTGTAGGTAAGGTGTGTGCGACGTGTAGGAAGTGCTGAAGTGTAGGAAAGTATTCCCGCGACTCAGTATTTTGACCATAACTTGAAGTAGGAGCGTCAGAATTGAGTGAAACCACTGTCATTGGATGCGTCTTCTCGAGAGCTTCAAAACGCATATGCTATTCGCTATATTTGGAGCTCGGAGCTGGGAGAAAAGTCCAAAATACTGACGGCTGCTGCACCAAGTATCGTTTCGCCATAACCGACAGTTGAAGCTTGTTTGGATAAGTATTTACCTTGATTGTACTCTTGAGTAGTTCATTTGCATTGATCATTACATGATTGCATGTCCTCATACACTCGGCTAGGTTTGTATACTCTTTGGATTGATAATTAAAAGCGTGTATCCCCACTATATGCACTTGTGAGGGGATTGAGGTATAGTCTCTTTCTCCGCAAGTCCCTAAGTTGATGCTTAGGTCAACACAGTCCTTTTGTGTGAAACATCTCTAAAAGAAAAAGAACATTTGCCTGTTATAACAATGCATCTTCAGGATGAGAAAATCAAGGTCTTGATAGACTCAGGTGCACAAGTAAACTTGATCAATTCAGATTTGTTGAAAAAGTTTAACCTAAAAAGGACTAAAAGTAAAATCTTTATCAAAACTTTGGAAGGACAAATAATACAAAGCATGTCTTCACCTTCTATAGAAGTTAAGTTCAATGAAGAATATATGAAAATAGATTGTGAAGAATGGCCAGATCATTTGATGACTGAGAAATTGATTTTGGGACAACCATGTCTAAAGCAAGGTAAAGTAATTCTGGACTTTGAAAAAATGAAGCTTAAGTTGACAATAAATGATAAAAGGTTTTTAATGTTTTTATTGAGTAATGTCGAACAGGAAGATCAAGAGGATGTTCATGACCCAGACCTGGAAGGATTTACTTTTTCATTAGAAGAAACATAGACATTACCAATACAATTACTAAATGATCAAGCTTCATTTAATCAAAACCAACAAAAAATTGAAGGAGCAAAAGAGGGTGAAGAGACAGAAGCAAGGTGGCAACTATGGCATAGTCAGAAACATCAAGACATCAGAACAAGAAGGATGTGGAAACAAAGTATACACAAGCCCTGTTCATCAAAACAAAATTCCTGAACAAAATGGATATGGAAGCCAAAAAATTCTAAAAATAGCTTATCAAAAGGAGATGGATTTTTCCCTAAGACAGGGGCAGCAAGGGTTAAATATTATTGGGTAAAAAAATCAGATTTGATTCAATGGAAAAAGACCATCTATATTTGATCTGTATTTAGAATTTTTTAAGAAGAAAATCAGACTGTTACAAAAAAGAAATCATGACATATTGGAAATTATGACAAATAATTTTACCTTAGCCTTTTTCTAAGAAGAGAATTAGGAGGGGAAGAAAAGAAATGGAAGATATTATTATTAAAAAAAAAAAGAGAAAAGAAAAAAGAGAAAAGAAAAAAGAGAAAAGAAAAAAGAGAAAAGAAAAAAGAGAAAATAAAAAAGAGAAAAAATTATCCATTTTTCCTTTTATAAGTTATATAGCACAAAGCAAGATATAGGTAGAAGGGTAGCAGGTATTATTTTTTATTTTTATTTTTTATTTTTTATGATTTTTTCTTTTTTATTCATTTTTCTTTTAAATATCTCCTTCTTGGATAAGAGCGGGTCAGAAGAGAAGAGAGCACTAGACATCTTGCTACACATGTAATGATCACTTTAATTGAGTTTTTTTTTGAGGAAGTCAGGATTTAATTGAGATTTTATTTTCATTCTTCTTTCATGTCATATCACAACAAATGTCATTTTTTATTTTTCTTATGACTCATGTGGGTAGATTTTTTTCTTTTTGTGTGACACTATATTTTCTCTAGAATGGTGAATCCAAAGGAGCTACCAATTCATGATTTCAAAGTAGACTCAGTCACTCTGTCTAGAGGACATTGGTTCTTAGACAATGAAGCAACAATGGAGACAGTAGAATTAGAATCTGATGAAGAGCAGGAGATTCCAGAAGCAGAAAAAATAGTCAAGGAACTCAAGGAAACTCTGGATATTATTGGCCAGCACATATTTACAGTGGGATTTGGAGGTTACAAGTACACTATGCTGTGTCAGGAGTTTTACAAATTCCAGAAAAGTGTAGTCAATTACAAAAGATGGAAAGCAGTGGGATTGCACAGGCTGCTGGATGAACCTATATTTTTCATAGATTTTGAAAGAGTGGCACAGGTGATGAACAGCTTGTTGGAAGTTGGAAGGGGCAATGAGGCATATTTCAGGTGTGTTGTCAAGAACAAAGAAAATCAGGAAGTGAACATCACAATAAAAGCAGAGCATATCAGGGCAGCCCTTCAGTTTTACCCATGGTTGTGCTGTTGCCGAAGTAGGCAATTCTTACCATGGTAAAAGGTCCATCAATCTTCACTCTTCATGTTGTATCTCATTGGGATGATTGATCAATGGCTTGTCTTTCGTGTTGATGGATGTCCGTGTTGATGGTTTGCATCAGAGAGTCTTCAAGCGCACACTCCTGTCCTGTTGCTCTTTTTTTTGAAACAATGGAATAAAACAAGAAGAAAGGTGTTAGAATCAATAAAATATTTTACATAAGTCAGATGTGTATCATGTGCCTGGGATTCTCAGTTGTGTATATGCGCGGCCGGGTAAGGTTGCCCTATATTAATGCATACTTTGGAATTGCATGACCTGAATGGTGCAAAAGACAAGGTTATGCCATAGGCACATGGTTGTTGCTGGGTGAGGCTTTGATGTTACTTGTAGACTTGATGCAATCTTTGTTTGGAGGTGTCGATTGAATCTTGCAATGATGTAATCCTCCTTATAGGGATCCAGTTCAGAACATTGTTTGACGGCGTAGAGATCAACTTTGGCATCTTCATCTATGGATGGTTGCTTGAAGTTTTTATCCCTCGTAGTTGGTTCTTTGGTTTTGTGGATGTTATTGGTGCTTTTGGCTTCCAAACCCATATCCTTGATGGTTTTTTTTTATTACCAGTGAGGGGATGAATTTATTCTTTTGGTCTCTATCCTTGGTTTCGATGCTTGCTTCCCCATAGTTTCTTTGCTGAGATTTTTCTGGGCTGTTTTGTGTTGATCTTCAGGGGCAATGGCTACTTGGTTGTAGCCCAAGAATCCATCAAGGAAACTATACACTTCCTTGCTTGCAACACGCTCCACTAAATGGTTAGTGATTGGAAGCGGATAACTATCTCTTACCGTGGCAGCATTAACTTTTTAAAGGTTAATACACACACGTAAGTTCTCGTTCTTCTTGGGCACCACTACAACGGGGGACACCCATTCAATATGCTCAATCTCATAGATGAATCCGGCTTCAATCAATCTGTCGATTTCCTCTTTTATTTTAGCTGCATAGGTGTCATTATATGTGTAGGGCTTCTGTTTGGTGGGCTTGGCATCTGCTATCATGGGAATCATATGAGAAAAAACCTTCAGATCTACTCCCTTCAAGTCTCTATAGTGCTACGCAAACACGTCCCTATATTCCCTTAACAAAGCTACCAACTCTGCTTCCTCTTCTTTACTTAGGTCATCTCCTATGTACATACATCTCTCTTCGTTGTCTTCAATGGTGACTACGATTTTTTGGTCTTTTCTTTGTTATCATATGCTTCTCCTGTTGTGGCCTCTCTCTTAGGCATTCGTACCAAAATTTTTCGGTCCTCAACTTCATATTTCTTGAAATTTTGTGGTACTTCGAACAATGATTCCTCCTCTTCTTGTTTCGTAGCTTTTCTCTTTTTTTTCTTTTGTCCTTCTTCACTTCCATCCTTTGAATTGATAGTTTTAATGCTTGTGAGAGGTTCTTCTTCCTTTTGAAGGCCTATTCAAGAAATTTGGGAATTATTCAAGTCCCATTTATATTACCTACTATGTTAAGTTCTTAAGTTTGAGCCCAATCTTGATACCCCATTTATTATAAAATTATCCTTATTATTGAAGTGTCAATTTAATATACTCCAATCAAGAGATAATAACATGTTATCGTGTGTCAATGAGTGAAAAAGTAAAACATTGGGACACAAAGAACTGTCTCAAAATCCTATGTAATTCCCATTTTTCCTGAATATGCCTTTTTGGGTAAATACTCCTATATATTCTAGATAGTGCTTCTCTGAGTCAAAGCAACTATCCATTACAATGGACTCTAGATTGTCTTCGTTCTCTTCTTCTTCTATGAAGTCACTAGGGTCACATTCTTCTAGCACGGGTTGACACATGAACATCAAAATATCATAACCCTCCTCATCACAATGAGGTGTCCATTATTCTTCATTAACTGCAATGTCCATGGTAACTAAGGTTTCTGCCCAACCATGAGGCTCAAATTCCTCATCTGGAAAGATCATCGGTGTATGGGCTAGGTCTTTAACTGTTCTATCTCCTAAAGAAGTTCCTTTTTCTCTGGCCTTTAGGCATTTTCCTCTTCCTTTGCGACCTTGCACATCCACAAATGCATCCAGGATGTATCAGATGAACTTTTAGAATACACAGAGATTGAATCTTCTTGCTCCTTGTGGATAGAATTCCACTATAGGGGTGGTACATCACTGAAGATGTAATCCTTCAAATTGACCTTGGTTGTGACCCCTAAGCATTGCAAGTACAAGGAATTGCTTCCCTAATCCTGTACATCTTGCAGTTGTCATAGGAAGGGTCTTCCTAGGATCATTTCATAGGTGCTAGTTTTACCAAAGTCACATATAGCAAAGGTATGCTCAAACTCTACACCACAAGTGGTTAGAGTTATCCCTTCTAGCAATCCTAGATGTCTTTCCACATGGCCATCCGCCATCTGAAGCTTCATTCTAGTTGGTCTTAATGCGGGTTTACCCCATTGCTTCCACAAGGAGGTGGTTGCAATAGCAACACCATCACCTGAATCTATGATCGCTTTGGTTGTGTAACCTTGGTAGGTGATTGTGTTGGAGTTTATTGATCTCCAAAGTACAGCTAGAAGTAGGTGAAACCCAACAGGACCTAGTTGACTTTTTCACAAACTTGTATGCACATACCAATTTTCTTGCAGAGCAAATTGCTCTTTACTCACTTGGAATTTTCCAAAACTGTTTCACACACATAAACTAGACTCTAAGAGCTTTCCAACAAGATATAGAAAACTTCAAATGGATAAATACACAATGCGCTATGACCTCTGCAATATGCAGCTTTAATGGAGACCTTGAAACAGAGATGAACCTGAGGACACACATCACTTGCAAAGACTACTGCTCTTAACTCACAAATACAATGACTTTGAAACTTTCCAGAATACAAGTAGACTTAAAGAGCTTTCTAACAAGCCAAAGAACACATGATGTGGATACATACACAAGGAGATATGACTTCTGCAAGTTTGAGGTTTAATGGAGACCTTCAGCAGGGATAAAAAAATAGAGAACACACACTACTTGCAGAGAGTATTTCTCTCAGATCACAAATCCAATGATTATGAAAATTTACAGGAAGAAAGTAGACAGTAAGATATTTCCAATGAGCTATCAAACATGTAATTTGGATATATAATGAGGGAGATACAAGCTCTGCAATCTCTGCATACAAAACTACAGCAGTGTAGAGATACACATATGACTCTCTTGGACATCCCACAAGATCACGACTTTTCTCCTCTTTTTATAGCATGGGAAACTAATCTAAAACCTTCCTAATACATCTAAATTCGTGGTAGACACTTGGATGGAGGTATTACATGACTCAAGTGCTCAAATAAGCAAAGTATTGATGGACTTTGAGAACTAGCCACATCGACCTTCCACTAGGACACCACTGAAGCTCCCTTGTGACTCACTAATTTGACTCACCATGTTCTAGAACTCACGTGGTATTTTTGCTACATTTTATCAATAATATGAGCCTTCTTGAAGTATTTGAAGACTTCCCAAAGGTATTTACATAATTTGAAATTTGTACCCTACATAAAACAAATGTTCGCAACATTCTCCCCCTCAAGTTTCAAAGGGTATTTCCTTCATGCCAAGAATATAGTTGAATCTTTGAAGCTTTGGTCCATCCAAGGATTTGGTGAAGATATCTGCAACTTGATCCTTTGTTCCAACAAAAGAAACCTGCACTTCATTGTTCATGGCCTTCTCTCGAACATAATGATAGTGAACCTCTATATGCTTTGTTCTAGCATGAAAAATAGGATTTGAGGTCATATGAATGCTGCTCAAGTTATCCCCATATATCAGTGGTACATCAACGTGCACATTCAAGTCATGAAACAACTTTTTAAACCACATAACCTCAGTAGTATCCAATGCTAAACCTCTATACTCAGCCTCTGTAGAAGATAAAGCAACTGTAGGCTGTTTCTTTGAACTCCATGTTAATGTCTTGTTTCCTGCTATTACCACATATCCACTTGTGGATCTTCTGTCATCTCTGCTTCCAGCCCAATCTGCATCACTAAAGACTTTAAGAGTTAGATCAGCATCATGACTATAAAATAATCCTTCATTCATGGTACCTTTCAAATACCTAAGCACTCTTTTCGCTGCATGCATATGAGGTACTCTAGGTTCATGCATAAACTGTGACAATACTCCCACTGCATAACATATATCAGGTCTAGTTTTTGTTGTATAAATCAAAGATCCTACCATGGATCTATATACATTCATATCATGCAACTCATCACCTTCCTTTGCGCTTAGCTTTACATTACATTCCATTGGAGTAGAAACAAATTTACATTCCTGCATACCAAACCTTTTCAGCATATCACATATATACTTTCTTTGTATCAACCACATACCTTCATCGCTATACACAATTTCAATCCCAAGAAAGTATCTGAGCAAACCAAGATCTGAAATTTTAAATTCCTTTCCCAAATTACCTTTTATCTCATCAATTGCTTTTGCATCATTCCCTGTAATCAACAAGTCATCCACATAAATGCATACATAGACACACATGCCATCTACATGTTTTACATAAAGTGAAGGATCAGCATGACTCGCTGTGTATCCTTGCAGCATAAGATACTTTACCAACCTTGCATTCCATGCCCTTGGTGCCTGCTTAAGACCATACAATGCCTTCTTTAACCTGCATACATGATTAGGACATTTTGCATCCACATAACCATCTGGTTGTGACATATACACTTCTTCATTTAACTCACCATTAAGAAAGGCATTCTTTATATCGAGTTGATATATATTCCACCTTTTACTTGCAGCTAAAGCCAACAAAGTTCTCACCGTTGCCATATTTGCTACTGGACTAAATGTTTCCTCATAGTCCACACCTTGAGTTTGATTATATCCTTTTGCTACAAGTCTAGCCTTATATCTAGACACACTACCATCACTATTTCTTTTAATCTTAAAAACCCACTTGCAACCAATTACCTTTTGCTTTGGTGTACTTGGAACTAAATTCCAAGTCTTGTTATCCTATAGTGCTTCCATTTCTTCTCTCATTGCTTTCTCCCACTTTTCATCTCCTTTGGCCTCATCATAACATGTGGGTTCATTTTCCTGCTCAACTTTTGTCATAAAAGCATAATGAGTATTCATGAAAGATTCATAAGTATACCTTTGAGGTTGCTTACTTACTCTTGAAGTTCTTCTTACCTCCAATGTAGATGCTCTTCCTTTCTTATTAGGAACCTTTGATGATTCTCCATACTCACATACATCACTAATTTCCTCTCCTTCATCATTAACTTCAACAAGTTTGAGTTTACATTTACTTTTAACACTTGGAGGTGACTCTTGCCTTAATCTTCCATTGAAAGGTGATCCTCTTTCTTCATCTAAACCACTCCTTTCATCATTTAAACTTCCTGATGGCTGAACTATGCATTCATCTCCTTCAACCACACCTTCTTCATTTTCATCCATGACCTGCAAACAATTCTTATCTGCATACCATGAAAGTGATTCATCAAAGTTTACATCTCTTGACACAACAACCTTATTGGTATGAGGATTATAGCATCTATATCCTCTTTGAGTATCTGCATAACCAATAAATATACATTTTTCTGATTTCGCATCAAGTTTAGATCTCACCTCACTAGGTACATGTACATAACATACACAACCAAATACTTTCAAATGACTTACACTTGGTTTCCTTCCATGCCATACCTCATATGGTGTCAAATGATGAACTCCAGCAGTCGGAACTCTATTCATAATGTAAACACTTGTGCTAACAGCTTCAGCCCAAAAATAATTAGGCAAACACATATCATTAAGCATGCTTCTAGATGCTTCTGCTATGATTCTGTTTCTTCTTTCTGCGACTCCATTTTGTTGTGGGGTATACCTGCATGTAACTTCTCTTTTGATACCTTCATCATACAAAAAATCAGTAAAAGCTTGAGAGAAATACTCTCCTCCTCCATCGGATCTTAGCTTCTTAATATACCTTCCTGTTTGCTTTTTGACATATGATTTGAACTTCTTGAAACAATCAAAGACCTCACTCTTATGTTTAATAAAATACACAAATGTCATTCTACTATGATCGTCAATGAATGATACATAGTACTTATTACCAACCAAGGATGCCTCTTTAGTAGGTCCCCACACATCTGTGTGTATGAGATCTAGCAAACCATCACTTACATAGCTTGAATGCTTGAAAGGTTGTCTACTCTGCTTACCCATTTGACATGCTTCACAAAGATGCACCATATGTTGCTTAGTAAGATCAGGTAATCCTTCAACAATCCTCTTCTTTGATAGCTCCTTTAACCTGTGTACATTCATGTGTCCAATCCTTTTGTGCCATAGATCAAGCTGTGCTATTCGATGCATACCATAAGAGAAATAGTTTGTATGATTTGGGTTTACCTTGAATGTAAACAATCTACCTTGTTTTTGACCTCTAGCAATTAACCTCCTTTGCTTTGGATCCTCAATGAAGCAACCTGCATGATTAAATCTCACTTGTAGACCTTTTTCTACCATTTGACCAACCGGCATCAAATTCTTAGTGATCGTTGGCACATAAAGTACATCCTTCAAGCAATTTGTCTTGCTCTTATCCTGCATAACAACATCTCCAACCTGCATAATCTTATGTGTTGTATCATCTCCTGTTTCAACATGACCTTTACATGACGGATTATGCATATTAGAAAACCATGAAGCATCATGAGACATGTGATTAGAACAACCACTATCTACATACCATACATCGCTATTGCAATTCATCTTAGTTTCTACATTCATCATAAGAAGAGAATCATAATCATCACTTTTACCTTCAACTGCATAATTTCCTTGTTGTTTACCTCTTCTTGAATAGCCTCCTCTTTGATTACCACCTTGATTATTTTCATTTTGATAACAATCTTTGGCATAGTGTCCATACCTTCCACATATATAGCAATTGTTCTTATTATCTTCACTCCTTTGTCTTTGGTTGTAGTTGTAGTAGCCTCTCGTACCTCTAGCGCTTGATCTTCCTCTTCCTCTTGTGTTGAAGAAGCCACTTGAAGTCCTTTGATCATCGCTCCTTCTTCCTCGACCTCTATTTGAACCTCTTCCACCTCTGTTTCCACCTCTTGATGATCCTACATAAAGAGCTTGTCCTTGAGATCCTTTTTGATTTGAAGTAGAACCATTTAGATTCATCTCCTCCGTGACCATGAGGGCAATAAGTTGATCAAAATCTGGTAATTCTCGTCTGACATAAACTGAAGTAATGAAGGGTTTCCATCTCTCATCATCTTTGAGTCCGTTGAGAGTATGTGCAACCAAGTCGTCGTCCTCCACATGAGCTTGAATTGATCCTAGTTGATCTGCAATCTCTTTAACTTTCAATATGTAATCATTGACCGATGTCCTTGAAACAGAGATGAACCTGAGGACACACATCACTTGCAGAGACTACTACTCTTAACTCACAAATACAATGACTTTGAAACTTTCCAGAATACAAGTAGACTTAAAGAGCTTTCTAACAAGCCAAAGAACACATGATGTGGATACATACACAAGGAGATATGACTTCTGCAAGTTTGAGGTTTAATGGAGACCTTCAGCAGGGATAAAAAAACAGAGAACACACACTACTTGCAGAGAGTATTTCTCTCAGATCACAAATCCAATGATTATGAAAATTTACAGGACGAAAGTAGACAGTAAGATCTTTCCAGTGAGCTATCAGACATGTAATTTGGATATATAATGAGGGAGATACAAGCTCTGCAATCTCTACATACAAAACTACAGCAGTGTAGAGATACACATATGACTCTCTTGGACATCCCACAAGATCACGACTTTTCTCCTCTTTTTATAGCATGGGAAACTAATCTAAAACCTTCCTTATACATCTAAATTCGTGGTAGACACTTGGATGGAGGTATTACATGACTCAAGTGCTCAAATAAGCAAAGTATTGATGGACTTTGAGAACTAGCCACATCGACCTTCCACTAGGACACCACTGAAGCTCCCTTGTGACTCACTAATTTGACTCACCATGTTCTAGAACTCACGTGGTATTTTTGCTACATTTTATCAATAATATGAGCCTTCTTGAAGTATTTGAAGACTTCCCAAAGGTATTTACATAATTTGAAACTTGTACCCTACATAAAACAAATGTTCGCAACAGATTGGAAGATAAGTATTACCTTCTTAACCTTCGCTCATGTCCCCTATTTTATCTAGAGGTATCTCTGGTACTTTCTGTTAAGAGTCTACTTTTGGCATTTTGGAGTCAAGTTCTGGGATCTGATTCGCCACGTGTTTCCATAACTCAGGTTTTATTTTGAGCAGCTCTTCTACAGTGAGATTGATGGAGAGTGTTAATCTCCAAAAGAACAAGCTATCCTTGACGTTAGACCACCTCTATATCAAGAATAACTTTAAACTCCAACCAATTTTGGAAGACAATCACCAAACTATCAAGAAATTAGCTAACTGTGAAGAAAGTTATTTCATAGAAAATTCTGCTGCATATTAATCACTCATCGATTAATCATTTGTGTAAAGTTTCTGATGAAACTTTGTAGAATGTGTCCCCTAGAGGTTGCAAACCTCCTCCAAGTTCAAACACTTCAAAATCTTCAGTAGATTATGAGAAATGCTTCAAACAATCTACCTATGTCTGAAACTTCCTTCCTGTAAAGTCGATTTTGACACCTGCAACTTCTAACACATAGTTCTCACAATCTAGAACCCGTTTAAGCAAATGATTTTAGCCATGAATGGCTTACCTTCCAACTTAGATTTTGACTCCTCATTTGTGTAAATCTTTACACTGTGCACTGAGAACTGATCATTTCTTTGACCATCAAAACTGCGCCTGTTTGAGAAGACACTCAACACTTTCTCACATATAGATGTTCCTACACAAAATTCTCTCAGCCTGTTTGCAATTGAACTCTCAAACTTTAACCATAGAGAGGTTAACTATGGACTTAGATGTGTACAAAAGGTTTTTTGATAAAATCAAACACAGAAGGAGAACTAGAGAAAATATCGACGCGCAATTCTCTGAACATTCTTTCTAGTCAACTCTTCATACATCTGATGGATGATATATCCAATACACATCATTTTTCATCTATGCTTCATCTCATTCTTCTCATACGACCTTCTACACGTATCTATATATACATATGAGTATTGATTCGTCATTACTTCAAGTATATTGAAGTATTTACAAAGCTAATGTACATATGTTTTAAAGAACTTTACTATCTGAATCTCCTCTTTACTCCATGAAGTTGGACTTCAATATTTTCTTCATTTCTTCACTTCTAGGCTTTATATAATCACCAATTTTTTATTGTCCTGCACCAACAGCTCTCCCTCAATCATCAATTGTGATTACGTGCATCTTAATCCAAGTTCCTTCAAGAACTTTACAAGCCTATAATTCCATGCCCTTAGGGCCTGCTTCAACACATACAAAGCTCTCTTGAGCTTACACACATGATTTGGATACACTTGATCTTTGAAACCATCTGGTTGTTCCATCTCGACTTCATCTGAAATAAAACCATTCAAAAATGCATTCTTCACATCTAATTGAGATAATTTCCAACCTTTGCAAGCAGTAATTTCTATGAGAGTCCTTATGGTTGTCATCTTTGCAACAGGACTATAAGTTTCATCATAGTCCACACCATATGTCTGTGCATATCCCTTTACAACAAGCCTGGCTTTGTACCTAGATATACTTCCATCTACTAACCTTTTTGTTTTGTAGACCCATTTACATCCAATAATCTTCTGGCTATTTGGTTTAGGAATCAAATCCCAAGTCTCATTTTCCATCAATGCATCATATTCCTCTTGCATAGCGTTTTCCCAATTCTTCTTCCCTTTGGCTTCATCATATGTGGATGGATCTTCATCTGCTTTTAACATGTAAGCATAATCTTTAGTATTTAAGAATGAAGTATCATAGCTATACCTTGTAGGTTGCCATTTGTGCCTAGATGACCTTCTAAGTTCTCCATTTCTTGAAGTTTCTGGTTCATCACATTCTAGATCAAACCTTGGCACTTCTTCAACTTCAACCTGTACTTCATTGTTCTCTTCTTCATCAAATATCTGAACCTTTGATTTACCTTTCTTTTGATTCACAACTTCTTCAACATCTGCATGAACATTAAGTGTACCTGCATACCAAGTACCTTGCTCATCAAATGTAACATCCTTAGACACAAGGAATTTCTTTGTGGATGGACTCCACAACCTATAACCCATTTGCTTGTCATCATAACCAATAAATACATACTTCTCTGCTTTAAGTTCCAATTTATGCCTCAATCGTGATGGCACATATGCATATGCCAAGCATCCAAATATTTTACAATGATCCAAGGTGGGTCTCTTACCCCACCAAGCTTCATATGGTGTCATACCCTGCAAGGCTTTACATGGTAACCTATTGACCAAATATGTGGCTATGTTTACAGCCTCAGCCCATAAATAATTAGGGCAATTTTTCTCCTTCATCATGGATCTTGCAAACTCAACAAGAGTTCTATTTCTTCTTTCTGCTACCCCATTTTGTTGAGGAGAGTACCTGCAAGTAACTTCTCTCTTTATACCTGCATTCCACAAATAATCACTGAACTCATTAGAGAAATACTCTCCCCCTCCATCTGACCTTAACCTCTTCAATTTTTGACCTATAATTCTTTCTGCATATGCATGATAGTGTTTAAATGTATTAAACACTTCTGACTTGTCTTTGATCACATAGATTGTATGCACCTGGTAGCATCATCAACATATATGACATAATATCTTGAACCATTTATATTGAAGTCCTTTGAAGGACCCCACACATCTGTATGTACCAATTCAAGTCTTTCTGAATACATAAAACCATGCTTATTATATGATTGCTTATGAGCCTTACCTAACTGACATGCTTCACATCTGTATGTCATGTGTTGACCTGCAACATTAGGCAATCCAAGCACTGAACCATTGTTAACCATTTCTTTGATACCTCTTTCATTAAAATGTCCAAGTCCTTATGCCAAAGATCCAATTCAGACACCTTTTGCTCTCCATATGTAAACATAGCATGTCCAATATTACCTTGTATCTTTAATGTGAAGAGCCTTCCTTCCTTCTTTCCTGTAACAATTTGTTTATACCCTTGACTAGGTTCTTCAACATAAACTCCATCATTAGTGAACCTTACCTCATATCCTTTTTCCACAATTTGTCCTACACTTATCAAGTTCTTTGGAATTGTAGGAACATACAAAACCTTACTCAAGAGAGTACTTCCATCTTTGGCTTTAACTGAACCAATTGACTTTACTTTGTGCTTTGTATTATCACCTATTTGAACTATGTGATTAATTGCCTTATGATCTAGATCAGTCATCAAAGCAATGTTTCCACTCAGATGTTTGCTACATCCTAAGTCAATATAAAATACTCTCATGTCTTCATGTGAGGCTTCACATGTTGCATTCATAATAAGAGTTGAATCTTCTTTCTGATCTGATGCATAATTATAGTAGATGTTATTATAGGATTGATTTTGGAAGCTTCTTCCTCCACTTCTTCCAAAAGAATTCCTACCACCTCTACCTCTAAAGTTTCCTCTCTGATATCTGCCACCTCTTCCTCTTTGACTAAAATTCTGATTAAAGTTACCATTGCTTTGATTATTATGCCAACAATCATGAGATAGATGATTGGTCTTAACACATATCCAACAAGCTCTGACATTATCTTTGTTATTTCTGCCTCTTCCTCTACTTCTGCCACTTCCTCTTCCTCTTAGGAAATTTGCTTGACTTGGAGTACCTTCATCTTCAACTGATTGTTGCTTTCCTTTGCTAGCTTTCTTCTTGTCTTTAGAATACATTGCATGACCTGCACTCTTATCAACATCTCCTTTGATATCATTCTCAAAAGTTAGCATATGTCCTAACAATTGATTCAAATCAGGAGTGAAATGATCTAATGAAAGTTCTGTAGACAAAATAAAAGGCTTCCACTTCTCATCTCCTCTTAGCCCTGTGAGAATTTGTCTTACCAACTTATCTTCTTCAATATCTTCATCAACTGCACCTAAAGAATCAGCAATGTCTTTCATCTTTGTCACATAATCAGATATTGATTGTGAAGCATTCTTCTTGAATGTAGTAAATTCTACCCATAATGAAGATTTCCTTAATTTGGTTGTATTCTGGAAATGCTCTTCCAAAACATTCCAAATGTAACTTGCACTTTCAAGTCCTCTGATATGAGGAAGCAAATAATCATTCACTACCATGTAGATTATGCTCCTTGCTTGAGCATCCTTCTTCATCCAAATCTTTATATCTAAAAGCTTTTCCCTAGTTGGAACACTAGGATCTTTAAACTCTGGCTTTTCTTCCTCTCCTGTGATGTATCCCATCAGATCTTTGCTCATAAGATGAGCTTCCATTCTCATAGACCAAGCTCGTCTAGAGGTTGCGCACCTCCTCCAAGTTAAAATACTTCAAAAGCTTCAGTAGATTATGAGAAATGCTTCAAACAATCTACCTATGTCTGAAACTGCCTTCCTGTAAAGTCGATTTTGACACCTGCAACTTCTAACACATAGTTCTCCCAATCTAGAACCCATTTAAGCGAATGCTTTTAGCCATAGATGGCTTACCTTCCAACTTAGATTTTGAATCCTCATTTGTGTAAATATTTACACTCTGCACTGAGAACTGATCATTTCTTTGACCATCGAAACTGCACCTGTTTTAGAAGACACTCAACACTTTCTCACATATAGATGTTCCTACACAAAATTCTCTCAGCTTGTTTGCAATTAAACTCTCAAACTGTAACCATAGATAGATTAACTATGGACTTAGATGTGTACAAAAGGATTTCTGATAAAATCAAACACAGAAGGAGAACTAGAGAAAAGATCGAGGCGCAATTCTTTGAACATTCTTTCTATTCAACTCTTCATACATCTGATGGATGATACATCCAATACACATCATTTTTCATCTATGCTTCATCTCATTCTTATCATATGACCTTCTACACGTATCTATATATACATATGAGTATTGATTTGTCATTACTTCAAGTATATGAAGTATTTACAAAGCTAATGTACATATGTTTTAAAGAACTTTAATATTTGAATCTCCTCTTTACTCCATGAAGTTGGACTTCAATCTTTTCTTCATTTCTTCACTTCTAGGCTTTATATAATCACCAATTGTTGATTGTCCTGCACCAACAGAGATGACACTGAACCTTAGTGTTCTTCATGACATCAGTGTTTCTTGGAAGCATTGAGTCTTCATTTCTGATCAATATTGTGGGAGCTCTGATCTGGAGAGATTCATATTCCCATGGGCTTGTGAACTGTGGCAACTCTTGCAAGGAATTGGATTCAGATCCTGAACTTTTTTCCTCTTGTTGATCTACTTGGTCTCCATAAATAGATGGAATGTCTTGTGGAAATCGATCATGAAGGTCATCAATCTCAAGAATAGGAGGGGGATTATCCTTCTCCTTGGCCCATTTCTCTTCTTGTATGTCCCGCAAGAACTTTTGAGAGTGTTGTTGAATTGAAAGAGGTTCTCCCTCATCTACGAAGTCAGGAACATAGACTTTCTTTGGTGATGAGCTTTCTCTTTCAACAATTGGTTGAGCCTATGGAGGTAAAGAAACTTGTGGTTTATTTACCAACTACTCTAATCTATCTAGTAAGCCTTGGAAGTGCAAACCTGGTGTAATAGCATTCGTCTGATTGAATTATTGATTGGCCTCGAACATACCTTGAGCTAGTTCCACCATTTTTATGCACATTTTGTCCGTTCAATCTCTAAATCTGCTCTAGGGTAGCTCTTGTCTAGGTTCGCAAGTGTTGACCCTTCTTGAAGTCGAGCCTGGTATGCCTTGGACATCATGTCCAAGTCTTCTGGGATTGGATCTGCAAGAACAGGCCCTGGTTGCGATCTATTTACAATGGTTGGTGGGTGGGGATGAGGTGGTGCGGATGGAGTTTTGACATGGAAGGGGCTTTGAAAGGCAATATCTTCTATTTTTGTTTTTGCGTCTTTTAAGCTTTCTTCTAGTTCAAAAGACTTTTAAGATTTTTGCGTCTCTTACTAGGCTCTCTTGATTCAATTGGCTCTGATTGCTCAGCTAGTTTAGCTTTTTGTAAGGCTTGTGCCCTTGTAACTGCATGTATAGGAGCCACATTATCGTTACTGGAACTTGAATCCCCTACTAAGCCTACTACATTAATGGGTGTAACCTTTGGTGCACTAGAGGGATGTCCGGGACAATCTCTCAGGAGTTGTTCTTTGCCACATGTTGGGGGATTCTTGGACAAGAAGGGATTTGAGTGTTTGTAGGAGAAATGGATAAGACAAGAAGAGAAAATACACACTCGAAGCTTCTATAGATTGATTACAAGAAGACAAATACAATATTGAAGCACAATGAAAGCCAATGCTTCTGTGCAAAATCCCACAGAGGGCTCAATTACAAAATACCAAATACCCAAGGGACTTGTTGCTGCCGGCCTCCTCTGCACCAAACCTCCACCTTCTCCAAGCCTGCACTTGTGCACACCTTGCACCAAGCTTCCACTAAGGGGGAGGAATGGGTACCTTCTGTCGGCACGCGCACACTTCAATAAGACCTTGGGATCTTTGGAAGACTAGCTTAGCACTCCTCTGCACACTTCCTTGGTCACTCTTCATGCACACCTTGCACTTCACTTCTCTGCATCGCACACTGTGTGTCTCCTTCACTTCTCTCTCTTGCTTCACTTAGACTATGCTTACTCTTGCTTACACTTAGGATTGTCCAAGAATGGTCCTTGCCTTGATTTGAGTGTGTCGATTCAGATGTCCCAAGATTGTCTTCACAAGTGGCAGCCAACGACTCCCTCTTTTGTCTCGTAGTGACTTTAGACTAAAACCAAAAATTTTAATTGGGGGGCCATACTTTCACTTCTGTGTACGCTGCCGCTTCACATACCTTCACATTTTCCTTTTAGCTCTTCAAATGTGCACATAAGGGAGGGTTCACCTAAACTTTCCAAAACACTTTGAACCTTAGGGAAATTAGAGAAATACCTCTACAACCTGCAACCCACTTTCTCCAATTTACCCTTTGTGGACAATTAATTGTGCACTACCTGTGCACTTTGACACCTGCACTTTAGCACTTTGACTTTGCACCTGCTAACTTTGACCTTGACTTTGTTTACTTTGACCAATTTGACTTTGACTTTGACCATAGTTGACTTTGACTATGGTTGACTTTGACCAATATGACTTGTATGGGCTCAACAGTTGCCCACCACCTAATGTGCTCTCCGTCCTGGAGAGCTACAACCAAAACTCTGAGCATATAGGACACCATGATCATGGAGCTGCAAAATCTTGAAGAGGACCCTTGAGGAGCAACCAATTCCACCAAAAGTAGGATAGAACAAGCACCAGAGAAGAACCAAAAGTTGGATTTTTCCATGGAAAAGAAAAGGGGGCAATGGGAGGGTAGAAAGGAGGAGGAGGGGAGGGCTGAGGGGTGGAGATGGAAGGGGTTGGGAGGGTTAAGGATGTGGCTGGACAGATTGGTAAAGGGAGGGATTGGGGGTATGATCATGGGGTCTGGAGAGGGTTAAAATGATCAAAGAGTAGATTTACAGAGGGTGCATACGAGAAATTATGAAACATAAGGTAAGACAAAGGGAGAATAACCCATGTGGAAAATGTGGGGAAATAAAAACATGTGAAAAATGTGCTCAAAACATGTGGGTTTGGACCAAAAGTCAGAGAAAAGGTGTGATTTTGGAAAATTTAATGCAAAAAATGAATCCAGAGGTGCCAAAATACATGTAAATGACTCCAAATTTGAAAACAATGGCCATCCGAGGCACGATCCAGAGCTAAAAGGTTTGAATCATGAAAAATAAAAAAAATATATAATTTTTATATGCATTAAAAGATAAAAAAGAAAACAACCCTTTTTTTTTATTAACGCCCGTGCGTGGCTTCTCCAAAATAAAAATAACATAAAAAGTAAAAATAAGAAAAAATAAATAAATAAACAAAAAATAAAAAAAAAATTAATTAATTAATTAAAAAAAATTGTGGGGGAGGTGGGGGGCGAGGGGGGGTTTTTTTTTTTGGAAAAAAAACGAAACGCCTAGGGGGGCTTTTCTTTATATATATATAATTGAGAAAATATAAAAAAAACTACATAAAAAATCCAAAAAAATGCAAGAAAAATCCAAAAAATCTTCAAAAAATTCTCAAACATTTTCCTACAGGCATAAGCTAGATTTTTGCACTCAACCCCACAGAGAGCTTCCTTTATTCCTCAATTTTGGCAAGAAAATGACACATGAAAAAGGAGAAAAATGCTAGAAAAATTCTAAAAAATGCTTGAAAAATTCCCAAAAAAAATTCCTAAAAATTCCAAAAATTGTACCTTTGCAAAGTTTATGAAATGGCTGCTAAATCTGCTAAAAACACAAAGAACAAGCATGAAAATGGATGAAATCTACTAAAACTTAAGCAAAAAATGACGGGAAAAGACTATGTACAACCTGGACAAATTTTGCAGGTTCTAGGGGATCCATAAATCTTCACTTTTGTTGATGATATGCCTTGGGCCTTGATAGTTTGACTGAGAAAAACTCCTCCATAATCTCCAATTCTAGTGCACCTCATTTGTTTTGTCTTCTTGTTGGGCACACTGGTCATCTAATAGGGGTACCCTAAATCCTTCATTAGAATGTTATCTCCTCCAACAACTTTATGACTTAATCTGCAAAATTTGACTTTTACTATTCTGGCTTCTTCATCCAATGGAACCCTCTATTTCCAAAGACTGGCAGGTACACCTTCCAAATTCTTGTAAACCTTGCACTTTCTATCATAAGAATTGATATAATAGATGATAGCCATACCAGTATCCATAAAAAAGTGGCCATTGACATATGAATTGGAGTAGCCTCATCACTCCTGTCTGTAAGGACTTTGCTTTTCTTCTCTTTGTTATGGCCTTTGACTGAGACTTTTTTACTCGAATCAGTACCCTGACTAATTTCCTCTTTTTCTTCATATGCTTCTCTGCTTGAGTTTGGAAAAATTCCATAGCAGGAAGATGGGTCTTCTGCATGGAGCCAAGCCAACATGTTTTCATCTTCATATAAATCTGCTCCTTCAAATAGATCTGCTTCTGGGTTGTCCACCCCTTCTTCTTCCATACAAATACCAATTGTTTGCATCATGCTAGTATTTCTTTGATTGTCTAGTCCTTCTTCTAAAAGTATCTGCTGCAACTCTTTTCCCTCTTGCTTTATCCACATTGTGTCCTTGCCCCAGTCATGCAGCACATTGGCATGCCTTAACCAAGGTCTCCCAATTAACAGAGGGAAGCTTCCTTCTACCTGTGGCAACCTTAAAACAACAAAGTCCAAGTTAAAGATGGTACCTTGTATCTTGACTGGAACTCCAAGGACCACTCCCATAGGCCTTACTATGCTTTGGTCTGCCATTGTTACAGTGAAGTTGGCAGGTCTTGAAGGGTATAGTCCAATCTTTTTCATGGTATATTCAGACATCAAGTTAATGCCAGAACCACCATCCACAATAACTCCTTGAAACTCATGACCTTTGATAGAGACTGTTAGCCGAGGGCTCTTGTAATCTTTGAGGGGTGCTTCCCCTACACTTTTGTCTCTAGGCATAACAACAGCCTTTGCCACTAAACTTGTTGTGGACATTTCATCAATTATCTGCAAGAGTTCTGACCTGAATTTCCCATCCATCTTTATTAATTAAAAAATACTGACCTCCTTTTTCATGGAATTGAGTAGTCTGGAAGCTTCTGATTCCGTAATAGCATGGGCTCCATTTGACTTATCAAACTCCTCATGAGCCCTGTTGAATGCGTGTCCAATGGCATCACTGGTACCTATGAAATTTTGTTTTTGCTTCGTGTCTGCACATGTGGTGGCTTTGTTCTCAGGTGAACCTTTGTCTTTGTTCAATCCATTAATCATTGATTCTTGACCTATTTCCACTTGAGCCTTCCCCTTGCTTCTTGTCTGCACTGTAAAAGATTCAATTTCTTCTAATTGTACCACCCTGGTGGATGGTGATGGCTCATTTACTTGATCTAACCTTTCTTCTTTGTGCACAGCGATCATTTGAATGTGAGGCCCAGATGAAGATGCTTGGTTCTTAGGACAACCATTAGTATAGTGGTCTCTGGCCTCTGGGCAGTTCCTACAAGGAGGGGCATTTTCTGGGAGAGTGCACCTACTTTGATAGTGCCCACATTCTCCACATCTGAAACAAATAATTGGCCTCCTAGGCCCATTTCCAAAATTATCCCTCTGTCTAGGGTTGTAATTATTACCTTGATTCGGTGCAGCAGCCATTACATTGGCTGGTGGTAGGGGTCCTCCTTCTGTCCAGTATGTTGTTGCAGGCATTCCCCTTGATTGGCATTCTTGGGCCTCATGACCAACTTTCCTGCATAATTGGCAAGTCACACTTAACAGAGGACATTCACTTACTATATGCCCTTGCTTGCTGCACATGGAACAACAAAGTCCACTCTTGATGCCACCTCCTTTGAGTTCTTGCAACTCCTGTTGCAGCTGAGCCAACTCCTCTACTTGGGCCTCCTCCTCCTTTTGGATCTTTAGTGCTTCAATCTCCCTTCTCAACTGAGTTACAACATTCTCCTCCTCTCTGTGGGGCTTATTTATTTTTAAGCCCTCCAACTCCTTCCTTAGCTGAATTATTGGATCCTCCATTTCTGTGGAATATGGTAGTTGAGAAGAAGTTGCTCCATACTGTTGCCTTATCTGCTCCAGTCGTGTGGTTGTGTTGATGAACTCCTCTATGGAGGCTGTATGTAACACTAATTCCTTTATTTTGCATTGGGTGGCCATTGGTAGGGGCTTAGCTAACCATTTCTTAACAAAAAAATCATGTGGTGGATCTGGCAATTTAGCCATTAGTGCCTTGGCCCTAGTCACAAACTCTGGGAACTTTTCACCTAGACCCAACCTCAAATTTTCTAGTTCTTCTATAATGATCTTTGCAGTATTCCCATGCTGGAATTGATTTTTAAATGCATCCTTCATCAAATCCCAAGTGGTAAAATGGTTCTTAGCAAATTGGCTGAACCATTTATCAGCTAATCCTTCTAATGTGGTAGGGAAAAGTATCAAAAAGGCATCCCCCCTGCCCATTAAGCCTCTAGTCTTACATAGTGCCAAAAACCTTCTAATGTGTTCATCTGGATCCTCCTGAGCTAGGCCTTTGAAAGAAGGAAATTTTATGTTTAATCTTGAGAGTAAGGTTTCCAAATCTACATGTACGGCCATGCTCTTTACTGATGAGGTTGAAGAGAGTGGACTAGAGGACCTTCTAACAACCTTCCTTCTTGTTTGCTTGCAGGTGACCCTCAATGTTTGGGACCGGGTTGCGGTCATGAGCAGCTCATAGTCCACTTAATATGAGACATGTTAAACGCTTCTTAAACGCGAGACTAACTGTCAGAAACGCATTTAAGCACCTAAGTGGGTTCTTGGGAGTGGTAGGGGTCTGTTAGACAGAGGCCGTGTACTTAGTTCCCAAACTCGCTGCTCACACTTAGCACTATACTAATGCTGAGAGATCTATCAAAGATTGCCGTACTTAGATATTACCATCACAGTCTTAGCTCAACCACGTGTACCGAATACACTAAAATGTTGTGTTGCATCTACACATAAACTTACTGGGAATGTCGGAACAAGAGTAATCGTTAACCTTTACCGACTGGATCTAATAAGTCAGGCACACCGTAGACATAGAGAACTTGAGAGTTCAACCACACCGTACTGCAGGCTCAATGCACAACTTAGAAAGATCCCTAATGCACTTAACTTTACCGTATGAAGACAGATTCCAACATTACAGACAACACAGTACAGATCTGAATACCAGAATGCTACTACAGTTGCTCAGATTTCACCAACCACTGGCAGAACATTCCAAGAATGGGTAAGAGACAATGCGTGGACTAACACCACAAATCAATAGAGATTCACAAACAACTTACTCAGACAATAGTCCACGATCTCTTAGTTGTGAATGGAACTCGCAACCTCAACAGAGATCGATAGAAAACAAAATACAGATGCACACAGTATAATCGGAGTACGCAGAAGTTAGACAACAGCGCTACAGTAGTGTTCAGGCAATCCCCCAGACGAACAGTCTGGTGATTCCACAAATCGTTTCATTTGTTAACAACAGAATAGGTATCGACAACAGACAAGACAAGACAAGAGCGACAGACAAACCAAAGAGGAACAAGAAGCTTAGAACACAGGAGATTATGCAAAAACAGACACTACAGGTATGATTTGCTCAGTCACCCAGACAGACAGTCTGGTGATCCATCACGTTCTCGTCTTTGCGCGTCTTCTTGATTTATATAACTTTTTACAAACTGTTTGTAACTACTTTTTTCACTCATCCGAACAAGATTCGGTTACATCTTCCCAATCCGGCGACCGACTAACACTCTGGCACGCCCGGTGGACTCGAACCCGCAGGTTTTAGAAAACTATTGCTCATCTATGATTCCTTCTAAGTACATATTTCTAGCTAATCTAAAGGTACGGGCGATCTTTTTCTTGAGGGTTTCTAATAACTGTTTTAGGGTGTCTGGTTCTATTAACTGCACATCTATACGTACAGAGCTTAGAGCTATGGCTTCATTTAGCAAAATTTTTGGTTGGGTTTGCAGAAAGGCTTCCTGTAAGTAAAACTCGTTGGCCAGCGCTGCATCTCTGGAAGTCTTCATTTCGGCCACCTCTTGCTCCATCTTCTGTATTCTTTCTTTTTGGTTTTCCAGTTGATTTTCCCGTCTCTCAATTTCCTGAATCTGAAAATTTACTGTTCTTGTATATGACTCTTTTTCGTGTCTGAGATTTGCAATTAGTTTCTGTGTCTATTTCTCCTTGGTTAAGTAATGTTTCAGCATATTATTGACATCTGCTGAATTTTCATTGGTCCTCTGAAGCTCTTCTTCTGTTCTTTTAACGTGCCTCTGCTGTTCTTGACTCTGCTGCACTAATTCGTGTAGCTGATTTCTAGTTTCTTCCAATAGATTACCTAATGCGATCCTTGCATCTTCCTTGTCTTGGATATCTTGTTTCATTTTACTGATTTCCTCATTTGCAGTCTGTAATAACTCTTCTTTCTTTGAGAGCTCCGCCATGGCTGCATCTCTTTGTTCTGTAATTTTCTGTTGATCGGCAATTTGAGCTTGGAGCTGGGCAATCTGTGTGTTGAGCTGATGATTTTCGGCTTTAACTGCATCTATCTCTTCTTGCATTGGCGTGATGTCTGCTTCGAGAATGCCCACTTTGTGTTGTAGCTCATTGCGGATGTTGTCTGTGGCTTCTTTCATTTGGATTGGCAGTTGTTGTTATAGGTTAATGAGTAATTGACCCATGTTGGCCAATTCAGAAATTACGGGAATCGAGGGAAATGGCAGCTGAGGTCGTGGTTGGGATGAGGAGGCGGTGAGCAATTGTTGGGAGTTCGGTGGAGAGTAGTTGAGGGAGGAGGATGAAGAATCAGTGGGTTCGACAGGGTGAATGGGTTGGATGGGGATAATCGGGTCGATGGGTGGTTCCGGTGGGGGAGTGGGAATGACAGTCTGAGATTGCGTTACCTGATCGACGTTTTGTTATGCAGTAGCTTCGACTGTGGACTCAACTACCTTAAGCAGTTCTTCAAATGCTTTTTTCGCAAGTTGTTCTTCATCTGCTTGTTGCTCCTTTTCAGACTGGTGTTGTGATGCTTCTTCGGTAGATGTTGTGTCAGCTTCAGTATGATTTTCCTATTGTTGCTCCTGGGAAGATTGTGTGGAGGATTCATTCTGCATTGATGTTGTGGTGTCGTGGAATGTTTCCTCGTCCTGTTTTTCTTCTTCTTTGTCGTCATCCTTGTTTCCTTCGGCAGATCCTTGTGCTTCACTCTCAAAAGAACTGATTCTGATCCTCTTTCTGTGAAAGAGTTGGTTTAGCTCTTCTTCATCTTCTTCCTCATCGTCCCACAGTTGTACTGATTCTTCATGTCATAGAACAGGCCCTCTGGGTGGTGGTTGTGCTGCGAGTATTGCCGAAAAGAGGAATGAAAGGATGTGCGGCAGTCTGGATCTCGGCATGCCTCCCTTGTTTACCTGTTTCATAATGGACACGCATTCTCGGTGAATGCGGTGGAAGAAGAAGGATGTGAAGTTTACTGGTTCTTGCGCAGCTAATTCTATGGCGGAGTAGAAGGGGCAGGATATTCCATATGTGCGTTTCTGTAGGTTGAGAATGGCTACTAAAAACTAGAGGGCTGATCTTTCTGGTTCCGGTCGGCAGAGAATTGCATACTCATTGGATGAATACCTAGGGAATAACTCTACCATTCTAGTGATTGGCAGACTCGGGCCATTTTCCCGACCTTGCAAAGGGAGTCTAAAGGCTTCTGCAAAGGCTTGGAATGTGATAAGTGTACGGGATGGGAGGGAGGTGATCGGCCAACTCTGCTCGGTGGCAGGTGTGTGGGCGATGGCGGAGATGATTTGGGCGAAGAATGGGTGGGACTCCACTGAATGCCAAGGCAATTCAGCGAAGTTGGAAAGCCCACGAATGCGTAGGAACTCTCCTATGTCTGCAGGGAGTGCATCACGGAAGGCGGCGTAGTTAGCCAAAGCTTCCATGGTGCACACAAGGACAGTAAGCACAAGCACACAGAGCACAGGGTAAGCACACAGAGCACAAATCACACAAACACAATAGAGCCTTTCGGCAAAACAGAAAAGGTTAAGTAGATGCGTCGCAGTGGAGAGCAATGAAGGATGATTAATCATCGTGCGGTATTGAAATGATAATTCTTAACTTCGGTGTGCATGCATGAGTAGCTGGCAAGGGCAGGGCGGCCGTGTACATAATTAGGTATCAAAACGCGGATATTTACAGACTTGTTTTATTAAGCACGCCAAAAAAGAAAAGAAAATAAAGAAAAGAGAACGTAAAAAAAAACGCGGGTAAGTGAAACATTTCAGTGTGGGTTAGAGGTGTGTTGATACGGCCGCAGCTTCGAATCGTTGATGACTTTTGGAAGAGGGATTTTGGTCAACGTAGTCAACCGAAAAGTTGCTGGGCCCACTTGTTCAGAAATCCGGTAGGGACCAAACCATCGTAATTTGAATTAGCCAGCAGACCGATTCGACTTTGCATTGTAAAAGAGTACAAGTTGTCCCACCATAAAAATTGGAGTCTTTAGATATCGATCATGTGTTCGAGCTTGTCTTAGCTGTACTTCCTGCATAGTAAAAAAACTGTGCCATCGATGCTCGTCTAATTCTCTGAGTGTATCCAATCGAAATGACAGTGAGTCTTCCGGTAGCAGTTTCTGAGCGATTGCTACTCGTAAGCTTGGTATAACTATCTCCATCGGTGCTATTGCTTCTAATCCATAAGCTAGTTTGAACAGGGTTAATCCTGTTGTTACCTTGTATGTAGTCTGATATGCCCATAATACTGCAGGTAGTAGTTGATCCCATCTTTCCGGTGCTTCTAAAATGCGTTTTCAGAGCATATTCAACAAAGATTTGTTTGTACTCTCAGCCAAGCCATTTGCACGAGGGTAATATGGTGAACTAAATTTATGTGTGACCTGAAACGAATGTGTGAGTACTTTCATTAAATTGTTGACAAAATGAGTGCCTTGATCTGTAACAAGTTCCAGGGGTAAACCAAAATGTGGAAAGACATCGGTTAGCAGACACTTTGCTACCGCAATAGCTGTAGCAGACCGTAAAGCCCAGGCTTCTGCCCATCTGGTAGCATAACCAATACATGTCAAAATATAACGATTGTTACTAAAGATTGCTGGTGGTGTAATAGGTCCAATGAAATCTAGACCCCACTTCTGAAAAGGTTCTAATGGCAGGACAGGTTGTAGCGGAAAATAATGACGTGGTAACGACTGTCCAGACCTCTGACAATTATCACATTTTTTTACAAACTGCAATACATCCCTGTACATAGTAGGCCACAAGAGACCACTTTGCAGAATTTTCCGGTGTGTTAAGTCTACAGAAAAATGGCCACCAGAAGGAATTGAGTGAGCCAAATTAATGACTGAGTTAACTTCATGTGGTGGAATACATCGAAGTAAAATTCCAGTATGATCCACATAGTATAATTCTCCAGCAATCAACCGAAATCGGCGGCTAAAAACTGTAATTTTCTTGCGTATTGCCGTAGAAGTCTGAGATGGAAGGCATCCATCACTGAGAAAGGTTAATATTTGATCATAGTATGTAGATGGCATAGGCGGGTCTGTAATTTCATCATTCGTTGGTTTTGAGACATAAATCGCCGGAGTTGTGTCATCTATACCTATCGGAGCTTCACCGGAATCTAAGCGAGAGAGAAAATCTGCTAAGGAATGTGAACTGCCTGGCCGATGAATGACTTCGTAGTCAAACTCCTGTAAAAGTAGAATCCATCGTGCTAAACGACCACCTAGATGCTCTTGCCGAACCACATAAACAAGTGCAGCATGATCTATATGAAAAGTAAATTTACGGCCCAGCAAATAATGTCTGAATTTCTTGACAGAATATACTAGACCTAGACATTCTCTTTCTATTATAGAGTAATTCTTTTCAGCAGGGGCTAATCTTCGACTTGCATAGTACACTCGTCTGAACCACTTATCAGTTTGTTGCATTAAAACGCTCCCTATTGCTATATCTGAAGCCTCAACAAATACATGAAATGGGCGATCCCAGTCAGGAGGCTGTAAGATGGGAACTTGTGTTAATAAACACTTTAAGCGATCAAATGCTATCTGATATTCCTGAGTCCACTCAAATTGTCGAGGAGTCTTGGTGATTAATCTGTTCAGTGGTATTTCCAAGTGAGCAAGCCATCGTAGGTGTCGTCCATGCCATCTTACTTGGCCCATGAAGCACATTACTTCCTTCGGTGTAGTGGGCACAGGAGCTTCTAACACAACTGAAATTTTATCTGGATCCACCTGTATACCTTGTGTAGATACAATGTGGCCAAGTAGCTTTCCACATGAAACCGCAAACATAGATTTGTTTGGGTTCAAGCAGAGTCTGTATTCTCTGCACTTTTCAAAGCAGCACCGTAAATGGAACAGGTGTGCTATCATCTTACCGAAAATTGAAAAATCGTCAAGATATACTTGCATAAAAGAGGTAAGGTAAGGAGAAAATATTTCCTGCATACACCTTTGGAACGTACTTGGGGCATTCCTTAATCCAAACCACATAACAGTACATGCGAACACACCCCAGTTGGTTATGAAGGCGGTCTTCGGTATATCCTATTCAGCCATTCTAACTTGATTATACCCATTGTACCCATCTAAGAATGAGTACATTTCATATCCTACTACTCTATCAAGCATTGTGTCAAGAAAAGGGAGCCGAAATGGATCAGGCACTGTAGCTGCGTTCAGTTTCCGGTAATCTACACATATTCATAACTGCTTATTGTTTTTAGGGACAATAACAATTGGAGAGATCCATTCAGCATGCTCTACTGGTACAATAAATCCGACTTTGAGTAGCCTATCAAGTTCTGCCTTTACCTGTGATGCATAGTTCGGGTTCATCCGGTAGCTTGGTTGCTTAAGTGGTTTTGCTTCCGGCTTCAGCATGACCCTATTTTGATAGATGCGCGGGTCCAAACCCTTCATATCTTTGTAATCCCATGCAAATACATCAGAAAATTCGCGAAGTAGTTGGATTAGATCTGCTTGAAATAATTTTGGTAAGTTTTCTTTTATTTTAACAGGCCGTGGATTTGCTTCATCTCCTAAATTGTAAGTGGTCAGTTGATCTTCTGGAACATAAAATTGGCGAGGCTTCTCTGTATTCTCAGATGGCTTAAAAAGTTGTTGTAGATCAGCATCATCTTGGTAGCTGTTTCTTCTTTCATATCTTGTTCTGTTACAGTCATCACCATACAAACTGAAGGATTCCAATTATCTACAACAGATTGTAGATCAACAGTTCCTAGGGAGATCAAGTCAATGTTATTTTTCAGAAACTCTTCTTCTTCATCATTTGACAACCCATCTAGCATATGGACTGGTTCCACAAAATACGGTCTAGCATGCAACTCGCAAGGTTGTATAGCATCTAATTTTACAACGTATTTATGATTATTATCCTTGAAAGTGAGTTCTTGTGCAGACCAATCCTGTATCACCTTAGCGTGCTTCAGCCAAGGTCGGCCGAAAAGGAGGTTGTAATCAAGAGTGGATTCTGGTAAATCTAGTATGACAAAGGTCATTTTAAATGTTGTACCTTGTAAAGTGATTGGTACATTTCGTACAAGTCCTATGGGATGGACTCTTGATTGGTCGGCCATTCTGACAAAAAATTGAACTGGTTCGATTTCGGTCCACCCTAACTTTTTACACAGTGCAGCAGTAGCAATGTTGACTCCAGATCCTCCATCAATTAGTACCTGTGTGATTTTATGATTTTTATACCATACCGTAATCAAAGGAATTGAATGATCGACCGTAGAATCAGGTTCCGTTTGCACTGTTGTTGTTGCTGGAATGCAGGGAGGCACCGGACTGAATTGTTGTTGGAATTGTTGTCGAACTCCCGGTACTAGTGCAAGCAATTGGCCTAGAGGAAGAGTGATGGATGCTTTAGATAAAATTTCCCAGGCCCTTTGTGATTGGATTGTTTCCACAGATTCTGAAGATGATGCGCCTGCTGAAGATGATGTGCCTGCTGCTAAATCGGAATTCTGTTATTATGTTCCTTCTTCAGTTAACAGAGTCTGGGTTACCGGAATAGGATCTGGGAAGATTGGAGGCTCTGCGGTGGTCCATTAACTAGCTTTATCATACATCCTTTGTTGTTCACATATGCCTGGTTCAAATATTTCTGTTGTTGGTTGCAGTTGTTTACCGGAGCGGGTCTCAATTACTACAGCGTGCGTTTCTACTGGTGTGATTTGTACCATATTAGCCATTGGGTTTTGACGTTCTTTCTTCCTCTAGTCATACTCAGCTGCATCTTTACAAAATCTTCTAATGTGACCAAATTCTCCACAGAAATGATAGCGCGCCGGTGGCAAATTGGGATTTTCCGGCGGCAGTCCCGTCTGCCAGCGGTTTGCATTATAGTTATTATATCTCTGTCCTCTGTAATTTCGATATCCTTGTTGCTGGTTGTTTCTCATTTGCGGAGGAACATAGTGATTGGCTGGCTGCCCTGGTTCCTGTATAATTGCATTGACAGTCGCTGTTCCCTGCACTTTGGCGTTATATGCGCAATTTTCGGTGGTGTGTCCGGTAGTGTTGCAGATAGCACAAAACAACTGATTAAGTGCACAAGTGGCACTAGTATGGCTTGAATTCTTGCACGTAGTGCAGTACATCTATCTGGTCGGGTCTTCGGCGACATTTCTATTTGCTTTTAACCACTCCAGATCTTCTGTAAATCCTCCAACCTTGTTTTCCAGCTGCAGAGCCATTGCAATCACTACATCTAGCATCACAGCTCCTACACAGCGTATGATCATAATCTGTTTAAGTTGCGGGGTCAATCCATTGATAAACCACTGAGTAATAACATCATCCGGTAGGTTGGCATGTGCTGGTGGTAACTGCCTCAAATGAGTCCTGAATAGAGTGGCGTACTCCTGTACAGTTTGATTTATCTTCTATCTATTGTTTTGCAGGTAATCAAAAATTTTGGTTGGATTATTCTTTAGCCTGAATCTCTGCAAAAAGGCATCCCTTACTGCTTCATAGGTGCCGAAATAGTTAATATCATATTCTGTAAGCCATCTAGCTGCTTTGTTGACCAATGTCGATTGGAAAACAATAGCCTTATATGCCGGATCAGGTGGATGGTTGAGTACTGCATAGCTTATCTCAAATGTGCGTACATGAGCATCCAGGTCATCTCCTGGGAATCCACCAAATTTGGTGTATGTTACTCCCGTTGGAGTCGGCCTTGGTGGGCATAGTTGTTGTTGCTGCTGCTGTTGTTGTTGTTGCTGCTGTTGTTGTTGTTGCCCGTTCATGACGAGTGTATTATGACTATCTTCTGTATCCCAAGGCTGAATATCTGAACTATCGAAATCTGTATCGTCGGACTGTGCACTTTCCGGTTCGATAATCTTGTTCAGTATGCTTCGAATCTTGGTTTCAAACAAGCTACCTTCCTTCTTGATGTCAAATGTAGGGAAGCTTACTCCCAATAGCGGTGATTGGGCTGAAGATTCACCGAGGAATGGTAAACCGTCGTCGGAAAACTGTGACCTTGTTACCGAAATATCACCGGAATGTGTCGAGTTTTCGCCAAAACCAGGTGTTTTTTCACCTTCCTTAATTTCTTTGGCTAAAGTGTTTCTAGTCGTAAACAAAATTGAATCTTTACCCAATGTTGTTAAACTGACTTCAGGCTGCATCCTGGTAGATTCTGGAGTTACTATATCTTCTTCAGACTGTGCCGAAATAGTACCGAAATTTACCAGAGGCGAAACACGTTCCACCGGAATATGACCGGAATCACTACTAACGTTTTTTACTTTCTTGACAACCGGGTTAGACCTAGTTGTACTGCTACCTCCGGGAGTCGTTTTTAGCAAATTAAGTACCCCAGGCTGGCGGTTCTTTGGATACGTTTCACCGGATCGAGTAACCGGCATGTATCATCTTTTGTACTAATCGCGTACTATTACTGTCAAAAAAAAAAATTACAGTCACATTTCCACAACAGGTTTGCAACAATTTGATCTATTGCCACCTTCCCACAGACGGCGCCAGTGTTAAACGCTTCTTAAACGCAAGACTAACTGTCAAAAACGCATTTAAGCACCTAAGTGGGTTCTTGGGAGTGGTAGGGGTCTGTTAGACAGAGGCCGTGTACTTAGTTCCCAAACTTGCTGCTCACACTCAGCACTATACTAATGCTGAGAGATCTATCAAAGATTGCCGTACTTAGATATTACCATCACAGTCTTAGCTCAACCACATGTACTAGGAATTTCTCTGCCTTGTTCTCTAGGAGGGTACCCATATGGTCTACATTGGGGTAGTACAAATGGGTCGTGGTTGTCTATTCATTGGATAGTTCTCGATGTTGTAGTTGATGTACTTTTGCTCATTATAAGAGTACATGTTAGGCTCCTGAGATGGTTGTCTATCGTAAGGGTAAGGTTGTGATAACCCTGGTCCTTCTCTAGTGCAGACATGAGATGGATGATCTCCACCGCAAAGTGTGCAAATCCCTAACATTGGCACTCTCAAGGAGGAGTTCTGGTAGTTCCTTTGTCCTTGTACTGCTAATTTCTTGGCCACTAATGTTGCCACTTCCTCCACATAACTCGAACTAGAAGTCTCATTGCTCTTTGTATCCTCTAATTTGGTAGGATCTTGTGTGATTTTGAGATCCTCAGCTAAGTTGTCTTCCAAATCTATGCACTCTTGAAGAAACTCACTCAGGGTTTGCAATCGTTTTACGTATACCAAGATTCTCAATGTTCTTTTGGTTAGACCTTCTAAAAATAAGGATATCATTTTCTGTTAAGAAGGTCTCTCTGTCATAGGGCATCGGTTTACATATTGATTAAATCTTTGTGCTGCATTTTTTACTATTTCATTAGGAGCTTGTTTGAAACTATGTAGTAAGGATGACGAATTGTGCTTGATTCCTCACTTAGTGAATTCCCAAATAAATTCTTGGAAGAATTGTTCGATATTGCCAAAGGAATTTGGATCCAAGGATTGAAACCAAGCTAAGGCTATTCCCATGAGGGTTAGCCCGAAGGATTCATATTGCATTAAAACGTCATCCACTTGCTCCGCATGCAATACTTGCTTGAATTATGCAATGTGTTCATACGGCTCTCCTGTGCCATCGTAACGATTTCACATGCCTTTCGCCGATTGGATTGGTCTCACTCTTTTGCCTAGCTCTAGGGATCACATTATGATGGGAAAGGCGGGTTTTACTGGGTGTATTCCAGCTCCTACACCTTGGGATGGTTCTGCCCTAAGGGTGGTTCTATTCACATTTCCCATTCGCTGAATAGTTTGGTTGTGGGAGTTAATTCATGGCATGGTGAATTGTACATGTGGTCCGTTGGGCACACTACCTTGGCTCGTTTGTCCTAACATCATATTTTCCATTCTTTGCTGGTTCTGGAATGGTTTTTGTGAGGTGGTTGCCTGATCTCGAGGAGGGAATATAGGCACACCCATGTACTTTAATCTAGACCCCTCCACTTCATCTACAGTCCAATATCTCCTTTGATTTTGGTCTAGGAAATTAACTCTAGATGGATTTTCTAGATCCCTTAACTCGTATATAGTTATTGGCCTGATGCCTTCTCCTTGTGTGAATAAATCAGTTTGTAGGAGTAGGTATGATCCACGTACTAAGTATACATCCATCAGATAGTCATCCTGGGGTATCTTGTCCGCTTGCAATACTTGAGTCATTATTGACTTTCCCATAGGGGTAGTCACTGTATCTCCACTGTTGGTTCTTCAGAAGTTCCTTGTTCCTCTGCCTATCCTCTTTCATTAATCTAATTAGGGTTTTCGGTTACTACATATATCTGGCCCATCTTGTCCATGTAAACTCCACCATCATACTTGATAGCTGGTCTTGGAACTATTTTAGATTCCGTAGTGTTTATCATTCTTGCTACTGACATGTGTAGACCATCAAGGTAGATGGGTATTTGTTGCAGAGCAAAGAGGCACGAAAGGGGAGCCCCAAAATTTTCAAATTAATGGGCATATTTTTCTTCTTCAAAGTCTTAGAAAATTCCCTCAAGCCATGTAAATGCACTAGAGGAGTCGTCTAGATGCATAATTCCAAATCATTGTAATATATTTCTTGTAAAATAGTAGGAAAATAGAGATTAGCCAATAAAGTGTCGGTCTCTTGTGTGAAAGGACCATTTTTAGGGCACATGTATATAAGTCACTTTGTGACTCTTTGTAAAGACTTTTTGCCATTGTGAAGAAGGAGAGCTCCTGAATTTCGAAATTGCTTCTTTCCTGCTGATTTTCATCTTCTCTTTGATCTTCTATGTGTGTGTAATGCTTGGAATGTGTGCGTGTTGAAGCTCAAAGTCAAGGACAAAGCATGGAAGCACATCAAAAGGCGGACACACAAGGAAAGGGAGCAAGTAGGGAGCTCCAAGAAGTGTATGTCAAATTTTCAGAAGAATCCCCTACAAAAATAGTGATTTTCATCACTAAAAACCATTGTAAATACCATTATCTATTTTTAGTAAATCCATTTTGTTCAAGCCGAGGAGCCCTCGAGCTTGAGGAGTATTAGAAGTACCATCGTACCAATTTTCATAATTTTTAGACTTCGTTTGAGCCCTCAAATAAGCCCTGGAACCTAATTTTTAACTAGGCCGGACACTAGGTCTGGACAGGGCCAAAACTAGTCGAAAAACTATAAAAAGAGCGAGAGAGCTCATTTTTGGGGTTAGCTTGGTAGAGAATAGAACTTTTGTAAGAGAACTCTTTTGCAATCTAAGCTTTCCATTGTTCCTCTCTTTGATCTTACTTTGTGCGCGTGTGTGTGTATGTGTGTGCATGTTTGTGTGCTTTCACTCACGCACTTGTGCCTTCACTTGCTCGTGGTCTTCATACCGGTCCTCACGTCTCCGCGGATTGACAAGTAAAGGAGGTGGTGCTTACGCTTGAGCTACACCAAATTTTGGCGCCGTTGCCGGGGAGAGAGCTTCGAGGACGAGCGTTGTGATGGTAAGATCGTAGATTTGCGACGTTGGAAGGTAAAAAAATTGTCATTTCAGTTCCTTTTCTGTTTTCCTCTTCTTCTTCATCATCATCATCATCTCCACCTTCTTCCATCTTCTTCTTCATAGAAAATTCTTGTTTTTTAGTGCATTTTCACCATCTTCATATCATTTTTCATGCATTATTGTGTGGGAAGGAGTTAGGAGAAGCAAGGGAGAGCAAGCGCTGTGTTTTTTTCATGATTTTCTGCTCATACGGAGCTCGCCATAGCCGGCGCTCAGAAATTTGAATTTCCCGCCAAAAAATGCGATTCTGTGATGAAAATCGCAATTCTGTGAAAATTCAAAATTTTTTGAAAAATCACGATTTTCAGTTTTCCCGCCTAAAAGTTGACTGAAAAATCACGATTCTGTGGTCATTCTCAGAATCGCGATTCTGTGATTGTGCTCAAAATCGCGATTTTCACAAATCACGATTTTCAGCAAAAAACAGGATTTTGAGAAAACACGATTCCCTACTCAAAATCGCGATTCTCAAAAAATCACGATTTTCAGTAAAAACACGATTTTGGGAAAAAAGCGATTCTATAAAAACACGATTCTCTGCTCAAAATCGCGATTTTCTAAAAACACGATTCTGTGCTCAAAATCGCGATTTTCATGCCAAAAATACGATTCTCTAAAACACGATTCTGTGTTTGTGCTCAAAATCGCGATTCTCACAAATCACGATTTTCAGCCAAAAACACGATTTTGTGAAAAAAAAAAAAGGCGATTCTGTGAAAACACGAATTTTTGCTCAAAATCGCGATTTTCAGAAACACGATTTTGTGCTCAACATCGCGATTTTCAGAAACACGATTTTGTGAAAAAAACACGATTTTGTAAATCACGATTCTCTGAGTCGAAATCGCGATTTTCAAAAACACGATTTTGTGCTCAACATCGCGATTTTCAGAAACACGATTTTGTGCTCAACATCGCGATTTTCAGAAACACGATTTTGTGAAAAAACACGATTTTGTAAATCACGATTCTCTGAGTCAAAATCGCGATTTTCAAAAACACGATTTTGTGCTCAACATCGCGATTTTCATGCCAAAAACACGATTTTGAGAAAACACGATTCCCTACTCAAAATCGCGATTCTCAAAAAATCACGATTTTCAGTAAAAACACGATTTTGGGAAAAAAGCGATTCTATAAAAACACGATTCTCTGCTCAAAATCGCGATTTTCTAAAAACACGATTCTGTGCTCAAAATCGCGATTTTCATGCCAAAAATACGATTCTCTAAAACACGATTCTGTGTTTGTGCTCAAAATCGCGATTCTCACAAATCACGATTTTTAGCCAAAAACACGATTTTGTGAAAAAAAAAAAAAAAAAGGGCGATTCTGTGAAAACACGAATTTTTGCTCAAAATCGCGATTTTCAGAAACACGATTTTGTGCTCAACATCGCGATTTTCAGAAACACGATTTTGTGCTCAACATCGCGATTTTCAGAAACACGATTTTGTGAAAAAAACACGATTTTTTAAATCACGATTCTCTGAGTCAAAATCGCGATTTTCAAAAACACGATTTTGTGCTCAACATCGCGATTTTCAAAAACACGATTTTGTGCTCAAAATCGCGATTTTCTCCAAAGGTCCTGTTTGCCTGTTTTGACCCCCAGGAGCCTGAATTGGCATAACTTTTTCATCCAAAGTCCATTTTTTGAGATAGGATAATTTGAAGTTGACCCTCAAGTAGGACTAGGGAACCAAGGGGAATCCAAAGAATTTTGAACCATACCAAGGGGAAAATTTGGACTCTTGACTAAAGCTTATGAACCTGAGATCTGGTAGACACTTAGGCAAGGATAAACAAAGCATTAGATCTTCTGAGGCTAGTGTCAACCATACATCCAAGTCTTGGGCACAACAACTAAGTGGTCATCTTCTACTAAGTTCAGACACAAGTGATTGAGAAATGTCCTTTAGTATGGGAAAACCTGCAGGTGGCTCAGGGACTGCCCATCTACAAACACCAGAAGGTCCCTATAGAACACAGTTGGAATATATTCGGACCAACCAATTAGGTGCTCGCATCTATGAGGATGGTCTGAGGCGATCAGTGGTCCAACTCAAAAATCCAGATCAATCCTTTGGACTTGAACACCCGGTGGTCAAGTTCGAAGAGGGTTCATACATTGATAAGGAAGGAACCATGTATGTGGTCACCAACCTACCAGATAGGACGGATGAGTTTGGAAATGTCATTCCTGAGAATGAAATAGGAGACCTAGAACAAGGAAATGTAGGACAAGGACCCCAGACGCCTAGAGGTAAGTCAGTTTTGACCCAAGTAATCACTCCGGACTGGATCCCTCAAGACAACAAAAGCATATAACTATTTTTGAATAGAGAAACAGAAGAAGCCTTTTGGAGATTCAAGCCAGATCAACCTAGCCAATTGGGCATAATTATCATCTATGAATTCAAAGATCCTGAGATACCAGGCAAAGTTGTTTACCTGGATAACACATCAGAGAAAATTTTCTTGGTAACAGAATATGATAGACATGCATACACTTGGAAGAATGAATTGATCTTCCCCCCACCAAGATCCAATGTTTCCCATGGCCTCCAAGGAGTAGGATCTTCCCACACTCATGAAGCCCAGAGAGAAAGAACTAGAGAGAGACCTGAGGTAAGTTTTGCACACATCGTGGGCAGGAATAGATCAGGATTTGAAAATGAAAGACCTGAAAGAGAGAGACATCAAGCACATAGGCAAAAAAGAGATGAACATGATTTTCCATTACCTAGACCCCGAGAGCACCCAAGAACCCTTAGACCCACTCAAGTGATCAAGGCAATGAAGAATTATTTTGACGGGTCAGGAGATCCTTATGATCATGTGGCCGAGTTCAAACAAGTGTTAAGAGCTGAACAGGTTGAGGATTTATTCACTCAATAGGAGGCATTTGGTTTGACTCTTAAGGGCACCGCCTTGGCTTGGTTTCAACCATTGAGTAGTCGCAACTATCGCGATATAGGTCAACTGCTAGACGAATTCATTGTAGAATTTTCCAAGAGTGGTATCAGGCATAATACATCATCCTTGATCCACAGTTTCAAGCAGACACCCCAAGAAACAGTGCGACTAGCAGGTAGAAGGTTCAGACAGTGCTTGGAACGATGCCCTGCTCCCGAGTTACCCACACCAGCCAAACAAGTGGCTTTGTTCTTAGATGGCTTACTGAGCACAAAGTTAAGATCATATGTATATTTGAAAGAGCCTAGATCCATAGAAGAGTGCGTGCGGACATGCATTGACATAGAAGATAACTTGGGTGAGGAGTTAGGATTGTCCAAACTCTACAAAGATTCGGATAGTTCTACTAGTCATACTTCAAAGATCTCCACAGAAATAGAAGAGATAGCTGAGCAAGTTGCCAAGAAGCTGGGAGTCCAAAATAAACAAACACAGAGAGTCACTCCAGTGAATCAGTGTTATACTTGTGGGGGCGACCACATGGCTAATGTATGCCCAATGCAAAACCAAAACATTAGAGAAAGGAATGCTCCATATTGCACTATTGAGAGAAAATACACAAACCACACGGCTCAAGATTGTCCCTACAATAGGCAGGCTGTTAGACAGAATTATCAGCAACCTTACCCACAAGGTAGGTATCAGAACCAATACCAACAGCCATATTATAGACCACAACAGCAATATCAGGTACCATATAGGCCACAACCTGTCTTGGGAAACCAACCACCAGCTCCAGCCAACGTGATTCCAGTCAAATATGCGGTGGGAGAGGAAAATCCAAATAGAGCATTGGTGCCACTAACCCCATTGATACCAGATAATGACTCTCATGCCCATAGTTCAGACTACTCCCATGAAGGTAGTCCACATGCGTATTACACAGGGTCACCTGAACATAGTGAGATTTACTCGTATCAATATGAGGCACCACCTATGGAGCAAAATTGGGAGCCAGAATACTCCAATGTCATGTACACAAATCCTAACCCTAGGCCCCAATTGAGACAAATGAGACCACAAGCCCCTAGAGGATCTTGTTTAAGATGTCAAGGTGATCATTTCATTCGTGACTGTCCCCACCCACCATCTCCGAGTCAAGGACAGGCTATCACAATACAGGCTTTTTGTCCTGATTGCGGCAAAGACCATCTCCCTAGAGATTGTCCAAGAAACCCCTCCAGTGCACCCAAGATTACACCCATTAATGTGGTAGGCTTAGTGGCAGATTCAAGTTCAAGTAGTAGCAATGTGGCTCCTATACAAGCTGTCACTAGAGCACAAGCCTTAAAACAGGATAAACCAGTAGAACAATCAGAGTCGAGTGAATCGGGAGAGCCTAGTAAGAGGAAAACAAGAACATGGAAGGATACCAGAGAGAAGGCCAATCGCAAGTGGAATAAAAAGTTATCGGAACTAGAAGAAAGCTTAAAAGAAGCAAAAACAAAAATAGAAGACATTGCATCTCAAAGCCCCTCGCATGCCGAAACTCCATCCACTCCACCTCATCCCACCCCACCACCCATTGTAAATAGACCACAACCAGGGTCTGTTCTTGCAGATCCAACCCCAGAAGGCTTGGACATGATGTTCAAGGCCTACCAGGCTCGACTTCAAGAAGGGCCTACAGCTGCAAACCTAGACAAGAGTTACCCTAGAGCGGACTTAGAGATTGAACGGATGAAAATGTGCATGAAAATGGTAGAACAAGCTCAAGCTATACTTGAGACTAGTCAAAAGTTCAATCAGACAAACTCTGTCAAAGGGGAATTGCACTTCCAGGGCTTACTAGAACGATTAGAGCAGTTGGTAAACAAACCACAAGTTTCTTTACCTCCACAGGCTCAACCAGTTATTGAAAGAGGAAGCTCACCACCAATGGGAGCTTATGTTCCTAATTCCACAGATCCAGGAATACCTCCTTCAATTCAACAGTACTCTCAAGAATTCTTGCGGGAAATACAAGAAGAGAAATGGGGCAAGGAGAAGGGTAATTCCCCTCCTATTCCTGAGATTGATGATCTTCATGATCAATTTCCCCAAGACATTCCATCTATTTACGGGGATGAAGCAGAACAACAAGAAGACGAAAGGTTAGATTTTGAATCTAATACCTTAGAAGAACTGCCTCAATTTCCAGGCCCATGGGAATCTGAATCTCTCCAGATTAGAGCCCCCACAATACTAGTAAGAAATGAAGACTCAGTGGTTCCAAGGAACACGGATGTCGTGAAGAACACTAAAGTTCAGTGTCATCTCACTGTAGAAGAGCTGCTCAAAGAAAAACCTGAGCTTTGGAATCATGTGAAGGATCAGGTTCCAGAACTTGATTCCAACATGCCAAAAGCAGGCTCCAAGCAAAGGGTACCAGAGATACCTCTAGACAAAATAGGGGACATGTGTGAGGGTGAAGAAGGTAATACTTATCTTCCAATCACCTACCAAGGGTACACAACCAAAGCAATCATAGATTCAGGTGCTGGTGTTGCTATTGCGACCACCTCCTTGTGGAAGCAATGGGGCAAGCCCACATTAAGACCAACTAGAATGAAGCTTCAAATGGCTGATGGTCATTTTGAAAGACCTCTAGGATTGCTAGAAGGGATCACTCTAACCACTTGTGGTGTAGAGTTTGAGCACACATTTGCTATATGTGACTTTGAGAAAAATAATGTCTATGAGATGATCCTAGGAAGACCCTTCCTACGACAATTGCAAATAGTACAGGATTGGGGAACTAACTCCTTGTACTTACAGCACTTAGGGGTCACCACCAAGGTCAATTTGAAGGATTACACCTTCAGAGATGTACCACCCCTACAGTGGAATTCTATCCACAAAGCGAAAGAAGATTCCATCTCTGTACATTCTGAAAGTTCACCTGATCCATCATGGCTGCATGAAGATACTCATTTGTGGATGTGCAAGGTCGCAAAGGAAGAGGAAAAACGTTTAAAGGCAAGAGAAGAAGGAACTTCGCTAGGAGATAGACCAGTTAGAGACCCAGCCTACACACCGATGATCTTTCCAGATGAGGAGTTTGAGCCTCATGGCTGGCCAGAAATCTTAGCCACCATGGACATTGCTGTCAATGAGGAACAGTGGACACCTCATTGTGATGAGGAGGGTTATGATATATCAGTGTTCATGTGTCAACCCTTGCTAGAAGAATGTGACCCTAGTGATATCATAGAAGAAGAAGAGAATGACGATGATCTGGAGTCTATTGTGATGGATAGTTGCTTTAACTCAGAGCAGCACTATCTAGAAGATATAGGAGTGTTCACCCAGAAAGAAGAAGAACCTCTCACAAGTATTAAAACAGTAAGCTCAAAGGATGGAAGTGAGAGTAGTCAAAAGAAAAAGAAAAGAAAAGCAGTGAAACAAGAAGAGGAGGAATCATTGTTTGAAGTACCAGAAAACTTCAAGAAATATGAAGTTGACGACCGCAAAATTTTGGTACGAATGCCTAAGAGAGAGGCCATCATAGGAGAATCATATGATAATAAAGAAAAGACCAAGAAGATTGTAGTGACCATCGAAGAGAATGAAGAGAGATGCACATATATAGGAGATGACCTAAGTGCAAGAGAAGAAATGGAGCTTGTCGCTCTATTAAGGGAATATAGGGATGTGTTTGCGTGGCACTATAGAGACTTGAAAGGGGTAGATCCAAGAATTTGCTCTCATACTATCCCCATGACTGCTGATGCTAAGCCCACCAAACAGAAGCCCTACACATATAATGATACCTATGCTGCCAAAATAAAAGAAGAAATTGATAGGTTGATTGAAGCTGGATTCATCTATGAGATTGAGCATACCGAATGGGTGTCCCCCATTGTTGTAGTACCCAAGAAGAACGGGAAGTTGCGAGTGTGTATTAACCTTTAAAAAGTTAATGCCGCTACGATTAGAGATAGTTATCCACTTCCAATCACAGAACACCTTTTGGAGCGTGTTGCAGGCAAGGAAGTTTATAGCTTCCTTGATGGATTTTCAGGTTACAATCAAGTAGCCATTGCCCCAGAAGATCAACACAAAACAGCTTTTGCTACAGAGTGGGGAATCTTTGCATTTCGTGTGATGCCATTTGGGCTCACCAATGCACCTGCAACATTCCAAAGGCTCATGTGTCATGTCTTCAAAGAGTTCTTGCGAAAGAGCTTGGAAGTGTATGTGGATGATTTATGTGCTCATTCCCAAGAAAGAAGGTTTCACATCCCTGAGCTCAGACAAATCTTCAACAAGTGTAGAGAATATCGGGTGTGTTTGAACCCAGAAAAGTGTGTGTTTATGGTGCATCAAGGTAAAATCTTAGGTCATATTGTTTCTAAGAATGGAATCTCAACAGATGAAGATAAGGTACGAGCCATAGCGGAGCTACCAAGGCCAAGGAATATTAAAGAGGTACAAGCCTTTATGGGCCATTGTGGATACTACCGTAGGTTTATCCACATGTACGCGATCATAGCTAGACCCCTTTATGCCTTGTTGTCTAATTTTGAGTGGAACGACGAATGCGAGAATTCTTTCAACGAACTGAAGAAACGTTTGTGCACGGCACCAATACTCACCACTCCTGATTGGAATAAGCCCTTCCATGTCCATGTGGATGCATCCAATCATGCCATAGGATGTGTGCTAGCACAACCCACAAGTGAAGGAAACTTAGATTTGCCCATAGCATATGCCAGTAGACAGCTCACTGCAGCTGAACGGAACTATACCACAACTGAGCGAGAGGGCTTAGGCATGGTATATGCTGTGAAGAAGTTTAGACACTATTTATTGGCCAACAAGTTCAAGTTTTTCACTGATCATCAAGCTTTGTTATATTTGGTCAATAAACCTTGCAATACCGGACGCTTAGTAAGATGGTTCCTCTTACTAATGGAATATGACTTTGAAGTTGTTGTCAGGAAAGGTAGAACCCACCTTCGGGCAGATCACCTTTCTCGCATCACTTCAGGAGAGTCACCGCAAGGAGTGTCTGACGAATTACCCGATGCTTATCTGTTCAATTTAGAAGTTGTTCCTAAATGGGCAAATAAGTTGGTACCAGTCCTAACTTTTGGCCCTGCAAATAAGAATGTGAAAACATCACAAGAAGAAATTGTAAAATCACAAAAATATCACATATTAGCAGGAAGCATGTACAAACAAGATACTGAGGGTGTATTAGCTTGTTGTGTGGAGGATGATGAACATAGTAGTTGGTTGCAACAAGCCCATGAAGGAATGCTAGGAAATCACTATTCTAAACAACGAACATTGCAAAATCTAAAGCGTTTAGGAGTGTATTGGCCTAGCATGGACAAAGAAATACATGAGTGGATTAAGAATTGTCCAAGGTGCAGAGAGAGACCCCCAGTGGAGCATGCGACCCTTTATCAAGTGTCATTAATTCCAGATTGGAGTGCTCCATTGGTAGAGTTTATGAGATCGGGAAGATTACCCAAAGAGGCTAGTCTAGCAAGAAGACGAAGCATGGAGCAAGAGGCTCAAGGCTACGCCTTAGTAGGGGACAACCTATACCGAAGAGGCAAAGATGGTTACTTAAGACTATGCGTTCATGAATCAGACTATTTAAAGGTCTTAGAGACTGCACACAGCGGTGTTGCAGGTGGACATTTTGGTCCTGACCGAGTGATCAAGACCATTCTATTCTCAGGACTTTGGTGGCCCACTCTTCATATGGACGCACATACCTATGTGAAGAAATGTGACACATGCCAACGTGCACAATATCCAGTGAGAAAAGACGAGATGCCCTTGAGGCCAATGATGGGAGGACGTGCATTTTCGAAGTGGGGCATAGACTTCATAGGTCCTATTAACCCCCCAGCTAGAAACTCCCATGCAGAGTACATCATTGTAGCCACAGATTACCTTACAAAGTGGGTAGAAGTCAAAGCCACGACAAAGAATGATGCTCAGACTACGGCTAAGTTCTTATTCGAGAATGTGTTCACGAGATACGGACTACCAATAGAGTTGGTGAGCGATAGAGGCACACACTTCTTGAATGAATTCATTGAAAATCTTCTCCAAGAATTCTTGGTGATACATAAGAAATCAGCCCCCTATCACCCACAAGCCAACGGACAAGCCGAGAGTACCAATAAGATTCTTTGTAACGTATTGACAAAACTGGTAAATAATAAACGCTCTGATTGGGACAAACAACTTCATCATGCTGTTTGAGCTTATCGAGTTGCCTACAAAACGGTACTCAACGCCACCCCATTTCAGATGGTCTTCGGACAGAACGCTGTGCTACCATTAGATTTCTTAATCCCTGCCTTAAAAGTAGCACAAGAGTATGAGTGGAATGGGCATGAATTGTCCTCTAGGATCTTTGATCTCGAACGCTTGGGTGAGACGAGGCTACGAGCGGCAGCAGGCATCTACGCTGCAAAGAAGAGGCAAAAGGCTTACTTTGATGCACACATCAAGGATAAGGGATTGAAAGAGGGAGATCTAGTGTTGGTATACACACTAAAACAACATGCCCGTAAGTTGGAAAAAAGAGGATACGGACCCATGATCATTAATAGAATTTCCACTAGTGGTGCAGTTCAGTTGGCCCCTCTAGAAGGAGATATCTTGCCAAACTATATTAGTGGCTGTAGAGTAAAGCTATATCAAGAACTTCTTACTGAGGATATGCTAATGAGACTCAACACTGCTAAGAAGCGAAAAGAAGAAGAGTTAAGAGTGAGAGAAGAAGCACAGGTAGAGGCCAGGGAGCGTATTAGGCGAAATAAGTTAAGGCGATTAGGCCTAGAGGTCAACTCAAAAGCCACAAAATATCACATGGATATGTGTCAGAAGTCAGGCATAGCAACTTCTCAGGTCATTGACCGAAGACCCTTTGTGACCATAGAGATAGGACAAGGGAAGGGTGCAAGGACGGTGAAAGCATTGATTGACTCAGGTGCAGCAAGTAGTGCAGTTAGACTTTCCTACTGCCAAGACTTGGGGTTGAACATCAATCCCATAGAAGCTTATCTCATAGGTTTGGGAGGTGTGGAAACCCCTTGTTTGGGCGAGGTGGAACTTCCCATCTACCTTCAAGATGTTCCAATGAAAGTCAAAGCGCTAGTATGTCAAGATGAGAACCTTACAGAACCACTTGTCTTGGGTCAAGATTGGATCTATGACCATGCAGTTAACTTAAACCTAAGAAGTCAAATTCTTCAAGTTTGGGTACATGAACAATGCATTACATTAGAATTAGAGAACTGCATGCTCCTAAATCATGGCACCACACACTCTCTTAGTTCTTCCAAGGCTAATCATACGAAAGAAGATGTTGTATGTGTCAGAAGCTCTATGATACAGAAGGAGTCAATCGTGGAAGACCAGGTTCGAAGGCGGGTGGATCCTTCTTCTTCTCCAAAGAATCAAGTAGCCACCGTAGTGCGTCCACCACACAAGCAAACACACCCGTTCACGACAACTGCTACATCAAATAGAAAGACCCCACTCGATAAACAAGCAGTTCCGAGCATGAAGCAGATATGGATACGCAAAGGAGAGCAACCACCAACCTTGCCCCCACAAATTCCATCCATGCAAACCAACCAGGCCAAAAGACGAAGGAAACAGCTCAGACAAGCTCAATCACAAGGTATCCAACAAGTTTGGGTGCCTAAGAAGTTAGCTGCAACTCAACAAGGGCAATTACAAATGTGGGTACCTAAGAAGCTCCTACATCCACAACAACCTTTGTTCTCCCACATGCAAAAGGTTTCAACGAAGAAGCCAAAAAGAGAAAAGGGTAAGAACCACGTACAGAGACCAAAGGAAGATCAAATCAGCTCTTCAACCTTAGTAGGAAGACATGCAAAAAGGATATGGGTTTGGAAGCCAAAAGTGCAAGTAGCCTCCACCGAACCAAAGCGTCAACCACACTGGATACCACAGTTCAGAAAGCATCCAAAGAGAAAGATGCCTGAAGTGACCTCTACAGTGCCACATGATGTTCTAAAATGGACTCCAATAAGGAGGATTACATCAGTTCGAGACTCAATGGATACCTCCACCAAGGTCGGCATCAACATCCACAAATAACATCGAAAGCCTCGAACGAGCGACAACCATGTGCTCCTTGCACAACCTTGTCTTCTGCACCATTCAGGTCATGCATTTCCAAAGTATGCATTAATATAGGGCCACATTACACGGCCGTGCATAGACACACTTGAGAATCCCAAGCACAAGAGCACATTGACATAGGTCAAATATGTCTATTGATACTAACTTTTGTGTTCTTGTTTTGTGCTATTCTTTGCAAAAAAAAAAAAAAAAAAAAAAAGAGAGAGAGAGAGAGTGTGCTTGTTCCTAGATTTGGCTTATGGAACATGAATGAGTCATGCTTAGGTGGACCATCAACCAGGGCATCCAGCGACAATGATAAACCAACCAATGGTCCATCATGATGAAAGGTGTACAACACGAAGAGATCCGCATCGACTGACCTTTCCTTATGGTAAGAATCTTCTACTTGGACCACAACCATGATAGTTTGGGAAACCTCTTCGTCAGCATACCCTTGAGCACTTAGCTCAAGACCCACAATTTTTGCACCATGCTCTTCCAATGCATTTTTCAAGTAAGCATGCGTAGGGCTACATTACAAGGCCGTGCACAAGGCACATACTTTTTTCAACCTAGGCACGAACACACTTACTCTTCATTCATTATGGGTTATGAGTAGTTGGCATGACTCCTCTCAACATCATCCTTGGAAGAGCTAGCGGACGTTATGGGAACAACATCCAAATCTCGGAAGCAAATTGAAGCCAGTAGTTGCTCCAAATCACTCTTGCCAACCTCTTTTGAGCAACTTGCAGTTTTGAACGCTCACAACGACACATTCTTGCTGGAATCCAAGGAACCAGCTCATACAACGGATGGACACCACCTCTCAAAGCACTACATGGAACAGCCCTTCCAACAAGGGTCTGTCAGGGACGACAGACTCGAGAGGGGGGGGAGTGTTGAAGCTCAAAGTCAAGGACAAAGCATGGAAGCACATCAAAAGGCGGACACACAAGGAAAGGGAGCAAGTAGGGAGCTCCAAGAAGTGTATGTCAAATTTTCAGAAGAATCCCCTACAAAAATAGTGATTTTCATCACTAAAAACCATTGTAAATACCATTATCTATTTTTAGTAACTCCATTTTGTTCAAGCCGAGGAGTCCTCGAGCTTGAGGAGTATTAGAAGTACCATCGTACCAATTTTCATAATTTTTAGACTTCGTTTGAGCCCTCAAATAAGCCCTGGAACCTAATTTTTAACTAGGCCGGACACTAGGTCTGGACAGGGCCAAAACTAGCCAAAAAACTATAAAAAGAGCTAGAGAGCTCATTTTTGGGGTTATCTTGGTAGAGAATAGAACTTTTGTAAGAGAACTCTTTTGCAATCTAAGCTTTCCATTGTTCCTCTCTTTGATCTTACTTTGTGCGCGTGTGTGTGTATGTGTGTGCATGTTTGTGTGCTTTCACTCACGCACTTGTGCCTTCACTTGCTCGTGGTCTTCATACCGGTCCTCACGTCTCCGCAGATTGACAAGTAAAGGAGGTGGTGCTTACGCTTGAGCTACAGTGCGTAAGACTGTTGTCTACCCCTCCCCACTGCTTTTGAGCTATTGTAGTGTGTGTGTGTGAGCTAGTACGAGTTGTGGAGTGAGTGTGTGAAATCACTTCACTTTCCATCATGTGCGCACACGTCCTCATACGTTTGGTTAGGTCGGTTCGTCGGATTGACAAATAAGCATGTCTCAATTCCCCACTATACACACTTGTGTGGAAAATGATATTTAGTCTCTTTGGCACAAGTCCCTAAGACTTCTTGACTTAGGTACACATGTTTTTGGCACCATTTCCAGGGAACATACTCAACCAAGGTGCCTTTCTTATGGTTATAGCTCAAGAGTGATGAAATCATACTTGTAGAAGTGAATTGGTTCAGTGGCAAGTAGTCAAACACTTCAGCACTTGTTACTTCACATCTCGGAGGTGTGTGTAATGAGTTTTTAGGTTTAGGGTTAGAAGAGAGGGAGAGAAGAAAGAGTTAGGGTTAGGTTAGGAAGAGATTTTGAGGAGAAGTAAGTGGAAAAGTACCAAGAAAATCCCAAAAAATTGCCAAGATGGTGTAGGATAAGCCTCAGTTCTCAAGAAGTATAAAAACCAAAAAAATTTTAGCTCATTTCTCATTTGCTCAGAAAGTGGTATCGTCTCCAGGCAACGATCGGTATCATCCACGTAGTATCATGCGCTACAGGCCTTCAAAGCTAGCTAGTGACCTCAAGGCTTGAGCATTACAACCTAGAGGTAAGCTACAATCAAACATTAATCTCAAAAATTTTGAAAATCCGCATTTCCATGTGATTGAAAGCGCATTTGGTATCGCGGGGTGGGACAGAGTGTTTTTAGAATTCCTTTGAGTGAGACAGTAGGCTAGGAGTGAAGAGGGGTGAGAGAAGAGCAAGGGGGTGAAAAACGTTTTGAATTTGGATGTGTTTTGGCTTGAGTATCGCGATCGGTTGAGTTTTTGGTATTGTGATACAAAAAATTCCCTTGTATTGCGATACTCGCCGAGTATCGTATCGTCGATTACCAATCTTGGTATTGCGATAACACTTTTGATATCTTATCCCGTGGTTGGAATCGCAATCGCACTTTACCAAGTGGTATCATATCGCGGTCCACTTTTGGTATCGTATCGCCTCACTTCCCTGTATCGTATCGTGACCCTTTTTGGTATCATATCGTCCAAAAAGTGGTATCGTATCGTCTGCCTACGTGGTATCGTATTGCCAAATTCCCGATATCGTATCGCCCAGTGCATGGGCATCGTATCGTCTGTTGCTTAAGTATCGTATCGTCCAAATTTCTAGTATCGTATTGTGGACTCCCCAAGTATCGTATCGTGAGCCTATGTGGTATCGTATCGTGCAGTTTCCAGTATCGTATCGTCCCCATCTTAGTATCGTATCGTGCACAAAGTGGTATCATATCGTGAATTAGTTTGGTATCGTATCGTCCAGATTTGAGGTATCGTATCACCAGAGATTCAAGTATCGTATCGTGCTCAATAGCGATATCGTATCATCTATCTGAGTGGTATCATATCGTTTGTTGCCATAGTATCATATCACCTAGAGAAGTGGTATTGTATCGTCTGACGTGCAGTATCGCCTAGTGCAGCATCGCCAAAGGTGGTATCGCCCAGAACATTTGGAGCATTTTCAAGGGTAAATTTGAGGCATTTGAGGAACCACTTAGGGAGAGTTTTAGAGGTCTAGAGAGCCCCAGAAGGGTGAATCAACTTGAGATCAAGAAGGGTTCTAAACAGCCGGAGAAGTGTCATATCATTCGTTGGAAGTACCGCTCAGGTCAGTCACCGATCTATCTATTCGGATACCTCTAGTGACTCAGAGGGGGAGATACCCATGGCCTCAGAAGACATGCAGGGTCCTGCTCCCTGGAGAAACTTCATGACCGCTATAGAAGGAGAATATCGCACCTCCTTGCAGTATGTTTCCACTAATGCCCAGGAGATCCCCATCTACCTGGATGGGTTAAACAGATCTGTGGCTAGGATGGTGACTTCCCTAGATGCAACAATCGTGCCCAGATTGGCTGTCAAGTATGAAGGTCGAGTATACATGGACAAGTTGGGTCACATCTACATGGTGACTGAATATCGTGATTTGATCAATGAGAGGGACTCAGGGAGACCGAACCCTGAAGAGTTAGTGACTACCCCTAGAGGCAAGTCAATAGTAACGTGAGTTTTGAGAGGGGACTTGATACCTCAAGACGACTACTTATTGGAAGTCTATTTGATCCATGGATCAAACTTGTTACTTCAAACTGACTCACCGACTCAAGGAAGAGAAGAAAGTACAATGACATTTTATGAGCTAAAGGATCCGAAAGACGAGTCTATAGTGACATACCTAGACAAGAACCAGAGAAGGTATTGGTTGGTAGATGCCATAGACAGGGCTCGACTAAAATACATGGGATTGCCTGTATTCCTGAGAGAGAGCAGGCAACCACCTCTCAGAACCCCTTCGGAACACAACAAGAGGCAGAGCACACAATGTCAGGACAAGCAAGCCAACGGAGCATTCCAAACCGTGCTCACGTACAATTCGTGACTCTCGGAGTGCAGACACACAATCAGACCCACCCTGGAATAGGAAATCAATACCACCCACCAGTAAGGCCGCGACCACCAATAGGAGTGCGGCCTGGAATGCCCCCAGTTAGACCAGCAATCCCCGCCTTCCCTGTAATGCCTAGACAACCGGATCTAATGAGAAGATTGAGACCGATCGAAGTGGCCAAATGTGTGAGGAATCACTATGATGGACTGGGAGAGCCTTACGACCACATTGCTGAATTTAAACAAGTTTTAAGAGTTGAACAAGTAGATGACTTCTTTGTGCAGTATGAGTCTTTCGAACTAACCCTCACAGGTTGGACCCCAACCAATTTGGAAATATGGAGCAATTCTTTCAAGAATTCATAGGGGAATTCACTAAGAGAGGGATTAAACACAATTCTGCATCTTTAATCCATAGTTTTAAACAGAACCCTAATGAAACCATAAAAAGAGCTGCCCGAAGATTCAATCAGTATGTTGATAGATGTCCAATAGCAGAGAGACCCACTCAGCAAAAAATGATTTCATTATTCTTGGATGGATTAACAAACGGAACCTTAAGAACGCTAGTATACATAAAGAGGTAACAAACATTGAGCGAATGCTTGCAGGAATGTATTGACTTAGAGGACAACCCGGCGGATGATCTGAAGAGTGCGTCAAGCCCCACTAAATCAGAAGACTCTCGGAGTACGGTTACATCCAACTCCAGTAATGTAGAAGAATTAGCTGAGCTAGTGGCCAAGAAATTAGGAGTCCAAGGACACAGAAACTATCAACATCAACCCCTAAGAGTACCCATGTTGCGAAGGTGTAGTCTATGTGGAGGAGATCACCCCACGCACATGTGTGTACGAGGAGGAACAGGTGTACCGCAAACATATCCTTACAATAGACAGCCCCATCAAGGAACAACCCTGTATTGTCACATAGAACAAAAATACACCAATCCCAGCACAGAAAATTGTCCATTCAATAGGCAAACACGGCCTCTACAACCACCTCAGTATCAACCATATGGATATCCACCTAGAGAGCCAGGTAGAGATGTGCCCAGGTACAATCTCTACCCAACACCACTAGGAGCACTGAGGCCCTACGAGCAAGCGCAATATCCACAACCCCAATCAGTGTTAGGACCACAACTATCACAACCCCAACATGTGGTACCGGTTAAGTACGCTCAACCAGAGGAAAACGTAGAAAGAGCCATTGTACTAGCATCACCTATGATCAGCATGGAGTCGACAAACCCATGTTACGAGCCATCTCAGGGAGAGTACTATCCCTATGACACTAACATGTCGGAGTATGAACAAACTTATGATCCACACTACTACCGGTACGAAGGATACGAATATGCCTATGGGCCAGAAGTGGCAACATTAATGTACACTGCACCTAAAGCACAACCACTCGTAAGACCACCCCTCAAACCACCTTTGCCAAGAGGACCTTGTTATAGATGTGCAGGAGACCATTTTATCAGAGAATGCACTCGGCCTTACAATCCATCATCTCCTAGGACTTGGGAAGGGTATTGCAGTGATTGTGGAAAGGAACATCTCTTCCGTGATTGCCCAAAGAACCCCAACAAGGCTCAAGACACTGCACCTATTAATGTAATCAAAGTGATAGAGGCACCAGGAAGTGATAAGGAATACACCATACCTTTAAAGGCCATTACACGAGCACACACGAAGGAACGAGAAGGAAAACAATCAGATCTGGATCAAACAAACCATAGAACCTTAAACCCCAAAATTCAAATAGTGGAAGATTCAGAGGACCCACGTGAGAATACCCAAAACATGAAAGCTCAAAAATGGAAGGAAAGAAGAGAGAAGCTCAAAGAAAAATGGATGAAAAACAAAAGTCAAGAAAATAAGAAACACACAAAAAGCACTAAGAAGCATAAAGAACCAGAGATCCGGGAAGAAGTTCCCATTCCATCGCCCATCCGAGAATCAAAGAAACCAGGATCAATTCTAGCTGACCCAAAACCAGATGATTTGGACATGTGGTTGAAAGCGTACCAAGCTAGAAATAAGACTCGACCAAATGTGGAGCAACACGAAAAGCTTAACCCTCAAGGAGAGTAGAAAAAGAGAGGCTTGCCATATGCAGAAAACTCATAGAGGTAGCACAAGCAACCCTAGAAAAGACCATCCCATCCCTCCCCGAGACAAGGATAGCGGAGGATCAATACAAGGATTGTGTTAAAGCCAAGGACAACAAACCTAAAGAAAAGAATGATAAATGTGAGCTAGTGAAAACTGAGGACGAACCTATGTCAACAATACTTGATTTATAGGCTGACTGGCCAAAAGAATTATGGAATAGAATCCGAGAAGAACACTGGAAGAGGAATGGAGTGACTAAACCTCCCTTTGAGGAATTAGAGGTGGAAGTTTATCAACCAAGTCCCAACATGGAAGAAGTATATAAGGATGTATCGAGACTAGACCAAAATAGAGAGGAAGCTCAGAGCATTTCGACCCTACCCAATTACATGGGAGAGTACGAAAAGGAATCCATGATATTCCGAGCACCCACAGTACGAGGAAAAGGAAAGGAAAGCTCAGATAAGAATTCAGACAATCTAACATAACTTAAAAAGACAAAAGTACAATGCCAACCGACTGTGGAAGAACTACTCTGGGTTAAACCGCAAATATGGAAACATTATAAGGTCAATTGGAACTAGGACAGGAGAAGGACAAAAAGAAGGGAAAAGAAAACCCATCTAAGGTACAAATCCCAGTGGATAAGGTTGGAGAATTTAGCGAAGGAGACGAACGTAACACATGTTTACCCATCACTTACAATGGCTATATGACCAAAGCTATACTAGACACAGGAGCAAGAGTAGGAATTGCCACCAAGGAGATTTGGGAGAAATGGGGAAAGCCTGCCTTACAACCCACTCGCATGAAGCTTCAATTAGCAGATGGCCATGTTGAGAAACCATTAGGAATATTAGAAAAGATCAAATTGACCACTTGTGGAGTTGAATTTGAACATACTTTAGCCATCTGTCAATTCGGAAAAGCAAATAATTACGAGATGATATTAGGAAGACCCTTTATGAGACAATTTAGGGTAGTGCAAGATTGGGGACGAGACTCTTTATACCTTCAACATCAAGGAAACACCACCAAAATAAACTTGCATATGTTTGCATATCGAGATGTACCCCCACTACAATGGAATCCTATACACAACGAGGAAGATGATCTATCTATTCATAGGGCTCGATCAAGCGATCAATCATGGATGCATGAGGATGCCCAATTATGTATGTGTAAAGAAGCCAAGAAAGAGGATAATAAAAGGCAGTTGTGGCCAATAGGACATCCTAACTACCGACCTGTAGAGGACCCAATGTATATGCCTCAAATCTTCCCTGATGAGACATTTGAACTGCATGGATGGATGGAAATCTTAGCAACCTTGGATGTATGTGTGAATGAAGAAGTTCTGATGATGAATGAATGTGTGGACGAAGAAGGTTACGACGTAAATTTGTACATGGTGGTCCTTTAAGAAGTAGAAGCAGGGGAAATATTGGAAAAGGAATGGAAAGAAGAATACGAGAGCATAGAGATGGAGCCGGAATTTGACTCAGAAGAATGTTACCTAGAAGCTATTTGAACCGAAGACAAGTATGGAATGACCAAATTGTTAGCAATAGAAGCAGCCCCCATAGTACCGAAGCAAGAGGAAAGTGTGAGTAAAATTGGACCAAATCCTGACCTATTTGAGGTTCCGAAGCATTTTAAAAGGTACAAAGTAGAAAAGAGAAAAATAGCCATTCAAATGCCTAAGAGAGAGGCTAGAGAAGGAGAAGCGTACGACTAAAAAGAACAAACAAAAAAGATCATAGTAACAGTGGAAGATGGAGAAGAAAGATGTACATACATAGGTAAATATGTGTCAACTGAGGAGGAAGAAGAATAAATACAATTGATTCGAGAATATTGAGATGTATTTGCGTGGACATATAAGGATCTCAAGGGTGTGGAACCCTCTATTTTCTCTCATAGGATACCAATGACGATGGAGGCAAAACCATCTAAACAAAACCCTTATACATACAATGAGGTCTATGCTGCTAAAATAAAAGAAGAAATAGACAAGCTTTTAGCCAATGGAAAGAATTCATGATATGTCACACCAATCTGCTTAATCAACGAGAGCAGGCAGCAATACAAACGTACTCACATCCCCAAAAAAAGCCTCTCGGGGATGACAGAGTTCATGAGGAGGGACGTGTGGAAGGGGAATCAAGAAAAAAGAGAAGAAGAAGAAAATCAAAGAATAAAGTTGCTCAATGAGGAATGAAGATCATCAAGACAAAGAACAACTCTCTGCACAAAGCCCCACAGTGGCACGCATCAAGAAACAACGCCAAAGGACCAGGTCGTGAGGAGTGGAATTAAAGAAAGATAACAACCAGGACATTTCATGGGAGGTTGCACACAGCTTCCTCATCCACTAGGAGCTGGCAGTGAAGCAAAACAAGTCGAGGAGAGAGACAGAACACATAGGACTCTTCATCGGATAAGATAACCAATTGTCGGAAGGTCTTAGGTATCTCCTCATCCACTGGATGCGTGCGGTGGCAGAAAGTAAACAGCCTCAAAGCAACACAATAAGGGAAAGCACGTAGGAGGGAAGGACGGACCAGGGCCAGGAAGTATCCATGAAGAAGTGCAAGAAGATATTTGGCAGGTAATGATCCTTCCACTGATTGCCTGCACTAGCAGAAAGTAAACACGATCAAAGCAATACAACAGGGTCAGATGTGTGAAGATAAAGATAAATCAGAAGACCAAAAGCTAGAAAGAGGCAGAGGCTGAAAAGTTGAAGAGGGTGACTAAGAACATCACATTCTTAGCCATTGATGGCATGCGTGGCGGCCCGACTTAATATAGCAACCCAGATTTGTGATGTACAGAATACCAAGGGGCAAACAGAAGCAAAGGACATACCTCGAAGAAAATAACAAATTCTCTGACAGTCCTTATCACTTCTTTGACCACTGGGTGCGTGTAGTTAGAAGTCTTAGACGAGCTATAAACGAGAAGCAAAAGCCTGTCAAGGGACGATAGAGACAAAGAGGGGGAGAGTGTTGCAGAGTAAAGAGGCATGAAATGGGAGCCCCAAAATTTTCAAATTAATGGGCATATTTTTCTTCTTCAAGGTCTTAGGAAATTCCCTCAAGCCATGTAAATGCACTAGAGGAGTCCTCTAGATGCCTAATCCCAAATCATTGTAATATATTTCTTGTAAAATAGTAGGAAAATAGAGATTAGCCAATAAAGTGCTGGTCTCTTGTGTGAAAGGACCATTTTTAGGGCACATGTATACAAGCCACTTTGTGACTCTTTGTAAAGACTTTTTGCCATTGTGAAGAAGGAGAACTCCTGAATTTTGAAATTGCTTCTTTCCTACTGATTTTCATCTTCTCTTTGATCTTCTATGTGTGTGTAATGCTTGGAATGTGTGTGTAAGACTGTTGTCTACCCCTCCCCACTGCTTTTGAGCTATTGTAGTGTGTGTGTGAGCTAGTATGAGTTGTGGAGTGAGTGTGTGTGTTTCCTTCCATTCACTGTTTTGGTCATAACTTGAAGACTAGTTGTCAGAATCAAGTGAGAATACCTCCAATAGATGCGTCTCATCGAGAGCTTCGAAAGCAACCTACTATTGGCCATATTCGGAGTTCGAAAGTGGGACATATCCTCGATTTAGGGAAAATTTTTGTAAGTGGTATCGCGATAGACATTTTCAGTAGTTAAGTGATTTTGAGAGATAGATTAGTCTTTTCTCATGCATAAGAGCTGAATCACTTCACTTTCCATCATGTGCGCACACGTCCTCATATGTTTGGTTAGGTCGGTTTGTCGGATTGACAAATAAGCGTGTGTCAATTCCCCACTATACGCACTTGTGTGGCAAATGAGATTTAGTCTCTTTGGCACAAGTCCCTAAGACTTCTTGACGTAGGTACACAATATTCCTTGCAAGTTAGTGGATATGTACTAAAGAGACATCCGATATTCCCCTTCCACTATAGACATAAGACCTTCCCTAGGTACTGCACTATGCATGTCTTCAGAAGCCAAGAGTCTTTCCCAGTTAAATGACATTTCTGGCTCACTCGTCTGTGAACTCAACACATTGTGCTAACCACTGAGTTGTGAGTCCCCGACTTGGTTGTGTGGTTGACACTAGGTTCAAGTTATTTGGTACTTTATCTATCTCTTCCTAAGTATCAACTTGAGCTTAGGTTCATAAGCCTTGCCTACAAGTCCAAAATTGTCCTTTGAACTGCTCAAGATCTTGTGGAACCCCTTGCTTCCTAGTCCAACCTGATGGTCAACTTCAAAATAACCTATCTAATAATCTACATATTAATTTTACTATAACCAATGGAAGTTTTGGTAGTACTCCCCACGAGCTTTCCAACGAACCCAAAATCACTCCGAATAAATTTCATATGAGAAAGTTATGCCAGTTTAGGGTTCTGGGGGTTAAAACAAGGAAATAGGATCTCTCTAGGAGTACCTCAGGACAGGCGATACGATACCAAAAATGGCACGATACGATACCAAAAATGGCACGATACGATACCAGTCCCTAGAGGATACCACCAATTCCACGATACGATACCAACCTCACGATACGATACCAAAAATCACACAATACGATACCTCTACATTGGATGATACGATACCAAGTTACTGGACTATACGATGCCAGATTGTTCACGATACGATACCAGGGTAAGGGACGATACGATACCACGTGGACGATACCATACCAAAAAATTTACACGATATGATACTGGAGCTCTCATAATACGATACTGGTTCTATGGACGATACGATACCACTTTTTTGCACGATACGATACTAGAATAGGCACAATATGATACCGCTCGATCGACGATATGATACCAAGTTAGTGGACGATATGATACCAGGGTAAGGGGCGATACGATACCATGTGGGTGATACGATACCAAAAATTTACACGATATGATACTGGAATAGGCACGCGATACGATACCGCTCGATCAACGATACGATACAAAAATAGGAGGCAATATGATACTGAGTTGGCAATATGATACCATTCGGTCAACGATACGATATCGTGACCGTCACGATACGATACCACTAAGGCGATCGCGATCGCGATACCAGCACTTGATGATACAATACCAGAATGGTATCACGATACCTCAAGTGGGCGTGCACGATATGATACCTCGACAAGTATCGCGATACACGGGAGTTCTGGTATCGCGATACCATATCTCAACTGGACATGATACTTGGAGTTTTTGGAGTCCAAATTCAAAATTTTTTGCAAATATGTGTACCTTAGGTTCTCCTTGTCACTCCTAAGTGCCAAATATGTGTACCTTAGGTTCTCCTTGTCACTCCTAAGTGCCTGTAGGTGCCAAGTCACCCTCCAAATGCAGGATATCATGCCGTGATACCAAATGCTGGTCTCGTCACTCCGCGATACTATCGCCCAAATTTTGGTATTTTACTGGTGCAAATCTCTGTATTTCAAGGGCGCCTAAGATCTGAACCATTTCTGAACTCCTCGCATAGCCAAGAAGGAAGAAAAAGAGGTAAATTAGGGAGTGTACAGTCAAAAAAGCAAAAAAATTAGAGAAGGTGAAGATGAGAGGAGATGGTGGTGATGAAGAAGAAGGAAAAATCAGAAACTGAACTGAAAGTGGTGATTTTTTACCTTCCAATGTTGATACTCTACATCTTACCATCACATGCTCATCCTCCAAGCTCTCTCCCCGGCAATGGCACCAAATTTGGTGTCACTCTATCACAATGGCAAATACCAACATGAGGAGCTTCACCTCATAAATGTCAATCTGTAGAGATGTGAGGACCGGCATGACGACCAAGAGCAAGTGAAGTGCATAAGTGTGTGAGTGAAAGCACACAAACATACACATACGCGCAGAAGGTAAGAGCAAAGAGTGGAACAATGGAAGGGCTTCAATTACAAAAGAATTGTCTTACAAAGCTGAAATCTACAACAAGCTAGCCCCAAAAATGAGCTCTCCAGCCCTTTTTATAGTTTTTTGAGTAGTTTTGGCCCTGTCCTGACCTAGTGTTCGGCCTAGTTAAAAATTAGGTTCCAAGGCTTATTTGGGGGCTCAAACGGAGTCTAAAAATTATGAAAATTGGTAGGATGCTACTTCTAATACTCCTCAAGCTCAAGGAATCCTTGGCTTGAACAAAATGGAGCTGTAAACATAGAAAATGGTATTTACAATGATTTTTAGTGATAAAAATCACTATTTTTATAGGGATTTCTTATGAAAATTTGACATGTGCTTCTTGGAGCTCCCTACATGCTCCTTCTTCTTGTGCGTCCGCTTCATTGATGCGCTTCCATGCTTGTGCATGACCTTGACTGTCAACAGAGAAAATTTGGAATACCCCAAGCAAGGACTTTATGAAGCATAAAGATGAAGTCTTCAATTGTTTCAAAAAGTATCTTGCTCTTGTAGAAAATCAAATAGGTAGATGTCTCAAGAAGCTCAAATCAGGTGGTGGTGGAAAATACATCTCAACTGAATTTGATGCTTTCCTACAAGACAAAGGCATCAAAAGAGAGGTGACAACCAGATACACACCTGAGCTCAATGGAAGCTGAAAGAAGGAATAGAACAATAGTTGAGGCAGCCAGATCCATGCTCAATGAAAAGGGTTTACCCAATTATCTTTGGGTAGAGGTTGTATCAACAGCCACATACCTTGTAAATAGACTTCCATCAAAGTCTTTAGATGGTATGGCTCCTCATGAGGCATGGAATGGAAGAAGGCAAAATCTAGAGCATTGAAAAATCTTTGGATGTCTAGCTTATGCCCACATACCCTCTCAAATAAGAGGGAGATTGGCTCCCAAAGAAGAGAAGTGTATCTTTATTGGATATGAGCAAAACAAAAAAGGATACATATTGTACAATCCCTCTAACAAAGGCTTTTCAGTTAGTAGGGATGTAGTCTTTGATGAAAATAAATCTTGGTTTGATGATGATAGGAAAGTGAAGCTACCCTATGACTTGGAAGAAGACTTTCCAAAGCATCATGAAGATAATGACTCTCATTGACAGATTTAGAGAAATTGAAGCTATGGAAGAACAAAGGGAAGACTAAGGTATAGGAACTAGCTCAAGGATTAAAAAGATTTCATCAACCACTCAAAAGATCAATGAGAGAGAAGAAGAAACCAGAGAGATATGGATTTGATACCTCTTTGTTCACAAAGCATTCAATTATATGGCTAAGGACTCCAACAATGAAGAACCAACATCATATGAAGAAGCTCAAGGCAAGAAGGAATGGAGAGAAGCAATGGATGAAGAAATTGAGGCCCTCATGGACAATGGTACATGGGAACTTGTTCCTAGCAAGCTATCAATCAAGGTAATTGTATCAAGGTGGATCTATAAAGAAAAAGAGAATTCAGATGGTAGTTTTAATAGATACAAGGTAAGGTTAGTAGCCAAGGGGTTTTCTCGAAACCATGGCATAGACTATGAAGAGACCTTCTCACCTCTTGCTAAAATGCCTACCATTAGAGTACTTGTTAGCATTGCTGCATCTAGGAATTGGAAGCTGTATCAAACAGATGTAAAGAATGCATTTCTTAATGGTTGGATTTTAGAGGAAGTCTATATGGCACAACCACCTGGTTATGAAGATGCATGTAGCTCAGTGGTGAGTCACACCTCCTTTAATGTCAATTCGGGAAGACATGAGGATGGTATGAAGACCTCGAGCAAGTGATGTGCACAAGTGGTGATGGAGAAGCACACAAGCATGCACACACATACACACACATGCACACACAAGTAAGAACAAAGAGTGAGACAATGGAAGCTTTGATTAAGATCAAAAGACAATTACGAGAGCTCTTCTTAGTTCAAAACTACAATTTGTTCTCCTGAATAATGAGCTCTCTAGCTCCTTATATAGTTTTTGACTAGCTAGTGGCCTTGTCCAAACCTAGTGTTTGACCTAGTTCAAAATTAGGTTCCTAGGCTATTTTGGAGCTTAAATGAGCTCTAAAAATTATGAAAATTGGTACATAAATACTTCTAACACTCCTCAAGCTGGGGGACTCCTCGGTTTGAAAAAATGGAGCCTAATCTACCAAAAACTATATTTACAATGTTCATGTAGTAATGAAAATCACTATTAAAAGGGAGTTATCTCGGAAAATTGTCATGGCCTGATTGCCGGATCTTCTTTCACTGCTTTGCCTGCTTGGCCCTTCCATTTTCTTTGATTCTTTATGTCGGCTCCCTTGTCTTGTGATGCCCTGACTACCGCGAACACTCCCCCTCTCTCGCGTCTGTTGTCTCTGACAGACCCTTGCTGAGCCGAGCGTTTGATGTAAAATTCGACCACATCTGTGGCCAAGTGATGTTCCTCGACCCTCAGTCCTCTAGCTAGATCTATGAGTAAAGTGTCCCAATCTATTGGTCCAGGTACCTCTGGATTTGGCATCCACAACTTGTCTGAGTGTAGGACCTGCTCCACCGCAAATAATTGTAACAGATGAGAGGGTCTAGGAATGAAGATTTCTAAGTGAAACTCCCAAAACCCTGTGACAAACATTCCCAAAACCCAAAGAGATAGTTGACACAAGCGTGCCACACATATACAATATTTTTGGATGGGGTGGTGCTCATATCATATACTAGATCGAGGTTGCCTTCGTTAAAGCCTAGGGCCGAGAGGTGAGGCTCTTTAACATTTTTAAATGTATGGAATATGACAAGCATGAGTCCAAATATTTTGAGGCACATCTGTGCCATTACATCTTGTACGTTCTTGAACCTAATGCTCCAATGCCTAATGGTGGAAATCAAATATGCAATCGTTGCAGGACCACGTGACGGTGCCAGATATACATAGTTAAGCCACTTGTCACATCCTTTGACATTCTTTACTGTGTTAACAAACTCTGGACATGATCTTCGTCGAAAGAGAGGGCAATAGAAGGGGTTATACTTGATACACAAGGGCATGTTTTTCCAGGTGCGCACCATCTCCGGGTAGGTTTCTAGTAACTGTATCCTCCATGTAGGTTGGAAGATGGTGCCCTGTGTGGCACTCTCATGAATTTTTTTAGGGGCGAACTAGGTGGCAAAGGTTGGCTCTTTCTTGGTGTGATGCTTGATCTCTGTGTTATAATCTGCCATTAACACACAACATGGTACATCTGATCGTCGAAAGTACCAATCCACTGATGATGAGATAAGTTCTTGAAGTAGTTAGATTTGATTACAATTTCTTCAAGATGAGACATGGATTGTATCTGAACTACTACTCTATCATCATGAGTGTGCCTGACTTTTTCTAACTTTTAGAGCCATTCGGAGCTTCAATCTTGAATGTATCGAGTCCTTCCTCTGTTTTTCAGCCTCCAGGTGCGGGCATGGCTACGTAGGGGTCCTCAAATGTCTCTTCAACTTCAATTGAGACTAGTTGTTCAGGCTCTGGCTCCACCATTGGAGAAGGTTGCCATTCATACTGTAGAAGTTTAGTCTGCAAAGCGGCCGCTTGTGCTTTCAACTCAGTTACCTCTTCAAGTGTGGCGTTTTTTTTGTAGGTGCTGCTTCCCTTTGTTGTTCTCTTTGACTAGCCAATTGCTTTCATAGTTCGTCACACTCTTTTTCTAATGCATCATATGCCTCTAGCAGGTCTACATGTGTATCCAATATTGTCTACATGGTGGCTGAAGGGAAGGCTTTGAACCTCTCCACGTCGATCTCTTGAAGTGAACCTTCCATTGCCGCTTCTAGATTTTCTTCATTCTGTTTTTGGAGTCTTTTGTTCTCTTCTGCTCCGGACATGTGCTTCCTCAGTAATGCGAGGTTACGGCCTCTTGAGATTGTCAGCCTATTGTATGCGTAGCATTTCCGCAAGATTTTGTTGCGCCTGTTTATCTGGTTCGTGGGGTTGACCAATAATTCCTCATACTATTTTTGTAAGGTATCATAGTTCCATTGTAGTTCCATCTTGTCCTTCTCCATGGTCATGATTCATTCTTGAGCAGATTTGTATGTTGTGCGTCTAAATGTTGATAATCCTGCTCTAGCTAAGAAACACATTGATATAAAGTGTTGAACACGTTATTTATAGGGGTGGGTGCAAGGAAGGTTTGGAATGCAAGGGGACAGGGAAGAGGGAAAGGGGTGATCAATGCCGTGGTGGGAAATTGTGAGGTTGGTGGTGGAGGAATGGGAGATTGTGGAAATATGGGGGGAGGGATTGGTGCAATTGGGGGTGATATGTCCATTTGGTCGTGAGTAGATGCAGTCGTGAGGGCTACCATATACACGGGGATGGTAGGTGTGGTGATTGTGGTGATAGTGTACAGTAGTGTGCCTAATTGTGCCTGTGGACCACCTAGTGTGCATGACAGGGGAAATGGGATTCCCTTTAACCATGATTAAAGCCCTATAGCCCGTGGTGATATTTACAAAGTTGGTGATGTTGGATCGTGATAGTTGTGAGGATTGACAAATATCGTGTAATTCATCGAGAGCGATTGAGACAGTGGTGGTGACAGTAGAGACAATGGTGGTAATGTTGCATGCACATTCGGAGGTGGATGGCAATAGTTGGGGTCATTGCCACCATGTCCTTCAACTTAGTGAGGTTCCTGTTCTTCATGTTCTCAGGGATCATTGTCTCCTTCTTAGTAGGGATGTGCATGCCCCTCATGTCTAGAGCTTCTCTCACACGAAATTGTTGGTTAGTTGGAAACACTTAAGTTCATTCCCTCGTGTAAGAGATGGAAGCACAAAGGTGCTTGTCCCTTTCTTATCTCTGCTAGGAGTGAGTGTGCTGACTAAATATGAACACCTCAAGAAGTCTAGCTTAGGTAACTGAGCACGGAAATAGTTTTCCAATCTAGCCTTCCTCCATATCGATCATAATCCTTTTCTATTCTGAAGCTTTTCAATCTCTCGTGTAAAGAAATGGTATCAGTCCCACCGTCCATTAAACTCTATCTCAGATTCCCATAAATAGGTGCCATGCTCAAGGGGTCCTGCGACTTCACTGAACCAATGAGAGTTCTTACTAACTTGCAATGTGTGCCCCTGGGGAGGATTTTGAATGGGTATGATGTGTGTTGAAGCTCAAAGTCAAGGACAAAGCATGGAAGCACATCAAAAGGTGGACACACAAGGAAAGGGAGCGAGTAGGGAGCTCCAAGAAGTGTATGTCAAATTTTCAGAAGAATCCCCTACAAAAATAGTGATTTCTATCACTAAAACCATTGTAAATACCATTTTCTATTTTTGTAGCTCCATTTTGTTCAAGCCGAGGAGTCCTCGAGCTTGAGGATTATTAGAAGTACCATCATACCAATTTTCATAATTTTTAGACTTCGTTTAAGCCCTCAAATAAGCCCTGGAACCTAATTTTTAACTAGGCCAGACACTAGGTCTGGACAGGGCCAAAACTAGTCCAAAAACTATAAAAAGAGCTAGAGAGCTCATTTTTGACGTTGGCTTCTTGTAGATTTCTGTTTTGTAAAAGATTCCTTTTGTAATCAAAATCCTTCCATTGTTCCTCTCTTTGATCTTACCTTGTGCACATGTGTGTGTATGTGTGTGCATGCTTGTGTGCTTTCACTCATGCACTTGTGCCTTCACTTGCTCATGGTCTTCATACCGGTCCTCACGTCTCCGGGGATTGACAAGTAAAGGAGGTGGTGCTTACGCTTGAGCTACACCAAATTTTGGCGCCGTTGCCGGGGAGAGAGCTTCGAGGACGAGCGTTGTGATGGTAAGATCGTAGATTTGCGACGTTGGAAGGTAAAAAAACTATCATTTCAATTCATTTTCTGTTTTTTCCTCTTCATCTTCATCATCATCATCATCTCCACCTTCTTCCATCTTCTTCTTCATAGAAATTTCTTGTTTTTTAGTGCATTTTCACCATTTCCATACCATTTTTCATGCATTATTGTATGAGAGGGAGTTAGGAGTTGCAAGGGAGAGCAAGCGCTGTGTTTTTTCATGATTTTCTGCACATATGGAGCTCGCCATTGCTCGGCGCTAAAAAATTCGAAGTTCCTACCAAAAAACACGATTCTGTGATGAAAATCGCGATTCTATGAAAATTCAAAATTTTTTGAAAAATCACGATTTTCTGTTTCCCGCCTAAAAACTTGCTGAAAGAATCACGATTCTGTGGTCATTCTCAGAATCGCGATTCTGTGGTTGTGCTCAAAATCGCGATTCTCACAAATCACGATTTTCAGCCAAAAACACGATTCTGTGAGAACACGATTCTCTAAAACACGATTTTGTGAAAACACGATTCTCAGAGACAAAATCGCAATTTTCACGTCAAAAAACACGATTTTGAGAACCATGATTTTGTGAAAAACACGATTTTGTGAAAAACACGATTTTGTGAAAACACGATTCTCTGAGACAAAATCACGATTTTCATGTAAAAAAAAACACGATTCTGAGAACCACGATTTTGTGAAAAACACGATTTTGTGAAAAACACGATTTTGTGAATCACGATTCTCTGAGACAAAATCGCGATTCTCTAGAACACGATTATGTGAAAACACAATTTTCTGCTGAAAATCGCGATTCTCACCAATCACGATTTTCAGCAAAAACACGATTCTGTGAAAACATGATTTTGTGAACCACGATTTTGTGAAAACACGATTCTCTGCTCAAAATCGCGATTCTCACCAATCACGATTTTCAGTAAAAACACGATTTTGTGAAAAAGGCGATTCTGTGAAAACACGATTTTTTGCTCAAAATCGCGATTTAAAAAAAAAAACACGATTCTCTACTCAAAATCACGATTTTCAGCCAAAAACATGATTTTGTGAAAACACGATTTTGTGAAAACGCGATTTAAAAAAAAAACACGATTCTGTGCTCAAAATTGCGATTTTCAAAAACACGATTCTGTGCTCAAAATCACGATTTTCAAAAACACGATTCTGTGCTCACAGTCGCGATTCTCACAAATCACGATTTTCAGCCAAAACACGATTCTCAAGGTACTCAATTGCGATTCTCTGACTTCACACAATCGTGATTCTCTTGAAGTTCACAAAATCGCGATTCTCTTGAAGATTACAAAATCGCGATTCTCTTGATTTCACAAAATCGCGATTTTCTCCAAAAGGTCATGTTTGCCTGTTTTGACCCCCAAGAGCCTGATTTGACATAACTTTTTCATCCAAAGTCCATTTTTTGAGCTCTATAGCTCGTTGGAAAGCTCGTTTTGAATCCTACATGACCTCAACTAGTTTTTATAAGCATAATGCGTTGATTTTCAGATAGGATAATTTGAAGTTGGGCATCAGGTGGGACTAGGAAACCAGGGTGGGCTCCCAAGGATTTTTGAGCAATACAAAGGGGTAGAAAATTGTGTCATGGGAAAGAAAAAAGCAAAAGATAGAAGAAAAGGGGCTAATATTGAAAAAAAGGAGGGGGATAAACATGAAATACATGAGATAATATCACATAAAGGTGAAACATCTAGAGAAAAATTGCAAGGAGTCAAGGAAACGGGGGAAATGTCTAAGGGGGTTGGATCCTTATTTGCAACAAGAGAATATGATAATACTTTTGTGGATATCAGAATAGGATATGACCATAGAAGGTTGGGTGTTTATATCAATCCTAATTGTGAGTGGAATTTAATTCATATTGACCTAGTGACCATTATCTTTGAGAACATTCAACCAACAACTCATCCTTCTATCCTCATGGATGGGGAACATTATGAATGCATGGGTAAAGTTGTGTTGCCTGTTATAGTGGATGATCTGCAATTTTCGGAAACATTCTTTGTCATGGACTGTATAGATGAAGACTTGATCATTGGCACCCAAAGGTTCATTACACAAAATCATCAAGAATTTGAGGTGCCTTCTCCACCTATTATCCATGCTTCTACATAAATGTCTATGGAAAATCCTAATGACTATCCACCTTATGATAATTGGGGGCAAAATCATCTTTTCAAAGAGTGTACTTTTCATGAAAAAATTTTTCTTTCTACTCATGTTTTTGAATCTAATCCTTCTTTGAGTAAATCACAGGAAACCTTAGAGAATGGAGAAATGGAGGACTCCAAGTGTTTGGGGGATGTGGAAGGACCCTCTCTTCCTGTAAGTTTGGATTCCCCTCATGAAATCATAAGCAGGGATGATCTACACTCATATGATCAAGAAGGAGATGGTCAAGAAATACCAGGTATCATTGATGTGGAGAATAATGTCAAATCGATGGTCAATCATGGCAATGCATCACCCATTTGTACATCTAGAGATTCAATGTGTAATATGGACAAATGTATCGATGAATCTCTATATCAATCTCCAACAACACTACCCATTGACCCCTTGCATAAGCCTGATGAATGTATAGAAGATCAACCCTTGTTGCATTCCCCATGTAAAGATGAGTTTTCTCAAAAAACTCACATAGGAGGCCGAAAAGACCCTTACATCAAGAGACAACAATCCCATTTTCTTGGTAATGTCAAGCAAATTTGGGTGGCCAAGAAATTACTTAGAGCCCAACCAAATCAGACTATGATATGGGTACCAAAGAAAGCCCTTGCACAAAATCAGCCCCCTCACACTAGACTTCAAAATCTAGGGTCTAGGCCTACCATGACTTATCCTCAAGAAAGACCACTTCCAATCCCAGGACCCAAAGCAATCAAGCCTAAACTCAAAGAGAATCCAGTGAGGGACTTCAAGGCAACAATTTGCACAACAAAGACACCAAGGCGAGGTAAAGGACTAAATCAAGCACAGAGCTCCAACAAAGATCAAAGAACCTCTCCTGCAAGGATGTGGGTTTGGAAGATGAAAGTACCGATAGAATCAACCAAAGTAAAGAGCCAACCACGATGGATCAAACCCTCACAAAATCATTCAAACATGAAGCAACCAAAGGTGATCACTACCCAGCCGCAGACTGTTCTCAAATGGATCCCTATAAGGAGGAATGATCAGTTGTCATCTCGAGCTACAATGGATACCTCCAACAAAGAGGGCATCAACATCTGCAAGTGACATCAAGCCTCGACGAGAGACAACCATGTGCTCCTGGCACAACCCTGTCTTTTGCACCATTCAGGTCATGCATTTCCAAAGTATGCATTAATATAGGGCCACATTACACGGCCGTGCATAGACACACTTGAGAATCCCAAGCACAAGAGCACATTGGCATATGTCAAATATTTCTATTGATACTAACTTTTGTATTCTTGTTTTGTGATATTTTTTCCAAAAAAAAAAAGAGAGAGAGAGAGAGAGAAGAAAAGCAAGAGAGAGCTTGTTCCTAGGTTTGGCTTATGGAACATGAATGAGTCATGCTTATGTGGACCATCAACCAGGGCATTCATCGACAATGATAAACCAACCAATGGTCCATCATGATGAAAGGTGTACAACACGAAGAGATCCGCATCGACTGACCTTTCACTATGGTAAGAATCTCCTACTTGGGCCACATTATAACCATGATAGAGTAGGAAACCTCTTCATCAACATACCCTTGAGCACTTAGCTCAAGACCCCAAATTTTTGCACCATACTTCTTCCAATGCATTTTCCAAGTAAGCATGCATAGGGCTACATTACAAGGCCGTGCACAAGGCACATAATTTTTTCAACCCATGCACTAACACACTTACCCATCATTCACTATGGGTTATGAATACTTGGCATGACTACTCTGAACATCATCTTTAGAAGAGCTAGAGGACATCCTGGGGGCAACATCAATACCTAGGAAGCAATTCGAAGCTAGTAGTTGCTCCAACTTAATCTTGATAACCTCTTTTGAGCAACTCTCAATCTTTGAAAGCTCACAACGACGCATTCATGCGGAATCCACGAAAGAAGCACATACCAAGGGACTATGACTTGCAAAGGCTTGCAGTGACAAATGAAGAACCGGACAACCAACGCTGCCAAATTTGGAAGTTAGACGGCCCTTGTTCATATAGAATGGATACTACCGCTCAAAGAACTACATGGAACAACCACTACAACAAGGGTCTGTCAGGGACGATAGACTCGAGAGGGGGGGGAGTGTTGAAGCTCAAAGTCAAGGACAAAGCATGGAAGCACATCAAAAGGTGGACACACAAGGAAAGGGAGCGAGTAGGGAGCTCCAAGAAGTGTATGTCAAATTTTCAGAAGAATCCCCTACAAAAATAGTGATTTCCATCACTAAAACCATTGTAAATACCATTTTCTATTTTTGTAGCTCCATTTTGTTCAAGCTGAGGAGTTCTCGAGCTTGAGGAGTATTAGAAGTACCATCATACCAATTTTCATAATTTTTAGACTTCGTTTGAGCCCTCAAATAAGCCCTGGAACCTAATTTCTAACTAGGCCGAACACTAGGTCTCGACAAGGCCAAAACTAGTCCAAAAACTATAAAAAGAGCTAGAGAGCTCATTTTTGACGTTGGCTTCTTGTATATTTCAGTTTTGTAAAAGATTCCTTTTGTAATCAAATCCTTCCATTGTTCCTCTCTTTGATCTTACCTTGTGCGCATGTGTGTGTATGTGTGTGCATGCTTGTGTGCTTTCACTCACGCACTTGTGCCTTCACTTGCTCATGGTCTTCATACCGGTCCTCACGTCTCCGCGGATTGACAAGAAAAGGAGGTGGTGCTTATGCTTGAGCTACAATGTGCATTGCTCTCAACTCTTGTGGCCGTTCTTTCAAATCCTTCTAGATAGGGATACTTTCAATGTCCACAATTTGAGGACCTGTGCTTGCATGGGAGCTCGTTCCTGCAGCCTCTGCCATGTTGAGAGTGATGATCGCTAGTTCTGTGAGAATATATATATATATATACATGTCATTGCAATGGACACAAAATGGACATTTGTCCCCGTTACAACATTAACATGATGAATTGTGATGTGATTAGCGAGTTACTTAGTGCTCGAGTGATTGTGAGTGTGAAGTGTGGTGAGTGGATGAAGCGCCCCTAGGTGCTGCTTGGAGTAGTGCAATGTAGTGTGGATATAGTTAGTATGTGGAGGTGGTTTTACACAGTGGGGTCAGAGGGTTTATTACAAGATTGTAATTGCCAAGCATAGTGTATGGCTATACATTTTGATTGCATGGAGACTTCGGAAGGCTTGACTAGACCGCCAGAACCAATGAGAAGATTGAGACCGATTCAGGTGGCCAAATGTGTAAGGAATCATTACGACGGATTGGGAGAACCTTATGATCACATTGCTGAATTTAAACAAGTTCTAAGAGCGGAACAAGTAGACGACTTCTTTGTGCAGTATGAGTCTTTCGGAATCACCCTCACAGGAACGGCTCTGACTTGGTTCCCGCCATTAGACCCCAACTAATTTGGAAATATGGAGCAATTTTTTCAAGAATTCATTGGGGAATTCACTAAGAGAGGGATTAAACACAATTCTGTGTCTCTAATCCATAGCTTTAAACAACACCCTAATGAAACTGTGAAAACGGCCGCTAGAAGATTCAATCAGCATGTGGATAGGTGCCCAGCTGCAGAAAGGCCCACTCAGCAAAAAATGATTTCATTATTTTTGGATGGACTCACGAATGGAACCCTAAGAACACTAGTTTACGTTAAGAGATTACAAACCCTGAGTGAGTGTCTTCAAGGGTGCATTGACCTAGAAGACAATCTAGCTGAGGATCTCAAGAGCACGCCCAGCCGCACTAAATGAGAGGACTCTCGGAGTACTATTACTTCCAACTCTAGTAATGTGGAGGAATTAGCGGAGCTGGTAGCAAAGAAATTGGGAGTCCAAGGACAGAGAAATTACCAACACCCAGCCTTCAGAGTGCCCATGTTACGAAGATGTAGTCTATGTGGAGGAGATCACCCCACACACATGTGTGTACGAGGAGGAACTGGTATACCTCAGACATATCCTTACAACAGACAACCTCATCAAGGAGCTGCATTATATTGCCACATAGAACAAAAATACACCAACCACACCACGAAAAACTATCCATTCAATAGGCAGGCATGACCTTTACAACCGCCTCAGTACAGGCCATATGGATATCCACCTAGAGAGCCAGGCATAGAGATGCCCAGGTACAATCCCTACCCAACACCAACAGGAGCACCGAGGCCATACGAGCAAGTACCATATCCACCACCCCAACTAGTGTTAGGACCACAACTGTCACAACCACAATAAGTGGTATCGGTAAAGTATGCCCAACCAAAGGAAAACCTAGAAAGAGCCATAGTACCAGCATCACCTATGACCAGTGTGGAATCGGCAAACTCAGGCTATGAGCAATCTCAGGGAGAGTACTATACCTATGACACTAACATGTCTAAGTACGAACAATCCTATGATCCACACTACTATGGATATGAAGGATATGAATATGCCTATGGGCCAGAAGTGGCAACATTAATGTACACTGCACCTAAAGCACAACCACCCGTGAGACCACCCATTAGACCGCTCGTGCCGAGAGGACCATGTTATAGATGCGAAGGATACCATTTTATTAGAGAATGTCCTCGTCCATAGAATCCACCACCACCTAGGACTTGGGAAGGATATTGCAATGATTGTGGAAAGGAACATCTTTTCAGAGATTGGTCTAAGAATCCAACCAAAGTCCAAGAGACTGCACCCATTAATGTAATTGAAGTGATAGAAGCACCGGGAAGTGATAAGGAGTACACCGTACGTTTAAAGGACATTACGAGAGCTCAAACAAAAGAACAAAAAGAAAAACAACCAGATTGGGAACAAGAAAATAATAGGAAGGTAAACCTCAAAAGCCAAATAATAAAAGATTCAAAGGACCCACGTGAGAGTACCCAAAACATAAAAGCTCAAAAATGGAAGGAAATAAGAAAAAAGCTCAAAGATAAATGGATGAAAAACAAGATTCAAGACAATAAGAAACAAACCAGAAGTAAGAAAGAGCATAAAGAACAAGAAATTCGGGAGGAAGTTCCCATTCCACCGCTTATCCAAGAAGCAGAGAGACCAGGATCGATTCTAGCTGGCCCAAAACCGGACGACTTAGACATGTGGCTGAAAGCTTACCAAGCTAGAATTAAGACTGGACCGAATGTGGAACATCACAAAAAACTTTATCCACAAGGAGAATTAGAAAAAGAGAGGCTTGCGGTATGTAGAAAACTTATAGAGGTAGCACAAGCAACCCTAGAAAAGACTATCCCAGCCCTCCCAGAGACAAGAATAGCAGAGGAGAAATACAAGAAGTGTGTCAAAGCCAAGGATAAGGAACTTAGAGGGAAGGATGACAAATGTGAACGAGTGAAAACTCAGGACGAACCTATGTCAACAATACCTGACTTAGAGGATGATTGGCCAAAGGAATTATGGAATAGAATCCGAGAAGAACAATGGAAGAAAAATGGAGAGACTAAGTCTCCCTTTGAGGAATGAGATGTAGAATTTTATCAACCAAATCCCAACATGGAAGAAGTATATGAGGAAGTATCAAGACTAGACAGAAATAGAGAAGAAGCTCAGAGCATTTCAACTTTACCAAATTACATGGGAGAATGCAAAAAGGAATCCATGATAATCCGAGCACCCACAATACATGGAAAAGGAAAGGAAGACTCAAAAAAGAATTCACACAATCTAACGGAACTTAAGAAGGCAAAAGTACAATGCAAACTGAGTGTGGAAGAATTGCTTCGGATTAAACCGCAATTATGGACACAATTAGCAGGTCAAATAGAATTAGGTCAAGATAAGGATGGAAAGGAAACCAAGGAAAAAGAAAATTCATCTAAGATACAAATCCTAGTAGATAAAGTGGGAGAGTGTTTGTTGTTACCCTTTGGAGTTGTCCTCTCCAATCATTTTAGCATAAAGAATCAACAATACATCTTACATTTGTCAATCCGGGAAGTATACAAAGACCACAACCCCTTCTAGATGACGGAATCCAAAGAATAAGAGAAATATGATTGAATTTTTGAGCAATAATGAAGATAAAGAGAATTTTCTAGGGTTTTTATTATCTTGAGCAATACTACATCATTTCCAATGATCTTGGTGCCTAAAGTGTGTTATTTTCTTAGCAAAACACAATTATGAAGTCAAATCTCAAAAATGATACCTGTAACCTTCAGACGAGACAATTGCGATTTTGAGAAAATTGATAATTTCCATCTCCAGCTCTGTTCTTTAGCACTTTCTCACTTAACACTCCAAGAACCACCTCTCTTCATACATATTAATCAGAAATACACAATAGAAGCTTGCAAATTCCATGGATCACACATAAAATAGACAACGAATCTAAGAAAGTACTTGAAAGGAAGAAACATGATTTCTGCAAGGAGAGCTCTTCAAATTACTTGGATAGCACAGATAATACAACCAACCCTTTCAAAATAGAGGAAATTATCTTTTATACATTTCCAAGTGTCCCTTTTCACACTTGATTTTTGGTCCTTTTCCCTTCTAATCTAAAAATATGCTATCAAAGAGCTTCCAAAAATTCAAGAAAAAATACATATGATTCTAATTTACATGAGGAAGACTCTTCCTCATTAAATATTTCTACAATTTTTTGACATTTTACAAATAATTTCCCTTCAAAAAATGCTTCTTCTAACATTCTTCCCCTCCTAGACTTTTTGGCTCCTGACAAAAAATTTCCTGTTGATAGATAGTGAGAGCTTCCTTTACTTCTTTTTTCTTTGATATACCTGTGACAGTAAATCGTGGCTTTTTCTTTCTGTAATGTTTAATTTATTCACCATTTCAAATAATGCTTTTCACCATTTTACAACTGCTTCTGGTTTATCTATCACATCTTTCCTGAGATATTCTGTACATGCTGCTTCGTAGGCTGTAAGTCGAGATTTGGTTACTACTGATAAGTTCCCAAAGGTTTTTGATTCTCTTTCAAAAACTCCATAATCAAATGCATACTCAAAAATCTGATTCTCTTCTTTTCTTTACTGGAATGAATTCTTCCGAAACTCCCTTTCTTTTCTTTTCTGCTCCCCTCATGCTTGGTTGGGCTTCTACTTCTCTTACAGACATAATCCTAGAAGGACTTTTGATTCGTGTCATCAAACTTCTGAAGTATTGGGCTTTTGGAGCCAATTGTAATTGATCCTCCATCCCTAGAACATGATATATAATTCTTGTTAAGAATTGAGCTTCATTCATGTACTTCTTTTGCTCCCAATGTTTGGTTGCTTCCTTCAATTGCTCATGTATGTATGGAGTTACATCCATCACTCCAAAAGGCTTAGTTCTGTCCTTATTATTGAACATGATCAATGTTACTAGTTTGTGTGGCATGGTGTATCTAGGTAGTTTTGGAAAACAGAAGTATTGCAAGAACATTCTGATAGCATACTCCTCATTCTCTTTCCTTTAAAATCAGGAAATTTGGAATATCCTGCATATGTAGCTTTATTTTTCTTGACAAAACTGTTGTCCAACTTAGTTCCCATAGTATAAAACTGAAGGGCTGCCTTGATATGCTCTGCTTTTATAGTAATGTTCACTCCCTGGTTTTCTTTGTTCTTGACAGTACACCTGAAATATGCCTCATTGCCCTTCCCAACTTCTAGCAAATTGTTCATCACCTGTGCCACTCTTTCAAAGTCTATGAAGAATAAGGGTTCATCCAACAACCTGTGTATTCCTACTGCTTTCCATCTTTTGTAATTGACAGCAATTTTTTGGAATTTGTGAAATTCATGGCACAACATGGTGTACTTGTAACCTCCAAATCCTACAGTAAATATGTGCTGACCAATGATACCCAAAGTTTCCTTGAGCTCCTTGACTACCTTCTCTACTTCTGGAACTGCTCTTCATCAGAATCCAGATCCACCTCCTCTACTGCAGCTTCACTATCCAAGAACCAATGTCCTCTAGACAGAGTGACTGAGTCTGCTTTGAAATCATGGATTGGTAGTTCCTTGGGATTCACCATTCTGAAGAAAATATAGCATCACACAAAAGAAAAACTCCACCCACATGAGTCTTAAGAAACATAAATAAAATCACATTAATCTTGAGATGTAATGAAAATGAATGAAAAACAAGACTTAGAGAATTCCTGACTTTCCTATTTGTATCACAGATAAAAACTCAATTGAAGTGATCAAAACGTGTGTAGCAAGATGTCTAGTGCTCTCTTTTCTTCTGTTAGCTTTTATAAAGAAAGGAAATATTTGAAAAAAAATAAGAAATTGGAAAAAAATAGAATAAATAAAAAACAAAAAATAGACACCTGCTACAATACCATCTATATCTTGCTTGTGTTGTATAACTTATATAATTAAAAAGAATTATAAAAGACAAATGGATAATTTTTTTCTCTCTCTCTTTTTTAATAATAATAATATTTTTTCTTCTTTTCTCTTCTTTTCTCTTTCTTTTTTTTTTTTAATAATTTCCTCCACTTCCTTTCTTCCCCTCCTATTTCTCTTCTTAGAAAAAGGATAAGGTAGAAAAAATTGAAATAATTTCCAAGATGTCATAATTTCTTCTCTGTAACACTTTGATTTTCTTATCAAAAATCCTAATTGTATATCAGATACTCATGTTCTTTTTCCATTGAATCAAATCTAATTTTTTTACCCAATAATATTTGATCCTTGTTGACCCTGTTCTAGGGATAAACCCATCTTCTTTTGATAGGCTGCTCTTGAAAATTTTTTGGCTTCCATATCCATTTAGTTCTGGGAACTTGTTTTGATGAGCAGTGCTTGTGTGTACTTTGTTTCCACATTCTTCTTGTTCTGATGCCTTGATGCTTCTGACTATTCCATAGTTGCCACCTTTCTTCTGTCTCTTCACCATCTTTTGTTCCTTCAATTTTCTCCTGGTTTTGATTGAATGAAGCTTGATCATAAAGTGGTTGTATTGGTAATGCATGTGTAGCTTCTAATGAAAAAGTAAATCCTTCCAGGTCTGAGTCATGAATATCCTGTTGTTGATCTTCCTGTTCTTCATTACTCCACAAAAGCATTAAAAAACTTTTGTCATTTACTGTCAACTTAAGCTTCATTTTTTCAAAATCCAAAATTACTTTACCTTGCTTTAGCCATGGTTGTCCCAAAATCAATTTCTCAGTCATCATGTGATCTGGCCATTCTTCACAATCTATTCTCATATATTCTTCATTGAACTTAATTTTAATAGAAGGTGAAGACATACTTTGTGGTATCCGTCGTTCTAAGGTTTTGATAAATGTTTTGCTTTCAGTCCTTTTTAGGTTAAACTTATCCAACAAAGCTGAACTGATCAAATTTTCTTGTGCACCTGAATCTATCAAAACTTTGATTATTTCATCCTGAAAATTCATTGTTATAGCAGGCAAATGTTCTCTTTCTCTTAGAGGTGTTTCACACAAAAGGACTTCTCTAAGATCTTTGGTTTTTCTTATCCTTTCCTTTGCCTCTTGTTGAGCCTCCTTTCTAATGTGTTCCTCTTCTTTTTTCCTATTTTGAGCTTGATGTATTCTTCTCCATTCAGAAACAGTTCATGGAAGATCATACCTTTTTACTCTACATCCACTTATGAAATTTGGCATGATTTCTCCATCTATATTAGCTAGTTGGATAGCTCCACTGTTACTTATTTGATGGATAATATAAGGCCCATGTCCTTTTTTCTGAAATTTTTTTGATGTTCTTTTATTGTGTATGCCAAAACTAGATGTCCTTCTTGTAAGTCCTTCTCTTTAATATGAACATCATAATAAGCTTTTTGCCTTTTCTTGTCTGCATATATGCTCATAATTGCTTGAAGTCTAGAGGCTTCTAGTTTTTCGAGTTCCGTCACTCTCTCAGATAACTCATGTCTAGTCCACTTGTATTGACTACCTACCCTTAGTGTTGGAATAAGGAATTCTATAGGCAGAACTGTATTTTGTCCATATACCAGGTTAAATGGTGTGGTTCCTAGTGCAGTTTTGTATGCCACTCATAAGACATGATTAAGTTGTAAATCCCAATCATTCCTATTTGTGTTTACCAATTTTGACAATACAGTGCAAAGTACTTTATTAGTACTTTCTGCTAATCCATTAGCTTGTGGGTGATATGGGGCTGATTTTCTATGACTGATCATGAAATACTCAGTTATGTTCTCTATGATTTGGTTCAAAAAATGAGTTCCCCTATCAATTACTAATTCAATTGGTAATCCAAATTTGGTAATGATATATTCATAGAGAAATCTGGTAGTGGTCTGAGCATCATTCCTTTTCGTAGCCTTGGCCTCTGCCCATTTAGTCAGGTAATCTGTGGCTACTAGTATGTATTCAGCATGGGACTGTTTTACTGGAGGATGTATGGGTCCAATGAAATCCAACCCCCATTTACTAAATGCTCTTGCTGAAATCAGTGGTGCTAGTGGCATATTGTCTCTTTTATTTGGTTGACTCACCCTCTCACAAATGTCACATCTTTTCACATATGTTCTTGCAGCAGGAAATAGAGTTGGCCACCAATAACCAAAGTATAATATGAGTTTAGCAGTCCTATCACTTGAAAAATGTCCCCCTGCCACTCCAGAATGTGCCATTTCTAGTACTTCCACATATTTATCTCAGGAACACAAATTCTTAGATATCCATCCATCCATTTTTTGTATAATTGTTCTCCTATCAGTTGATATTCTTTAGAAATCATTTGTAGATTCTTTGAGTTTGCACTATCTCTTTCTGGCTTTCCTTTCTTATTTCTTTTCAACTCCTCAATTATGTTTGCACTCCAATCTGGATTTTTTCTGAAACCAGTATAAGGTTATAACTTCTGAATTTCTCAAGGATTGGCATTTCTAGCAGTTGGAAATATACTTTTTTACATCTTGAATCTTATAATAAAATTTCTACTTTGTAATACCATATGTGTGTTGTTTCCAAATGTTCTGCAGGGTCCTATGGTTAGCAACGGTACTAAAGTCATGGCCCATTTAGGAATACTTTCTACTTTGAACAAATATGTATCTGGCAAGTCATCATCTAAAGGTGAACTTGACTCTTTGGCCTGGATTCTAGACAAATGGTCTGCTCTCAAATGAGTCTTTCCTTGTCTGACCACTACCTCAAACTCAAACTCCATCAGTAGAAGAAACCACCTGACTATCCTTCCAATGTGACAAGGTTTGTTTACTAAGTAGAGTAAAGCTTGGTGATCCACAAAAAATTTAAAGTTGTTGGCCAAAAGGTAATGTCTATATTTTTTCACAGCAAATATCATTCCCAAACCTTCCCTCTCAGTGGTTGTGTAATTTTTCTTTGTTGAATTCAGTTGCCTACTAGCATAAGCAACAAGGAAGTCTAATTTGCTCCCTTCTGTTGGTTGTGCTAACACACATCCCAAAGCATAATTTGAAGCATCCAGATGGACATGGAAAATTTTATCCCACTGTGGTGTTTTTAGAATTGGTGCTATTACCAAACAAGTTTTTAGAGTCTCAAAAGCCTGGTCACACTCTTTGGTCCACTCAAATTTTGTAATTAAAGCATACAAAGGTTTTGCCATGTCAGCAAACTTGTGTACAACTTTTCTATAATACCCGCAATGTCCCATGAAAGTTTGAAGTTCCTTTACATTTGTTGGCTTTGGAAGTTCCACTATGGCCTTAATTTTCCTTTCATCAGTTGAAATTCCATTTTTGGAGACTATGTGACCTAACATTCTCCCTTGTCTTACAAAGAACACACACTTCTCTGGATTCAAACATACTCTGTATGTTCTACATTTCCTGAATATATTTTCTAAATCTTCCAAATGATCCTGTCTTTTTAATGAAAAAGTACAAAGATCATCCACATAAATTTCCATTATATTCCTCAGGAATTCTTTGAAGATATGACACATCAATCTTTGAAAAGTTGTTGGGGCATTAGTTAACCCAAAGGGCATAACCCTAAAAGCATAAATTCCCCATTCTGTGGAAAAGGCAGTTTTATGTTGGTCTTCCAAAGCTATGGGTACCTGATTGTATCCTGAAAAACCATCCAAAAAACTATAGACTTCCTTCCCTGCAACTCCTTCTAAAAGATGGTCTGTTATAGGCAATGGATAGCTATCTCTTATAGTTGTAGCATTCACTTTTTTCAAGTTAATGCATACCCTAAGTTTCCCATTCTTCTTTGGTACTACAACTATAGGAGATATCCATTCTGTTTTACTCAATCTCATAGATGAAATTGGCAGCCAGCAGCTTGTCAAATTCTTCCTTTATTTTGGCAGAGTATTTATCATTGAATGTGTAATGTCTTTGTTTGCTAGGCTTTGCATCACGTGTAATAGGAATCTTATGCTCACAGATTTTAGGGTCAATTCCTTTCAAATCCTTGTAGCTGTAAGCAAACACATCCCTATAGTTTTTGGCCAAATTTCTTAATGCTTCCTCCTCTTGATTTTTCATGTCATCAGCTATTACAATATGTCTTTCTTCCCCCTCTTCTTGGGTGATCATTACCTTCTTAGTTTGTTCCTCATTGTCATATGCCTCCCCTCTTTTCTTTTCTCTCTTTGGTTTCATTTTTAGAAGTAGTCTATCTTCTACTTCATAAGTCTTGAAATTTGCAGGTACATCAAATTGTTGATTCTTGTTTGTCATTTTCTCATTTTTTTCATCCTCTTGGTCATTTTCTATTTCCTTGTGTTTGTTTTTTCTATATTTGCCTGAGATTTTATCTTTTATTGCATCTGTAGCTTTTACCTCTTCCAAATATTGTGTTTTACCATTTTTCAATATCATTTCTTCTTCCTGGTCCTCTTCTGTTTTGATACCTTTATCATTTGTATTCGTATGTGAAAGACATCATATCCTTCTTCATTTTGGAATTTCACTCCCACATACTCATCATTGGCTAGATCCATGGTAGCCAAAATCTGGTTCCAACCATAAGGCTCAAATTCTTCATCTTTGAATTTTTGTGGTATATAGCTCTCATCCTATAATTTTCTCCCTTCTACACAATCTTCTTTTCTTAATCTTATTTTTCTATTTGTAAGGTTTCTTATCACATTGCACTTCCATATTGATGATTCTGTTTCATTCTGATATTCAATCTCCGATTCTTCACTTAAATCTTGATTTTGATGTATTTTGAACCATTCTTGAGGCGACATGTCACAATATTGACCATTTCTTAGATTCACTCTGGTTATCCTTCCTTTGCTCTGAAGATATAGGCAATCATTACCCCAATCTTGCACAATTTGCATTTGTCTCATGAATGGTCTTCCTAGGATGATTTCATAAGAAGTGGATTGTGGAAATTCAACTATGGCAAAAGTATGCTCTATTTCTATGCACATATTTCCACAATCACCTTTTCCCATATTCCTAGGGGTTTTTCTATGTGTCCATCTGCAAGTTGTAATCTCATTTTAGTGGGTATTAATTCATTTTTTCCCCATCTTTCCCAAGTTTTTTTAGTCATGATGGCCACACCTGATCCACTATCCAATATAGCTTTGGCATGATTTTTACCAAAGTGTATTCTTAGAGTTGAGTTTCCTTCTTCTCCTTCACAATATCCTCCTATTTTATCAATAGGAATGTACAACAACTCCTCCAATTCTTGTTGCTGTGGATCAAAATTCTCTGGTTTTGCTTCCCACTTTTTCATGTTGTGTTGCAAGTGAGGATTTTGTTTTACCAATTCTTCCATTGTGGTGTGGTATAAAATTGTACATTGCTTGTCTATATTGATTTGGAAGGTTATTTGTACATTATCTTCCAGATCAAGAGTTTTACTTGTTTCTGTTGCATTTGCTTCCCCAATTGTTGTTGGACAATTGTCAGGTTCCCTCATTTTAAGTTGTGTTTCTTGTATGATTTGTTTGCATCTTTGCATTCTTTCATGCTCTAAATCTGGCATAGGGTAAGCCTTTACATGGTCTGTGAGATTTGGTCCCTCTTGAATTCTTCCCTTATATGCTCTTATCAAAGTTTCCAAACTTTGTGAATTTTTTGCCTCTTGCTGAGTTGGTTTATTCTGAGGTTGACTATTGTTTGACTATTCTATAATCTCTTCTTCCAAAATTTTTCCATTTCTCATTTTTTTCTCCCATCTCCCTTTTTGTCTATTTTTCTTCTCCTTTGGAAATGAATTCTTCTTTTGTTCCTTAGTTGTTTCTTGTTGTTTAGCTTGTGCTCTTGTTATAGCATTTATATTTACTTGATCTTGGTCACTCAATTCTTCTTGCTCCATTATGTTGACTGTTTTTAATGGTATGTTATTAGATGTGTTCTGTTGTTTTTGAGGATTTCTTGGACAATCCTTTATTAGGTGTTCCCTGCCACAATCCTTGCAATAAGCTCCTTCTATCCTTAGTGTAGGAGGTTGTGGGCAGTCTCTAATGAAATGTTGCCCTCCACATCTATAACAAGTTATTTTTTGACTCCCTTTAAACTGAGGTTTCTGATTGGACATGTAATTATTGGTTATGTACATGAATGTAGTTGTATCCATTTCAATTCTCCCATTTCCCAAGTCTAGGGCTTGCAGTTCTGATTCTCTCAGCTCATATCCTTCCCACTCTTCTTGATATCTTTCATTCCAATGATAATCTCTCTCTATGCTGATCTAAGTCTTGAGCTTTCTTCTTCTATTGGTGTGTATTTGACTGGTACCACATTTGTTGGTAATGGTGGTTGTTGCCCAAGTACAGGTCTTGGTTGTTCCACAAATCCAGATTCTCTTTGTAAATTATGTTGGTTCACATATTCTCTTTCCTTAATGGGTTGTTTATTGTAGAAGCATTCTTCTCTGGTATGATGTGTCCATTTTCTTTCCAATGTACAGTATTTGAGTGTTTTCCTATCTTGCAAATGTTGTGGTTTTTGATATGGACATTGTTGTACCAAATGCTTTTCTCCACAATTATAGCATTTCTTATTTGTAGCTAACCTGGTGTTTATCAGGTTTGTCTTGGTGTTAACTTCTAGGGCTTTGGCAATTGCCTGTGCTAATTCTTCAGCTGGTGGGATTTTATCTTCATTTGTTCTTGGTTGATCAAATGCTAATAGATCTTGTTCCCGGTTATCCACTAAGTCTATTGCTTCCTTAACACATGCTCCTAGGTCTGGGCACCTTCTATAATACACCAAGGTTCTTAATTGGGCACTTCTCAATCCTTCTATGAATAGAGATACTTGTCTTGCCATGGAGGGTACTTCTTCTTTGGGACATCTGTCAATGTATTGCTTGAATCTCCTAGCTGCCTCTCTGACATTTTCATCTTTTTGCTCTTTAAAGCTATGTATCAAGGTAGTTGTACTATGTTTTATTCCAGTTTTTGAGAATTTCCCTATGAAGGCTTCTAGGAAAGATTCAATATCCAGATACATTTCCTTTCTCAAGGGAATGAACCAAGATAGTGCAGGTCCAGTTAGGGTTAGACCAAATGCTTCAAATTGCACTTTATTATCCTCAACTTCTTCTGCTCTAATTAATTGTCTAAATTCTGCAGCATGAGCATGAGGACCAGAATATCCTTCATATTGAGTCTTCATGCATTTGGCTACCTAATAGGGCCTAAGCATTCTTCCCTGATTCTGCCACTGATGTCTCCTTCTAAATGGAAAATCATTAAGTCCTTCTGCTTCTCTTTCAAAAGGGTTTGGGGAAGTATGTATTCTCCTACCTTGTTGTTGTTCACTATTATTGTGAGTTTCATGTTGTCTTGGCAAGTCTAGTTGCCCTAGGTTTTGTTCCCAAGGTCTCTTATCTGCACATTGCCCTAAGTCATTAGAATTTTCTGGGTCCTATGAGAAGATGTATACACATCCCTGTCTATCCTCATATCTGCCATCCTTGAATTGTGCTACTAGTGTTATATTCAGGGGCACTTCTAAGTTTCTCAATCTAATGACAAAATTATGCATTCCATCCTGATATACATAGGTTCCAAACCTATTTGTATACATATATTTAAGAATATTTCTTTAATCAACAGTTTCAGAAGATTCATTGGTTTCATTTAAATTTTCCATATTATTTTCTTGCCCAAAATCTTTTTCTTGTAGTTCTCCTATCACTGGTTCTATCTTCTTCCTTCCTAGATCTTGTTTAGGAGGTGTGTACAATTTATTACCAGATCTAAGAATCATTCAACTTACTCACAATCTTTTGAAGAAAATTGTGTTTTTCACGATTTTGTGGAGAGAATCGTGTTTTTCATGATTCTGTGGTGAGAATCGTGTTTTCACGATTCTGTGGAGAGAATCATGTTTTCCCACGATTCTGTGGAGAGAATTGTGTTTTTCATGATTCTGTGGAGAGAATCATGTTTTTCACGATTCTGTGGAGAGAATCCTGTTTTGCCACGATTCTGTGGAGAGAATTGTGTTTTTCACGATTCTGTGGTGAGAATCGTGTCTTTCACGATTCTGTGGAGAGAATCGTGTTTTTCACGATTCTGTGGAGAGAATCGTGTTTTTCACGATTCTGTGGTGAGAATAGTGTCTTTCACGATTCTATGGAGAGAATCGTGTTTTTTCACGATTTTGTGGTGAGAATCGTGTCTTTCACGATTCTTGTTTTTCACGATTCTGTGGTCAAAATCGTGTCTTTCACGATTCTGTGGAGAGAATCGTGTTTTTCACGATTTTGTTCCCAGACAATCGTGATTGCTCACAATCGTTAGAAACACGATTTTCTTATGAAAATCGTGCTCTGGGAATCGCGATTTTGTGTTTTATTTCAGAGAATCGCGATTTTGTGTTTGACTACAGAATCGCGATTCTATGCAGATTTGAAAATTTTTGAAGTTCTTAATTTTTAAGTTTTTATTTCTCCAAAAGAATCGCCTTGTTAAAATTTAACATGCAATAAAAGAATTTTAACAAAATTATTATTTTTTCTCAGTAAAACTCAAAAGTCTAAAAGTTGCGATTCCATGATTTTACTATTTTCTGAGTTTTTTATGTTCTAATCATCATATGAGAACTTGAAATAATGCAAAAAATTATTGGGAATTCCTTACCTTGCTTGCTTGATCAAAAAATATCCAAAAGCTTTGTGGTTGCAGGAAATTGCGATTCTGTCACTCTCTCTTTCTCTCTCTCCCTCACTCAAATGAGCTTTATTCTGAGATTCCAAGGTTTTATAGACTTCACACAATCGCGATTTAGTGCAATTTTCTCAAGATTTTCACTTTTTACTTGTTCAATTTTTATTCTTCAACAATTTTATGGTTTTAATTCACAATTCCTAACTTTTCATCACAAGTCACTCCCTTTATCCCACTCGTGAAAATCGCGATTCTGTACCTAATTTTCAATTTACTCACTTGATGCTCAATTCTCACTAATATTTTGAAATTTGATTTTCTTACTCACCCACTTTATGAAAATCTCTTACAACCTCTTACCTCAATACCCAAATGTGCAAAAAATATTCAAGTTCTTTTCCTTACAGAAAATCGCAATCCTGTGCAGAGAGTCGTGTTTTTTCTGAACTTCCTGTTTTTGCAGTTTTTTTATTTTTCTTTCCACTTAGTCTTCTTGAAGATTCTTCACCAACTCCAAATCACTTGTCACCTGCAATTATACACCATCAAACTCATAAGAAACATATTTTATTGAGAAATTGAAACAACTTTCAATCTATATTTTATTTTTTCTCAATTTTGAGAATTCTTTTCTATTTTTTCTTCTCCACTTTTAAGAACAATACTCCAGTCCAACTCTTTTTAGAAAAAAAAAATTGTTTGAATTTTTTGATGGATTTTATGAATTTTTTTAGTATTTTACCCTAAATCAAGGTAAACACTTATTTTAGGGTTTTCTTGTTTAGAGGTCCATTGACCTTTGGGTTCCTGATTGGTTATACTCTTTTATACTTGCAATTTAATCATTTTATGAACAAAGCTTCCCAAAGAAAAATGTGCTAAGAAGTGCAATTATCCATTCATGCAAAGATAAACTCAAACATTCTTCTTTTTAAGATGCAAATAAATCTTTTCTCAAGATTGTTGCTTTGCCTTTAGCTAAAAAAATGGATCTTATCTATTTGCATCTAGCTACTCTACTTGACTTTCCTCAATGCAATCATGTCATCTTTCCCAAGATCAACAATTTTGCTTGGTACTTAGGTCAAAAAGCACTCTATAAATGCAAAGATACTCACATTTTACCTTGTCCTCAACTATCTTGATTCAATTTTTCTCACACCTGCACTTTACCTAAAAAATGATATGAGCAACTATCAATTTGCAAGAATTTCACCACTTCTTTATCTCAAAAGGCTATCTCTTGCTTTCTTTTCCCAAAAGAAAAACAAAGAAACCTAACTTTTCATATTTCCTTTTCTTGATTATAGAGTATTACCTTTTCAATGTGTTCAATACCATCATCAATGGAAGATCCAGCAAGGTCCAACTTCAATGAAGCTTTTCCTTTACTTCCCCGGCAACGGTGCCAAAAAATGTTTGTTGTTACCCTTTGGAGTTGTCCTCTCCAATCATTTTAGCATAAAGAATCAACAATACATCTTACATTTGTCAATCAGGAAAGCATACAAAGACCACAGCCCCTTCTAGATGATGGAATCCAAAGAATAAGAGAAATATGACTGAATTTCTGAGAAATAATGAAGATGAAGAGAATTTTCTAGGGTTTTGATTATCTTGAGCAATACTACATTTCCAATGATCTTGGTGCTTAAAGTGTGTTATTTGTGTTACCCTTTGGAGTTGTCCTCTCCAATCATTTTAGCATAAAGAATCAACAATACATCTTACATTTGTCAATCTGGGAAGTATACAAAGACCACAACCCCTTCTAGATGATGGAATCCAAAGAATAAGAGAAATATGACTGAATTTCTGAGAAATAATGAAGATGAAGAGAATTTTTTAGGGTTTTGATTATCTTGAGCAATACTACATCATTTCCAATGATCTTGGTGCCTAAAGTGTGTTATTTTCTTAGCAGAACACAATTATGAAGTCAAATCTCAAAAATGATACCTGTAACCTTGAGACGAGACAATCGCGATTCTGTGAAAATTGACAATTTCCATCTCTAGCTCTGTTCTTCAGCACTTTCTCACTTAACACTCCAAGAACCACCTCTCTTCATACATATTAATCAGAAATACACAATAGAAGCTTGCAAATTCCATGGATCACACATAAAATAGACTCAACAAATCTAAGAAAGTACTTGAAAGGAAGAAACACGATTTCTGCAAGGAGAGCTCTTCAAATTACTTGGATAACACAAATAATACAACCAACCCTTTCAAAATAGAGGAAATTATCTTTTATACATTTCCAAGTGTCCCTTTTCACACTTGGTTTTTGGTCCTTTTCCCTTCTAATATAAAATATGCTATCAAAGAGCTTTCAAAAATTTTAGAAAAAATACATATGATTCTAATTTTTATGAGGAAGACTCTTCCTCATTTTTACATCATTTGCATAAATATTTCTACAGTTTTTTGACATTTTACAAACAATTTCCCTTCAAAAAATGCTTCTTCTAACAGAGAGTTTAGTGAAGGAGACGAAGGTAATACATGTCTACCTGTCACTTACAATGGGTACATGACCAAGGCTATATTGGACACAGGAGGAGGATTAGGAATTGCCACCAAGGAGGTTTGGGAGAAATGGGGAAAGCCTGCCTTACGGCCCACACGCATGAAGCTCTAATTAGCAGACGGTCATGTGGAGAAACCCTTAGGAGTATGGAAAGAATCAAATTAACCACCTGTGGAGTTGAATTTGAACACACATTAGCCATTTGTAAGTTCGAAAAGGCTAGCAATTACGAAATGATATTAGGACGACCTTTCATGAGACAAATGCGGGTAGTGCAAGACTGGGGAAGAGATTCATTATACCTGCAACATCAAGGAAACACTACCAAGATAAACTTGCATACATTTGCATATCGAGATGTCCCCCCACTACAATGGAACCCCATACACAAGGATGAAGATGACTTATCTATTCATAGCGCTGGATCAAGTGATCAATCATGGATGCACGAGGACGCGCAATTATGGATGTGTAAAGAAGCCAAGAAAGAGGATAACAAAAGACAGCTGTGGTGTTGGCATACAAAGCAACGGAGGAGTCATGCACAATACGGCAACAAGGCCCAATCATTTTTTCCCATGGACCATTCACAACTCAAGTGATTTTAATCACTACACAAACATTGTAAATTCCGTTTTTGGTAGAATAGACTCCATTTTGTGCAAGCCGAGGAGTCCTCAAGCTTGAGGAGTATTAGAACTAGCTACATATCAATTTTCATAATTTTTAGACTCTGTTTGAGCCCTCAAATAGGCTCTAGAACCTAATTTTTAACTACGCCGGACACTAGGTCTGGACAAGACCAAAGCTAGCTAGAAAACTATAAAAAGAGCTAGAGAGCTCATTTTTGGGGGTGGATTGTTTGTGAATTGAGCTTATGTAAGAGACTTTTTGACTAATGCAAAGAACTCCATTGTTCCTCTCCTTGTTCTTGCCTTGTGTGCGCGTGTGTGTGTATGTGTGTGCATGCTTGTGTGCTTCTCACTCACACACTTGTGCCTTCACTTGCTCATAGTCTTCATACTAGTCCTCACGTCTCCACGGATTGACAATTATGAGGTGAATCTTCTCACGTTGGTACTCACCATTGTGCTAGAGTGACACCAAATTTGGCGCCGTTGCCGGGGAGAGAGCTTCGAGGACGAGCGTGTGATGGTAAGACGTCGAGTTGAGACATTGGAGTTATAGGTAATATCCTTCCTTCTCTTTATTTTTCTTCATTTCTTCTTTACTTTCGCATCACCATCATCATCCCCACCATCTCCATCTCCACAAAAAAAATTTCAGTTTTTTTAGTCATATTACACTCCCCACCTCATTTCCCTCATTTCATTGTGAGAGAGAGCGAGAGAGAGCTTGCATGCTATCTGTTTTTGGTGTGTTTTTGAGCTTTTGTTGCAGGAACTAGCTGTACCACCTTCTCCAGCAGTGTGTGCAGGTACGACAGACTCTGCACAGGTTCCGGGACGACGACCTCTGTCTGTCGCGACAGACAGAAAAACTTAATATTTTGTGAATGCGTGTTTGGCACGGTAACCTACACCATTAGAGCACTCTAAATCACTAGAAGTTTCTCAAAAATTTGCGTTTTTTCAGTCTATCGCGACAGACACCGTCTATCGCGACAGACACCGTCTATCGCGACAGACAGAGACCCACGATAGACACCGTCTATCGCGACAGACACCGTCCATCGCGACAGACACCGTCTATCGCGACCCGTCTATCGCGACAGACACCGTCTATCGCGACAGACCAAATCACGACAGACGACAGACACCGTCTATCGCGACAGACAGAGACCCACGATAGACACCGTCTATCGCGACAGACACCGTCTATCGCGACAGACCAAATCACGACAGACGACAGACACCGTCTATCACGACAGACAGAGACCCACGATAGACACAGTCTATCGCGACAGACCACCCTATCGCGACAGACACCGTCTACCGTGACAGACAGACATTTTCGGCAAAAATTAAGGGGTAAATTTTTTGGAAATTTAGGCTAAATTTGGGCATATTTGCACTCTCAAAGACTCATACACTTGCAAAGGCCTTAGAAAAATGCATTAAAACCCCTGAAAGGTTCTGTTTGTCTAGTTACCCCCCTAAACCCTGAACGGCCATAACTTTTTCATACGAAGTCCATTTTTTGAGCTCTTGGGCTTGTCGGAAAGCTCGTGGCATATACTACGCGCCCTCAACTGTTTTTTATAAGAATAATGCGTTGCTTTTCAGATAGGATATTTTGAAGTTGGCACACTGAGGGGTAGGAACACCAAGGGAGCTCAAGAGGAAATTTTTAGCAATACAACAGGGGGAACAAGGGTCATTAAAAAAGTGTCTGAAATAAATTGTCCGTCAATTGAAAGGTCAACTTGGAGCTAATCTTGGGACTGATGCAGGTTTATTGAGAAGCAATTGAGAGCGTCCAAGCAAGGGTTTTGCGCAAGCTTGAGAATCAATTTCTCGAGCACTAAAGAGCAAGGATCAGCAAGAAAGGTCGGAATACTCTCAACTCCCCTTCGTCAATTCCTAGCATAGGCTAAGAACGATTAGCAGTTGGAGTAAGACAAGGCGACGATAGGCAATTATCAAGTTGAAGCACACCTAAACTTTCAAGTCAAGCTAAGGACATAATCTTTGTATTGTCGAGAACTTTAAAGGAAAAGAACTTAACGTGGAACGAACAACTGTAAGTGCGAAATTACACTCAAATATACCTTACGGCGTGATATCAGACAAGAATTTTTACAACGGGAATCAACTAAAAAGAATCGAGTAACTGATACAAAGGACTCTGCAACGAGGTTGTACTTGGGCAAAATTGGGCTATTCAGCTAGGCATATGAACCTTAGATCCGGACGACATCTACTAAGGGAGAGACAAAGCCTTAGATCTTCAGAGGCTAGTGTTAACCACACTGCTAGGTCTTGGGCCCAGCAGTTGAGCCACCACTCATACTATCCTAGCTCTGAGACCAGTGAGTCAGAGATGTCTCAAGGTATGGACAGACCTGCGGGAAGTTCTGGAGTGCCTTACTTGCACAGGGTAGAAGGCCCTTACAAAACGCAGTTGGAATACCTCAGGACCAACCGATTAGGTGCCAGCATCTATGAGGACGGCCTAGGAAGATCTGTGGTACAGATTAAGAATCCTCATCAATCCATTGGACTAGAGCACCCAGCTGTCAAATTTGAAAACGGAACATACTTGGACAAAGAAGGAACCATATATGTAGTCACCAGTCACCCAGATAGGACGGATGAGTTTGGAAATGTGATCTCAGAAGCGGACTTAGGGGACTTAGAGCAAGGAAACATGGGTATAGAACCTCGGACCCCTCGAGGGAAATCTGTTCTTACGAGGATTATCACACCAGAGTGGATTCCCCAAGATAATAAGAGCATAGATCTTCTTCTGAACCGAGAAACTGAAGAAGCCTTTTGGAGATATAAATCTGATCGGCCATTTGATGTAGGAACAATCATGATCTATGAGCTTAAGGATCCTGATAGCCTAGGCAGAGTGACCTACTTAGATCACGCCTCAGAAAGGATCTTCGTGGTGACAGAAAATGATAAGCATGCTTACACTTGGAAAGGTGAAATCATTTTCCCCCAACCAAGATCACATGTGTCCTACGGTCACCCTGGAGCGGGAACATCCCAAGCTCATGGAACTCAAAGAGACAGAAGTAGAGATAGGCCAGAAGTAAGTTTTGCCAACTCAGGGGGCAGAGAAAGAACGAGGACGGAAACGAATAGAGTAGAACCTGGGACACTTAGAGCTCACAGGAATCAAAGAAATGCGGATGAGTTCCCTCTACCACGACCTAGAGAGCACACAAGGACTTTGAGACCAACTCAGCTAGTTAAGTCCATGAAAAATTACTTTGATGGCACAGGAGACCCATACGATCATGTGGCAGAGTTTAGGCAAGTCTTGAGAGCAGAACAAGTGGAGGATCTATTCACACAATATAATGCCTTTGGTCTAACCCTTAGGAACACAGCCCTTACGTGGTTCCAACCATTGAATGAGAGACAATTTAGGAGCATAGACCAACTCCTGGAGGCTTTCGTTATTGAATTCTCTAAGAGTGGCATAAGACATAATACCTCCTCATTGATTCACAGCTTCAAGCAAACCCCTCAAGAGACCGTGAGACTTGCAGGACGAAGATTTAGGCAATATCTTGAAAGATGCCCTATTACGGAGCTCCCCACACCAGCTAAGCAAGTGGCTTTATTCTTAGATGGATTGCTGAGTACAAAGTTAAGATCCTATGTGTACTTGAAGGACCCTAGGACCATAGAAGAGTGTGTACGCATGTGCATTGACATCGAGGATAACCTAGGGGAGGAATTAGAGCTTTCCAAGATATACAAAGATTCAAATAGTGCCTCTAGCCTCTCTTCCACGCAATCCACAGCAATTGAGGAGCTGGCAGAGAAAGTAGCTCAGAAATTAGGTGTCACTGGTAAACAGATCCCAAGGTTTGCCTCTGTGAAGAAATGCTACACTTGTGGTGGCGACCACATGGCGAATGTATGTCCCATTATGGCTCAACCCCAAGTAAATCCTAGTAGCCAGTGCTGCACCATAGAACGGAGGTACACCAATCACACCGCACAAGATTGCCCCTACAATAAGCAAACAGTCAGGCAAACTTACCCTCAACCCTATCCACCGCAGGGAAGATACCAGAACCAGTACCCTCCACAACCATATGGCAGGCCACAGCAACCTTATCAGCAACCATACCAAAACCAACAAAGGCCTCAGCCTGTGTTAGCCCAACAACCTCCAGCTCCATCCAACGTGATCCGGGTAAAGTATACAGCTGCAGAAGAAAACCTGAATAGAGCTATAGTCCCCGTAACACCATTGCTTTCAGAAAGTGACCCCAGCGACCATAGCTTCGATTCTACACATGTTGATAGTCCCCAGGCATACTACATGCAGTCTCCTGAACATGGTGAGTCTTACTATAGTGAAGAGCCAAATGAACCTAGTTGGGAATCAGATTACACAAATGTCATGTATGCAAACCCCAACCCCAGACCCCAACCTAGGCAGGTAAGACCCCCATTCCCTAGAGGACCTTGCTACCGATGTCAGGGTGATCATCTCATTCGTGACTGTCCCTTGCCTCCACCTACACAACCCCAGTCAGTAACGATCCAAGGTTATTGCCAAGAGTGTGGGAAAGAGCATCTCTTACGAGATTGCCCTAAAAATCCTAATAATATGCCAAAAATCACTCCTATAAATGTTATTGGGTTGGTTGTAGACTCCACAGGGAGTGTGACTTCCACTGCGCCGGTGCAAGTGGTCACAAGAGCTCAAGCTTTGCAACAAAACCAAACTGTAGGCCAGGAAAAGAGCCCAGAAGTTAGTGAAACCGAGAGCATGACAAAGAAAAGAACTAGAGCTTGGAGAGATAGTCGTGAAAGAATGAAAAGGCAATGGGCAAAGAAGATGAGTGAACTAGAGGAAAGTCTACGAGAAACCAAGGCCAAAATCTTAGAGATCACATCTCAACCGCACTCTCACACATTCCCACCGCTACCATCCCCATCACCCTTCATCCCTCCACCCTCTAATACACCCCACGTAACCCACCCACCACCCCAAACAGGATCAGTATTAGCTGATCCCACTCCTGAAGACATAGACATGATGCTTAAAGCATATCAGGCCAGAATCCAAGAAGGGCCAAACGTCACGGATCATGACAAGTGCTATCCCAGAGCTGACCTAGAGATAGAAAGAACCAAGCTGTGCGCGAAAATGGTCGCATTGGCTCAGACTATGTTTGAAGCCAGTCGCCTTTTCAATTACTCGGGCTCAGCCAAGACGCAATTACATTTGGATGGATTCCTAGAGAAGTTAGAGGGAATAATTGCAAGATCTGCCAAGGAAGAAAAAAATCAAGAAAAAGATAAAGCAAGCAAAAACATGAACCATCCCCATCGGAAGTTTATGTGGCCAATTCCACTGAACCAGACAACTTCCCCTCCTTAGAAAGAATAGAGAGGCTAATTGCACAATCAGAAAAGGAACCTGCCCCTCAAAGAAAGGGAAGGGCAAGAGAACGGATAAGCAAGCCTCTTCAGGAAGCCCATGTGCCCCCTCAAGAAGCTTATCTTTCCCCCCAAAAGGCACATGAGCCTCCCTCTAAAGCTTGCGTACCTCCACAGGTTGCCTACATTCCTTCTCAGAGAGCGTATGAGCCTGTTCGGAAAAGTAATAGAATAAGTAATCCTCCCCAGGAAGCTTGTGCTCCAGCCATCTATGAGAACGAGGAGAGAGCCAACGATAGAATAAGCCCTCCTTCCCAGGTTGCTTATGTGCCTAATTCTACGGAGCCAAACACTTCCTCTTCTATGAATCGGTTTGCACCAGACTTCCTACGAGAGATTCAAGAAGACAAATGGGATAACGAAAGTGAAGTCGCCCCTCCCTTTGAACTTGTGGATGATGCACACGACCAATTCCCACAAGACATCCCATCTATTTACGGGGAACATGAGAGTACTCAATCTCACGAGAGATTGGACTTTGAATCTAATTCCATACAAGAGTTACCCCACTTCACAGGACCATGGGAAGCAAAGTCCACCTGTATGAGAGCACCTACAGTCATGGTAAGAAACGAAGATTCAGTCATACCTAGGAACACAGAGGTAGTGAAGAACACTAACGTGCAGTGCAATCTCAAGCTAGAGGAGCTACTCAAGGTTAGACCTGAATTATGGAAACATGTAGCCAAACAAGTACCAGAGATAGCAAAACCTCGTTCCCAGGTAGGATCACATAGGACAGTGCCAGAAATACCCTTGGATAAGATAGGAGATATGTGTGAAGGGGAAGAAGGGAACACCTATCTCCCCATTACCTACCAGGAGTACACGACCAAGGCAATTTTGGACTCAGGTGCAGGAGTTGCAATTGCCACCACTTCCCTATGGAAGCGTTGGGGCAAGCCAGCACTCAGGCCAACGAGAATGAAATTGCAGATGGCCGATGGTCATATTGAGAGACCCTTAGGATTGCTAGAAGGAATAACTCTCACCACCTGTGGTGTCGAGTTCGAGCACACATTTGCCATATGTGACTTCAGCAAAAATCATGCCTATGAGATGATCTTGGGACGACCTTTTATGCGACAGTTGCAAGTGGTACAGGATTGGGGAACCAATTCTTTGTACCTGCAGCACTTAGGTGTTACAACCAAAGTCAATCTCAAGGATTACTCTCATAGAGATGGTCCCCCTATCCAATGGAATCCCATCCATAGAGCCAAGGATGATACAGAATCTGTGCATTCCATAGGATCAGGATCCTCATGGATGCACGAAGACACCCACTTATGGATGTGCAAAGTAGCAGTGGAAGAAGAGAAGAGAGAGAAGGCCAGAGATATAGGTGCAAACGAAACACATAGACCCATTCAAGACCCAGCCTATGCACCTGTAGTATTTCCTGACGAAGAATTCGAACCCCACGGCTGGGCAGAAATCCTAGCAACAATGGATGTAGCCATCAATGAGGAACAATGGACGCCTCACTGTGATGAGGATGGCTATGACATTTCAGTCTTCTCCATAGAGCCAATCATGGGAGAGGCAGTTCTAGAAGAATGCGAACCTAACCCTGATGTATTTGAGGATGCGAGTGACTCCGATCTAGAGTCAATCATCATGGACCCACCTTTTGCATCAGATGAAGAATACTTCCATGAAGTAGAATTTCAACCCCAGAGGTACGGAGAGCTTACAAGTGATGTAAGATTAGCCACACATGTGACCCTGAAGGGAGAAGGAAAGAAAAGAAAGAAGAGAGAAGTCACACAAGAAGAGGAAGAGTCTTTGTTTGAGGTCCCGAAAAATTTTAAGAAATATGAGATAGATGACAGAAGAGTCATGATCAGAATGCCTAAGCGAGAGGCACAATCAGGAGAGGCCTATGATAACAAAGAAACCACCAAGAAAATAGTTGTGGCCCTAGAGGAAGGAGAGGAGAGATGCACGTACATAGGCCATGACCTGACAGAAGAGGAAGAACAAGAGCTAATAGCCTTGCTAAGAGAATACAGAGATGTATTCGCTTGGAGTTACAAGGATTTGAAGGGTGTAGACCCTGACATATGTTCACACACTATCCCCATGATCCTAGATGCCAAGCCCTCTAAGCAAAAGCCATATACGTATAACGATAATTATGCGGCTAAGATCAAAGAGGAGATAGATAGACTGGTTGAAGCTGGATTTATCTATGAAATTGAGCACACTGAATGGGTATCCCCCATTGTAGTGGTGCCCAAGAAGAACGGCAAATTGTGGGTATGCATTAACTTGAAGAAGGTTAACGCAGCCACGATCAGCGATAACTATCCGCTTCCTATCACTGAGCATCTATTAGAAAGGGTGGCAGGCAAGGAAGTGTACAACTTCCTAGATGGGTTCTCTGGCTACAATCAAGTGGCCATTGCACCAGAAGATCAGCATAAAACGGCTTTTGCCACAGAGTGGGGCATATTTGCTTTTAGGGTAATGCCATTCGGGCTGACCAATGCTCCCGCAACCTTCCAAAGGCTGATGTGCCATGTATTTAAGGAGTTCCTGAGAAAGAACTTAGAAGTCTATGTTGATGATCTTTGTGCTCATTCCAACATTAGACAAACCCATATTCCTGAACTCAGACAAATCTTTGACAAATGTAGAGAATATCAAGTCTGCCTGAACCCAGAAAAGTGCGTTTTTATGGTCAGGCAAGGCAAGATTCTAGGACACATAGTGTCAAAGAATGGCATATCTACTGACGAAGAGAAAGTGAGAGCTATAGCAGAGCTACCTAGGCCAAGGAATGTCAAGGAAGTACAAGCTTTCATGGGACATTGTGGTTACTACCGTCGGTTTATACACATGTATGCCATCATAGCAAAGCCTCTGTATGGACTTTTGACCAACTTTGAGTGGACTGACGAATGCGAGAACTCCTTCCAGGAACTTAAACGGCGATTATGTTCAGCACCAATCTTGACCACACCAGATTGGAACAAGCCATTCCATGTTCACGTGGATGCATCCAATTATGCTATTGGATGTGTACTCGCACAACCTACGGGTGAAGGTAATATGGATCTTCCCATTGCCTATGCTAGTAGACAATTGAATGCGGCTGAACAAAATTATACCACTACAGAAAGAGAAGGCTTAGGCATGGTATATGCAGTCAAGAAATTTAGACACTATTTGCTGGCAAATAAGTTTAAATTTTTTACTGATCACCAAGCATTGTTATATCTCGTGAACAAGCCATGCAATACAGGAAGATTAGTAAGATGGTTTCTCTTACTAATGGAATATGATTTCGAGGTTGTGGTGAGAAAAGGTAGGACTCATTTGAGAGCTGATCATCTTTCTAGGCTCACCTCCGGAGAAGCCCCACAAGGAGTATCAGATGACCTTCCTGATGCTTACTTGTTTAACTTGGAAGTGGTACCGCAGTGGGCTAAGCCATTAGTGCCAGTGTTGACGTACGGACCTAACCACCCAGTAATAGCCACACAGGATAGAGAGGTAGTAAAAGCCCAAAAGTATCACATCATGGCAGGAAGTATGTACAAGCACACAGATCAAGGGATCTTGGCTTGTTGTGTAGAAGAGGACGAGTATGCGAAGTGGTTGCAATTAGCACATGTAGGTGCATTAGAGCAACACTACTCAAAGCAACGAACCTTACAGACACTAAGGAGACTCGGAGTACATTGGCCAACTATGGAAGCTGATGTCCAACGGTTGTGCAAGGAATGCCCAATCTGTTGCACTAAACCACCTGTGGAACATGCCACTCTTTATCAAGTGTCCATAGTGCCAGATTGGAGTGAACCGCTAGTATCCTTCTTAAGGACGAGAACATTCCCTCCAGACATGACTCTGGCTAGGCAAAAGAGTTTAGAACAAGAAGCCCAGGATTATTCACTCATTGGCGATAATCTATACAAGCGTGGCAAAGACGGTTACCTGAGACTATGTGTCCATGAGAGTGAGTATCTCAAGATCTTGGACACTGCTCACCAAGGTGTAGCAGAAGGACACTTTGGACCAGATCGGGTGATCAAGGCAATACTATTTGCGGGCTTCTGGTGGCCGACCCTTCACATGGACGCCCATGCCTATGTGAAACGATGTGATGTCTGTCAGAGAACTCAGTATCCTATACGTAAAGATGAGATGCCACTAAAACCTATGATGGGTGGACGTGCATTCTCTAAGTGGGGAATAGACTTCGTAGGTCCTATTAATCCCCCAGCTAAGGGTTCCCATGCAGAATATATCATTGTTGCGACAGACTATCTAACAAAGTGGGTAGAGGTAAAAGCTACGACAAAGAACGACACTCAGACAACTGCTAAATTCTTGTTTGAGAATGTATTCACAAGATACGGGCTACCTATAGAGCTAGTTAGTGATAGAGGCACTCACTTCTTGAATGAAGTGATTGAAAATCTGCTCCAAGAATTCTTGGTAATACATAAGAAGTCTGCCCCCTATCACCCTCAAGAAAATGGCCAGGCTGAGAGCACCAACAAGATCTTATGCAATGTATTGACAAAATTAGTGAACAATAAACGCTCTGATTGGGACAAACAGCTACACCATGCTGTTTGGGCATACCGAGTTGCCTACAAAACGGTACTCCAAGCCACGCCCTTTCAAATGGTGTTTGGTCAAAATGCTGTGCTACCGCTAGACTTTTTGATACCTACATTGAAAATGGCACAAGAGCATGAATGGACGGGTCATGAACTCTCCTCTAGACTTTTTGACCTTGAACGATTAGGGGAAACAAGACTGAGAGCAGCTGCAGGGATATATGCAGCTAAGAAGAGACAAAAAGCATACTTTGATGCCCATGTGAAGGATAAGGGCTTGAAAGCAGGAGATCTAGTTTTAGTCTACACATTGAAACAACACGCAAGGAAGCTAGAAAAAAGAGGCTACGGACCTATGATCATCAATAGGATCTCCACGAGTGGAGCAGTACAACTAGCCACTTTAGAGGGTAATGTTCTCCCTAACTATATTAGCGGATGTAGAGTCAAGTTGTATCAGGAACCCCTCACGGAGGAAATGCTAAGCCGACTCAATACTGCTAAGAAACGCAAAGAGGAAGAAAAGCGAATTTGAGAAGAAGCTCAAGCAGAAGCCCTAGAGCGCATCCGGAGAATGAAATTAAGAAGACAAGGTAGAGAGCACCCTAGGCAAGATGCATATGCAGATCAAGGATATGACGTGGCTATGTGTGAAGTTTCAGGTGTTAGCTCACAGAGAATAACTGACCGACGTCCTTTCATAACCTTAGACATAGGACAAGGAGAGAGTACAAGGACTGTAAGAGCCTTGATTGACTCAGGTGCAGCCACTAGTGCTGTTAAATTGTCTTACTGTCAAGAGTTGCAATTAACTGTCAAGCCTGTGGAAGCATATCTCATAGGATTGGGAGGCGTGGAAACCCCTTGCATAGGCGAGGTGGAACTTCCCCTCTATATTCATGATGAGGCAATGACAGTTAAAGTACTAGTGTGTCAAGATGAGGATCTCACTGAACCTCTTGTATTGGGTCAAGACTGGATCTATGACCAAGCAGTCAACTTAAACCTAAGAAGTGGACTTCTTCAGATATGGGTGAATCAAACTAGAATTACAATTGAGTTAAATAATGGAGCACTCAAGGAACTAGAAAAGACACGGACTCCTGGTCCCTCCAGGGGTGCACATGAAGTTGATCATGCTGTTCTTGTCCAAGGCTATGTGATGCAGAAGAATGAAGATCTTAAAAAAGGAGTCAGGGATGCAAAGGAACTCCCTTCTTTTCCAAAGGCCAGAAGGAGGCAACAACCAAAGGTGGATCAAAGGCAGAAGAAGCAGAGTACTACCTATGTCCGGGATCCAAAGTACTTGCGCAGCAAAATGTCCCAGCAAGTGAAACAAGTGTGGGTGCGGAAAGGCAAACACCCGGTTGCACTCCAGCCAACCACACGGACAAAGCCTCTTATTAGTAACCAACAACACGACACTAATAAGAAGTCTTTCGGAAATTCTTCTGCTAACGTGAAATCTATTTGGGTGCCCAAGAAGTCGATGAAGGCTAGCCCACAATCAAGACAAATTTGGGTGCCTAAGGCTTGCTTGCGGGCGCAAATAGCTACGCCGAAGCCACAACCTATACAGCGTAACCCATTCACTCGCACAACCGGCATCCACTCGTTTTCAACACTCACGAACACACCAAGGCCCATGAGCACGAATAGAATCATTTGTAAATCGGTCCCTAAAAGGCCTCATGTTCAAGCTGATACACCTATAATGTTCTCTAGCGTCTCTACGAAACCAAGAGAAAAACCCATCCACTGCATTTGGCAGCTTAAGACCTGTAATAAACCCCCCGACCCCAATTTGTAAATTCACCCCCACTTACTAACTGCATTAGTCTCCTAGGAATACCCAAGCATTAACTACACACACTGTCTTCGTGCACTTACTAACCACTAACTCACCATCTACCTCATGTTAATGTTGTGACAGGGACAACAACGGATTTATTCTGTCCATTACGATGTTAACACATGATTCTATATTCTCACAGAATCAGAAGGCAAGAAGTAAAATGGCAGAAGCGACAGGTTCGGGCTCACAAGTAGGGATACTTACTGCAGGAATTGATGTGGATAGTCTACCTGTGGATGTGCCACCAACTGAACGACCAGGGGAGCTGCAGCACCTTCAGCAAATCCCGGTGCCGGATCCACCCACAGGGATCACAGAAAGAGTCCATGCCAATTCTCATTGGTTCAATGGCATGCCAGGTCCATTAGGAGAGGCCAAGTATATATGGGAGTCTAAGTGCGAGTATGACAGATCATGGGTTCGATTCCAATTTTTCTCCAAGGAGTTCGAGACTTTACAGAACACCGAGGATCTCCGGACCATATGGCAACGAGCAGGGCTGGCAGAATACTTTGAAGCCCCACTACCTAAACCAGATCTCCTCCAATGTTACTATTTGGTCTCCATATTAGAAGCTAATGAAGAAAAGGACAAACCCGGATCATTTGTTCTTCCCTCCTTGCTGGGCAACAACGAGTTGAAGAGGTTTGAACTTACTGTGGAGTTGGTAAGCGACGCTTTGAATATGCACGGCACGCATGTACCCTCTGAAAAGGATGCTCTTGTTCCCACTAACATGAAGGATAGGAAACTATTGAAGCTTAAAGACATGGCAGCACTCACACCAAACGTTTCCATCCCTCTCCGTATGTGCATGCAACATTTTGCTTTCCCCGGCCAAGACCGCTTCACACAACCACACAAGAGAATCTGGTTCGCTCTCTACTTAGCGGAAGCAGGTGCGTTACCAATTAAGCTACCGGTATGGATTATAGATCAGTTGTATGAAGCAAATAAAAGGTCTTCTAGGAAATTAGTGGTGAACGGTTGCTGCGCAATCACACGCATTATTTATCGGTGCCTAGCATACGATGTTCCCATTGAACGTGCCTTAACTTGGGCACAATTACAAATGTTTAAGAAGCTCAAGGCATCCACACATCAATCCAAGCACATGAGGGGTGCGATCCCTTGTGTCCAGACAAGGGAAGTTCTGACTACTCCGGAGGTATCGCCACGAAGAGAGACCACAGTACCTCCCTTTACCATTAGGATACCCAGGTCGGGATCTGAAACTACGACACAAGCTACCCCTTCAGCTCCTCCAGCTCCAACTGAATTTGAATTTGCTGCAACTGGAGATGCTGAAGGAATGGACCCCCAGGACTTCGAAGCATTCTTACAAAGTACACAATTCTCTGATGTGGAGTTTTATTCAGATACAGAGGAACAAGGCACATCTTCACGAAGAAGAAGAAAATCTACAGACGGCCGACATGTACATTGGAGCGACGCTCAGCAAGGTCAACAACAAGGACACCTAGAAGAAGAAGGAGCTTATGAAGAGGAGACCACTGAAGCCCCAGCCTATACAGCAGAACTCCGAAGGCTGTATCAGATTATGGAAAGAGTGCGATCGCAACAACTACTCACCGAACAGAGTAGCAGAGTACTCATGACTCAGTTGTTGGAAGAAGCAGGAGTTGATTCAGAGTATAGGGAAGGTCTCTTATTGATGGCAGAAACATATGGGGTAGTGGAAGCAGTGCGCACTGCCATTCGGAGGTCCCCAGTTCAATATGATCCACGAAGGTTCCAGACACGACCACGTTCAGGTAAGAATATCCAGATTCCCATTACAACTGCAGAAGAGCCAACTATTACATCTGAACCTATCAGGACAACCTCCCAAGCAACCGAAACGGCTAGCCAAGAGCACCCAGTCACCCATGAGGAGTCCACAGAGCCACAACCACCCACACCCCCACCCTCGCCCCCTAGAGCAGAAACAGTGGAAATCACCTCGACCACTCAACCCACCGAACCAACCTTCATCTTCCGTACTCCCATCCCTAGTTCCACCCTATTCTCTGCCACTGATAACCCAATCTTTGAAGCAACCCCCATCACTACACAATCCACCGAACCGCTCCTAGAGCCTGCCCTCGGGCAACCATCCCCCATGCCCTCAGCCATAGGTCATCCTGACCCTAGATCCACATTCATGGGTTTCCCTGCTACCACGCAACCCTTCGCGCCCTCCTCCAATTTACGACCTCAACCCCCGACCTCTCTCTCTCCATTTCTACAATCCCTCCATGACCTCCTTGCTAGTACTTTTCAACCAGGGTCTCAACCATTTCCTTCCTTTTCAGCTCCCCACCCCACTTCGCATCTATTCACCACTTCCACACACACACCACCTACCATCCCAATGTATATGGCAGATCCCACACTCGCACCCACTCTTGAAGGCATGGACATTTCACCACCCACGGCACCTCCCCCCACGATTCCACCTCCTCCCATTCCCCCTCCACCAATTTCACTCACACACACGACTTCAATAGACACATCATTCACTCTTCCCCATCCCCAATTCCCTTCCCATGCATCTCCCACTGTAAACACCACCCACTCATCTATAGGAAGTGCATTGGACACCATGCTTGCTTGTATATCAAACTTAAGGACAGATTACATTCAGCTCCAGCAACAGAATGAACGCATGCACGAGCACTCAGAAACACTACAGCACCGCCTCGCGGCACTAGAAGAGGAAAATGCTCGCCTCCACACACAGTTCCAAACTCTCCAAGAAGCTCATGGCATATTGGAGGTACAGTTACAGAACACAGATCAGGAAGCGATACAGGTGGTAGAAGGTCACCTACGGACACAGCTGGAACGCAACTCAAAGCTTCAGTGAAATATGGCTCTACTCAAACGCCATCTTGCGGCCGCTCAGGAAGAGAATCGACGTCTGCAAGTACAAAATCAAGAGAACCTGGAGGCAGCTATTGAAAGCACACCGGGGGCACCCATCAGCCCATCCAAGTTTCAAGCAGTGACCCCCGATAATATCAAGATCATTTTGGAAGACTATGCCATGCTGCTTGAAGCACATGATAAGCTATCGGAGGAACTGGGACAATTGAAGCAGAAACACCAAAAAGGACAAACAGCAGCCTCTCCAACCACCCCCTCCGCGGCTTCACTTCTCACAGACGCAAAGGCCATAAAAGATCTCCAGAAACAGGTCACTGAATTGCAAACACGTCTACTACAATATGAGAGACCACCTTCCCCTCTAGAGGCTCCCACGGACGAAGAAGTTGTGCAAATTCCTGTGGAACAAACGTTTGACGAAGAATACGATCCACAACCATTCCCAGGAGGCCAACAAACAGAAGAAGCTCAGGACACATTCGAGGCACCACGGCCCCCATGGCTACGTCAAGTGGAGGAAATCGGGAGTTCGCACGAAGAGCGCACAGTAGTGCAAAATCAGGCCATGAGGGTCATAGAGGAAACTGTGCTACAATCTGCTTACTTCAAGAACCTCTCATCGAGACGCCTGATCCTCTCATCTGAACTCTAATACAGGCCGTATTATATTATCTTGGCTGATTATAATGCAGAAATACAAAGAGTCACGGGTCAGATTCCTACCTTTGCGACCCAATTTCAACCCGAAGACCTTCCTCCAGAGGTGCAAAAAGGCAAAATTCGTCAACCCACCTGGCGGCAGAAACTTCTAGAGACATATCCAGAAATGCTACGCACATGGAACAACGCACCTTTACACCTCCTATACAATCCATGCTACGGTCCAGTCCCACGCCGCAGGTCTTGGAAGGCATTCAATATCAAGGTACAGAACAATGCGCAATGCAAGGAATGGCTGAACTACCCGTACATTGCGCCACCACAGGGACCACCGTCGGTAGCATATATGATGGGAACCATTCGCCACTGGATGCCGCGCTTGAAGCCCATGCAAGATGTAGCAGCACAAATGATGCTTAAAATCTTAGATATGATGCAGGTAGTCTTGAAAACGTTTAGAAATGCAGCCGCACCACAGGTACGTCTCCCCGGGTTCAGCAATGGAAATTATGACTTGGTGTATGACATGAGCACCACCCCCAGTATTCGTGTGGCTTATGCCTGGCATGCACGCATCAAATACCTCCCTGCCTGTTACAAACCGACCTTTGAAGAAATGTTCAGATCAGGTTTCTGGGAGTATCACTCGGAGATTTTCGCACCGAAGCCAACACATCTGCTCCAACTTTTTGCTTGTGAACAAGCAATGTACTCTGAGTACTACACCACCCCGCAACCAGAGGCCCCTGGTGCAATAAATTGGGATGCATTGGAAGCTGATCTAGCAAGAGGCTTAAGGATAGGAGAACATGAACTGGCCACCAATGTCATCCAATACTATATCGACCACCCGAGAGAACAAAGGTCTGTCAGGGGCGACAGACGCTAGGAAGGGGGGCGTGTTGGCATACAAAGCAACGGAGGAGTCATGCACAATACGGCAACAAGGCCCAATCATTTTTTCCCATGGACCATTCACAACTCAAGTGATTTTAATCACTACACAAACATTGTAAATTCCGTTTTTGGTAGAATAGACTCCATTTTGTGCAAGCCGAGGAGTCCTCGAGCTTGAGGAGTATTAGAACTAGCTACATATCAATTTTCATAATTTTTAGACTCTGTTTGAGCCCTCAAATAGGCTCTAGAACCTAATTTTTAACTAGGCCGGACACTAGGTCTGGACAAGACCAAAGCTAGCTAGAAAACTATAAAAAGAGCTAGAGAGCTCATTTTTGGGGGTGGATTGTTTGTGAATTGAGCTTATGTAAGAGACTTTTTGACTAATGCAAAGAACTCCATTGTTCCTCTCCTTGTTCTTGCCTTGTGTGCGCGTGTGTGTGTATGTGTGTGCATGCTTGTGTGCTTCTCACTCACACACTTGTGCCTTCACTTGCTCATAGTCTTCATACTAGTCCTCACGTCTCCACGGATTGACAATTATGAGGTGAATCTTCTCACGTTGGTACTCACCATTGTGCTAGAGTGACATGTGGCCAATAGGACATCCTAACTATCGACGTGTAGAGAACCCAAGGTACATGCCTCAAATCTTTCTTGATGAAACCTTTGAACCACATGGATGGATGGAAATATTAGCAGCCTTAGATGTATGTGTGAACGAGGAAGTCCTAATGATGAACAAGCTCATAGACGAGGAAGGTAGTATGATGTAAACTTGTACATGGTTGTCCTTCAAGAAGTAGAAGCAGGGGAAATCTTGGAAAAAGAGTGGAAGGAGGAATATATGAGAGTATAGAAATGGAACCAGAATTTGATTCAGAAGAGAGCCATCTAGACACCATTCGAACCAAAGAGAAGCAGAAACCGACCAAGATTTTGGCAATAGAAGCCGCCCCCATAGTACAAGAGCAAGAGGAAAACATGAGTAGAATCGGACCAAATCCTTAACTATTTGAAGTCCTGGAGCATTTTAAAAGGTACGAAGTAGAAGAGTGAAAGGTAGCCATTCAAATGCCTAAGAGAGAGGCTAGAGAAGGAGAGGCGTACGACAACAAAGAACAAACAAAGAAGATCATAGTAACAGTGGAAGATGGAGAAGAAAGATGTGCATACATAGGTAAAGATGTGTCAATGGAGGAGGAAGAAGAATTAATACAATTGATTCAAGAATATTGAGATGTGTTTGCATGGACATATAGGGATCTCAAGGGTGTGGAACCCTCAATTTTCTCTCATAGAATACCAATGACGACAGATGCAAAACCATCGAAACAACGCCCTTATACATACAATGAGGTCTATGCTGCTAAAATTAAAGAAGAAATAGATAAGCTACTAGCAGCAGGATTCATATATGAAATAGAACACACCGAGTAGGTATCGCCATTACTAGTTGTGCCTAAGAAAAAATGGAAAATTGAGAGTGTGCATTAACTTGAAAAAGGTCAATGCAGCCACCATACATGACAGCTACCCATTACCCATCACTGACCATCTATTGGAAAGAGTTGCAGGAAAAGAAGTCTATAGCTTCTTAGATGGATTCTCTGGATACAACCAAGTAGCCATAGCTACAGAGGATCAACATAAGACTGCATTTGCAACTCAATGGGGAATCGATGCTTTTCGAGTGATGCCTTTTGGACTCACTAATGCGCCTGCTACTTTCCAACGACTTGTTGATGTATGAAACACCACAAGAAATGAATTAATGTGACACTAGAACACCTCTATGGTCACCATTAACTCATTGCCACTCCAAACTTTGAGAAATGATAGCCTAAAGTGAGAACTTTGCTTCTACAGAAATTCCTAGTCACTGAAATGACATACCTTCAGTATTTTGCTAATTTCTCCTAGCTCAAGTACTATTTCTCCATGAAACTTTATAGGCTGAAACTAGAAGAGTAGAGCTTTCCAACAAGCTATCATATGCATCAAACGGATCTCTAGAACTCAAGTTATGGCTCTCACAAGATGACCCTATATGACCTTCCAAAACTGGAAATTTTACCTGTTTTAGTAAGAGCGCCTGTTTAAAATTAGAATTTGATGCCTAGCATCGACTTGCAACGAGAATTCGATGCCGGGCATCGACTTGGGATGTTTTTGGCCACTTTTCAGCAGGGATTAGATGCCGGGCATCGACTTCCTGCATAAAGTCTTGATCTTTTGGACACCAAAACTATAGGTGATTTCATGCACACTTAGAATATGACTTATCAACTGGAATTCGATGCCAGACATCGAGTTGCTTCCATAAAACTCAACCTTTCAACATACATTCGATGCCACGCATCGACTTGCTTGGAAAACTTCAATCTTTCAAATCATTGCACAGAAGAGAAACACTGGAGATGGAGGAAGAAGACTTATACAGAGAACTTTAACTAGTTCTTGTCATAACTATGAAAAACTCAGAAGCTTACAAGTGCTTTCTCGCTCAGAGAAGCCCGACTATACTCAGTCATACAAAAATGAGTTCTTCTCACTTTCTCATTTTCTTCCTTGTCGCGTCAGTTGATACAAACTAACTTATATAGATTTTCTTATTCTCGTGATTTTAAAAAACTTCTAGAACTAAAGTGAACTAACTTTACAAATATAATACATTTGTGAATTTGTCCCTTCACATAGGCATGGGGTTTTCTTCCTAAGATTTGACCTTCAAATATATGTCCAATTAGTGAGTGTTTCTCCAACACGACTGATGTGTCACGTTTTCAAAGAATTCCTTAAGAAGAGCATGGAAGTATATGTAGATGACCCATGTACATATTCGAATCAAAGACAAGACCACATCCCTGAATTGCGGAAGATATTTAATAAATGCCGATAATATAGAGTTTGTTTGAACCCTGAGAAGTGTGTCTTCATGGTAAGACAAGGAAATATCTTAGGACACATAGTCTCTAGAAATGGAATCTCCACGGATGAAGACAAGATTAAGGTCATTTTAGAGCTTCCTAGACCTAAGAATGTGAAAGAGGTACAAGCATTTATGGGACATTGTGGATACTACCGTCGATTTATCCACATGTATGCCATAATTGCCAAACCCTTGTATGGACTCTTAACTCAATTCACTTGGAGATATGAATGTGAGAAGGTGTTCAACGAGTTAAAGAAGTGGCTTAGCACAGCTCCAATTCTGAAAACACCAATTTGGAACAAGCCATTTCATATTCATGTGGACGCTTCCAATTATGCCATAGGATGTATCTTAGCCCAACCAGCAGATGAAGGAAAGTTAGATCACCCAATTGCCTACGCAAGTAGACAATTGAACCAAGCTGAGAGGAACTATACAACCATGAAACGCGAGGGATTAGGAATGGTCTATGCAGTGAAGAAATTTAGACATTATCTTTTAGCCAACAAATTCAAGTTCTTCATAGACCATGTACCTAGTCAATAAGCCTTGTAACACAGGTAGATTGGTAAGATGGTTTCTACTATTGATGGAGTTCGACTTTGAAGTGATAGTGAAAAAAGGAAACACTCATGTAAGAGCAGATCACCTTTCTAGGTTAACACACAGAGAACCACCGAGTGGAGTACCCGATGATCTTCCAGACACTTATTTGTTTAATTTGGAAGTGTGTCCAAAGTGGGCAGAGCAACTAATCCCGATACTCACTCATGGCCCACAACACTCAATCAATAAAGAGAGTAAAAAGGAAATTCTTCAGTCGAGGAATTTGCACATTATTGCGGGAAGTGTGTACTACAAGGAACCCAATGGTGTATTGCTAAGATGTGTTGAGGAAGACGAACAATTGAAGCAGTTTGAACAAGCACATGTGAACAAGTGGAGGACACACAAAGGAACTCATGGAACTATTAGGGAGTTAAAACGCCTATGTGAGTAATTGCGCAGAATGCCAGGAGTCGATTCCCGAGGATCATACATCCATTCCCTTCTCAACAATAGCACCCAATTGGAGCAAGACATTGGTCAAATTCCTAAAGACGAGAGAACATGAGGAAGGAGTTAGCCTAGCGAGAAAACGATCCCTAGAAGAAATAAGCAAGGATTATGTAGTCATGGGAAGACATCTGTTTAGGAGAGGAAAAGACAACCAATTACGACTATGTGTGCATGAAGGAGAATATTTACCCGTATTAGAGATGGCACACGCAGGTGCGGTAGGAGGTCATTTTTTAGCTGAGAGAACCGTGAAATTGATTCTCTTTGTAGGCTTGTGGTGGCCAACTTTACATATGGATGCGGAGACCTATGTAAGAAGCTGTGAAACATGCCAAAGGGATAAATACCCAATTCGGAGAGATGACATGCGATTGAGACCTATGGTTTGTGCTAGAGCATTTTCTAAATGGGGTATTGACTTCATAGGACCCATTAACCCACCGGCCAAAGGATCACATGCTGAATATATCATAGTAGCCACTGATTACTTGACTAAATGGGTAGAGGCAAAGGCTACTAGAAAGAACGATGCTCAAACCACGGGTAAGATTCTTTTTGAACATATATTCACTCAATTCGGATTACCAATTGAAATTGTGAGTGATTGAGGAATGCACTTCATTAATGAAGTGATAGAGTCTCTAATGAATGAATTTTTAGTGATCCATAAAAAATTAGCCCCATACCACCCTCAAGCCAATGGTCAAGCGGAAAGTTCCAATAAGGTGTTATGCATAGTATTGACAAAGATTGTCAATAATGGGAGGTCTGACTGGGACAAACAATTGCATCATGCAATTTGGGCCTTCCGAGTTGCGTACAAGACTGCCATTGGAACTACCCCATTCAATCTAGTATACGGACAGAACACAATTTTACCAATTGATTTTTTGATACCCACTTTGAGAGTAGCCCAACAGTATGAATGGACAGGGCATGAAATACCCCAACAACTAGACCAAATCGAGAAGTTGCATTAAACTAGGTTGCAGGCTGTTGCAGGAATTTATGCACCCAAGAGAAGGAAAAAGGCATATTATGATGCACATATAAAAGATAAGGGACTTAAAGGAGATCTAGTCCTGGTCTACACCTTGAAGCAACATGCCAAGAAGTTACAAAAGCGTGGATATGGACCTCTAATCATTAATAGGATCTCTACTAGTGGAGCAGTTAATCTAGCCACGCTGGATGGAGACATTCTTCCTAACTACATAAGTGGATGCAGAGTGAAACGATTCATGGAGCCATTGACGGATCAAATGTTAGCACGTCTCGTAGGTGCGCAAAATAGGAAGAAAGAGGAAGAACCGATTAGAGAAGAAGCAAGGCAAGAGGCCTTGAAGCGTATTAAAAAACGAAAGGAATGGATTTGACAAAGAGACGAACGGAATCTCCAAGGAGAAGAGCCTGTCCCCATGGCTAATTATCAAGTCTGTTAGTCGGCCGCCAGATGGGAAGTTGTAAAACTGAATCTTGTTTCGCACGCACGAAAAGTTGTTACAAAGACATCTGTAATCTTTATATATAGCAATGTAAAAGAGATGCGGGGTGATGATTCGTGGAATCACCAGACTGTCCGTCTGGGTGATTGTCTGAACATTGCTGTAGCGTTGTTTGTCTAATTTCTGAGTACTCTGAGTATACTGTGCATATCCGTGTTGTTGTCTATCGATCTCTGTTGCGATTGTGAGTTTCATTTACATACGGTAGATCGTTGTACTGTTGTCTGAGTAAGTCGTTTGCGAGTCTCTATTGGGATTGTTGTGTTAGTTCGCGTATCGTGTTGTTATTCTTTCTTGAAATGGACTGCCAATGTTTGGTGAAGTCTGTGTAGCTATGGTAGCTTTTCTGGTATTCGGGTTTGTATTGTGTTGTCTTCAATATTGAGGTCTATGTTCGTATGGCAAAGATTAAGCTACGATAAGAGCCGTCCTAAGTTGCGTACTGAATCTTCAAGCACCGTGTGTCTGTAACTGTTGAGTCCTTCTGTGTCTTCGGTTGAGTTTGACTATGAGCACTGTTCGGTGAAGGTTGAACTACTGCTATTGTTCCTAATGTTACTGCAATGTGTATTCGGAAAAGGGTCCGAGATAACTCGATATCATGATACTAATCGTCTGGTACAGTGTGTTCGGTGAACCTTGGAAGAATTAGAATAACGAACCGTAAAGATTGAGAAGGGTATACCAATTCATGATAGAAGTCTTGAATATTAGTATATTGTGGTGTGAAGTCATTTTGGGAAACAAGCGTAGGGCCTCTGTTTTTACAGACCCCTTCCACTCCCAAGAACCCAACAACATTTAAACATACTTCTGACAGTTAGAACATAGCGTTTAACATTGGCGCCGTCTGTGGGAAGGTGGCAACAGATCAGATTGTTGCAAAATTGATTGTGGTAACGCGACTATAGATTGTAAATCGACAGTAATAGTACGTGATTAGTACAAAAGATAATATATGCCGGTTACTAGATCTGGTGAAACGTATCCGAAGAACCGACAACCTTGGGTACCTAATTTGCTAAGGACGCCTCCTGGAGGTAGAAGTACAGATAGGTCTAACCCAGTTGTCAAGAAAGTGAAGAACGTTAGTAGTGATTCTGGCCATATTCCGGTGGAACGCACTACATTTTTGGCAGATTCCGGTGCGATTTCGTCACAATCTGTCGAAGATATAGTAACTCCAGAATCTAACAGGACGCAGTATGAAGTTAATTTAACATCATTGAGTAAAGATTCAAACTTGTTTACGAATAGAAACGTCTTAGTCAAAGAAATTAGCAAGGGAGAAAAAGCACCCTGTATTGGTGAAAAATCGACACATTCCGGTGATATTTCGGTACCAATTGCTGAAAGATCGCAGTTTTCCAGCGGCGGTTTACCATTTTTTGGTGAATCATCAGTCCAATCATCGCTATTGGGAGTAAGCTTTCCTAGATTTGACATCAAGAAGGAAGGTAGCTTGTTTGAAACCGAGATTCAAAACATACTGAATAAGATTATCGACCCGGAAAGTGCACAGGCTGACGATACAGATTCCGACGATTCAGATATTCAGCCTCGGGGTACAGAAGATAGTCACAATACAACCATCAGCGCCATGAACGGGCAACAACAACAACAACAGCAACAACAACAACCATGCCCACCAAGGCCGACTCCAACTGGAGTAACGTACACTAAATTCGCTGGATTTCCAGGAGATGACCCAGATGCTCATGTACGCACATTTGAGATAAGTTACGCAGTGCTCAACCATCCATCCGATCCGGCATATAAGGCTATTGTCTTCTAGTCTACATTGGTTAATGAAGCAACCAGATGGCTTACAGAATATGATATTAACCATTTCGGCACCTATGAAGCAGTAAGGGATGCATTTTTGCAAAGATTCAGGCTAAAGAAGAATCCAGCCAAAATTTTCTATTACCTGCAAAACAATAGACAGAAGATAAATCAAACAGTGCAGGAATATGCCACTCTATTCAGAACCCATTTGAGGCAATTACCACCAGCACATGCCAACCTACCAGATGACGTTATCACTCAATGGTTTATCAATGGATTGACTCCGCAACTTAAACGGATTATGATCATACGCTGTGTAGGAGCTATGAAGCTAGATGTAGTGATTGCAATGGCTTTGCAGCTGGAAAACAAGGTTGGAGGATTTACAGAAGACTTGGAATGGTTAAAGGAAAATAAAAATGTTGTAGAAGACCCGACCAGACAAATGTTCTGCACCACATGCAAGAATTCAGGGCACACTAGTGCCACTTGTGCACTTAATCAGTTGTTTTGCGCTATCTGCAACATGACCGGACATACTACCAAAAATTATGCATACAACGCCAAAGTGCAGGGAACCGCAACTGTCAATGCTATTATACATGAACCAGGACAGCCATCCAATCATTATGTACCTCCGCAAATCAGAAACAACCAGCAACCAGGCTATCGAAATTACAGAGGATAGAGAAATAATAACTACAATGCAAATCGTTGGCAGGCCGGACCAGCACAAAAATCCCAATTTGCCACCACCACGTTGCCATTTTAATGGTGAATTTGGTCACATTAGAAGATTTTGTAAGAATGCAACTGAGTATGATCAAAGGAAGAAAGAACGCCAAAGCCCAATGACTAATATGGTACAAATCACACCCGTAGAAACGCAAGCAGCAGTTATTCAAACACGATCCGGTAAGCAACTGCAACCAGCAGTAGAAGTCTTTGAACCAGACATACGTGAACAACAAAGGATGTATGATAAGGCAAGTCAATGGACCACCGCCGAACCTCCAGTGTTTCCAGACCCTATTCCGGTGACCCAGGCTCCGTTAACCAAGGAAGGACCACAAAAACATGATTCAGTAGCAGGCACATCATCTTCGGCAGAAACATCATCTTTAGCCAGCACATCATCTTCAGAATCGGTGGAAAACACAATTCAATCACATAAGGCCTGGGAAATTTTATCTAAAGCATCCATTACTCTTCCTCTTGGCCAATTACTTGCACTAGTACCAAGAGTTTGGCAACAATTCCAACAGCAGTTCAGTCATGTACCTTCTTGCATTCCAGCAACAGTGACAGTGCAACCGAAACCTGATTCTACGGTCGATCATTCGGTTCCTTTAATTACAGTATGGTATAAAAATCATAAAATTACACAGGTATTAATTGATGGGGGATCTGGTGTCAACATTGCTACTGCTACACTGTGTAAGAAGTTAGGATGGACCGAAATCGAACCAGTTCAGTTCTTTGTCAGAATGGCTGACCAGTCAAGAGTCCATCGAGTAGAACTTGTACCGAATGTACCAATAACTTTGAAAAGTACCACATTTAAGATGACCTTTGTCGTCCTAGAATAACCAGAATCCACCCTTGATTATAATCTTCTTTTTGGCCGTCCTTGGCTGAAAGCAAGCTAAGGTCATACAAGATTGGTCTGCACAGGAACTCACTTTCAAAGATAATAATCGTAAATATATTGTAAGACTAGATGCTATACAGCCTTGCGAATTGCATGCTAGACCGTATTTTGCAGAACCAGTTCATATGTTAGATGGGTTGTCAGATGATGAAGAAGAAGAGTTCTTAAAGAACAACATTGACTTAATCTCCCTAGGAACTGTTGATCTACAATCTGTTGTAGATAATTGGAATCCCGCAGTTTGTACGGTGATGCCTGTAACAGAAGAAGATAAGAAGGAAGATATTGCTGCTATAGATGACACTCAACTGCAACAACTTTTTAAGCCAGTTGACGATACAGAGAAGCCTTGATAATTTTATGTTCCAGAGGATCAGTTGATCACTTATAATTTAGGAGATGAAGACCATCCGCGTCTTGTCAAGATAAAAGAAAACTTACCGGAAACATTTCAAGCAGACCTAATCCAGCTACTCCGAGAGTTCTCCGACGTCTTTGCATGGGATGACAAAGATATGAAGGGTTTGGACCCGCACATTTATCAACACAGGGTCATGCTAAAGCTGGAAGCAAAACCAATCAAACAACCAAGCTACCGGATGAATCCGAACTATGCATCACAGGTAAAGGCAGAACTTGATAGGCTACTCAAAGTCGGATTCATTGTACCAGTAGAGCATGCTGAATGGATCTCACCAATTGTTATTGTGCCTAAAAAGAATAAGCAGCTTCGAATATGTGTAGATTACCGGAAACTGAACGCAGCTATGGTGCCTGATCCATTTCCGCTACCTTTTCTTGACACAATGCTTGATAGAGTAGCAGGACATGAAATGTATTCATTTTTAGATGGATACAGTGGGTATAATCAAGTTAGAATGGTTGAACAGGATACACCAAAGACCGCTTTTATTACCCATTGGGGTGTTTTTGCTTGTACCATAATGTGGTTTGGATTAAGAAATGCCCCAAGTACTTTTCAGAGGTGTATGCAGGAAATATTCTCCCCTTACCTTACCTCGTTTATGCAAGTTTATCTTGATGATTTTTCATTATTTGGCAAGATAGTAGCACACTTGTTCGATTTACAGTGTTGCTTTGAAAAATGCAGAGAATACAGACTCTGTTTGAACCTAAACAAATCAACGCCATCATCTTTGTACTTGGTGCTAGTAAAAAATTATTGAGATTCTCCTATATCTATTATCTTCTCTACTATTGCTCCTGTGTTATATTGCGTAACTTTTGTCCTGGTATCAGAGCCGTAAGGTTCAAATAGCTTGAGAAGTATCACTATTTTAGCCTACTAGCATACTAGAATATCAGTAGATTATTCGAGTGATTACATGATGGCTTCATCGTCCAACACTGGTCTTGGTGCTTCAGCTAATGTTAATGCTGCACCTATTCGAATTCGTCCACCTGCATTCACTGAAGGGAAGCTGGATGGATCCAACTATACACTCTGGAAGTTCAAAATTTCTACAATTTTGGACTCCTATGAATTACTTGACATTGTCATGGGACCAATGGGACTGGATCCAGAGCCTATACCAGTTGAAGGTCCAGCTAATTCAAGATTGATGATTCAGCCAGATCCAGATCTTCTACGAGCTTGGAAGAGGTGGAATGCTGATGCATTATGTGCAATTGTCACTAGTGTAAGTGATTTTGTGCTTACTTTAGTTCAACATACTACTAAGGCACATGAGGCTTCGGGCATATTGGCTTGACAATATGAGACCAAGAACCACACTAGGATACAAAATTTAGAAAATCAGTTGGCAAATGAAAAGCATTCTGATTCTGAAAAGGCTGAAGATTTTATCAAACGGATAAAACATCTTCAAGACCAATTGGCTGCAGTTGGTGTTGTTATAACACCAGAAGAGCTGGCTTGAAGATGTGTATGTGTTCTTCTCGCAAAGTATGATGGATTAGTAACAGCCCTTAACACTCAGGTAAGACCAACTCCCCTCACATTTGAAGAGTTTTGTGCTATGCTTTTAGAAGAAGAGATGCGGTTGAGGAATCGGCAAAGCACAAGTGATGCTGCATTTTCAGCAAATGCAAAAGGTAAAGGCTCTTCTGATGTATCAAAGAAGAAGCCAAAGAAGAAAAAGTTCACAGGAAGTTGCTTCTATTGTGAAAAGAAAGGCCATGCCATCAAGGATTGCAGGAAGAAGCAAGCTGATGAACGGAATGGGACTGTAAAATCATCATGGAGGAACAAAGAGTCTGCAAACAACACAGAGCTAGAACTTTGGGTAGCTATTGAAGAGGTATGTTCATCTACTCAAGCTCGTGCTGATGAACCATGGATTTTAGATAGTGGAGCTTCTCACCATATGGAAAAAAGGATTGGTATAGTTCCCTAGTGCCTCTGTGGGAATCCATCAATGTAGTGGTGGGAAATGACTCCAAGTGTCCAGCCAAAGGAACTGGAACCATCTCTTTTATCACTTCTCCAGGTGTTGAGAAAAAGTTATCCGATGTTCTCTATGTACCTACACTCAAAAGAAATTTGTTGTCAGTTTCTGCAATAACAGATCGTGGACTTGAAGTTCACTTCAATAAGAGTGGTGCAGAAATCATGGATTCATCAGGTACTGTTGTAGGTAAAGGGATACGACAGGATAACTTGTATGAGTTAAGTGCTTTAACTGCTACAGAAGATAAAGACGTAAGCAGGTTATGGCACCAAAGATTTGGGCATCTCGGATTTGCAGTTTTGAAGGAGATGCAAAGAACAGGGATGGTTGCTCATTTGCCTGCATTTTCAGAGTCGCAGGAACCTTGTGAAGCTTGTATGATGGGCAAGCAACAACGAAAGTCATTTCCAAGAGAGACCAGCAATCGATCTCAAGCTCCTCTAGAGTTGGTACATGCTGATCTCTGCGGTAAAATGTCTACACCTGCTTTAGGAGGATCTTTCTACTTTTTGCTGTTGGTCAACGATTATAGTAGAAAGATGTGGGTTTATTTCATTCGAGAGAAGGCTGATGCTTTTGAAAAATTTAAAACGTGGCATAAGTATGTAGAAAATGAATCAGGAAGGAAATTGAAGAAATTTAGAATAGATAGAGGAGGTGAATTCTTGTCAACAGAATTCAACAATTACTGTAAGGATCATGGTGTGAAAAGGCAACTTACCATAACTCATACACCTCAACAAAATGGCGTTGTTGAGCGCAGGAACAGGATAGTAGTTGAAATGGCTCGTTGTATGTTGAAGGCTCAAGACATGCCTGATTCATTCTGGGCAGAAGCAGTCAATACAGTAGTCTACATCCTCAATCGAAGCTACACAAAAGCACTGAAGGGGATGACTCCTCAAGAAGCATATTCTGGTAAAAAGCCTTCAGTTTTGCACTTTAGAATTTTTGGTTGTTTCTGTTATGCACATATTCCTGATTCAACAAGATCAAAGTTGGATTCAAAAAGCAAAAAGTGTGTCTTCCTAGGATATAGTGAAGAGTCTAAAGCATACAGGTTGTGGGATCCTGAGGCAAGGAAGATTTTTGTTAGCCGAGATGTGGTGTTTGATGAACGACCATACTTAGTAGAAGATAAAGGTAAATATACTATCTCATCAAACGAAGAAATACCTCACCTTGTGCCTATCAAAAGACAGGTTAAAGTTGAGGAGGGGGAAACATCTGATGGAGAAATTTCCTCAATAAAAAGCCAACCAGTTGTAGCTGCACAGCGTAAGCCACTACCGAAGTGGGCACAACAGCTCTTTGATGATCACAATCCACATGTAGATGTACCAGAATCATCATCGGATGGATTACAAAGATCAAAGAGAATAGAGGAGCAAAGAAGAGCCTCAGAACACATTGTTAACATGGCTCTAATGGCAGATATCATGGGTTCGATAAAGGAACCTACCACCATTGAAGAAGCCATTGATGATCCAAGTTGGAGAGCGGCAATGCAGTCTGAGTATGATAGTATACTCAAAAATGATACATGGGATCTAGTCGACTTGCCGCCAAAGAAGAAGGTAATAGGTTCTAAATGGATTTGGAAAGCTAAGTATAAAGCTGATGGAACATTAGAAAAGTATAAGGCACGATTAGTTGCACAGGGTTTTTCACATATTAAAGGATTTGATGTTCAAGAAACTTTTGCACCAATAGCACGCATGACAACTATTCGGACGGTACTTGCAGTAGCTGCACAAAAGTCTTGGCCTATTTTCCAGATGGATGTCAAATTGGCATTTTTGAATGGTCACCTCAAGGAGGAGGTATATGTATCTCAACCACCAGGTTTTGAGGTGCCCAATTCAGAAGATAAAGTTTGCAGGTTGAAGAAAGCTTTGTATGGACTTAAACAAGCTCCACGGGCTTGGTACCAACGGATAGATAATTTTTCAAAAACATGGGTTTTGAAAGAAGTACTTCTGATGCTAACTTGTATGTAACAAAAAGGGATAGCAAGCTAGTTGTCGTCATTGTATATGTAGATGATTTGATCATTACAGGAGATCACCAGGAACTCATCAATCAAACTCGGATCAGCTTGGGAACTGAGTTTGAAATGACAGACTTAGGTCTACTCCATTTTTGTCTAGGAATTGAAGTATGGCAAAGGAAGGATGGCATTTTCATCTCACAACAAAAATATTCCAAAGAAATTCTCAAGGCATTTGGAATGATGGAGTGCAAATCAACTAGCACACCTATGGAGGTAAATCATAAGCTATCTATGGATGATAACACGCCTGATGTAGATGCTAAGAAGTATAGGAAGCTCGTTGGAAGTCTTATTTTTCTGTGCAACACTAGACCAGACATTTGCTATGCTATTGGAGTGTTAAGCAGGTTTTCCAACAAACCTAAGGAGAGTCACTGGAATGCTGGAATGCAAATTCTAAGGTACATTGCAGGAACCTTGGATTTTGGTATTTTGTATACCACAGGTGATACACTCCAAGGATATTGTGATTCAGATTGGGCTGGAGATTGTGATTCTAGAAAATCTTCAAAAAGGCTTCCAAAAATGCATCTTCTAACATCCTTCCCCTCATAAACCTTTTGGCTCCTGACAAAAGACTTTCCTGCTCTTCTGCACTGATCACTTTTCTTCATTTCTTCTTTCTTTGATATACTTGTGACAGCAAATCATGACTTTTCCTTTCTATAACATTTAGATTATTGACCATTTCAAATAATGCCTTTCTCCACTGTACTGCAGCTTTTGGTTTATCAATGACATCCTTTTTTAAATACTCTGTATAGGCGGCTTCATATGCTGTAAGTCTGGACTTAGTAACAATTGACAGATTTCCAAAAATCTCTGACTCTCTTTCAAAAAGCCCGTAATCAAAGGCATCTTCAAAAATTTGTAAGTAATGACTGCCCAAAAATATCACTCTACTGTAATATGCCATTAAGCAGATTCTATCAGGTGTTTCACTCAAATCAAATAATAATGCATCTGTTGGAGAATTAAAGCCAATATAATTTAGAGTTCTGATATCTGTATCGGTGTATGTTTCTATACAGGCCAAAATTAATCTCATTATTCTGATAAGTAGAATGCAGGTAGGATCATTTACATCTTTGTATGTTGCTATTACGGACTCAGCTGTATTCACCATGTAACTCTTTGTAGGCCACATGCCTGCTTTTGGACCTGCTATTTTCGGGAAATTCAACCACTTAGGTGGAATTTGTCCTTCTCTTCGTCTTTCCCAAAAAATTGTCCATTCTCTCCTTCGTGCCACTGGACAGTAAGCTGGATTGATTTTTAGATGAAGAGGTGCCTCCTTCCAAATTTTCCTACATTCTTTGTTGGCATCCAACCATTTGTTTCTCCACTTTGGATTGGCTCTTTCAAATAGTTCTTTAGTCACATTGATGTCCTCTTCATACTCAAGATATTTGTTTGGAGGTAGCCCAACTCTGGCCATCTGATAGTTCTTTATACTCTCCATAATCATACACAATGGTACTCCTAATCCATCTACGGCCCAGTGATGCTGATCTGGATTGATTCCCTTATTTAATGCAAACGTGACAATTTGTTCTTCATACTCGTCATGCAACTTCCTGATAAACTCCATTCTGGAATCTCTATTTGTCATCAATTTTTTTACAAAATCTTCTGAATATTCTCCTTCTGATCTTTTATCTGCCGGTTCACTGTCATGTTGTATTCCCTCATTATTTTCTACCCCATATTCTTCTGTATATGTGGTCTCCACATGTGTTTCTTCATGGATTTGTGGCTTATCCAATTTTTTCTGTAATTCCTCTATCGTCATCATCAGACTTCCATTTTGTTTTGTCCATAGCTCTCTTTCTTTTTTCCATTCATCCTGTTCCTTTTCTCTCCTTGTCTGCCAATCACTTCTTTCCTTTTCCATATCCATATGTAACTTATTATATCCTCTCATAGATGTGGCAGCATGTATACTAGCCTGCTTTTCTAATTCCTTGGCTTCTTTCAATTCTCTTTGTAATTTCTGAATCTCTTTGAGTAATCCTTCCTTTTCTTCCTCTGTCATCTGGACTGTCTGACTTTCCTCCTTCAATTGCCCTTCCTCCAATAGTAGCTTTTTGATTTCTTCATTTGCTTTTGTCAAAATTTGATAAGAGGTTTGCAGAGTTCTATATCTCCCCTCAATCTTTCTCAACTCCTTTTCCAATTTAGTGTTCTGCTCTGTTAGTTTCACACTCTTTTCTTCTAGATATTGAATCTTATTTTGCTTCTGCACTTCTAACTCTATTTGTTTAGTTTCTAGTTGTTTGTCCTTTTTGCATTCACTCTCCTCTTCCTCTTCTTCTTCATATTCTATAATTTTGGCCTTACTTTCTTCATTGCTTGGATGAGTGTCCAGTGTTTCTGAATCTACCATGTCTTCTTGAACACCTGAATTCTTTTGCTCTAGAACATCTGAAATCAGTTTTATTTCCTGTATCTTTTCCTTCTCCATCACCTGTTGTGTTTCTTCAGAAAGGTGTCCTTCCTTTATTTGTATCTCCTTTCCCAAGCTTAAAGTTTCTTGGAACAGGGTATATTCAGTTTTCCCAACAGAGTTTCCCTGACATTCACCTGTTTGTTCTTCCTATCTTTCCTTTTCCTGGGCTAGAACTGATTCAGTCACTTCAAAATTTTTGACCTGATCATTACTTCTTTCTTCTTTGTGCTCTTGTTCCTGCTCATCAATGTTCATGAGGTCCATTGCTACCTCCTGTTCTTGATCCTCATTGGATGTAAATTCTTCATTGTTCTTCAAATCATGCAGTACATCCTTTATACTCTGGATGATCTCCTTTTCCACTACTCCCCCTGTGACTTCTTGAATATTGCCTTTCACAACTATTTCCTCTCCTTCCTGAATTGGATCTTGATCTGTACCTTTTTGATTTATGATTGAGCTGCTTATTTGTGCTTTCTTGGCTATTTCTTCTATGCTCTCATCTAGTTTGAAGTAGGTTTGTGAGGGTTTTGTCCATATGGATTTCATCCCAGTATGCACTAGTCCACAACTAACTTCTTCCCTTATTTCACTTGCCTATTCTATCATAGCTGATTTTCCCTTAATCAACCTCCTTTCATCTTCAATACTGAGCTGTTTTCCTGCTTGTTCCTGAATCGGCTTCTCCTGAGACTTCTTCTTCAATTCTTCAGGTGTTTTCTGTTTCTCAGAGGCCTGTGTAATTACATTAGGAGTATTTGGTATTGACAAATTTAGACTCTTTAGCAAAAAGCTCTCAATATCACTTTCAGAATCAGATGAAAAATGTGAAGGTCCTCCTCTTTCTGGTTCTGTGGGTCTTGATACTTCTTCCACAGTGGATGGCTTCTGTGTTTCTTCCATTATTACTTCCTCCCTTTCTTTGGTGATAACAGTTTCAACTACGGATTTTCCCTTTCCCTTCTTGGTCAATTTCTTCTTTTGCATTGGTTTCTCTGGAACCTTCTTTTTCACCACAATAGTGGTTCTGGTCTCTGAAGGTCCTTGCAATTCCTTGAAGTAGGCTAGCAACTCAACCTCTTTTCTGACAAACACTTCTTCTCTTTCGACTGTCATCATTTGATCATGGAGTGCTTCATAGTGCTCCACCTCCTCCTGAACCCAATCTGTAGCTTTGCATGAATAATCTTCCAGCATTTTCTGATATTGTGCCTCATACATAGCTCTTTTGTTATTTCCTTGGGTTAAATAAGTGTACAATTGCTCTTTGCTTGTTTGGGGTGGATGAGGTTCATTTGAGGATTGGACTTGCTTTTGTGCCTCTTCATGTTCTTCTTTTGTAGCTTCCTCCATTTCTAGTTCAACCTTCCTTGGGTCCAACCTCCTTTTCTTTACAGGAATCACTTCCTCAGATATCATCTTTCTTTTCATTCCTGTTCCCCTCATGCGTGTTTGTCCTTCTATATCCCTTTCAGCCATTTTCCTTGGAGGACTCTTGATTCCAGACATAAGGCTTCTGAAATACTGTGCCTCTAGAGCCAATTTCAATTGATCTTCCATCCCTAGAACATGATAAATGATTTTTGTTAAGAACTGGGCTCCATTCATGAACTTCTTCTGTTCCCAGTGTTTTGCTGCTTCTTTTAGCTGTTCATGGATGTATGGTGAGACATCCATTACTCCAAAAGATTTGGTTCTATCCTTGTTGTTGAACATTAATAGTGTCACTGACTTATGTGGCATGGTATACCTTGGTAGTTTTGGAAAACAAAAGTACTGTACGAACATCCTTATGGCATATTCTTCATTCTCCCTTCCTTTAAAGTCAGCGAATCTTGCATATCCTGTATAAGTTTCCTTATTCGTTTTGACAAAGCTCGGGTCAAGTTTGGTTCCCATTGTGTAGAATTGCAATGCTGCTCTGATATGTTCCACCTTGATAGTGATACTTACTTCATGATTATCCTTGTTTTTGACTTTGCACCTGAAATAGGCATCATTCCCTCTTCCTATTTCCATCAAACTGCTCATTACTTGTGCTACTCTCTCAAAATCAATGAAAAGAATAGGCTCCTCCAATATTCTGTGCAATCCTACTGCCTTCCATCTTTTCATATTGACTGCCACTCTTTGGAACCTGTAGAACTCCTGGCACAACATTGTATACTTATATCCTCCTACTCCCACTGTGAATATGTGCTGACCAATTATGCTTAGGGTCTCCTTGAGTTCCTTCACCACCTTCTCAGCTTCTGGAATTTCTGGCTCTTCATCTGACTCCAGGTCCACCTGTTCCTCCACAGCTTCACTGTCCAGAAACCAATGGCCTCTTGATAGAACGACTGATTCTGCCTTGAAGTCATGAATTGGCAACTCCTTTGTATTCACCATTCTAAGAAAAATAAAATACACAAAGAAAAACTCCACCCACATAAGTCACAAGAAATCAAAGAGTAATATTTATTTTGAGATGTCATGACATAAGAATGAAAAATAAAATCCCAAATAAATTCTGTTTCTTCAGAAAGACTCAAAAAGTGATCATTACAGGTGTAGCAAGATGTCTAGTGCAGTTCCTTTTCCTAACCATTCTTTTGGAGAAAAACAAATCATTTATCAATGATAGAAACAAAAATTAATTAATAAAAAATAAAAAATAAATAGATCTCTACTATTCTTCTACCTAGATCTTGCTTTGTGCTATATAATTTTTGTAAAAACAAAAAATAAACAATTTTTCTCAATTTTTCTCAATTTTTCTCTCTTCTTTTTTTCAAAAATGATTTTTTTTAATAATATTTTTTTTTCTATTTCTTTTCTTCCCCTCCTAATTCTCTTTTTTAGAAAAGAAAATCAGGTCTAATATATATTTTTTCATAATTTTTCAACATGTTATGATTTTCTAGATATAGATCAAATTTGGATGATCTTTTTTCCACTGGAACAACTCTGATTTTTTAACCCAATACTTCCTGACTCCAATTGGTCTGGTTCCAGGCAAACAACCATTCCCTTTGGATAAGCATTTTGTAGGAGTTTTTGGTCTCCATATCCATTTTTTCCTTGATTCCTGTTTTAATGAGCAGACCTCCTGTAGACTTTAGTTCCATGTGCTGCTTGTTTTGATGCTTTGATTCTTTGGACAATGCCATGATTGCCATCTTCTTCCTATCTCTCCACCCTTCTTTGTTCTTCCAATCTTTTGCTGATTTTGATTATATGAAGCTTGATCATTTAACATTTGTATTGGTAATGTCTGTGTATCCTCAAATGCAAAAGTGAATCCTTCCAAGTGTATATCATGCACATCTGATTGAATTTCCTGTTTTTCATTACTCAATAAACATATTAAAAACCTTTTGTCATTTATGTTCAATTTAAGCTTCATTTCTTCAAAATCCAAGATCACTTTACCTTGTTGAAGCCATGGTTGACCTAAAATCACTTTTTCAGCCATCAAATTATCTGGCCATTCTTCACAGTCTATTTTCATATATTCTTCATTAAATTTTACTTCAATAGTCAGTGAAGACATGCTCTGTACTATTTGACCCTCCAAAGTTTTGATTAGGGTTCTACTTTTAGTTCTTTTTATGTTGAACTTACTTACCAAACCTGAACTAATCAGATTTACTTGTGCTCCAGAATCTATCAAAACCCTAATGCTTTCATTTTGAAAATCCATTATCATCACAGGGACATGTTCCTTTGGTTTGAGAGGAGTTTCACACAGACAGACTTCCCTAAGCTCATTGATTTTTCTTATCCTTTCTATAGCTTCCTGTTGAGCTTCCTTTCTCATGTCTTCCTCTTCTCTTTTCCTGTTTTGAGCTTGTTGCAACCTTCTCCATTCATCAACAGTTAATGGGCAATCATACCTCTTAACTCTACATCCACTTATAAAATTTGGCATGATTTCTCCGTCTATGTTAGCTAGTTGAATGGCTCCACTGTTGCTTATCTGATGTATAATATATGGTCCATGTCCTTTTTTCTGGAACTTTTTCTGATATTCTCTGACTGTGTAAGCCAACACTAGATCTCCTACCTGTAGATCTTTCTCTTTTATCTGAACATCATGATAACCTTTTTGCCTTTTCTTGTCCACATATAAACTCATAATGGCTTGGAGTCTGGATGCTCCCAACTTTTCCAATTCCATTACTCTCTCTGATAGTTCATGTCCAGTCCAATTGTAGTGACTTCCTACTTTTAATGTTGGAATAAGGAATTCCATAGGTAAAACTGCATTTTATCCATATACTAGATTGAATGGTGTGCTCCCTATTGCAGTTTTATAAGCCACTATATAAGCCCATAGGACATGATTAAGTTGTAGATCCCAATCATTCCTGTTTGTGTTCACTAATTTTGATAGTACAGTACAAAGTACTTTATTAGTACTTTCTGCTAACCCATTGGCTTGTGGGTGATATGGGGCTGACTTTCTATGACTGATCAGGAAATATTCAGTGATGTTTTCTATGATCTCGTTTACAAAATGGGTCCCCCTATCACTTACTACTTCAATTGGAAGTCCAAATCTGGTGATAATGTTTTCATATAGGAATCTGGCAGTAGTATTAGCATCATTTCTTTTTGTGGCTTTGGCCTCAGCCCACTTTGTCAGGTAGTCTGTAGCCACTATGATGTATTCATCATGAGATTGTTTTGCTGGAGGATGTATAGGTCCAATGAAATCCAATCCCCATTTACTAAAGGCTCTGGCTGAAATTAATGGAACCAATGGCATATCATTTCTTCTATTTGGTTGACTCACCCTTTGACAAACATCACACCTTTTTACATAGGTTCTTGCATCAGGAAATAGCGTTGGCCACCAAAAGCCAGAATATAAAATGAGTTTAGCAGTTCTGTCACTTGAGAAGTGTCCTCCTGCCACTCTAGAGTGTGCTATTTCCAACATTTCCAGATACTTATTCTCAGGAACACGAATTCTTAGGTATCCATCCATTTCTCTCTTATACAATTGTTCTCCTATCAATTGATATTCTTCAGAGATTACTTGTAAATTCTTTGAATTTGTAACAGTTATCACTTGTTTTCCTTTCTTCTTCCTTCTCAATTCTTCAATGATATTTTCACTCCAAACTGGATTTTTCTGGAACCAATATAGAGTTATGAATTCTGAATCTTGCAATATTTGGCACTTTCTGCAATTGGCAATGTATTTTGATACATCTTGAATTTTATTAGGCCAATGTACCCCCATCCTATTGAGATTACTTAGGGTGAATACCCTAGAAGCATGAGTGCAAGGGTTCCAATGATGAGCTCTCCTCAGATATTCTTGTTGCTCCTCCTCAGGAGTGCAATATTCTAATATGCCTATGTGGTTGAGATGGTACAAATGCCCAGCTAGTAACATAAAGTTTCTGCTTTGTGACACTAAGTGTGCATTGTTCTCATCTGTTCTACAAGGTCCCATGGTTAATAACGGTACTAAAGTCATGGCCCACTCAGGAACACTCTCTACCTTAAATAGATAAGTGTCTGGCAGATTGTCATCTAAAGGTGAACTGGGTTCTTCAGACTGGATTCGAGATAAATGATCTTCTCTCAAGTGTGTTTTCCCTTGTCTGACCACCACCTCAAACTCAAATTCCATTAGCAAAAGAAACCATCTGACTATTCTCCCTGTGTGACAAGGTTTATTTACCAAATATAACAAAGCTTGATGGTCTACAAAGAACTTAAACTTGTTGGCCAAAAGGTAATGTCTCTATTTTTTTACAGCAAATACCATGCCCAATCCCTCTCTTTCAGTGGTTGTGTAATTTTTCTCTGCTAGATTCAATTGTCTACTAGCATAGGCCACTGGAAAATCTAACTTACTTCCTTCTATTGGTTGTGCTAACACACATCCCAAAGCATAATTTGAAGCATCCACATGAACATGAAAAATTCTGTCCCATTGAGGTGTTTTCAAAATTGGGGCTGTTACCAAACAAGTTTTTAGAGTTTCAAAGGCTTGGTCACACTCCTTAGTCCACTCAAACTTTGTAATTAGGGCATATAAGGGTTTTGCTATGTCAGCAAATTTGTGTACAAATTTCCTATAGTACCCACAATGTCCCATGAAAGTTTGAAGTTCCTTTACACTTGTTGGTCTTGGAAGCTCTATTATGGCCTTTATTTTCCTCTCGTCAGTTGAAATTCCATTTTTAGAGACTATATGACCCAGCATTCTTCCTTGTCTCACAAAGAATACACATTTTTCTGGATTTAAACATACTCTGTAGGTTCTGCATTTCCTGAATATATTTTCTAAATCCTGCAAGTGATCTTGTCTTTTTAATGAAAAAGTACAAAGATCATCTACATAGATTTCCATTACCTTTCTCAGAAACTCTTTGAAGATATGACACATCAATCTCTGAAAAGTTGCTGGAGCATTAGTTAATCCAAAGGGCATAACCCTAAAGGCATAAATTCCCCATTCTGTGGAGAAGGCAGTTTTATGTTGGTCTTCCAATGCTATAGGAACTTGGTTGTATCCTGAAAAACCATCTAAAAAACTATAAACCTCCTTCCCTGCAACTCTTTCTAGAAGATGATCTATTATAGGCAGTGGATAATTATCTCTTATAGTTGCTGCATTTACCTTTTTCAAGTTAATGCATACCCTAAGTTTCCCATTCTTTTTTGGTACCACAACTATAGGAGATATCCATTCTGTATACTCAATTTCATAGATGAAATTGGCAGCTAATAGCTTGTCAATTTCTTCCTTTATTTTTGCAGAGTATTTATCATTGAATGTGTAATGTCTCTGTTTACTAGGTTTTGCTTCAGGTGTAAAAGGAATCTTATGCTCACAGATTTTAGGATCAATACCTTTCAGATCCTTGTAGCTATAAGCAAATACATCCCTATAGTTTCTTGCCAAGTTTCTTAGTGCCTCTTCTTCTTGAGTTGTCATGTCATCAGCCACTACAATGTGTCTTTCTTCTCCCTCCTCCTGAGTGATCACGATTGTTGCAGAGCTAAAGAAAGCACAAAGCAGAGAAAAAGACGGGTCCCAAAATTTTTCCGATTTGGACATCATATTTTTGTACCATAATCATTCTTGTAATATATTTTCCGTTGTAAAGGCACTAGAGGAGTCCTCTAGATGCATCCCCATAGAAGATTAGAAGCTTACCCATGTAAAATAGTAGGAAATTAGTCTTTCAGTGAATAAAGTGCCAGTCTCTTGTGTGAAAGTACCATTTTTAGGGCACTAGTATATAAGTCAAATGTGACTCTTTGTAAAGAACTTTTGCCATTGTGAGAATAGAGAGCACAGAAATTCGAATTTGTGTCTTCTTCACTCCGTATCTTCTTCTTCGTGAGTTTGTATGCATGTGTATTGCTTGGAAAGAGTGCTTGTGAGTGTTGTCTATCCATGAGAGCTGTTGTTTGCTGTAGGTAAGGTGTGTGTGACGAGTAGGAAGTACTGAAGTGTAGGAAAGTATTCCCGCGACTCAGTATTTTGACCATAACTTGAAGTAGGAGCGTCAGAATTGAGTGAAACCACTGCCATTGGATGCGTCTTCTCGAGAGCTTCGAAACGCATATGCTATTTGCTATATATGGAGCTCAGAGCTGGGAGAAAAGTCCAAAATACTGACGGCTGCTGCACCAAGTATCGTTTCGCCATAACCGACAGTTGGAGCTTGTTTGGATAAGTATTTGCCTTATTTACACTCTTCGAGTGGTTCATTTGCATTGACCATCGCTTGATTGCATGTCCTCATACACTCGGTTAGGTTTGTATACTCTTTGGATTGATAATTAAAAGCGTGTATCCCCACTATATGCACTTGTGAGGGGATTGAGATATAGTCTCTTTCTCCGCAAGTCCCTAAGTTGATGCTTAGGTCAACACACTTTTTGGCGCCGTTGCCGGGGAGTGACGAATCAAACCGAGGCATTCGTGTGATGGTAAGTAGCTTTTTGCATTGAAGTAAGTGGAGGAGTGGAAATTTTCTCTTCTTTGGTAAGTCATTTTCAGCCGCACTTGCTACTTCTCATTCTTGGAGTGTGTGTAGTGAGTTGTTAGTTTTAGGTTTAGGAGTAGTAGGAGGGGAGTAGGAAGAGTGAGGGATTAGACTAGAGTAGTTTCATCCTTTGCCTTGTTGTTTCATTTTCAGTAGATAGAAAAAAATTCAAGTATAAAAGCCAAAAAAGTCATTTTGAAGATCACTTGTTTGAGCAAGTATCGTGAGTGTGAGCGTCGAGTATCGTGAGCTGCAGAATATCGTGGCAGAGCTTGTGGAGTGTCTTTTGAGCTAGAAAAGGTGCTAGAAGAGTGTGGCAGAGCTTCAAAGGTGAGCCACTCTTTTGCTAGATCCTTCTGATCATTCAAAAAATTCAATATCTGTGTAAAACGATCTGCGCCAGGTATCGTTAGAGCTTTCAGGGGGCAAAAAGTTGTGTTTTGATTGATACAGATAGTGAAGAGAGAAGAGAGGAGCTAGGAGACCAAGGGGTCAAATCAAAACTTCAAAAACATTTCTCAAAATTTGTCTAAGGGTCAAGTATCGTTTTGCTCCCGCGGTTGAGTATCGCGATACTTATCAAGTATCGTTTTGCTCCTGTGGTCGAGTATCGCGATATTTCCTGTCGATCGTGTATCGTTTCATACCGATCGCGATACCTGATCAGAGATTGTTTTGCCAGCGATCGTCTATCGTGTATCGTAGATCGTGTATCGTTTCGTGCCGGTCGTGATACTTGAGAAGTATCGTTTGGGTCAAGTATCGTGTATCGTTTTCCTAGCGATCGTTTGGGTTAAGTATCATCTGAGCCTAAGTATCGTGTATCGCTTGCTAGTCCAAGTATCGTGTATCGTGTGTGCCAAGTATCGTTCCTCTGAAGTATCGTTTTGATCAAGTATCGGCGATCGTTGCTGAAGTATCGTTTGGGTCAAGTATCGTGTATCGCGTCTCAGAGATCGCGATACTCACCAAGTATCGTTTATCGTCGATCGTTTCAGTTCAGAGATCGTGTATCGTGGATCTCAAGTATCGAGTATCGTTTGGGTCAAGTATCGTCTGTACTAAGTATCGTTTGGGTCAAGTATCGCGTATCGCTTCTCAGAGATCGCGATACTCACTAAATATCGTGTATCGTTTTCATCAAATATCGGGTATCGTTTGGCCCAGAGATCGTTTGGTTTGGCGATCGCGATACCTAACAACTATCGTGTATCGTGTATCGTTGATCGTGTATCGTTTCGTGCCGGTCGCGATACTTGAGAAGTATCGTTTGGTCAAAGGTCGCGATACCTAGCCAGTATCGTGTATCGTTTTATCAGCGATCGTCTGCGAGAGATCGTTTCTGAGGTATCGTTTTGTGAGATATCGTGTATCGTCTGGTCCTCAGAGATCGCGATATCTGATCAGTATTGTGTATCGTTTCAGATCAGAGATCGTTGTAGCCGAGATATCGTTTTTAGCCAGAGATCGTGTATCGTGAGATTTGGGAGTCAAGTATCGTGATTTGGAAGAAATCCTTTTTCAGTCCTTTCCTTGCCAAAGTCTTCTAGAAACCCTGACCTTTGGTGAAGAATCTCACAGGCTAGTAGGTTAGAAAGGACTGACCTAAGCTGTGAAGTGGATGAACCTGAGATCCGGAAGAACCCTAGGAAGCCGAAGAAGTGTAATCTCTTCCATAGGTAGTGTAGCAGAGCCAAGTAACCGTTCACATTACTCAGAGACATCCAGTGAGTCAGAGGAAGAAATTCCCATGGCTTCGGAAGACATGCAGAACACTGTGCCCATGATTGGCATGATGCCAATCATTGAGGGAGAGTACAGGACCTCTTTGGAGTATGTGAACACCAACCAAAATGAGATCCCTATTTATGTGGATGGTCTAAACAGATCAGTGGCCAGGTTAAGGAAAGCTTCAGAAGCTTACATAGTGCCTAGACCAGCAGTCAAGTACGTAGGAGGATTCTACATGGACAAAAGAGACATTCAATATGTTGTCACAGAACACCCAGAAAACATTAATGAAATTGGTGAAGAGAATAATGCTTCAAACTTGAATGGAGGAGGAAATGAGGAGCAAGTAACTACACCTAGAGGGAGATCTACTGTGGCAAGAATTTGGAGAGGAGATCTGATTCCCCAAGATGACACCTTAATGGACGTATATTTGATCAATGGGATGGAGCATCTCCTTAGAGCACATTCTTCTATTTGGGAAGCTGCTCCTAACCCAGTCACCATCTATGAGTTGCAAGATCCTGATTTCTCCACCATCATCACATATCTGGACAAGAATCAGAGAAGATATTGGCCCTTAACAGAAGCAGAAAGAGCTGAACTGAAATATCAGAATATTCCAGTGTTTCCCCCTAGGGACCAAGCCACTACTTCAAGACATCCACTTGGAACATCCCATAATGATTCATACCAACAGTCGGGCCAAACGCAACGAACACAACAAACACAAATCCCAGTTAGACCACATGTACAGTTTGCTATGCCTACAAATAACCCTAATTACCGACCTCAACCAACTATTGACCCGAGACATGGAACTCATGCTCCAAACAGACCGCCGGTATTAAGAGGACCAGGCACACCTATAGGAAGACCTATTTTCCCAGTAATGCCTAGACCACCCGAAGCAGGAAGACGACTAAGGCCAATCCAAGTTGCCAAATGCATGAGAAATCACTATGATGGCTCTAGTGAACCTTACAATCATATAGCTGAATTCAAACAAGTAATCAGAGCCGAACAGGTAGAAGACTTTTTGATCCAATATGAGTCCTTTGGTCTCACATTGTCAGACACTGCTTTAGCGTGGTTTCAGCCATTGGACCCTAATAATTTTCAAAGTATGGAGCAAGTCTATCAAGAAATGATTGAGGAATTTACTAAATCAGGAATCAAAAACAACTCTTCGTCATTGATCCATAGCTTTAAGCAAGCCCCTACCGAGTCAGTGAGATTGGCAGCCAGAAGATTCAAGCAATATGTAGACAGATGCCCAGTGGAAGAGAGGCCGACACAAAATAAAATGGTATCATTGTTTTTGGAGGGATTATTGAACGGATCCTTAAGATCGTTGGTGTATGTAAAAAGGGTTCAGACTTTGCAAGAATGCATGAAGGAATGCATAGATTTAGAAGATAATCTTGCAGAGGATCTGAAAATACCTCAAGGAAGCTCGAAAAGCGAAGATTCGACCAGTAATGCATCCATACCTAAAAACAATGTAGAGGAAATAGCCGATCTGTTAGCGAAGAAGTTGAATGTTCAGGGACAGAGGAACTACCCCAATAATCCGATGAGAGTTCCCATGCTCAGAAGGTGTATGCATTGCGGAGGTGATCATCCTCCTCACTTGTGTACTAGGGGAGTAGTCCCACCACCGGCTTATGCTTACAATAGACCCACTGTCCCAGGACCTCTACAATTTTGCAGTATAGAACAAAAATACACGAATCATAGCACAGAAAATTGTCCCTACAATAGGCAAGCGAGACCTGCACCGCAATACATGAGACCTTATGGATACCCTCAGAGAGGTCAGGGAGGGGAAGCCGTTAGATATCCTACTTATCAGCCGCAAGCACCAGTGCCACGACCATATGCATATCAAGGATACACCCAACCACAGCCAGTACTAGGACAACAACCGCCCCATCCTCAGAATGTTGTCCCAGTCAAGATGGCTCAACCTGAAGAAAACCTAGAGAGAGCTATAGTCCCAGCCACACCTTTGACTAGTAATGAACCATATGACTCGTTTTATGACCCTAGTCAAGGAGCATACCCTAATTATGAAAGCTCAATGATGGAATATGGACAGCTATATGAACCATATGCCTATGGCATGGAAGTACCAGATAGTTCATACGGATATGAGCAAGACTATGTGTCATTAATGTACACAGCTCCTAGAGCAACCATACCACCCCGACCCATAAACAGACCGCCTGTACCCAGAGGACCATGTTACAGATGTGGAGGTGATCACTACATCAGAGAATGCACGTTGACAAACCCACCACCACCACAACGAGTCTGGGAAGGCTACTGTAGTGACTGTGGTAAGGAACACCTTTTCAGAGACTGCCCAACGAATCCTAACAAGGTTACATCAAACGTGCAAATCAATGTAATAGAAGTAATTGAATCATCAGGGAGTGATAAAGAGTACACAGTACCATTGAAAGAAATAACAAGAGCCAAAGCCAGAGAGACCCCTGATAAAACGGAGGAGAACAACCAAAGTGACAAGGAGAGGGACACACCCACCCCTCAAAGAGTTGAAGACTTAGAAGAGCCAGAGAAAAGTATTGCAAGTAAAAGGTCCCAAAGATGGAAGCACCGAAGAGATAGGATAAAAGAAAAGAAGTTATTACAAAAGAAAGAAAAGGAGGAAAACAAACAAAAACCAAAGGAAGAACCAAAGAGGGAAGAGGAAATTAAAAATAAAAAGTATCAGAAAGAAGAGGTTGGATCAGTTTTAGCAGATCCTATGCCTGAAGAATTAGCCATGTGGATTCAGGCATACAAGGCACGAGTAAAAACAGGACCTTCCATAGAACAACACGAGAGAGAATATCCAAGAGGCGACTTAGAAAAGGAAAGACTGGAGATCTGCAAAAAATTGATAGAAGTTGCACAACAGACCTTAGAAAAACCTGCATCACCTTTACCCAAGACCCGAATTCTTGAAAAAGAATTCCAAGAGTGCATCATTACCAATGACCACGAAAGAACTGAAGTAAGTAGAACACAGAATGACGAACGGTGTATTGAGAGAAAGGAAGGATCCATAGTTCCCGAGATAGAAGGAGAATGGACTAAAGATCTATGGGAACGAGTTCAAGAGGACAAATGGAAGAAAGTTTAAGGAATTGAACCACCCTTTGAAGAACTAGAAGCAGGAGATGAAATAGAGGGTTCAATACCTGAACTAAATTCAGAAGAAATTTTACCGATGGATGCAAGTAACCAAGGAGAAGAAGATGTAAATGAACTACCCAATTACACAGGGGAGTACGAACACATTTCAAAACTTTATCGTATTCCCTCAATGAGGAAACAAGAAACGAACCTATCAGTCTAAACATCTGAGATCATGCAACGCCTTAGAGAGGTGAAAATCCCTTGTACCCTAACATTCGAAGAACTGTTGAAGGTAAAACCACATCTGAAGGAAAAATTAATCAATCAATGGGAGGTCAAAGAGGAAAAGAAAGAAAAAGCAGACGAAGTTAACACGGTGAGAATTCCTGTGGACAAGGTAGGAGACTTTAGTGAGGGAGATGAAGGAAATACCTGCCTTCCAATCACTTATATGGGATACACTACTAAAGCCATTTTAGATTCGGGAGCTGGTGTTGGCATTGCTACCAAAGAAATTTGGGAGAAATGGGGAAAACCAGCATTAAGACCGACACGCATGAAAATACAAATGGCAGATGGACATACGGAGAGACCCTTAGGATTGTTGGAGCGAGTAGTCTTCACTACGTGTGGAGTGGAATTCGAACACACTTTAGCGATATGTCACTTCGAAAGGCCAAGCAATTATGAAATGATTCTGGGAAGGCCTTTCATGAGACAGTTAAAGGTTGTTCAGGATTGGGGAAAAGACGCGGTATACCTACAACATGAAGGAACCACCACTAGAATTAACCTACATACGTACACTTATCAAGATGTTCCACCTCTACAATGGAATCAAATTCACAAGGAGGAAGACGATCAATCAATTCATAGCGTAGGTACTAGTGATCAATCTTGGATGAACAAGGACACTCATCTATGGGTATGCCAAGCTGCAAAAAAAGAAGAGGAGAGAAGAAAGGGATGGCAGCAGAAACAAGGAGTAGCGAGATCTGTACAAGATCCAGCTTACATGCCACAAGTATTTCCGGACGAAGAATTTGAACCACACGGTTGGATGGAAATTTTAGCGACCCTCGATGTCTGTGTAAACGAAGAAGTAGTGACCATGAATGAATGTATCGATGAGGAGGGTTATGATGTTAGCCTGTATATAGTAGTCCTTCAGGAGGCAGAAGAAGGTGAAGTGATCGAGAAAGACTGGAAGGAGGACTATGAGAGCATTGAAATGGAGCCCGAACCAAGGGATCTAGGGAATAGTACCATCAACATAAATATCACAGCCAAGGAAAAAACACCAAGAACTCATACAGAGGGAGAATTAGAACTTGAAAGAGAAATAGAAGATGAAGAAAATAAACTCCAAGACCAATTTGAGGTACGAGCTCACTTTAAAAAATATGAAGTGGAGGAGAGAAAAATCGCTATTCAAATGCCTAAAAGAGAGGCACAGTCGGGAATAGCATATGATAATAAGGAACAAACCAAGAAGATAGTAGTAACTGTAGAAGAAGGAGAAGAACGATGTACCTTTATAGGACAGGATGTTTCGTTGGAGGAAGAACAGGAGTTAATTCGTCTTATAAGAGAATATCGAGATGTCTTTGCTTGGACCTATAAGGACTTGAAAGGAGTCGACCCTTCTATATGTGCACATAGAATTCCCATGACATCCGAAGCCAAACCTTCTAAACAAAGACCATATACCTATAATGATGTGTATTCAGCAAAAATAAAGGAAGAAATAGACAAATTACTAGATGCTGGATTCATATACGAAATTGAGCACACGGAATGGGTGTCACCCTTGGTGGTTGTACCGAAAAAGAATGGAAAGTTAAGAGTGTGCATCAATTTGAAGAGAGTAAATGCCGCGACCATAAGGGATAGTTATCCTTTACCAATCACAGATCATCTCTTGGAGAGAGTAGCAGGGAAGGAAGTTTATAGCTTTCTGGATGGCTTTTCCGGGTATAATCAGGTAGCCATTGCTCCTGAGGACCAACATAAAACAGCTTTCTCAACTGAATGGGGAGTATATGCCTTTAGAGTCATGCCTTTTGGTTTAACGAATGCTCCAGCTACCTTCCAAAGATTGATGTGTCATGTGTTCAAGGAATTTCTGAGAAAAAGTATGGAGGTATATGTGGATGACCTTTGTACTTATTCGGCTATACGATCGGAGCACATCCCTGAACTAGAAAGGATCTTTGCTAAATGTCGACAATATCGAGTATGTCTTAACCCTGAAAAATGTGTCTTCATGGTTAGACAAGGGAAAATATTAGGACATATTGTCTCTAAAAACGGAATCTCAACTGATGAAGACAAAATTAAAGTAATTCTGGATTTACCAAGACCGAGAACTGCTAAAGAAGTTCAAGCATTTATGGGACATTGTGGATACTATCGAAGATTTATATATATGTACGCCATAATTGCTAGACCTCTTTATGCATTATTGACACAATTTAATTGGACCGAAGAATGCGAGAGAGCCTTCAATGAGTTAAAGAAGCGATTGAGTTCAGCACCAATCCTTCGAGTCCCTAACTGGAATAAGCCGTTTCATATTCATGTGGATGCATCCAAGTTTGCCATTGGTTGCATCTTAGCTCAACCTGCTGATACGGGAAAATTAGACCACCCTATAGCCTACGCTAGTAGACAATTAAATCAAGCAGAACGCAATTATACCACCACGGAGAGAGAAGGCCTAGGGATGGTGTACGCAGTCAAAAAGTTCAGACATTACCTGTTGGCAAACAAATTCAAATTCTTCATTGATCATCAAGCCCTATTGTACCTAGTCAACAAGCCTTGTAATACAGGAAGACTAGTACGATGGTTTTTATTGCTAATGGAGTTTGATTTTGAGGGAGTAGTCAAGAAAGGAAATACCCACATAAGAGCAGACCACTTATCAAGAATGACCCATGGAGAACCACCCATAGGAGTACCAGATGATCTGCCTGATACGTACCTTTTTAACCTGGAAGTATGTCCTCAATGGGCAGAAAAGTTGATCCCTATACTTACTCATGGACCTAAAGATGGGATCACACCAAACCAAACCCAAGATCTATGGAAGACTAAAAACCTTCACATCATTGCGGGAAGCTTGTATCACCAGGATACAAGTGGATTATTGATGAGATGTGTGGAAGAAGAGGAACAAGAAATGTGGCTTCAGAAAGCTCACATAAACCAATGGAAAACTCATTTGAATGCAAATGGAACATGGCAAACTCTCAAGAGATTTGGCATATATTGGCCAACCATGCAAAGAGATGCATATAACTATGTGTCAACCTGTCAAACCTGTCAAGAACAAATCCCAGATGAGAACTCTACCTTATGCTATTCTACCATAGCACCAAGATGGAGCATGCCTCTGGTAAAGTTCTTGAAAACTCAAGAATACCCGAAAGGAGCGACTTCAGCGAGGAAATGTGCACTTGAAGAACAAAGTAAGGATTATGCCATTATAGGAAAACAACTCTTTAAACGAGGGAAAGATAACCAATTACGAGTGTGCATTCACGAAAAAGAATATCTTTTTGTTTTAGAAATGGCTCATACAGGAGCTGCAGGAGGACACTTCTCTGCGGATAAAACAGCAAAAATGATCCTCTTTACTGGAATGTGGTGGCCAACTCTACACCAAGATGCCGCAACATACGTGCAACGGTGTGATACTTGTCAACGAACGAAATATCCAATTAGAAGAGATGAGATGCCACTGAGACCCATGATGAGCGCCCGAGCTTTCACGAAGTGGGGAATAGACTTCATAGGACCTATTAGCCCACCAGCAAAAGGATCCCATGCCGAATATATAATTGTAGCCACAGACTATCTGACCAAATGGGTTGAAGCAAAAGCAACCAAGAAAAATGACGCAAGAACCACGGCCAAGTTTCTCTTTGAGAACATTTTCACTAGATTTGGACTACCTATAGAAATTGTGAGTGATAGAGGTACGCACTTTGTGAATGAAGTGATAGAAGCTTTACTGAATGAATTCTTGGTAATTCATAAGAAATCTGCTCCTTATCACCCGCAAGCCAATGGACAAGCCGAAAGTTCTAATAAAATCTTGTGTACAGTTCTCACCAAAATTGTTAACAATGGTAGACCAGATTGGGATAAGCAGTTACATCATGCTTTATGGGCATTTCGAGTAGCTTATAAAACAGCTATAGGCACTACTCCTTTTAACTTAGTGTACGGACAAAATGCTATTTTGCCAATTGATTTCTTAATTCCCACTCTGAGAGTAGCAACTACCTATGAGTGGACAGGACATGAACTATCAGCTCAATTGGATCAAATAGAAAAGCTTCACGAAACTAGGTTACAAGCAGTAGCAGGCATTTACGCTGCTAAACGACGACAGAAAGCTTATTTTGATGCGCACATTAAGGACAAAAAATTGAAGGAAGGAGATTTAGTTTTGGTATATACCTTGAAACAACATGCTAAAAAGTTGCAGAAGAGAGGATATGGACCCTTAATCATTAATCGTATATCTACAAGTGGAGCCATCAACTTAGCAACCTTAGATGGAGATGTATTACCAAACTATATCAGCGGATGTAAAGTAAAAAAATACCTAGAACCATTGACCGAAGAAACAATGTCTCGATTAATCAAAGGCAAGAATAGACGCATAGAAGAGGAAAGGATACGAGAGGAAGCGAGACAAGAAGCATTGGAAAGAATAAAGAAACGGAAAGAGTGGATGAGAGAGCGAGATGAAAGATATCGACGAGAAGAAGAACCCATCCCAATGGCTAATTTTAGAGCCACTCAAAACCAAGGATCACAGAGAACGCAACCATATTTAAATTTGGGAGCGGGAAAAACTGAGTACCACTTGGTGAATGCTCTCATTGACACAGGAGCTGCTGTAAGCTGTATCAAACTTTCTTTAACCCAAAAATTCCAGGAGGAAATACGCCCATCGATGGCACAGCTGATAGGAATAGGAGGAACGATTACTCAATGCATAGGTGAGATCACCTTACCTTTACAGCTTGGCAACAACACTATGGAACAAAAGCTATTAGTGTGTCATGATCAAGATTTAATGGAGGAGATAGTGTTAGGTCAAGACTGGATTTATGAATACGAGGTGACCATTCAATTGGCGTTAGGATACATCTCAGCCAGGATAGGACATCGTGAAGTATTCAGTTTACTAGATGAACGACCAATTAAATCTGCGAGCATAGAGCAAACAGTTCATCCTAATGAACAAAGTCCTGAATGTGTGATCGCTAGCACTATAGAAACAACTTCGCCAAGTACTATATGTGATGACACATTGAATTCTGCTTGCACACCATGTTCAAGTCTAGCAAGTCATGAGAGTGTCAATCTATCTGAAACCCACCTCACCGAAGCACCATGCATAAGAGAGACTAGTCCTCTAAGTAATTCAAAATCCGTACCCATTAAAATATACCCTATTCCATACTCTAACCAAGCGTGGATAAAGAAAGATCAAGTGCAGGAGTATCTTCGACGACAAAAGCACAACCGACATCAGAACAACCAATCAGATAGGAAAACAAATCAGTCGGAACAACGGAGTCATCAACGAACTGCTACACTATGGATTCCAAAGAAAGTAGTAACTGCTCAACATGATCGTTCGCAAATATGGGTTCCTAAATCTTGCGTTCTGAGGAGACTAAACCGAAACGATCGTCCTCAGCTCAAGAAGAATACATATGACCCACAGGCAAAACAGACACAAAAAAAGAGTTACTGGAGAAAGAAGGAGTCTTTAATGGCAACTCGAACCAATCCGCGATTTACAAATCAGACCAAACAGACCTACAACAAGAAGACAAGAGCCACTTGCAGTGGAAGTGGGCAACATACAACGAAGCCCAGCACAATGAAGCAGATTTGGATACCTAAAGACAAAACGAACGGCATGCATACGCCAACTACTTCCAATTGCACACATACGAAGCTTTCGAGACCCAAAGTATGCATGATAGGGCCACCTTACAAGGCCAAGCATTCGGCACATCCTTCTTCTATTTCAGGATAGTCAAGCACATTTTCCTCTTGGGAAATAGGAGAGCACTTGCAAAAAAAAAAAAAAAAAAAAAAAAAAAAATTACTAACCGCTTCGGCTATAAACTAACTGTTTTCTTTACCTTTTCAGATGAAAATATAAAAATACATGAAAATGTGAAAAATCCAGGTATTACCTTTCTCACACACACGGGAAAGGGACGACACCATTCACTCGGAGCAATATCGAGCTTATGACAAGCAAATAAGGCTGATTTCTGATAATATATGGCCACTAATTCATACTCTATATTGAGTGCAGATGGCATCAATTGATTCGGAAGCTACGCAACAAAAAGAGATGCAGCTTCTTCCATTGGAATCAATAACCAGAGCAAGAGGCCATTGGTTTCGTGATGACCAACCAGTCTCAGAACTCATTTTCATGGCAACCATCAAAATTATGGATACAGATCATCACTTTCCGATCATGTCACAGGATTTCAAGACAATAATACAAGGTTTACCTCATATTGAAGATGTATGGACACAAGCGGGCATAGAAGCATTTCTCAAATTGCCTATCTATGTTCCAGATTTTCAGAGATGTGCACAGGTAATGAATACCATGCAACCTGCTGCAACAAAAATATCAGTTCCAGAAGCACGCGTCTTGGATAAAGTCGGAGTTTGGAAGACAATCCAATTCACACATGAGCTAATTAATAAAACTTTTGGATGGAATCAAACTGGAATTACGAATGTCAAAGAGGAATGTCATGATCCGAAAAAGAGGTCCTTCCTGGAGATAAACAGAATTGACATTGAAGATGCTGTCCGGTTGGTGCATCAACACTTCTGTTTCCCAAGCATGCACAGGTATACCGCTCCACAGAAGATAATCGTACAATTACTGTCGCATGCCATGAGACAGATTGGGAACAAAGTGAATTTGACGGGCTACATTCAGGAAAGGTTATTTGAAGCCCAGAAGAAGTGGGGCCAAAAGAAATTTTTGAATGGTAGTTCGGCTCTCACGTTACTGATATATGAAGCTTTGGATATGAAGAATTATTTGAGAAAGATGCCAACTTCAGAAGAACTAGCTCAATATGCAAAACCAGCCACGGTCCCTAAGATAAAAAAGGTTGCCATTAGCGGAGAAGAAGCCGAAACAAGCTCTCAGCCGAGAATGAGAGGCACAAAAAGACTAAGAGAAGTCAAGCAAGGTGAAGAAGGAGAACCTATGACAAAAAGAGTCCATGAACTTCCCAAAGTGACCATTGCAGGATAGAAACAAATCACGGAGGAAGAATTGACTAAAGCACTAGAAGAGACACACAAATACACGGAAGGACAAATAAACTTACCAGTGCAAGGTCATCATTATCAGCAGTCACAACAGGAATTAAAAACAAAAAGAAGACTCACTAAAGTTCACCGATACCGCGAAATCGGATTAGATAATTCCAGCTCTTCCTCACAGGACAAAGAAGAAAAAGACACATCATTGTTGGATGTGGATATTCGAAGTGAATCCAAAGATGATGGACAATGGATCGAATTAAATGAGGTTAATTATGGTGAAGGGCCAGAAGGCCTCAAGCCGATAAATCAAGAACTAGATGTAAACCAGAAAACCACCAGCACAAAGACAGAAGAGAAGATATCGAAAATGGAGAATGAGGATAATGCTATAGAAGCAGAAGAACCCTTCACGCCAATCAGGGTTGTGGCCGAACCCTCCCCAATGGATGTCACATTTCAAGGGAGTGCCACTAAAAAGGATGAGGCAAAAGGAGATGATGAAGAACCCAGAATACAGCTGCAAGTTAGACAACCACATAATGAGACAATCCAGGTGGCAGAAGGCAAAGATGTGCAAACAGGAGCGACTCCAGGAATAGCAAAGACATGGCTGAATGTAGACATAGCTCAGCTCAAGCCTGTTGTGCAAGATATGATTAGAATGGCTCTTGATACACAACAATTAATGCTTGACGCGGAAGAAGATTACGACCAAGCCATGCGAGACAAGAAAGAACTTGAAAGAGCAGGTAAACATCTTTCCAAAGAATTATCCAAGGTGCGAGAACAAACTCTAAATAAAGAGAAAAAACTTCAAGAAGTCAACACACACAACAACATGCTAGAGATAGAACAGACAAAACTGAAAGACCAAGTTCAGGAACTAACAAAGAAATTAGAGATGAGTGAGACTGAGAAGACATGTATTCAAGCACGAAGCAAAATCTTAGAGTCTCAGCTTAAAGTCAGTATGGAGGAAGCTGACACTATGCGACAAAGGAATAAAGAGTTAATGACAGCTCTCATTGGTGATCAGCCACTGGCAATTACTGATGACCAACAAGGAAATATCAAGAATCTGGAAGAACAGATCACTAAATTACAAGACCAGCTCAGACAAGAGCAAGCTGTCATTACAGATTGGGAAAAGAGGTATATGGAGGACACAACTGCCCTCAGAACAAAATGGAAAAAAGCAGAGACTAACTACCTGCGACAGTGTAAGGAAGACACAGAGCACATGAATATTGTGGCTCAGGAACTAATTAAACACCAGGCAACCATTGCTAAAGCTGAAGAGGAAAACAAGAAAAAGGATGATTTAATCAAACAGCTTCAGGAGCAATTAGAGCAGCAAGCAAAACAGGGGACACCAGTAGTTCCACAAGAAACCACGGCTACTGTGGAAGAAGAGGTACGTCCTCTCTCTCCCCCCTCGTATCATTCACCAATAAGGGCGGAAAAGGAGGTTCCCATTGAGCCTAACATTCGAGACATCGCAGAACTAAGCCGGACCGACAGGGCACTACTGGTGTCTCAGCTTACTGCGGAATTTGAGGACCAGATCATCAAATTAATGAAAGAGGCTCAAATCGACAGCAAGCAACTCGAGCACATATTCAGGCCATTCAATGTACCATATGGGCTATTGAAGGAACAAACTCGGCATTACATAAAGCATACGACAAATAAAGAACCAGATCATAATCTCCACTTTCGGTATAATACGTTTAACTACACTCAAGCAGAGTTTGCGGCAGCAGATCCAATATGGAGAAGAAAGCTCTTGGAAAAGAACCCTACACTCCGGGTACAGTGGGAAGCATCCCCGTATGAACTTCAAGTCAACCCAGCATTTTGCCCACTACCCCGTAGAAGAGCCTGGATGCAATTTTGGGAAGGTCAGCGACAAGGCAGTTTTAATAATCAGTGGTTAAATTATCCACTGTTACCTAGTCCACCACATAACTACCTACCAACAGAGGAATACATGGTCAAAACCATGGAATTTTGGCTTGCAAGATATGCTACCGTTCCAGATTTAGCGGTCAAAATGACAAATAAAATATTTAGCATGTTCCTGACGACTTTTGAAGAAGCATTCTTTACAGGCTTCTTTGAAATGGATTCAGAGATTTTTATTAAAATGACCTCCAATTTGAATGCAAGACTGGTGGCCTATGAGACAAGTTTCTTTGCTGATCATAGACAGGCGCCAGAGAATGGGGTAAAGTCTCAGCAATGGAAGGAGTTCATGCTATGTCACGCTAATCTGCTAAATCAAAGAGAGCAACAAGCCATCCAAACCTACACACGTCGCCACAAAAAGCCTGTCGCGGACGACAGAGTTCAGGAGGAGGGCAGTGTTGAGGGTGAGTCAAGTAAAAAGAAGAAAAGAAGAAGACAACGAAAGAAGCAGCTTCACTAAAAAGAAATATCTGAAGATATATCTCTGCAGGAAGCCCCGCAGGGGCGCAACACCCATCTCTGCACAGAGCCCCGCAGGGGCACACACACCAAGGAAAGGACGTAACCCACATGGGTGCTTCAACCTCTTGATCTGTTAGAAGGTCCAGATCGAAGACTGAAGCACCACATCTTCAACCTTCCACTGGTGGCGTGCGTGGCAACCCAGAATTAAGAACCTATAGGTGAATTAGACTGCGAAATATTGGGCAGTCAGTCAAACTCCAAGGGTTGCGGGCAAACAAGTCAAATGCATCAGGCCCAGAGAATGTAAAACAAGAATTGAGAAGAAACCGTCAAAAGTGAACACCTGTTTTATAAACAGGTAACAATGAGCAAAGGTTGTGTGCAGAGAACGAACTAAAGACAAGAAGCAAAGCCTGTCAAGGGACGACAGAGACGAAGAGGGGGAGAGTGTTGCAGAGCTAAAGAAAGCACAAAGCAGAGAAAAAGACGGGTCCCAAAATTTTTCCGATTTGGACATCATATTTTTGTATCATAATCATTCTTGTAATATATTTTCCGTTGTAAAGGCACTAGAGGAGTCCTCTAGATGCATCCCCATAGAAGATTAGAAGCTTACCTATGTAAAATAGTAGGAAATTAGTCTTTCAGTGAATAAAGTGCCGGTCTCTTGTGTGAAAGGACCATTTTTAGCGCACTAGTATATAAGTCAAATGTGACTCTTTGTAAAGAACTTTTGCCATTGTGAGAATAGAGAGCACAGAAATTCGAATTTGTGTCTTCTTCACTCCGTATCTTCTTCTTCGTGAGTTTGTATGCATGTGTATTGCTTGGAAAGAGTGCTTGTGAGTGTTGTCTATCCATGAGAGCTGTTGTTTGCTGTAGGTAAGGTGTGTGTGACGAGTAGGAAGTACTGAAGTGTAGGAAAGTATTCCCGCGACTCAGTATTTTGACCATAACTTGAAGTAGGAGCGTCAGAATTGAGTGAAACCACTGCCATTGGATGCGTCTTCTCGAGAGCTTCGAAACGCATATGCTATTTGCTATATTTGGAGCTCGGAACTGGGAGAAAAGTCCAAAATACTGACGGCTGCTGCACCAAGTATCGTTTCGCCATAACCGACAGTTGGAGCTTGTTTGGATAAGTATTTGCCTTATTTACACTCTTCGAGTGGTTCATTTGCATTGACCATCGCTTGATTGCATGTCCTCATACACTCGGTTAGGTTTGTATACTCTTTGGATTGATAATTAAAAGCGTGTATCCCCACTATATGCACTTGTGAGGGGATTGAGGTATAGTCTCTTTCTCCGCAAGTCCCTAAGTTGATGCTTAGGTCAACACAACGATCTTTTTAGTTTCTTCCTCATTATCATAAGCCTCTCCTTTCTTCTTTTCCCTCTTTGGTTTCCTTCTGAGAAGTAATCTATTTTCCACTTCATAAGTTTTGAAATTTTTTGGTACATCAAACTGTTGATCTTTGTTCATTTCCCTTGTCTTTTTCTCATTCTCCTGATTTTCTTCTATCTCCATGTGTTTGTTTTTCTTGTACTTACCTGAGATTTTATCCTTAATAGCATCTTCAGCTTTTACTTCCTCCAAAAATTGTGTCTTTCCTTTTTCTAATATCATTTCTTCTACTATGTCCTCTTCTGTTCAGGAAACCTTTATCCTTTGTATTCCAATGTGAAAAATATCATATCCTTCTTCATTTTGAAATTCCACTCCTACATATTCATCAAGATCCATGGTAGCCAAGAATTGATTCCACCCATAAGGCTCAAATTCCTCATCCTTGAATTGTTGTGGTACATAATTCTCATCTTGTAACTTCCTTTCTTCCACACAATCCTCTCTTCTTAATCTCCTTTTCCTACTGGTCACATTTCTTATCACATTGCACTTCCATACTGATGATTCAGCCTCATCCTGGTCTTCTATCTCTGATTCCTCACTCAACTCTTGGTTCTGATGAATTTTATACCATTCTTGAGGAGATATGTCACAGTAGTGCCCATTTCTTAGATTTACTTTGGTTATTCTTCCTTTGCTCTGCAGGTATAAACAATCATTACCCCAATCTTGCACAATTTGCATTTGTCTCATGAATGGTCTTCCTAGGATAATTTCATATGAAGTGGATTGTGGGAATACAACTATAGCAAAGGTATGTTCTATCTCTATTCCACATATGTCCACAATCACTTTTTCCCATATTCCTAGGGGTTTTTCTATGTGTCCATCTGCAAGTTGCAATCTCATTTTTGTGGGTAATAATTCATTTTTTCCCCATTTCTCCCAAGTTTGTTTAGTCATGATGGCCACTCCTGATCCACTATCCAAAATAGCTTTGGCCTGGTTTTTACCAAATTGTATTTTTAAAGTTGAGTTTCCCTCTTCTCCCTCACAATATCCTCCTATCTTATCAATGGGAATATACCACAACTCCTCCATTTCCTGTAGTTGTGGGTGAAGATTGTCTGGTGTTGTCTCCCATTTTTTCACTTGGTTCTGTAGATGAGGATTTTGTTTCATTAAATCTTCCCATGTGGTATGATACAGAATTGTGCATCGTTTATCTATATTCACCTGGAGTGTTACTTGTGGGTTTTCTTCCTTGATGCTCTTTCCTCTTATTGTTGTTGTCTCAGATTCCTCAACTGTTTTTTGAGAATTGTCTTCTTTCCCCATTTTGAGTTGTACTTCCCGTATGATCTGTTTACACTTCTGCATTCTTTCATGTTCTAAGTCTGGCATAGGATAAGCCATTGTATGATCAGTAGGGCTTGGTCCCTCTTGAATTCTTCCTTTGTGTGCTTTTATCAGAGTATCTAGACTTTGTGAATTTCCTATTTCCAATTGGGTTTGTGTCTTTTGAGGAGAAGTACTGTTTGATTGTTCCCTATTTTCTCCCTCAATATTTTTACTCATTTTTTGTTTCCTCTCCCATTTCCCTTTTTGTCTATTTTTCTTTACCTTTGAGATTGAACCTTCATTTTGTTCCTTAGTTGATCTTTGTTGTTTTGTTTGTGACCTTGTTATAGCATTTACATTCACTTGGTCAATGTCACTCAATTCTTCCTGTTCCATGATACTGACTGCTTTTAGTGGTATGTTATTAGGTGTGTTTTGTTGTTTTTGAGGATTCTTTGGGCAATCTTTAATCAAATGCTCCCTACCACAATCCTTGCAATATGCTCCTTCTATTCTTAATGTAGGAGGCTGTGGACAGTCTCTAATGAAATGATCTTCCCCACACCTATAAGAAGTTATCTTTGGTCCTCGTTTGAATTGAGGTTTTTGATTGGACATATAATTATTGGTTATATACATGAAAGTGGCAGTGTCCATCTCAATTCTTCCATTTCCCAAGTCTAGGGCTTGTAATTCAGGTTCTCTTGATTCATAACCTTCCCATTCTTCTTGATATCCTTCATTCCATTGGTAATCCTCCTTGTAAGGTGACTTTGTTCTTAAGTTTCCCTCCTCTATTGGTGTGTATTTGATTGGTACCACATTTGTTGGTATAGGAGGTTGTTGCCCAAGCACAGGTCTTGGTTGCTCAATATACACTGATTCTCTTTGGCTCCCATAGTCTCTCTCCTTTATGGGTTGTTTATTGTAGAAGCATTCCTCCGTCGTATGGTTGGTCCATTTCCTCTCTAGTGTACAATATTTGAGTGTCTTTCTATCTTGCAAATGTGGAGGCTTTTGATATGGGCACTCTTGTATCAGATGACTTTCTCCACAATTGTAGCATTTTTTATTTGTGTTTATCCTGGGGTTTATCAAATTGGTTTTAGTGCTTACCTCTAGGGCTTTAGCAATGGCCTGAGCCAATTCTTCTGCTGGAGGAATTTTATCTTCATTTGATCTGGGTTGATAAAATGCTAACAGATCTTGGCCTCTGTTATCCTCCAAATCTATTGCCTCTTTTACACAAGCTTCTAGATCAGGGCATCTCCTGTAGTACACTAGGGTTCTTAATTGAGCACTTCTCAACCCTTCTATGAATAGGGATACTTGTCTAGCCATGGAAGGTACTTCCTCTTTAGGGCATCTGTCAATATATTGCTTAAATCTCCTGACTGCTTCTCTGACATTTTCATCTTTTTGTTGTTTAAAACTGTGTATGAGAGTGGCTGTGCTATGTTTTATTCCGGTCTTTGAGAATTCTCCAATAAAGGCTTCTAGGAAGGATTCAATATCTAGGTACATTTCTTTTCCCAAAGGGATGAACCAAGATAATGCTCGTCCTGTTAGGGTTAGACCAAATGCCTCAAATTGAACTTTGTAATCTTCCACCTCCTCAGCTCTAATTAATTGCCTAAACTCTGCAGCATAAGCATGAGGATCTGAATACCCTTCATATTGATTTTTCATACATTTGGCTACGGTCTAAGCATTCTACCCTGAGGTTGCCAATGATGTCTTCTTCTGAGTGAAAACTCATTATAACCTTTTGGTTCCTTATCAAAAGGATTTGGGGAAGCATGTGTCCTCCTCCCATGTTGTTGCTCAGTACTAGTGTAGTTTTCATGTGGTCTAGGTAAATCTGGTTGTCCCATGTTATGTTCCCAAGGTCCTTTGTCAGCACATTGCCCTAAGTCATTTGAATTTTCTGGGTCCTGGGAGAAGATGTACACACACCCTTGCCTATCCTCATACCTACCATCTTTGAACTGAGCTACTGGTGTTATGTTTAGGGGAACTTCTAAGTTTCTCAATCTAATGAGAAACTTATGCATTCCATCCTGATATACATAGGTGCCAAACCTATTTGTATACATGTATTTGAGGATATTTCTATAATCCCCAGTTTCAATGGGCTCATTTGTTTCAGTAAATTTTCCATGTTGTTTTCTTGCCCTAAATTTCTTTCTTGCCCTTCCCCTACTACTGACTCTATCTCCTTCCTTCCTAGGTCTTGCCTAGTATATGAATTTAGTTTGTTCCCAGACCTAAGGATCATTCACCTAATTTTCACGATTTTGAGGTCAGAATCGTGTTTTTCACGATTTTGTGTTCAAATTAATGATTTTTCACGATTTTCTGACTAAAATCGTGTTTTCCACGATTTTCTACTTAAAACCGTGTTTTTCACGATTCTGTGCTCAAAATCGCGTTTTTCACGATTTTGTGCTCAAAATCGCGTTTTTCACGATTCTGTGCTCAAAATCGTGTTTTTCACGATTCTGTGCTCAAAATCTCGTTTTTCACGATTTTGTGCTCAAAATCGCGCTTTTCACGATTTTGTGCTCAAAATCGTGTTTTTCATGATTCTGTGCTCAAAATCGCGTTTTTCACGATTTTGTGCTCAAAATCGCGTTTCTCACGATTTTCTAACTAGGCTAGTGTTTTTTCACGATTTTATGACTGAAATTGTGCTTTTCACGATTTTTAACTCAAAATCGTGTTTTTCACGATTCTGTGTTCAAAATCGTGTTTTTCACGATTTTGTGCTCAAAATCGCGTTTTTCACGATTCTGTGTCCAAAATCGCGTTTTTCACGATTTTGTGCTCAAAATCGTGTTCTTCACGATTTTGTGTCCAAAATCGCGTTTTTCACTATTCTGTATCTAAAATTGCGTTTTTCATGATTCTGTGTCCAAAATCGCGTTTTTCACAATTCTATGCTCAAAATCGTGTTTTTCACGATTTTGTGCTCAAAATCGTGTTTTTTGCGATTTTGTTCCCAGACAATCGTGATTGCTCACAATCGTAAATAACTCGTGTTCTGGGAATCGTGATTTTGTCCCTAATTCAGAGAATCGCGATTTTGTGTTTGACTACAGAATCGCGATTCTGAACACTTTTTTGAATTTTTTTGAAGTGTTGATTTTCAAATTTTTCTTTCTTCTAACAGAATTGCTCTATTAAGTTTTTAACATGCAATGAAACATCTTAACCAAAAAATAATATTTTCTCACTAAAAATTCAAAACTCAGAAAATCGCGATTTAGCAGTTTTGCTATTTTCCTACTTTTTTGTACTTATTGATCATAAAAATTTAAAGTCATGTAATTGAGGTGATATAGAAACCACTCACCTTGCTTGCTTGACTCAAAGAAGCTCCTCAAAATCTATATTTGCACAAAGTCGCAATTTTTTCTGCTCTCTCTCTCTCACACTCACTCAAATGAATTTTTCTTTGAATTCCAGGTTTTTATAGTGTCCACAGAATCGTGATTTTGTGTGATTTCCACTGTTTTTCACTCTTTCACTTGTCCAATTTTTACTTACCCAATCTTGATGACATCGCTTTGCAATTATCTTTCTCAAAAAACCCAAATATGCTAGAAATTCCAAAAAAATTTCCTTACAGAAAATCGCGATTTTGTGCATAAAATCGTGTTTTTTCTGTAGATATTATCTTGTGCAAATTTGAGTATTCTTTCCTCTTGTTCTCTTTCAATACCCTCTACCCTTTGTAATTCACCAGACTCCTGTACTTTTGCATCAAAATCACAACCTTATTCAGAAAATCGTGTTTTTTCTATACTTCTGATTTTATGCAAATTTGAGTATTCTTCTCTCTTATTCCCCTTTAGTACCCTTTACCAACTCCAATTCCACAATCACCTGCAATTTTACCTCATAGTCACAACATTAATCAGAAAATCGTGATGTTGTAGAGAAAATCGTGTTTTTGAAATCTGCTAATTTTTTGACCAATTTTTTGTTTTTCTTTCACTTGATCCCTATTACTCTTATCCACCAAGCTTCAGTCCAACTTCCTAAGAAGAAAAGAAATTTGTTTGATTGTTTTTTATGAATTTTATGAATTTTTTTTAGTATTTTGCCCTAAATAAAGGTGAACACTTTACTTAGGGGTTCTTGTTTGGTGATCTACTAATCCTAGGTTCCTTGATTGGTTATGATCTCTTATGGCTTAGCTATCAAAACAGTTCATGAGAAAAACTTTCCAAAAAAAATGTGCTATGGAATGCAAGCATCAATTTTCGCAAAGATAAACTCAATCACACATTTCTTTTCAAAATGCAGATCAGCTTTGTTTCTCAAGATTTATGCTTTGATTTGGTTAACAAATGAATCTTTTCTACTTGCATCTAGCTACTTTACCTGACCTTTCCTTAGTGCAACCATGTTATCTTCCCAAGATCAACAATATTGCCTAGTACTTGGTCAAAAAGAACTCTAAAAATGCAAGAATAGACACATGTTACCTCATCTTCAGCTTTCTTGATTCAAATTTTCCACACACCTGCACTTTTACTTCAACAATGTAATGAGCAACTATCAATTTACAAAAATTTCAGCACTTCCAATTCTAAAAGATGATCTATTGCTTTCTTTTCCCAAAAGACAAACAAAGACATCTACCTTTTCATGTTCACATTTCTTGATTAAAGAGTGTTACCTTTTCCTTGTGTTTGTTACCCTCATCAATAGAAGATCCAGCAAGGTCCAACTTCAATGAAGCTTTTGAAATACTACCCGGCAACGACACCAAAAAATGTTTGTTATTGATCTTTGGAGTTGTCCTCTCCAATCATTTAGCATAAAGAATCAACAAGACATCTTTATTTTGTCAATCCTGGAAGTATTCTTGAGACCACAGCCCCTTCAAGATGATAGAATCCAAGAAATAAGAGAATAATGGCTGAATTGCTGAGAATAGTGAAAATGAAGAGGAATTTCTAGGGTTTGGATTATCTTGAGCAAATCGCCACCATTTTCCACAATCTTGGTGTCTAATTCATGCTATTTCATCAGCAGAACACAATTATGAAGTCAAAATCAAAAAATATCACCTGCACCATACAGAAGAGACAATCGTGATTCTGTGCAAACAGACGATTTTCAGCTCCAGCACCATTCTTCATCAACTTATCACTCAACACAACAGTATTCAGCTCTCTTCATACACATTCAACAGATTTACACAATAGAAGCTCACAAATCTCCATGGATACACAAGCACTAGACTCACAAATCAAAGAAACCACACAAAAGAGGAGAAAACACGATTTTCAGTAGAAAACTCCTTCTCTATTCACTTGGATAGCATGTAAACAAATGATTAACCAACCTCCTCATAATAGAGGAAATTAGCTTATATACATTTTCAAGTGTCCCTTTTCACACTTGAATTTTGGTCCTTTCCTCTATTATTCTAAAAATATGCTATCTAGGAGTTTCCAAAAATTCTAGAAAAATTACATAAGATTCTATCCTATATAAGGAAGACTCTTCCTTATTTTTACAACAATTGCATAAATATTTTTACAAATTTCTATCATTTTCCAATTATTTTTCTTCAAAAAGGCTTCCAAAAATGCATCTTCTAACAGCAAGGTCGAGAGAATGGCCCGAATCTGCCATTAGCCACCATGAATCAGTTATTCCCTAGGCATTCATCCAACGAATACGCGATCCTATGTCGACCGGAACCTGAGAGATCCGCCCTTCAGTTCTTAGTAGCTATCCTGAACCTACAGAAACGTACTTATGGAATATCGCGTCCATTCTACTCCGCCATTGATTTAGCTGCTAGAGAACCAATAAATTTTGCATCCTACTTCTTCCACCGCATTCACAAGGAATGCGTTTCAATAATCAAACAGGTACACAAGGGAGGAATGCCAAAATCGCGATTACCACACATCATTTCTTTCCTTTTTCCGGCCATACTTGTAGCACAACCACCACCCAGAGGCCCGGTCCTGCACCATGAAGAATCGGCCCAATTATTAGAAGATGATGAAGAAGACGAAGAGGAACTCAATCAACTCTTCCGCCGGAAACGAATTAGAATCAGTTCCTCTAAAAGTGAAGCACAGGGTTCAGCCGAAGGAAATATAGAAGATGACAAAGAAGAAGAGAAGCAGGACGAAGAAACTTTCCATGACACCGCAACGTCTATGCAGCACGAATCATCTGCACAGTCTTCAGTAGGACAACAAGAACAGGAAGATCACACTGAATCCAAAACAAGCTCGTCACAAGAGGCATCACAACAACAATCGGAGCTAGAAAAGCGAAGAGATGAAGAACAGATCATTAAAGAAGTTTTCAATGAAATTCTGAAAGCAGTTGAGTCCATAGCTACCGACAATGCTGAAACACAACAAACAACAGAAAAGGTAGCAGAACCTCACTCTGTTCTCCCCACTCCACCCATCCTGACTGAAGAACCCACTGCCTCGTCTTCCTCATCCCCAAACTATTCTCCACCGAACTCACAACAGCTTCTAACAGAATCCTCTTCTCAACATCGTCCTATTCTTTCGCTTCCAACACTCCCGGTATTTTCAGAGCTTGCAAATATGGAACAAATGTTGATCAATCTATCGCAACAATTACCAATACAATTGAAAGAGGCAACCAATACTATCAAAAATGATTTCCAACATAAGGTCGATATGCTAGAAGCAAACATCACTCCACTACAGGAAGAGATTGATGCAGTCAAATCAGAAAACCATATTCTACATGAATAGATTAGAGAATTACAGGCCAGAATTGCCGAACAGGAAGTGATTATCAGTCAGAGAGATGCAACGTTGGTGGAGCTCAAAGAAAAAGATAAGTTAATAGATGTTGCAAATGCCGAAATAATTCAGCTGAAGCAAGACCTACAAGATAAAGAAGATGCCAGAGTCGCCTTAGGCAATTTATTAGAAGAAACCAGAGTTCAGCTACATGAAGTATTACAGCAAAGCCAAGAACAGTAGAGGCATGCTAGGAACACAGAAGAACTACAAAGAACAAACGAAAATTTATCAGATGTCAACAACATGCTTAAACACTATTTGGCCAAGGAAGCTCAAACACAGAAGTTAATAACAGATCTCCGAAGAGAAAAGGATGCATACTCCAGAACCATAAATTTTCAGAATCAAGAAAGCGAAAGAAGGGAGAATCTGCTGGAAAATCAGAAAGCAAGAGTAAGCAAGATGGAGCAACAAGTGGCAGAAATGAAAGTTTCCAGAGATGCGGCTCTCTCGAATGAATTTTATTTACAAGAAGCCTTTCTACAGACGCAAGCAAAAATTTTGCTGACCGAAGCTATTTCATTGAGTTCTGTAAGAATAGATGCACAATTAGTAGAACCGGACACTCTCAAACAGATGTTAGAAACTTTAAAGAAGAAAATTGCCCGAACCTTTAGGTTAGCTAGAAGCATGTATTTAGAAGGAATTATAGACGAGTAGTAATTTTGTAAAAACTTGCAGGTTCGAGTCCACCATGCGTGCTAGAGTGTTAGTCGGCCGCCGGATTGGAAGTTGTAAAACTGAATCTTGTTTCGCACGCATGAAAAGTTGTTACAAAGACATCTATAATCTTTATATATAGCAATGTAAAAGAGATGTAGGGTGACGATTCGTGGAATCACCAGACTGTCAGTCTGGGTGATTGTCTGAACGTTGTTGTAGCGTTGTTTGTCTAATTTCTGATTACTCTGAGTATACTGTGCATATCCGTGTTGTTGTCTATCGATCTCTGTTGCGATTGTGAGTTTCATTTACATACGGTAGATCGTTGTACTGTTGTCTGAGTAAGTCGTTTGCGAGTCTCTATTGGGATTGTTGTGTTAGTTCGCATATCGTGTTGTTATTCTTTCTTGAAATGGTCTGCCAATGTTTGGTGAAGTCTGTGTAGCTATGGTAGCTTTTCTGGTATTCGGGTTTGTATTGCGTTGTCTTCAATATTGAGGTCTATGTTCGTACGGCAAAGATTAAGCTACGGTAAGAGCCGTCCTAAGTTGCGTACTGAATCTTCAAGCACCGTGTGTCTGTAACTGTTGAGTCCTTCTGTGTCTTCAGTTGAGTTTGACTATGAGCACTATTCGGTGAAGGTTGAACTACTGCTATTGTTCCTAATGTTACTGCAATGTGTATTCGGAAAAGGGTCCGAGGTAACTCGGTATCATGATACTAATCGTCTGGTACAATGTGTTCGGAAAACCTTGGAAGAATTAGAATAACGAACCGTAAAGATTGAGAAGGGTATACCAATTCATGATAGAAGTCTTGAATATTAGTATATTGTGGTGTGAAGTCATTTTGGGAAACAAGCATAGGGCCTCTGTTTTTACAGACCCCTTCCACTCCCAAGAACCCAACAACGTTTAAACACACTTCTGACAGTTAGAACACAACGTTTAACAAGTCCATAAGTCTGACACGACTAATGCCTACATGTCACAACCCTACCTAAACCTAGGGATTGGCAGGACAGAGTACAAATTGATAGATGCCTTGATAGACTCAGGGGCAGGACTCAGTTGCATACGAAATGCGGTCATACGAGATCTTCAAACGATTATATCTCCCACGAAAGCTCATATGATAGGTATCGGAGGTCAAATCATAGAATGCATGGGAGAAACTAATGTATCCCTCCACCTAGGAAATTCTTCCATGGAACAACGAGTCTTAGTGTGCAAGGATGAAGACTTAATATAGGACTTGATCCTAGGACAAGATTGGATCATTGAAAACAAAGTAAGCATCCACCTAGCTCAAGGCTACATTTCAGCCAACATAGGACACAAGGAAGTTTTTAGTCTATTAGAGGAGAAGCCCTCACCAAAACCAGAGGCCCTCAAGAGTGCAGAAGACCTCAAAGAAGAGCTTATACAACATGATTCCAACCCCAATCCCTCTGAAAAAAGTTTGGAAGAAGTAGAAAGTTCAAACCCTAATATGTCCAAGGAAGAAGCGAATTCATCCTATTCCATTAGTGAACGGTCAGACACTAAGGAAATCAACACTCTTAAAGTCTCTCACATGACAGAAGAATCACAAATTTGGAAAACCACAATTAAACACCCTCATCCAGAAAAGATAAGATTCAAATGGATACGCAAGGATCAAGTGCAGAAACCAGAGAATGCTACACCAACGCATGAGGAGAAAAAGGAGGACAAGAAGTCAGCTTCACAGAAATTTAAACCAAAAAGACTCTTGCATGTATGGCTGCCTAAGCCTTTGATTGAAGCTCAGAAGGCACAACAACAGATATGGATTCCCAAGAAGGTCAGACAAGCAGCCAAGCAAGAGATAAGCAAATAGGAAGACACATCATGGAGACATTTGGACAATGAAGCCAAGATAGACTCGTCATAGAAACATGAGGAGAAAAACCACTATCACTAGCACATCAGAAGAAATACTTGAAGTTCGAAGGACCAGAGAGAAGACAGGGCCTATCAATGCAATCATGAAATGGATTTGGAGACCAAAGCAACAGCAAGGAATGGACAACCAGATCAACAAAGATTCTAATTGCACTCATGAAGTATCGAATGTACCTAAAGTATGCATGATAGGGCCACATTACGAGGCCAAGCATTCGGCACATGATGTACATAATAAAAGTAGTGGTGCACATTCTCCAAAGAGAAATAGGTCATAGCTTCAACTTCCTTAGGAATGGATCTACTAGGTAAATAAATAAATGCTTCGGCTATACTAATACTTGTTTTCTTTCAGAAAAGAAATAAAAATATGTGGTAAGATATCTCACTTATAGAAGCAAGGGAAACGGAGTGATGAAGGGACAACATGTCACTGCAATGCACCGCACAATTGCTATATTTTCTATTGAAGCTAATGCACTTTTACTACAAGTGCAGTGGCTTCTGAAAATTCTGAAGCAACGATTCAGGAGGAAGTATTGGAATTTCCTCTACAGAGTGTAACCAAAGCAAAGGGACATTGGTTCAGAGAAGATCAACCGGTCGGGGAGTACCTCTTCCTGGTGAACATCAAAATCATGGATACGGATCATCAATTCCCGATTATGTCCCAGGATTTCAAAGTGGTGCATGAGCTTTTTACTACAATTGACATCATGAAGAAAGCAGGTATACACAAATACTTCGAACTGCTGATCTACAAGCCCGACTTTCAAAAGTGCACATAGGTCATGAATACATTGCAGCTAGCACTACATGACCCATTGGTGCCAGAGGCCAGAGTCATGGACCGAGTAGGTGAATGGGTAGTTATTCAATTTACACATGACTTGATAAAAGAAGCTTTTGGATGGGAAAAAGATGGCAACACGGTATTGAAGGAAGAGAGTCGAGGGGCAAAAACCAGAACATTCACTGACATAAATAGAGGTTATACTGAAGAGGAAGTCAGACTAATTCATCAGCATTTCTGCTTCCCAAATATGCATCGATACACAGTCCCTCAGAAGATCATTGTTCAACTACTCTCACATGCCATCAAATAAATTGGCAATCAAATTAATCTAACTCCATACATACAGGAACGATTGTTCGAGGCGAAGAAACAATGGAATAACAAGAAGTTTCTGAATGGCAGTGTAGCTCTGACCATTTTAATCTATCATGCTTTAGGTATTAGAGAGAACCTGCAAGAAATGCCATCATCAACTGCTATGGCTAAATATGCAAAAGTCGCCACAGTCCCCAAAAAGAAAAGAGGAGTCAAAATTGTTGAAGAGGTAGAAACCAGCTCTCAACCCAAAATGAGAGGAACAAAGAGGTTAAGGGAAGTAAAGCAAGTAGAAGAAGAAGTTCCAGCCACGAAAAGGGCACACGTACTGCCAAAGACCAGGATCGAAGAGCAAAGTCCTATTACCGAAGAGGGTTTAACACAAGCACTGGAAGACACACACCAATATACGGAGGGTCAAATTAATCTACCAGTGCAACGACACCATTACCAGCAATCCCAACAAGAAGTGGAACCTAAAAAGAAGCTCACCAAAGTCCATCGATACAGAGAATTAGGGTTGGATAATTCAAGCTCATCTTCGGATGCACAAGAAGAACCCGACACATCTTTATTAAATGTGAATATTCAAAGTGAATCCAAGGATGATGGACAATGGGAGGAACTTAATGCCGTCAACTACAATGAAACAAAAGAGGGCATAAAGATAAATGACAACTCTTCCCACCTCGATCACGACACCACAAACAAAGAAGGGAATCCAGAAGGAATACATGTCATACAACTTAATGAGACTACAAAGATTCAAATCAAAGAGACGACGACTAAAGGAGAAGAATCCCTCAAGAATCCGAAGGAAAGAATCAAACAAGGCGACAGTGGAAGAATCAAAACCCTTCACTCCGATAAGGGTTGTGGCAGAACCCTCCCCCATGGATATCACATTTCAAGGGAGTGCCACTAAAGTTGTTGATTTGGATTAACAATGAAAAGAACCAAAAATACAACTACAGATCAGAAAACTACATAACGAGACTATCCATGTCGAGCAAGGAAAAGATGTACTAACTGTAGAAACTCCAAGCATACCAAGAACATGGTTGAACGTCAACATCGCTCAGCTCAAGCCCGTAGTGCAAGACATGATTAGAATCACAATGGATACGCAATAGTTAATGCTTGAGGCTGATATGATCAAGTGATGCAGGACAAGTATAAACTTCAAGAAATCGGTAAGAATCTTTCAGCTAAATTAAATCTAGCAAAAGAGCAAATCACACATAAAGAAAATGAGTTTCAAGAGGCCAAAAAGCAGTGTAAAACTTTAGAGACGGAAAATGTAGAATTAAAAGAACAACTACAGGAATTACAAAAGAAATATGAGCTTAGTGAGGCTGAGAAGACTAGGATGCATGCAAGAGGTAAAGTACTAGAATCACAAATAAAGGTATATATGGAGGAGGCAGAAAACCTAAGGAACAGAAACAAAGAGCTAATGACAGATCTTCTGAGTGATCAGCCCGTAGAAGTTCAGGGAAGATCAAAAAAAGACATCAAGGAAATGGAGGACAAGATAACTAAGTATGAAGATCAGCTCAAGCAGGAGCAGGCAGTCATTGCCGAATGGGAAAAGAGATACATGGATGATACCGCAGCTCTCAGGACAAAGTGGAAAAAAGCAAAGAATCAATATTTAGTGCAATGTAAAGAAGACACTGATCACCTTGATGTGGTAGCTCAAGAAATTCTCAAAAACAAGGACACAATTGCTAAGGCCAATGAAGAAATCAAGCAAAAAGACGAGATGATCAAGCAGCTACAATAGCAGCTAGCACAAAAGGCAACTGAGGGGACACCAGTAGTTCCAAAATCCACAGCGGCTACTGAGGAGATTGAGGTACGTCCTCTCTCTCCCTCCTCACATCATTCGCCAATAAGGGAGGAAATGGCGACCCAATTTGAACATAATAATCGGGGTATTGCAGAACTGAGCCGAGATGAGAGGGCACTACTGGTGTCCCAGCTTACTGCTGAATTTGAAGATCAAATAATCCAGGTCATGAAGGAAGCTAAGATTTAGAGCAAAAACTTAGAACAGATATTGAAGCCATTTAATGTATCGTATGGCCTGTTGAAAGAGCAAACAAGACAATACATAAGGACAATGACAAATAAAGAGCTGGACACCAACCTCCAGTTCAACAATAATACTTTCAATTACACTCAAGAGGAGTTCGAGAAGGCTGATCCTATCTGGAGGAGGAAGCTTTTGGAAAAGAACCCCACACTGTGGGTACAGTGGGAAGCATCACCATATGTGCTTCAGGTAAACCCATCTTTTTGTCTTGTACCCCGCAGATGCTCCTGGTCACAATTTTGGGAAGGACAGTGCCAGGGAAGCATTAATAATCAATGGCTAATTATCCTCTCTTACCCAGTCCACCGCATAATTACCTACCAAAGGAAGAGTAGATGGTGATAACCATGGTGTAGCTCAAGCGTAAGCACCACCTCCTTTACTTGTCAATCCGCGGAGACGTGAGGACCGGTATGAAGACCACGAGCAAGTGAAGGCACAAGTGCGTGAGTGAAAGTACACAATCATACACACACATACACACACACGCGCACAAAGTAAGATCAAAGAGAGGAACAATGGAAAGCTTAGATTGCAAAGAGTTCTCTTACAAAAGCTCTATTCTCTCTCCAGCTAACCCCAAAAATGAGCTCTCTAGCTCTTTTTATAGTTTTTTGACTAGTTTTGGCCCTGTCCAGACCTAGTGTCCGGCCTAGTTAAAAATTAGGTTCCAGGGCTTATTTGAGGGCTCAAACGAAGTCTAAAAATTATGAAAATTGGTACGATGGTACTTTTAATACTCCTCAAGCTCGAGGACTCCTCGGCTTGAACAAAATGGAGTTACTAAAAATAGATAATGGTATTTACAATGGTTTTTAGTGATGAAAATCACTATTTTCGTAGGGGATTCTTCTGAAAATTTGACATACACTTCTTGGAGCTCCCTACTTGCTTCCTTTCCTTGTGTGTCCACCTTTTGATGTGCTTCCATGCTTTGTCCTTGACTTTGAGCTTCAACACTCCCCCCCCTCTCGAGTCTGTCGTCCCTGACAGACCCTTGTTGGAAGGGCTGTTCCATGTAGTGCTTTGAGAGGTGGTGTCCATCCGTTGTATGAGCTGGTTCCTTGGATTCCAGCAAGAATGTGTCGTTGTGAGCTTTCAAAATTGCAAGTTGCTTAAAAGAGGTTGTCGAGAGTGATTTGGAGCAACTACTGGCTTCAATTTGCTTCCGAGATAGGGATGTTGTTCCCATGACATCCGCTAGCTCTTCCAAAGATGATGTTGAGAGCAGCCATGCCAACTACTCATAACCCATAATGAATGATGGGTAAGTGTGTTCGTGCCTGGGTTGAAAAAAGTATGTGCCTTGTGCATGGCCTTGTAATGTAGCCCTACGCATGCTTACTTGGAAAATGCATTGGAAGAAGTATGGTGCAAAAATTGCGGGTCTTGAGCTAAGTGCTCAAGGGTATGCTGACGAAGAGGTTTCCTAAACTATCATGGTTATGGTGTTTCCAGAGTAAAGATACTTACCATGGAGAAGGTTGATGGATGTTTGTCTCTTCGTGTTGTACACTCGGCCTTTGGGATGGAACCTTGTTGATGAATGTACATGTTGCTTGTCCACTGATGAGATCGTTTGAGTGGTGGATCCTCTCTCCTCTTTTCAAAGCAACATTTGTCAAATACTGAGAATTGAATTTCTTTATATTCCTTGGCAAGCAACATCGGGTAACTACACCAAGCTGAGTTTCACATATTCTCTTTAGCTCACCATATGCAGGAGTCTTCTCCTCCAGAACTACCCTTTGCAGATATCTCCTTGGATGCTCTGGTACATGAAGTAGTTAAGCATCACTCAAGTTGCGGACCTTCAAGCTCTTCATTCCTACCATGGTAAGAGAAAATCATAGTTGTAGATGCCATGTTCATGCCAAATGCTTGTCATCTACCAGATAAGGCAGCAATAATCTCACTGCTGGCCGAGACACACTTCTATCCAAATTGATAAATGCCTAGTAATCAACAGTTCCACCTTCAACTAAGCATGACTCATTCATGTTTCATAAGCTAAACCTGGGAACAAGCTCTCTCCCGCTTTTCTTTCTCCCTCTTTTTTTTTTTTTTTTTTTTTTTTGGAGGAAAAGGATATCACAAAACAAGAACACAAAAGTTAGCACAATAGAAATATTTGACATATGTCACTGTGCTCTTGTGCGTGGGATTCTCAAGTGTGTCTATGCACGGCCATGTAATGTGGCCCTATATTAATGCATACTTTGGAAATGCATGACCTGAATGGTGCAAAAGACAGGGTTGTGCAAGGAGCACATGGTTGTTGCTCGTTCGAGGCTTTCGATGTTATTTGCAGAGGTTGATGCCGACCTTGGTGGAGGTATCCATTGAGTCTCGAACTGATGTAATCCTCCTTATGGGAGTCCTTTTTAGAACATCATTTGGCACTGTAGAGGTCACTTCAGGCGTCTTTCTCTTTGGATGCTTTCTGAACTGTGGTATCCAGTGTGGTTGACGCTTTGGTTCGGTGGAGGCTACTTGCACTTTTGGCTTCCAAACCCATATCCTTTTTGCATGTCTTCCTACAATGTTGAAGAGCTGATTTGATCTTCCTTTGGTCTCTGTACGTGGTTCTTACCCTTTTCTCTTTTGGGCTTCTTTGTTGAAACCTTTTGCATGTGGGAGAACAAAGGTTGTTGTGGATGTAGGAGCTTCTTAGGTACCCACATCTGTAATTGCCCTTGTTGAGCTGCAGCTAACTTCTTAGGCACCCAAACTTGTTGGATACCTTGTGATTGAGCTTGTCTGAGCTGCTTCCTTCGTCTTCTGGCCTGGTTGGTTTGCATGGATGGGATTTGTGGGGGCAAGGTTGGTGGTTGCTCTCCTTTGCGTACCCATCTCTGCTTCATGCTCGGAACTGCTTTTTTATCGAATGGTGTCTTTCTATTTGATGTAGCAGTTGTCGTGAACGGTTGTGTTTGCTTGTGTGGTGGACTCACTACTGTGGCTACTTGATTCTTTGGAGAAGAAGAAAGATCCACCCGCCTTCGAACCTGGTCTTCCACGATTGACTCCTTCTGCATCATAGAGCTTTTGACACATTGTCACTCTAGCACAATGGTGAGTACCAACGCGAGGAGATTCACCTCATAATTGTCAATCCGTGGAGACGTGAGGACTAGTATGAAGACTATGAGCAAGTGAAGGCACAAGTGCGTGAGTGAGAAGCACACAAGCATGCACACACATACACACACACGCGCACACAAGGCAAGAACAAGGAGAGGAACAATGGAGTTCTTTGCATTAGTCGAAAAGTCTCTTACATAAGCTCAATTCACAAACAATCTAACCCCAAAAATGAGCTCTCTAGCTCTTTTTATAGTTTTCTAGCTAGCTTTGGTCTTGTCCAGACCTAGTGTCCGGCCTAGTTAAAAATTAGGTTCTAGAGCCTATTTGAGGGCTCAAACAGAGTCTAAAAATTATGAAAATTGATATGTAGCTAGTTCTAATACTCCTCAAGCTCGAGGACTCCTCGGCTTGCACAAAATGGAGTCTATTCTACCAAAAACGGAATTTACAATGTTTGTGTAGTGATTAAAATCACTTGAGTTGTGAATGGTCCATGGGAAAAAATGATTGGGCCTTGTTGCCGTATTGTGCATGACTCCTCCGTTGCTCTAATATGCTCTTCCTCTGACTTGTATGCCAACACTCCCCCCTTCCTAGCGTCTGTCGCCCCTGACAGACCTCTGTTCTATCGGGTGGTCGATATAGTATTGGATGACATTGGTGGCAAGTTCGTGTTCTCCTATCCTTAAGCCTCTTGCTAGATCAGCTTCCAATGCATCCCAATTTATTGCGCCAGGGGCCTCTGGTTGCGGGGTGGTGTAGTACTCAGAGTACATTGCTTGTTCACAAGCAAAGAGATGGAGCAGGTGTGTTGGCTTCGGTGCGAAGATCTCCGAGTGATACTCCCAGAAACCTGATCTGAACATTTCTTCGAAGGTCTGTTTGTAACATGCAGGGAGGTATTTGATGTGTGCATGCCATGCGTAAGCCACACGAATACTGGGGGTGGTGCTCATGTCATACACCAAATCATAATTTCCATTGCTAAACCCCGGGAGACGTATCTGTGGTGCGGCTGCATTTCGAAAAGTTTTCAGGACTACCTGCATCATATCTAAAATTTTAAGCATCATTTGAGCTGCGACATCTGGCATGGGCTTCAATCGCGGCATCCAATGGCGAATTGTTCCCATCATGTGTGCTACTGACGGTGGTCCCTGTGGTGGCGCAATGTATGGGTAGTTCAGCCATTCCTTGCATTGCGCGTTGTTCTGCACTTTGATATTGAATGCCTTCCAAGACCTGCGGCGTGGAACTGGACCGTAGCATGGATTATATAGGAGATGTAAAGGCGCATTGTTCCATGTGCGTAGCATTTCTGGATATGTCTCTAGAAGTTTCTGCCGCCAGGTGGGTTGACGAATTTTGCCTTTTTGCGCCTCTAGAGGAAGGTCTTCGGGTTGAAATTGGGTAGCAAAGGTAGGAATCTGACCCGTGACTCTCTGTATTTCTGCATTATAATCAGCCAAGATAATATAATAAGGCCTGTATTGGAGTTCGGATGAGAGGATAAGGAGTCTCGATGAGAGGTTCTTGAAGTAAGCAGATTGTAGCACAGTTTCCTCTATGACCCTCATGGCTTGATTTTGCACTACTGTGCGCTCTTCGTGAGAACTCCCGATTTCCTCCACTTGACGTAGCCATGGGGGCCGTGGTGCCTCGAATGTGTCCTGAGCTTCTTCCGTTTGTTGGCCTCCTGGGAAGGGTTGTGGGTCGTATTCTTCTTCAAATGTTTGTTCCACAGGAATTTGTACTACTTCTTCGTCAGTGGGAGCCTCTGGAGGGGAAGGTGGTCTCTCATATTGTAGTAGACGTGCTTGCAGTTCGGTGACCTGTTTCTGGAGATCTTTTAAGGCTTCTGAGTCTGTGAGAAGTGAAGCCACGGAGGGGGTGGTTGGAGAGGCTACTGTTGTTTCTTTTTGGTGTTTCTGCTTCAGTTGACCCAGTTCCTCTGATAGTTGGTCATGTGCTTCAAGCAGCATGGCATAGTCTTCCAATATGATCTGGATATTATCGGGGGTCACTGCTTGAAACTTTGATGGGCTGATAGGTGCCCCAGGTGTGCTCTCAATAGCTGCTTCCAGGTTCTCTTGATTTTGTACTTGCAGGCGTCGATTCTCTTCCTGAGCGGCCGCAAGATGTCGCTTGAGTAGGGCCATATTTCGCTGAAGCTTTGAATTGCGTTCCAGCTGTGTCCGTAGGTGACCTTCGACCACCTGTATCGCTTCGTGATTTGTGTTCTGTAACTGTACCTCCAATATGCCATGAGCCTCTTGGAGAGTTTGGAACTGTGTGTGGAGGCGAGCATTTTCCTCCTCTAGTGCAGCAAGGCGGTGCTGTAGTGTCTTTGAGTGCTCGTGCAGGCGTTCATTCTGTTGCTGGAGTTGATTGTAATCTGTCCTTAAGTTTGATATACAAGCAAGCATGGTGTCCAATGCATTTCCTATAGATGAGTGGGTAGTGTTTACAATGGAAGATGCATGGGAAGGGAATTGGGGAAGGGGAAGAGTGAATGATGTGTCTATTGAAGTCGTGTGTGTGGGTGAAATTGGTGGAGGGGGAATGGGAGGAGGTGGAATCGTGGGGGGAGGTGCCGTGGGTGGTGAAATGTCCATACTTTCAGGAGTGGGTGCGAGTGTGGGGTCTGCCATATACATTGGAATGGTAGGTGGTGTGTGTGTGAAAGTGGTGAATAGATGAGAAGTGGGGTGGGGAGCTGAAAAGAAAGGAAATGGTTGAGACCCGGGTTGAAAAGTTCTAGCAAGGAGGTTATGGAGGGATTGTAGGAATGGAGAGATGGAGGTCGGGGGTTGAGGTCGTAGATTTGAGGAGGGCATGAAGGGTTGCGAGGTAGCAGGAAAACCCATGAATGTGGATCTAGGGTCAGGATGACCTATTGCTGAGGGCATGGGGGATGGTTGTCCTAGGGCAGGCTCTATGAGCGGTTCGGTGGATTGTGTAGTGATGGGGGTTGCTTCATAGATTGGGTTATTAGAGGTAGAGAATAGGGTTGAAATAGAGATGGGAGTACGGAAGATGAAGGTTGGTTCGGTGGGTTGAGTGGTCGAGGTGACTTCCACTGTTTCTGCTCTAGGAGGCGATGGTGGGGGTGTGGGTGGTAGTGGCTCGGTGGATTCCTCATGGGTGACTGGGTGCTCTTGGCTAGCCGTTTTGGTTGCTTGGGCGGTTGTCCTGATGGGTTCAGATGTAATAGTTGGCTCTTCTTCAGTTGTAATGGGAATTTGGATATTCTTACCTGAGCGTGGTCGTGTCTGGAACCTTCGTGGATCATATTGAACTGGAGACCTCCTAATGGCAGTGCGCACTGCTTCCACTACCCCATATGTTTCTGCCATCAATAAGAGACCTTCCCTGTATTCTGAGTCAACTCCTGCTTCTTCCAACAGCTGAGTCATGAGTACTCTACTGCTCTGTTCGGTGAGCAGTTGTTGCGATCGCACTCTTTCCATAATTTGATACAGCCTTCAGAGTTCTGCTGTATAGGCTGGGGCTTCAGTGGTCTCCTCTTCATAAGCTCCTTCTTCTTCTAGGTGTCCTTGTTGTTGACCTGGCTGAGCGTCGCTCCAATGTACATGTCGGCCGTCTGTAGATTTTCTTCTTCTTCGTGAAGATGTGCCTTGTTCCTCTGTGTCTGAATAAAACTCCACATCAGAGAATTGTGTACTTTGTAAGAATGCTTCGAAGTCCTGGGGGTCCATTCCTTCGGCATCTCCAGTTGCAGCAAATTCAAATTCAGGTGGAGCAGGAGGAGCTGAAGGGGTAGCTTGTGTCGTAGTTTCAGATTCCGACCTGGGTATCCTAATGGTAAAGGGAGGTATTGTGGTCTCCCTTCGTGGCGATACCTTCGGAGTAGTCAGAACTTCCCTTGTCTGGACACAAGGGATCGCACCCCTCATGCGCTTGGATTGATGTGTGGACGTCTTGAGTTTCTTAAACATTTGTAATTGTGCCCAAGTTAAGGCACGTTCAATGGGAACATCATATGCTAGGCACCGATAAATAATGCGTGTGATTGCACAACAACCGTTCACCACTAATTTCCTAGAAGACCTTTTATTTGCTTCATACAACTGATCTATAATCCATACCGGCAGCTTAATTGGTAACGCACCTGCCTCCGCCAAGTAGAGAGCGAACCAGATTCTTTTGTGTGGTTGTGTGAAGCGGTCTTGGCCGGGGAAAGCAAAATGTTGCATGCACATACGGAGAGGGATGGACACGTTTGGTGTGAGTGATGCCATGTCTTTAAGCTTCAATAGTTTCCTATCCTTCATGTTAGTAGGAACGAGAGCATCCTTTTCAGAGGGTACATGTGTGCCGTGCATATTCAAAGCATCGCTCACCAACTCCACAGTAAGCTCAAACCTCTTCAATTCGTTGTTGCCCAGCAAGGAAGGAAGAACAAATGATCCGGGTTTGTCCTTTTCTTCATTTGCTTGTAATGTGGAGACCAAATAGTAGCATCGGAGGAGATCTGGTTTAGGTAGTGGTGCTTCAAAGTATTCTGCTAGCCCTGCACATTGCCATATGGTCTGAAGATCCTCGGTGTTCTATAGAGTCTCGAACTCCTTGGAGAAAAATTGGAATCGAACCCATGATCTGTCATACTCGCACTTAGATTCCCATATATACTTGGCCTCTCCTAATGGACCTGGCATGCCATTGAACCAATGAGAATTGGCATGGACTCTGTCTGTGATCCCTGTGGGTGGATCCGGTACCGGAATTTGCTGAAGGTGTTGTAGCTCCACAGGTCGTTCAGTTGGTGGCACATCCACAGGTAGACTATCCACATCGATTCCTGCAGTAAGTATTCCTACTTGTGAGCTCGGACCTGTCACTTCTGCCATGTTACTTCTTGCCTTCTGATTCTGTGGGAATATAGAAACATGTGTTAACATTGTAATGGACAGAATAAACCCGTTGTTGTCCCCGTTACAACATTAACATGAGATAGATGATGAGTCAGTGGTTAGTAGGTGCACGATGACAGTGTGTGTAGTTAATGCCTGGTTAGTCCTAGGAGCTAGATGGAAAGGTGAGCTGTCTGACTGATGTAGTTAGTAAGTGGAGATGAATTCACAGATTAGGGTCGGGGGGTTTATTACAAGTCTTAGGTTGCCAAACACCATGAATGGCTTTTGGTCTTGGTTTTGTGGAGATCCGGGAGGGCTGCATGAGTAATTCTACTGGGATTTGTTGTGTCTTCGGGACCCATTTATGAGTAAGTTTGTGTGTGCTTCTAGGTGGCAGTGTGTTCGTGTGTATCAGACAAGAGTGGGTAGCGACTGCTTGACCGAGTGAAACCTGTCGTGTATGATGTGAGTTGTGTGGGGTTAATTGAGCCCGAAAGCAAGCCTTAGGCACCCAAATTTGTCTTGCTTGTGGGTCAGCCTTCATCGACTTCTTGGGTACCCAAATAGATTTTATTTTCTCAACTGAGGTTTTAGGAGTCCTCTTATTAGCATCAATTCGTTGATTACTAATAGGAAGTTGAGATCGTTGTTGCAGCTTAGTTACGGCCGGCAGCTCGTCTTTCTGCACCCACATTTGTTTCATCGATTGAGTTGTTCTGCTTCGCGCGTTCTTTTGGTCTTTCGCTTGGAGAGTCTTCAGTGATTGATCTGCCCTTAGGTGCTGCCTCCTTCTAGCCTTTGGAAAAGAAGGGAGTTCCCTTGTGGTTCTAACTCCTTTTTTGAGATCTTCATTCTTCTGCATCACATAGCCTTGGACAAGAACAGCATGGTCAACTTCATGTGTACCCCTGGAGGGACCAGGAGTCCGTGTCTTTTCTAGTTCCTTGAGTGCTCCATTATTTAACTCAATAGTAATTCTAGTCTGATTCACCCATACCTGAAGAAGTCCACTTCTTAGGTTTAAATTGACTGCTTGGTCATAGATCCAGTCTTGACCCAAGACAAGGGGTTCAGTGAGATCCTCATCTTGACACACTAGTACTTTAACTGTCATTGCCTCATCATGAATATAGAGGGGAAGTTCCACCTCGCCTATGCAAGGGGTTTTCACGCCTCCCAATCCTATGAGATATGCTTCCACAGGATTGAGAGTTAATTGCAACTCTTGACAGTAAGACAATTTAACAGCACTAGTGGCTGCACCTGAGTCAATCAAGGCTCTTACAGTCCTTGCACTCTTTCCTTGTCCTATATCTAAGGTTATGAAAGGACGTCGGTCAGTTATTCTCTGTGAGCTAACACCTGAAACTTCACACATAGCCACGTCATATCCTTGATCTGCATATGCATCTTGCCTAGGGTGCTCTATACCTTGTCTTCTTAATTTCATTCTCCGGATGCGCTCTAGGGCTTCTGCTTGAGCTTCTTCTCGAATTCGCTTTTCTTCCTCTTTGCGTTTCTTAGCAGTATTGAGTCGGCTTAGCATTTCTCCGTGAGGGGTTCCTGATACAACTTGACTCTGCATCCGCTAATATAGTTAGGGAGAACATCACCCTCTAAAGTGGCTAGTTGTACTGCTCCACTCGTGGAGATCCTATTGATGATCATAGGTCCATAGCCTCTTTTTTCTAGCTTCCTTGCGTGTTGTTTCAATGTGTAGACTAAAACTAGATCCCCTGCTTTCAAGCCCTTATCCTTCACATGGGCATCAAAGTATGCTTTTTGTCTCTTCTTAGCTGCATATATCCCTGCAGCTGCTCTCAGTCTTGTTTCCCCTAATCGTTCAAGGTCAAAAAGTCTAGAGGAGAGTTCATGACCCGTCCATTCATGCTCTTGTGCCATTTTCAATGTAGGTATCAAAAAGTCTAGCGGTAGCACAACATTTTGACCAAACACCATTTGAAAGGGCGTGGCTTGGAGTACCGTTTTGTAGGCAACTCGGTATGCCCAAACAGCATGGTGTAGATGTTTGTCCCAATCAGAGCGTTTATTGTTCACTAATTTCGTCAATACATTGCATAAGATCTTGTTGGTGCTCTCAGCCTGGCCATTTGCTTGAGGGTGATAGGGGGCAGACTTCTTATGTATTACCAAGAATTCTTGGAGCAGATTTTCAATCACTTCATTCAAGAAGTGAGTGCCTCTATCACTAACTAGCTCAATAGGTAGCCCGTATCTTGTGAATACATTTTCAAACAAGAATTTAGCAGTTGTCTGAGCATCGTTCTTTGTCGTAGCTTTTACCTCTACCCACTTTGTTAGATAGTCTGTCGCAACAATGATATATTCTGCATGGGAACCCTTAGCTGGGGGAGTAATAGGACCTACGAAGTCTATTCCCCACTTAGAGAATGTACGTCCACCCATCATAGGTTTTAGTGGCATCTCATCTTTACGTATAGGATACTGAGTTCTCTGACAGACATCACATCGTTTCACATAGGCATGGGCGTCCATGTGAAGGGTCGGCCACCAGAAGCCCGCAAATAGTATTGCCTTGATCACCCGATCTGGTCCAAAGTGTCCTCCTGCTACACCTTGGTGAGCAGTGTCCAAGATCTTGAGATACTCACTCTCATGGACACATAGTCTCAGGTAACCGTCTTTACCACGCTTGTATAGATTATCACCAATGAGTGAATAATCCTGGGCTTCTTGTTCTAAACTCTTTTGCCTAGCCAGAGTCATGTCTGGAGGGAATGTTCTCGTCCTTAAGAAGGATACTAGCGGTTCACTCCAATCTGGCACTATGGACACTTGATAAAGAGTGGCATGTTCCACAGGTGCTTTAGTACAACAGATTGGGCATTCCTTGCACAACCATTGGACATCAGCTTCCATAGTTGGCCAATGTACTCCGAGTCTCCTTAGTGTCTGTAAGGTTCGTTGCTTTGAGTAGTGTTGCTCTAATGCACCTACATGTGCTAATTGCAACCACTTCGCATACTCGTCCTCTTCTACACAACAAGCCAAGATCCCTTGATCTGTGTGCTTGTACATACTTCCTGCCATGATGTGATACTTTTGGGCTTTTACTACCTCTCTATCCTGTGTGGCTATTACTGGGTGGTTAGGTCCGTACGTCAACACTGGCACTAATGGCTTAGCCCACTGTGGTACCACTTCCAAGTTAAACAAGTAAGCATCAGGAAGGTCATCTGATACTCCTTGTGGGGCTTCTCCGGAGGTGAGCCTAGAAAGATGATCAGCTCTCAAATGAGTCCTACCTTTTCTCACCACAACCTCGAAATCATATTCCATTAGTAAGAGAAACCATCTTACTAATCTTCCTGTATTGCATGGCTTGTTCACGAGATATAACAATGCTTGGTGATCAGTAAAAAATTTAAACTTATTTGCCAGCAAATAGTGTCTAAATTTCTTGACTGCATATACCATGCCTAAGCCTTCTCTTTCTGTAGTGGTATAATTTCGTTCAGCCGCATTCAATTGTCTACTAGAATAGGCAATTGGAAGATCCATATTACCTTCACCCGTAGGTTGTGCGAGTACACATCCAATAGCATAGTTGGATGCATCCACGTGAACATGGAATGGCTTGTTCCAATCTGGTGTGGTCAAGATTGGTGCTGAACATAATCGCCGTTTAAGCTCCTGGAAGGAGTTCTCGCATTCGTCAGTCCACTCAAAGTTGGTCAAAAGCCCATACAGAGGCTTTGCTATGATGGCATACATGTGTATAAACCGACGGTAGTAACCACAATGTCCCATGAAAGCTTGTACTTCCTTGACATTCCTTGGCCTAGGTAGCTCTGCTATAGCTCTCACTTTCTCTTCGTCAGTAGATATGCCATTCTTTGACACTGTGTCCTAGAATCTTGCCTTGCCTGACCATAAAAACGCACTTTTCTGGGTTCAGGCAGACTTGATATTCTCTACATTTGTCAAAGATTTGTCTGAGTTCAGGAATATGGGTTTGTCTAATGTTGGAATGAGCACAAAGATCATCAACATAGACTTCTAAGTTCTTTCTCAGGAACTCCTTACATACATGGCACATCAGCCTTTGGAAGGTTGCGGGAGCATTGGTCAGCCCGAATGGCATTACCCTAAAAGCAAATATGCCCCACTCTGTGGCAAAAGCCGTTTTATGCTGATCTTCTGGTGCAATGGCCACTTGATTGTAGCCAGAGAACCCATCTAGGAAGCTGTACACTTCCTTGCCTGCCACCCTTTCTAATAGATGCTCAGTGATAGGAAGCGGATAGTTATCTCTGATCGTGGCTGCGTTAACCTTCTTCAAGTTAATGCATACCTGCAATTTGCCGTTCTTCTTGGGCACCACTACAATGGGGGATACCCATTCAGTGTGCTCAATTTCATAGATAAATCCAGCTTCAACCAGTCTATCTATCTCCTCTTTGATCTTAGCCGCATAATTATCGTTATACGTATATGGCTTTTGCTTAGAGGGCTTGGCATCTAGGATCATGGGGATAGTGTGTCAACATATGTCAGGGTCTACACCCTTCAAATCCTTGTAACTCCAAGCGAATACATCTCTGTATTCTCTTAGTAAGGCTATTAGCTCTTGTTCTTCCTCTTCTGTCAGGTCATGGCCTATGTACGTGCATCTCTCCTCTCCTTCCTCTAGGGCCACAACTATTTTCTTGGTGGTTTCTTTGTTATCATAGGCCTCTCCTGATTGTGCCTCTCGCTTAGGCATTCTGACCATGACTCTTCTGTCATCTATCTCATATTTCTTAAAATTTTCCGGGACCTCAAACAAAGACTCTTCCTCTTCTTGTGTGACTTCTCTCTTCTTTCTTTTCTTTCCTTCTCCCTTCAGGGTCACATGTGTGGCTAATCTTACATCACTTGTAAGCTCTCCGTACCTCTGGGGTTGAAATTCTACTTCATGGAAGTATTCTTCATCTGATGCAAAAGGTGGGTCCATGATGATTGACTCTAGATCGGAGTCACTCGCATCCTCAAATACATCAGGGTTAGGTTCGCATTCTTCTAGAACTGCCTCTCCCATGATTGGCTCTATGGAGAAGACTGAAATGTCATAGCCATCCTCATCACAGTGAGGCGTCCATTGTTCCTCATTGATGGCTACATCCATTGTTGCTAGGATTTCTGCCCAGCCGTGGGGTTCGAATTCTTCGTCAGGAAATACTACAGGTGCATAGGCTGGGTCTTGAATGGGTCTATGTGTTTCGTTTGCACCTATATCTCTGGCCTTCTCTCCCTTCTCTTCTTCCACTGCTACTTTGCACATCCATAAGTGGGTGTCTTCGTGCATCCATGAGGATCCTCATCCTATGGAATGCACAGATTCTGTATCATCCTTGGCTCTATGGATGGGATTCCATTGGATAGGGGGAACATCTCTATGAGAGTAATCCTTGAGATTGACTTTGGTTGTAACACCTAAGTGCTGCAGGTACAAAGAATTGGTTCCCCAATCCTGTACCACTTGCAACTGTCGCATAAAAGGTCGTCCCAAGATCATCTCATAGGCATGATTTTTGCTGAAGTCACATATGGCAAATGTGTGCTCGAACTCGACACCACAGGTGGTGAGAGTTATTCCTTCTAGCAATCCTAAGGGTCTCTCAATATGACCATCGGCCATCTGCAATTTCATTCTCGTTGGCCTGAGTGCTGGCTTGCCCCAACGCTTCCATGGGGAAGTGGTGGCAGTTGCAACTCCTGCACCTGAGTCCAAAATTGCCTTGGTCGTGTACTCCTGGTAGGTAATGGGGAGATAGGTGTTCCCTTCTTCCCCTTCACACATATCTCCTATCTTATCCATGGTATTTCTGGCACTGTCCTATGTGATCCTACCTGGGAACGAGGTTTTGCTATCTCTGGTACTTGTTTGGCTACATGTTTCCATAATTCAGGTCTAACCTTGAGTAGTTCTTCTAACTTGAGATTGCACTGCACTTTAGTATTTTTCACTACCTTTGTGTTCCTAGGTATGACTGAATCTTCGTGCCTTACCATGACTGTGGGGGTTCTCATACAAGTAGACTTGGCTTCCCATGGGCCTGTGAAATGGGGTAGTTCTTGTAAAGAATTAGACTCGAAGTCTAATCTTTCTTGAGATTGGGTGCTCTCTTGTTCCCCATAAATGGATGGGATGTCTTGTGGGAATTGGTCATGTGCATCATCCACAAGTTCAATGGGAGGAGGGACTTCACTTTCCTTAGCCCATTTGTCTTCTTGAATCTCTCGTAGGAATTCTGGTGTGAATCGATTCATAGAAGATGATGTGTCTGGCTCCGTAGAGTTAGGCACATAAGCTTTTGGCACATAGGCTGTCTGGGTAGGAAGACCTGCTCTTATACTGGCCTTGTCATGGTGTTGAGGGGCGGGTTCCTCTTGTGAGGGTGCCATTAGATTCTCAATTCTTTCTAGTGAAGGGGGGTGGTCTGGTTCAGTGGGATTGGGCATATAAGCTTCCGGTGGGGGATGGGTCATATTCTTGCTTGCTTTATCTCTTTCTTGCTTTTTTTCTTCCTTGGCAGATCTTGCAATTATGCCCTCTAACTTCTCTAGAAGTCCATCCAAGTGTAATTGTGTCTTGGCTGAGCCCGAGTAATTGAAAAGGCGACTGGCTTCAAACATAGTCTGAGCCAATGCGACCATTTTCGCGCAAAGCTTGGTTCTTTCTATCTCTAGGTCAGCTCTAGGGTAGCACTTGTCATGATCCGTTACATTTGGCCCTTCTTGGATTCTGGCCTGATATGCTTTAAGCATCATGTCTATGTCTTCAGGAGTGGGATCAGCTAATACTGATCCTACTCGGGGTGGTGGGTGGGTTACGTGGGGTGTATTAGAGGGTGGAGGGATGGAGGGTGATGGGGATGGTAGCGGTGGGAATGTGTGAGAGTGCGGTTGAGATGTGATCTCTATGATTTTGGCCTTGGTTTCTCGTAGACTTTCCTCTAGTTCACTCATCTTCTTTGCCCATTGCCTTTTCATTCTTTCACGACTATCTCTCCAAGCTCTAGTTCTTTTCTTTGTCATGCTCTCGGTTTCACTAACTTCTGGGCTCTTTTCCTGGCCAACAGTTTGGTTTTGCTGCAAAGCTTGAGCTCTTGTGACCACTTGCACTGGCGCAGTGGAAGTCACACTCCCTGTGGAGTCTACAACCAACCCAATAACATTTATAGGAGTGATTTTTGGCATATTATTAGGATTTTTAGGGCAATCTCGTAAGAGATGCTCTTTCCCACACTCTTGGCAATAACCTTGGATCGTTACTGACTGGGGTTGTGTAGGTGGAGGCAAGGGACAATCACAAATGAGATGATCACCCTGACATCGGTAGCATGGTCCTCTAGGGAATGGGGGTCTTACCTGCCTAGGTTGGGGTCTGGGGTTGGGGTTTGCATACATGACATTTGTGTAATCTGATTCCCAACTAGGTTCATTTGGCTCTTCACTATAGTAAGACTCACCATGTTCAGGAGACTGCATGTAGTATGCCTGGGGACTATCAACATGTGTAGAATCAAAGCTATGGTCACTGGGGTCACTTTCTGAAAGCAATGGTGTTACGGGGACTATAGCTCTATTCAGGTTTTCTTCTGCAGCTGTATACTTTACCGGGATCACGTTGGATGGAGCTGGAGGTTGTTGGGCTAACACAGGCTGAGGCCTTTGTTGGTTTTGGTATGGTTGCTGATAAGGTTGCTGAGGCCTGCCATATGGTTGTGGAGGGTACTGGTTCTGGTATCTTCCCTGCGGTGGATAGGGTTGAGGGTAAGTTTGCCTGACTGTTTGCTTATTGTAGGGGCAATCTTGTGCGGTGTGATTGGTGTACCTCCGTTCTATGGTGCAGTACTGGCTACTAGGATTTACTTGGGGTTGAGCCATAATGGGACATACATTCGCCATGTGGTCGCCACCACAAGTGTAGCATCTCTTCACAGAGGCAAACCTTGGGATCTGTTTACCAGTGACACCTAATTTCTGAGCTACTTTCTCTGCCAGTTCCTCAATTGATGTGGATTGCGTGGAAGAGAGGCTAGAGGCACTATCTGAATCTTTGTATATCTTGGAAAGCTCTAATTCCTCCCCTAGGTTATCCTCGATGTCAATGCACATGCGTACACACTCTTCTATGGTCCTAGGGTCCTTCAAGTACACATAGGATCTTAACTTTGTACTCAACAATCCATCTAAGAATAAAGCCACTTGCTTAGCTGGTGTGGGGAGCTCCGTAATAGGGCATCTTTCAAGATATTGCCTAAATCTTCATCCTGCAAGTCTCACGGTCTCTTGAGGGGTTTGCTTGAAGCTGTGAATCAATGAGGAGGTATTATGTCTTATGCCACTCTTAGAGAATTCAATAACGAAAGCCTCCAGGAGTTGGTCTATGCTCCTAAATTGTCTCTCATTCAATGGTTGGAACCACGTAAGGGCTGTGTTCCTAAGGGTTAGACCAAAGGCATTATATTGTGTGAATAGATCCTCCACTTGTTCTGCTCTCAAGACTTGCCTAAACTCTGCCACATGATCGTATGGGTCTCCTGTGCCATCAAAGTAATTTTTCATGGACTTAACTAGCTGAGTTGGTCTCAAAGTCCTTGTGTGATCTCTAGGTCGTGGTAGAGGGAACTCATCCGCATTTCTTTGATTCCTGTGAGCTCTAAGTGTCCCAGGTTCTACTCTATTCGTTTCCGTCCTCATTCTTTCTCTGCCCCCTGAGTTGGCAAAACTTACTTCCGGCCTATCTCTACTTCTGTCTCTTTGAGTTCCATGAGCTTGGGATGTTCCCGCTCTAGGGTGACCGTAGGACACATGTGATCTTGGTTGGGGGAAAATGATTTCACCTTTCCAAGTGTAAGCATGCCTATCATTTTCTGTCACCACGAAGATCCTTTCTGAGGCGTGATCTAAGTAGGTCACTCTGCCTGGGCTATCAGGATCCTTAAGCTCATAGATCATGATTGTTCCTACATCAAATGGCCGATCAGATTTATATCTCCAAAAGGCTTCTTCAGTTTCTCGGTTCAGAAGAAGATCTATGCTCTTATTATCTTGGGGAATCCACTCTGGTGTGATAATCCTCGTAAGAACAGATTTCCCTCGAGGGGTCCGAGGTTCTATACCCATGTTTCCTTGCTCTAAGTCCCCTAAGTCCGCTTCTGAGATCACATTTCCAAACTCATCCGTCCTATCTGGGTGACTGGTGACTACATATATGGTTCCTTCTTTGTCCAAGTATGTTCCGTTTTCAAATTTGACAGTTGGGTGCTCTAGTCCAATGGATTGATCAGGATTCTTAATCTGTACCACAGATCTTCCTAGGCCGTCCTCATAGATGCTGGCACCTAATCGGTTGGTCCTAAGGTATTCCAACTGCGTTTTGTAAGGGCCTTCTACCCTGTGCAAGTAAGGCACTCCAGAACTTCCCGCAGGTCTGTCCATACCTTGAGACATCTCTGACTCACTGGTCTCAGAGCTAGGATAGTATGAGTGGTGGCTCAACTGCTGAGCCCAAGACCTAGCAGTGTGGTTAACACTAGCCTCTGAAGATCTAAGGCTTTGTCTCTCCCTTGGTAGATGTCGTCCGGATCTAAGGTTCATATGCCTAGCTGAATAGCCCAATTTTGCCCAAGTACAACCTCGTTGCAGAGTCCTTTGTATCAGTTACTCGATTCTTTTTAGTTGATTCCCGTTGTAAAAATTCTTGTCTGATATCACGTCGTAAGGTATATTTGAGTGTAATTTCGCACTTACAGTTGTTCGTTCCACGTTAAGTTCTTTTCCTTTAAAGTTCTCGACAGTACAAAGATTATGTCCTTAGCTTGACTTGAAAGTTTAGGTGTGCTTCAACTTGATAATTGCCTATCGTCGCCCTGACTTACTCCAACTGCTAATCGTTCTTAGCCTATGCTAGGAATTGACGAAGGGAAGTTGAGAGTATTCCGACCTTTCTTGCTGATCCTTGCTCTTTAGTGCTCGAGAAGTTGATTCTCAAGCTTGCACAAAACCCTTGCTTGGACGCTCTCAATTGCTTCTCAATAAACCTGCATCAGTCCCAAGATTAGCTCCAAGTTGACCTTTCAATCGACGGACAATTTATTTCAGACACTTTTTTAATGACCCTTGTTCCCCCTGTTGTATTGCTAAAAATTTCCTCTTGAGCTCCCTTGGTGTTCCTACCCCTCAGTGTGCCAACTTCCAAATATCCTATCTGAAAAGCAACGCATTATTCTTATAAAAAACAGTTGAGGGCGCGTAGTATATGCCACGAGCTTTCCGCCAAGCCCAAGAGCTCAAAAAATGGACTTCGTATGAAAAAGTTATGGCCGTTCAGGGTGTAGGGGGTTAACTAGACAAACAGAACCTTTCAGGGGTTTTAATGCATTTTTTTAAGGCCTTTGCGAGTGTATGAGTATTTGAGAGTGCAAATATGCCCAAAATTTAGCCTAAATTTCCAAAGAATTTACCCCTTAATTTTTGCCGAAAATGTCTGTCTATCGCGATAGACGGTGTCTGTCGCGATAGAGTGGTCTGTCGCGATAGAGTGGTCTGTCGCGATAGACGGTGTCTGTCGCGATAGACGGTGTCTGTCGTCTGTTGTGTTTTGGTCTGTCGCGATAGACGGTGTCTGTCGCGATAGACGGGGTCTGTCTGTCGCGATAGACGGTGTCTGTCGCGATAGACGGGGTCTATCGTGGGTCTCTGTCTGTCGCGATAGATGGTGTCTGTCGTCTGTCGTGTTTTGGTCTATCGCGATAGACGGGGTCTATCGTGGGTCTCTGTCTGTCGCGATAGATGGTGTCTGTCGTCTGTCGTGTTTTGGTCTGTCGCGATAGACGGTGTCTGTCGCGATAGACGGTGTCTGTCATCTGTCGTGTTTTGGTCTGTCGCGATAGACGGTGTCTGTCGCGATAGACGGTGTCTGTCTGTCGCGATAGACGGTGTCTGTCGCGATAGACGGGGTCTATCGTGGGTCTCTGTCTGTCGCGATAGATGGTGTCTGTCACGATAGACGGTGTCTGTCGTCTGTCGTGTTTTGGTCTGTCGCGATAGACGGTGTCTGTCGCGATAGACGGGGTCTATCGTGGGTCTCTGTCTGTCGCGATAGATGGTGTCTGTCGCGATAGACGGTGTCTGTCGCGATAGACGGTGTCTGTCGCGATAGACTGAAAAAACGCAAATTTTTGAGAAACTTCTAGTGATTTAGAGTGCTCTAATGGTGTAGGTTACCATGCCAAACACGCATTCACAAAATATTAAGTTTTTCTGTCTGTCGCGACAGACAGAGGTCGTCGTCCCGGGACCTGTGCAGAGTCTGTCGTACCTGCGCACACTGCTGGAGAAGGTGGTACGGCCAGTTCCTGCAACAAAAGCTCAAAAACACACCAAAAACAGATAGCATGCAAGCTCTCTCTCGCTCTCTCTCACAATGAAATGAGGGAAATGAGGTGGGGAGTGTAATATGACTAAAAAACTGAATTTTTTGTGGAGATGGAGATGGAGGTGGGAGATGGTGGGGATGATGATGGTGATGATGGTGATGCGAAAGTAAGGAAAAAATGAAGAAAAATAAAGAGAAGGAAGGATATTACCTATAACTCCAATGTCTCAACTCGACGTCTTACCATCACACGCTCGTCCTCGAAGCTCTCTCCCCGGCAACGGCGCCAAATTTGGTGTCACTCTAGCACAATGGTGAGTACCAACGCGAGGAGATTCACCTCATAATTGTCAATCCGTGGAGACATGAGGACTAGTATGAAGACTATGAGCAAGTGAAGGCACAAGTGCGTGAGTGAGAAGCACACAAGCATGCACACACATACACACACACGCACACAAGGCAAGAACAAGGAGAGGAACAATGGAGTTCTTTGCATTAGTCGAAAAGTCTCTTACATAAGCTCAATTCACAAACAATCTAACCCCAAAAATGAGCTCTCTAGCTCTTTTTATAGTTTTCTAGCTAGCTTTGGTCTTGTCCAGACCTAGTGTCCGGCCTAGTTAAAAATTAGGTTCTAGAGCCTATTTGAGGGCTCAAACAGAGTCTAAAAATTATGAAAATTGATATGTAGCTAGTTCTAATACTCCTCAAGCTCGAGGACTCCTCGGCTTGCACAAAATGGAGTCTATTCTACCAAAAACGGAATTTACAATGTTTGTGTAGTGATTAAAATCACTTGAGTTGTGAATGGTCCATGGGAAAAAATGATTGGGCCTTGTTGCCGTATTGTGCATGACTCCTCCGTTGCTCTAATATGCTCTTCCTCTGACTTGTATGCCAACACACATACAACATCTTCTTTCATATGATTAGTCTTGGAAGAACTAAGAGAGTGTGTGGTGCCATGATTTAGGAGCATGCAGTTCTCTAATTCTAATGTAATGCATTGTTCATGTACCCAAACTTGAAGAATTTGACTTCTTAGGTTTAAGTTAACTGCATGGTCATAGATCCAATCTTGACCCAAGACAAGTGGTTCTGTAAGGTTCTCATCTTGACATACTAGCGCTTTGACTTTCATTGGAACATCTTGAAGGTAGATGGGAAGTTCCACCTCGCCCAAACAAGGGGTTTCCACACCTCCCAATCCTATGAGATAAGCTTCTATGGGATTGATGTTCAACCCCAAGTCTTGGCAGTAGGAAAGTCTAACTGCACTACTTGCTGCACCTGAGTCAATCAATGCTTTCACCGTCCTTGCACCCTTCCCTTGTCCTATCTCTATGGTCACAAAGGGTCTTCGGTCAATGACCTGAGAAGTCGCTATGCCTGACTTTTGACACATATCCATGTGATATTTTGGGGCTTTTGAGTTGACTTCTAGGCCTAATCGCCTTAACTTATTTCGCCTAATACGCTCTCTGGCCTCTACCTGTGCTTCTTCTCTCACTCTTAACTCTTCATATTTTCGCTTCTTAGCAGTGTTGAGTCTCATTAGCATATCCTCAGTAAGAGGTTCTTGATATAGCTTGACTCTACAGCCACTAATATAGTTTGGCAAGATATCTCCTTCTAGCGTGGCCAACTGAACTGCACCACTAGTGGAAATTCTATTAATGATCATGGGTCCGTATCCTCTTTTTTCCAACTTACGGGCATGTTGTTTTAGTGTGTATACCAACACTAGATCTCCCTCTTTCAATCCCTTATCCTTGATGTGTGCATCAAAGTATGCCTTTTGCCTCTTCTTTGCAGCGTAGATGCCTGCTGCCGCTCGTAGCCTCGTCTCACCCAAGCGTTCGAGATCAAAGATCCTAGAGGACAATTCATGCCCATTCCTCTCATACTCTTGTGCTACTTTTAAGGCAGGGATTAAGAAATCTAATGGTAGCACAACGTTCTGTCCGAAGACCATCTGAAATGGGGTGGCATTGAGTACCGTTTTGTAGGCAACTCGATAAGCCCAAACAACATGATGAAGTTGTTTGTCCCAATCAGAGCGTTTATTATTTACCAGTTTTGTCAATACGTTACAAAGGATCTTATTGGTACTCTCGGCTTGTCCGTTGGCTTGTGGGTGATAGGGGGCAGATTTCTTATGTATCACCAAGAATTCTTGGAGAAGATTTTCATTGACTTCATTCAAGAAGTGTGTGCCTCTATCGCTCACCAACTCTATTGGTAGTCCATATCTCGTGAACACATTCTCGAATAAGAACTTAGCCGTAGTCTGAGCATCATTCTTTGTTGTGGCTTTGACTTCTACCCACTTTGTAAGGTAATCTGTGGCTACAATGATGTACTCTGCATGGGAGTTTCTAGCTGGGGGGTTAATAGGACCTATGAAGTCTATGCCCCACTTCGAAAATGCACGTCCTCCCATCATTGGCCTCAAGGGCATCTCGTCTTTTCTCACTGGATATTGTGCACGTTGGCATGTGTCACATTTCTTCACATAGGTATGTGCGTCCATATGAAGAGTGGGCCACCAAAGTCCTGAGAATAGAATGGTCTTGATCACTCGGTCAGGACCAAAATGTCCACCTGCAACACCGCTGTGTGCAGTCTCTAAGACCTTTAAATAGTCTGATTCATGGACGCATAGTCTTAAGTAACCATCTTTGCCTCTTCGGTATAGGTTGTCCCCTACTAAGGCGTAGCCTTGAGCCTCTTGCTCCATGCTTCGTCTTCTTGCTAGACTAGCCTCTTTGGGTAATCTTCCCGATCTCATAAACTCTACCAATGGAGCACTCCAATCTGGAATTAATGACACTTGATAAAGGGTCGCATGCTCCACTGGGGGTCTCTCTCTGCACCTTGGACAATTCTTAATCCACTCATGTATTTCTTTGTCCATGCGAGGCCAATACACTCCTAAACGCTTTAGATTCTGCCATGTTCGTTGTTTAGAATAGTGATTTCCTAGCATTCCTTCATGGGCCTGTTGCAACCAACTACTATGTTCATCATCCTCCACACAACAAGCTAATACACCCTCAGTATCTTGTTTGTACATGCTTCCTGCTAATATGTGATATTTTTGTGATTTTACAATTTCTTCTTGTGATGTTTTCACATTCTTATTTGCAGGGCCAAAGGTTAGGACTGGTACCAACTTATTTGCCCATTTAGGAACAACTTCTAAATTGAACAGATAAGCATCGGGTAATTCGTCAGACACTCCTGGCGGTGACTCTCCTGAAGTGATGTGAGAAAGGTGATCTGCCCGAAGGTGGGTTCTACCTTTCCTGACAACAACTTCAAAGTCATATTCCATTAGTAAGAGGAACCATCTTACTAAGCGTCCAGTATTGCAAGGTTTATTGACCAAATATAACAAAGCTTGATGATCAGTGAAAAACTTGAACTTGTTGGCCAATAAATAGTGTCTAAACTTCTTCACAGCATATACCATGCCTAAGCCCTCTCGCTCAGTTGTGGTATAGTTCCGTTCAGCTGCAGTGAGCTGTCTACTAGCATATGCTATGGGCAAATCTAAGTTTCCTTCACTTGTGGGTTGTGCTAGCACACATCCTATGGCATGATTGGATGCATCCACATGGACATGGAAGGGTTTATTCCAATCTGGAGTGGTGAGTATCGGTGCCGTGCACAAACGTTTCTTCAGTTCGTTGAAAGAATTCTCGCATTCGTCGTTCCACTCAAAATTAGACAACAAGGCATAAAGGGGTCTAGCTATGATCGCGTACATGTGGATAAACCTACGGTAGTATCCACAATGGCCCATAAAGGATTGTACCTCTTTAATATTCCTTGGCCCTGGTAGCTCCGCTATGGCTCGTACCTTATCTTCATCTGTTGAGATTCCATTCTTAGAAACAATATGACCTAAGATTTTACCTTGACGCACCATAAACACACACTTTTCTGGGTTCAGACACACTCGATATTCTCTACACTTGTTGAAGATTTGTCTGAGCTCAGGGATGTGAAACCTTCTTTCTTGGGAATGAGCACATAAATCATCCACATACACTTCTAAGCTCTTTCGCAAGAACTCTTTGAAGACATGACACATGAGCCTTTGGAATGTTGCAGGTGCATTGGTGAGCCCAAATGGCATCACACGAAATGCAAAGATTCCCCACTCTGTAGCAAAAGCTGTTTTGTGTTGATCTTCTGGGGCAATGGCTACTTGATTGTAACCTGAAAATCCATCAAGGAAGCTATAAACTTCCTTGCCTGCAACACGCTCCAATAGGTGTTCTGTGATTGGAAGTGGATAACTATCTCTAATCGTAGCGGCATTAACTTTTTTAAGGTTAATACACACTTGCAACTTCCCGTTCTTCTTGGGTACCACAACAATGGGGGACACCCATTCGGTATGCTCAATCTCATAGATGAATCCAGCTTCAATCAACCTATCAATTTCTTCTTTTATTTTGGCTGCATAGGTATCATTATATGTGTAGGGCTTCTGTTTGGTGGGCTTAGCATCAGCAGTCATGGGGATAGTATGAGAGCAAATTCTTGGATCTACCCCTTTCAAGTCTCTATAGTGCCATGCAAACACATCCCTATATTCCCTTAATAGAGCTATGAGCTCCATTTCTTCTCTTGCACTTAGGTCATCTCCTATATATGTGCATCTCTCTTCGTTCTCTTCAATGGTCACTACAATCTTCTTGGTCTTTTCTTTATTATCATATGATTCTCCTATGATGGCCTCTCTCTTAGGCATTCGTACCAAAATTTTGCGGTCGTCAACTTCATATTTCTTGAAGTTTTCTGGTACTTCAAACAATGATTCCTCCTCTTCTTGTTTCACTGCTTTTCTTTTCTTTTTCTTTTGACTACTCTCACTTCCATCCTTTGAGTTTACTGTTTTAATACTTGTGAGAGGTTCTTCTTCTTTCTGGGTGAACACTCCTATATCTTCTAGATAGTGCTGCTCTGAGTTAAAGCAACTATCCATCACAATAGACTCCAGATCATCGTCATTCTCTTCTTCTTCTATGACATCACTAGGGTCACATTCTTCTAGCAAGGGTTGACACATGAACACTGAGATATCATAACCCTCCTCATCACAATGAGGTGTCCCCTGTTCCTCATTGACAGCAATGTCCATGGTGGCTAAGATTTCTGGCCAGCCATGAGGCTCAAACTCCTCATCTGGAAAGATCATCGGTGTGTAGGCTGGGTCTCTAACTGGTCTATCTCCTAGCAAAGTTCCTTCTTCTCTTGCCTTTAAACGTTTTTCCTCTTCCTTTGCGACCTTGCACATCCACAAATGAGTATCTTCATGCAGCCATGATGGATCAGGTGAACTTTCAGAATGCACAGAGATGGAATCTTCTTTCGCTTTGTGGATAGAATTCCACTGTAGGGGTGGTACATCTCTGAAGGTGTAATCCTTCAAATTGACCTTGGTGGTGACCCCTAAGTGCTGTAAGTACAAGGAGTTAGTTCCCCAATCCTGTACTATTTGCAATTGTCGTAGGAAGGGTCTTCCTAGGATCATCTCATAGACATTATTTTTCTCAAAGTCACATATAGCAAATGTGTGCTCAAACTCTACACCACAAGTGGTTAGAGTGATCCCTTCTAGCAATCCTAGAGGTCTTTCAAAATGACCATCAGCCATTTGAAGCTTCATTCTAGTTGGTCTTAATGTGGGCTTGCCCCATTGCTTCCACAAGGAGGTGGTCGCAATAGCAACACCAGCACCTGAATCTATGATTGCTTTGGTTGTGTAACCTTGGTAGGTGATTGGAAGATAAGTATTACCTTCTTCACCCTCACACATGTCCCCTATTTTGTCTAGAGGTATCTCTGGTACCCTTTGCTTGGAGCCTGCTTTTGGCATGTTGGAATCAAGTTCTGGAACCTGATCCTTCACATGATTCCAAAGCTCAGGTTTTGCTTTGAGCAGCTCTTCTACAGTGAGATGACACTTAACCTTAGTGTTCTTCACGACATCCATGTTCCTTGGAACCACTGAGTCTTCATTTCTTACTAGTATTGTGGGAGCTCTAATCTGGAGAGATTCAGATTCCCATGGGCCTGGAAATTGAGGCAGTTCTTCTAAGGTATTAGATTCAAAATCTAACCTTTCGTCTTCTTGTTGTTCTGCTTCATCTCCATAAATAGATGGAATGTCTTGGGGAAATTGATCATGAAGATCATCAATCTCAGGAATAGGAGGCGAATTACCCTTCTCCTTGGCCCATTTCTCTTCTTGTATTTCCCGCAAGAATTCTTGAGAGTACTGTTGAATTGAAGGAGGTATTCCTGGATCCGTGGAATTAGGAACATAAGCTCCCATTGGTGGTGAGCTTCCTCTTTCAATAACTGGTTGAGCCTGTGGAGGTAAAGAAACTTGTGGTTTGTTTACCAACTGCTCTAATCGTTCTAGTAAGCCCTGGAAATGCAAATCCCCTTTGACAGAGTTTGTCTGATTGAACTTTTGACTAGTCTCAAGTATAGCTTGAGCTTGTTCTACCATTTTCATGCACATTTTCATCCGTTCAATCTCTAAGTCCGCTCTAGGGTAACTCTTGTCTAGGTTTGCAGCTGTAGGCCCTTCTTGAAGTCGAGCCTGGTAGGCCTTGAACATCATGTCCAAGCCTTCTAGGGTTGGATCTGCAAGAACAGACCCTGGTTGTGGTCTATTTACAATGGGTGGTGGGGTGGGATGAGGTGGAGTGGATGGAGTTTCGGCATGCGAGGGGCTTTGAGATGCAATGTCTTCTATTTTTGTTTTCGCTTCTTTTAAGCTTTCTTCTAGTTCCGATAACTTTTTATTCCACTTGCGATTGGCCTTCTCTCTGGTATCCTTCCATGTTCTTGTTTTCCTCTTACTAGGCTCTCCCGATTCACTCGACTCTGATTGTTCTACTGGTTTATCCTGTTTTAATGTTTGTGCCCTAGTAACTGCCTGTATAGGTGCCACATTACTGCTACTTGAACTTGAATCCGCCACTAAGCCTACCACATTAATGGGTGTAATCTTGGGTGCGCTGGAGGGGTTTCTTGGAAAATCTCTAGGGAGATGGTCTTTGCCACAATCAGGGCAAAAAGCCTGTATTGTGATAGCCTGTCCTTGACTCGGAGATGATGGGTGGGGACAATCACGAATGAAATGATCACCTTGACATCTAAAACAAGATCCTCTAGGGGCTTGTGGTCTCATTTGTCTCAATTGGGGCCTAGGGTTAGGATTTGTGTACATGACATTGGAGTATTCTGGCTCCCAATTTTGCTCCATAGGTGGTGCCTCATATTGATACGAGTAAACCTCACTATGTTCAGGTGACTCTGTGTAATACGCATGTAGACTACCTTCATGGGAGTAGTCTGAACTATGAGCATGAGAATCATTATCTAGTATCAATGGGGTTAGGGGCACCAATGCTCTATTTGGATTTTCCTCTCCCACCGCATATTTGACTGGAATCACGTTGGCTGGAGCTGGTGGTTGGTTTCCCAAGACAGGTTGTGGCCTATATGGTACCTGATATTGCTGTTGTGGTCTATAATATGGCTGTTGGTATTGGTTCTGATACCTACCTTGTGGGTAAGGTTGCTGATAATTTTGTCTAACAGCCTGCCTATTGTAGGGACAATCTTGAGCCGTGTGGTTTGTGTATTTTCTCTCAATAGTGCAATATGAAGCATTCCTTTCTCTAATGTTTTGGTTTTGCATTGGGCATACATTAGCCATGTGGTCGCCCCCACAAGTATAACACTGATTCACTGGAGTGACTCTTTGTGTTTGTTTATTTTGGACTCCCAGCTTCTTGGCAACTTGCTCAGCTATCTCCTCTATTTCCGTGGAGATTTTTGAAGTATGACTAGTAGAACTATCTGAATCCTTATAGAGTTTGGATAATCCTAACTCCTCACCCAAGTTATCTTCTATGTCAATGCATGTCCGCACGCACTCTTCTATGGATCTAGGCTCTTTCAAATATACATATGATCTTAACTTTGTGCTCAGTAAGCCATCTAAGAACAAAGCCACTTGTTTGGATGGTGTGGGTAACTCGGGAGCAGGGCATCTTTCTAGGTACTGTCTGAACCTTCTACCTGCTAGTCGCACTGTTTCTTGGGGTGTCTGCTTGAAACTGTGGATCAAGGATGATGTGTTATGCCTGATACCACTCTTGGAAAATTCTACAATGAATTCCTCTAGCAGTTGACCTATATCGCGATAGTTGCGACTACTCAATGGTTGAAACCAAGCCAAGGCAGTGCCCTTAAGAGTCAAACCAAATGCCTCGTATTGGGTGAATAAATCCTCAACCTGTTCAGCTCTTAACACTTGTTTGAACTCGGCCACATGATCATAAGGATCTCCTGACCCGTCAAAATAATTCTTCATTGCCTTGATCGCTTGAGTGGGTCTAAGGGTTCTTGGGTGCTCTCGGGGTCTAGGCAATGGAAAATCATGTTCATCTCTTTTTTGGCTATGTGCTTGATGTCTCTCTCTTTCAGGTCTTTCATTTTCAAATTCTGATCTATTCCTGCCCACGGTGTGTGCAAAACTTACCTCAGGTCTCTCTCTAGTTCTTTCTCTCTGGGCTTCATGAGCGTGGGAAGATCCTACACCTTGGAGGCCATGGGAAACATTGGATCTTGGTGGGGGGAAAATCAATTCATTCTTCCAAGTATATGCATGTCTATCATGTTCTGTTACCAAGAATATCTTCTCTGATGTGTTATCCAGGTAGACAACTTTGCCTGGTATCTCAGGATCTTTGAATTCATAGATGATAACTATGCCCAATTGGCTAGGTTGATCTGGCTTGAATCTCCAAAAGGCTTCCTCTGTTTCTCTATTCAAAAATAGTTCTATGCTTTTGTTGTCTTGAGGGATCCAGTCCGGAGTGATCACTCGGGTCAAAACTGACTTACCTCTAGGAGTCTGGGGTCCTTGTCCTACATTTCCTTGTTCTAGGTCTCCTATTTCATTCTCAGGAATGACATTTCCAAACTCATCCGTCCTATCTGGTAGGTTGGTGACCACATACATGGTTCCTTCCTTATCAATGTATGAACCCTCTTCGAACTTGACCACCGGGTGTTCAAGTCCAAAGGATTGATCTGGATTTTTGAGTTGGACCACTGATCGCCTCAGACCATCCTCATAGATGCGAGCACCTAATTGGTTGGTCCGAATATATTCCAACTGTGTCTTATAGGGACCTTCTGGTGTTTGTAGATGGGCAGTCCTTGAGCCACCTGCAGGTTTTCCCATGCTAAAAGACATTTCTGAATCACTTGTGTCTGAACTTAGTAAAAGATGACCACTTAGTTGTTGTGCCCAAGACTTGGATGTATGGTTGACACTAGCCTCAGAAGATCTAATGCTTTGTTTTTCCTTGCCTAAGTGTCTACCAGATCTCAGGTTCATAAGCTTTAGTCAAGAGTCCAAATTTTCCCTTTGGTATGGTTCAAAATTCTTTGGAGCCCCCTTGGTTTCCTAGTCCCACTTGATGCCCAAATTCAAATTATCCTATCTGAAAATCAACACATTATTCTTATAAAAAACAGTTGAGGTCATGTAGGATTCGAAACGAGCTTTCGAACGAGCTATAGAGCTCAAAAAATGGACTTTGGATGAAAAAGTTATGTCAAATCAGGCTCCTGGGGTCAAAACAGGCAAACAAGACCTTTTGAAAAAATCGCGATTTTGTACCTTGAGAATCGTGTTCACAAAATCGTGTTTTGAAAATCGCGATTTTAAGTAGAAAATCGTGTTTCTGAAAATCGTGTTTTTTGACATGAAAATCGCGATTTTGAGCACAGAATCGTGTTTTAGAGAATCGTGTTTTTTTGACATGAAAATCGCGATTTTGAGCACAGAATCGTGTTTTTGAAAATCGCGATTTTGATCACAAAATCGTGTTTCTGAAAATCGTGTTTTTTGGCATGAAAATCGCGATTTTGAGCACAGAATCGTGTTTTTGAAAATCGCGATTTTGACTCAGAGAATCGTGATTCACAAAATCGTGTTTTTTGCTGAAAATCGTGATTTGTGAGAATCGCGATTTTGAGCCCGGCGAAAATCGTATTTTCTCAGAATCGTGTTTTTGGCATGAAAATCGCGATGTTGAGCACAAAATCGTGTTTTTAGAAAATCGCGATTTTGAGGAAAAAATCGTGATTACACAGAATCGCCTTTTTCTTTCACAAAATCGTGTTTTTTTTACTGAAAATCGTGATTTTTTGAGAATCGCGATTTTGAGTAGGGAATCGTGTTTTCTCAAAATCGTGTTTTTTGACTGAAAATCGTGATTTGTGAGAATCGCGATTTTGAGCACACTCACAGAATCGTGATTCTGAGAATGACCACAGAATCGTGATTTTTTCAGCCAACTTTTAGGCGGGAAAACAGAAAATCGTGATTTTTCAAAAAATTTTGAATGTTCACAGAATCGCGATTTTCATCACAGAATCGTGTTTTTTGGCGGGAAATTCAAATTTCTGAGCGCCGGCTATGGCGAGCTCCGTATGAGCAGAAAATCATGAAAAAAACACTGCGCTTGCTCTCCCTTGCTTCTCCTAACTCCTTCCCACACAATAATGCATGAAAAATGGTATGAAGATGGTGAAAATGCACTAAAAAACAAGAATTTTCTATGAAGAAGAAGATGGAAGAAGGTGGAGATGATGATGATGATGAAGATGAAGAGGAAAAAACAGAAAATGAACTGAAATGACAGTTTTTTTTTACCTTCCAACGTCGCAAATCTACGATCTTACCATCACAACGCTCGTCCTCGAAGCTCTCTCCCCGGCAACGGCGCCAAAATTTGGTGTAGCTCAAGCGTAAGCACCACCTCCTTTACTTGTCAATCCACGGAGACGTGAGGACCGGTATGAAGACCACGAGCAAGTGAAGGCACAAGTGCGTGAGTGAAAGTACACAATCATACACACACATACACACACACGCGCACAAAGTAAGATCAAAGAGAGGAACAATGGAAAGCTTAGATTGCAAAGAGTTCTCTTACAAAAGCTCTATTCTCTCTCCAGCTAACCCCAAAAATGAGCTCTCTAGCTCTTTTTATAGTTTTTTGACTAGTTTTGGCCCTGTCCAGACCTAGTGTCCGGCCTAGTTAAAAATTAGGTTCCAGGGCTTATTTGAGGGCTCAAACGAAGTCTAAAAATTATGAAAATTGGTACGATGGTACTTTTAATACTCCTCAAGCTCGAGGACTCCTCGGCTTGAACAAAATGGAGTTACTAAAAATAGATAATGGTATTTACAATGGTTTTTAGTAATGGTATTTACAATGGTTTTTGTCTTGTACCCCGCAGACGCTCCTGGTCGCAATTTTGGGAAGGACAGTGCCAGGGAAGCATTAATAATCAATGGCTAATTATCCTCTCTTACCCAGTCCACCGCATAATTACCTACCAAAGGAAGAGTAGATGGTGATAACCATGGAATTTTGGATTGCAAGATATGCGACTGTCCCGAACTTAGTAGTTAAAATGACCAATAAAATTTTTAGCATGCTTGTGACAGTAATTAAAGTCTTCCAACACACCAAATATACATTTTTGAACTTCATCGGCATTACACAGGGCTCAGAAGCACTCATTTTTTATCTTTCCACCATCTCGAGCCGCTTAACACTCATGGCCTACTATTCACGACTGATGTTTTTGCCGAGCACATATATGCAAATATTTGAAGAAGCATTTTTCACTGGCTTCTTCGAAATTGATTCAGAAATTTTTGTTAAGATGACTTCAAATCTTAATGCAAGACTGGTGGCTTATGAAACAAGATTTTTTGTAGATCATCGACAAGCACCAGAGGATGGAGTGAAGTCAAGACAGTGGAAAGAATTTATGATATGTCATGCCAACCTGCTTAAAGAGAGAGAGCAAACTTCCATTCAAACGTACTCACGTCGCCACAAAAAGCCTATCGGGGACGATAGAGTTCAGGAGGAGGGACGTGTGGAAGGGGAGTCAAGTAAGAAGAAAAGAAGAAGAAAATCAAAGACCAAAATTGTTCAACAAAAAATGAAGATAATAAAGCAGAAGAACCACCCTCCGCCCAAAGCCCCGCAGGGGCATGCATCAGGCAACAACACCAAACATCCAAGTCCTGAGGATTGGAATTAAAGATCAATCAGAACCAGGACATTTCATGGGAAGGACGGACCAGGGCCAGGAAGTATCCATGAAGAAGTGCAAGACAATATTTGGCAGGTAATAATCCTTCCGTTGATAGCGTTAATTGGCAACAAAGTAAACAGGCTCAGAGCAATACAACAGGTCAGATATATGAAGACAAAGATAAATCAAAAGACCAAAAGTTAGAAAGAGGTAGAGGCAGAAAAGTTGAAGAGAGTGACTAAGAATATCACATTCTTAGTCACTGGTGGCGTGCGTGGCAGCTCGACTGAATACAACAACCCAGAATTTTGATGTACCGGATATCAAGGGGCAAACAGAAGCAAAGGACACACATCGGATTAAATAACAAATTCTCTAACAGTCCTTGTTGCCGCTTCGACCACTGGGTGCGTGTATTCAGAACTCTTAGAAGAACTACAAACAAGAAGCAAAAGCCTGTCAAGGGACGACAGAGACAAAGAGGGGGAGAGTGTTGCAGAGCAAAGAGGCACGAGAAAGGAGAGCCCCAAAATTTTCAAATTAATGGGCATATTGTTCTTCTTCAAAGTCTTAGGAAATTCCCTCAAGCCATGTAAATGCACTAGAGGAGTCCTCTAGATGCATAATCCCAAATTATTGTACAGGGAAGGCAGGGACCGCTGGTCTAACTGGGGGTATTTCTGGTTGCACTCCTATTGGTGGTCGCGGTCTTACTGGTGGTCCGTATTGATTACCTACTCCCCGGTGGGTCTGATTGTGTGGTTGCACACCTAGAGTAGCGAATTGTACATGAGTTTGGTTTGGAACACTCCATTGGCTAGTTTGTCCTGACATGGTGTGCTCAGCCTCGTTGGGTTCCAAAGGGGTTCTGAGAGGTGGTTGCCTGATCTTGCTGAGGGAATACAGGCAAACCCATGTATTTCAATTGAGCCCTGTCTATGGCATCTACCAACTAATACCTTCTCAGATTTTTGTCTAGGTATCTTATTCTAGTCTCATCTTCTTGATCCTTTAACTCATAAAATGTCATTGGGCTTTCTTCTCTTCCTTGGGCCGGTGAGTCTGTTTGAAGCAACAAGTCCATTCCATGGGTCAAATATACTTCCAATAGGTAGTCATCTTGAGGTATCAAGTCTCCTCTCAAGACTCGCGTCACTTGGGACTTGCCTCTAGGAGTTGTCACTAACTCCTCAGGGTTTGGTCTTCCTGAGTTTTCTTGTCCCACTAGCTCTCCCCTTTCATTGATCAAACCCAGAAACTCTGTCACTATGTATATGTGACCTATCTTGTCCATGTATGCTCCTCCCTCATACTTAACAGCCAGTCTGGGCACAATTGTTGCATCCATTGAAGTCACCATCCTAGCCACAGATCTGTTTAATCCATCCAGGTAGATGGGGATCTCCTAGGCATTAGTAGAAACATACTGTAAGGAAGTGCGGTACTCACCTTCTACAATGGTCATGAAGTTCCTACCAGGACTGGGCCCTGCATGTCTTCTGAAGCCATGGGTATCTCCTCCTCTGAGTCACTAGAGGTGTCTGAATAAACAGAGCAGAATAAACAGAGCAGTGACTGACCTGAGCGGCACTTCCAACAGAAGATATGACACTTCTCCGGCTACTTAGCACTCTACCTCATCGCAAGTTCATTCACCCTCCTGGGACTCTCTAGGTCTCTAAAATTCTCCCTAAGTGGCTCCTCAAATGCCTTAAATTAATCTCTGAAAATGCTTCAATAAGTATGGGCAATACCACTTCAGGCGATATCGCCTTAGGCAATACCAGACTGTTCACGATACGATACCTAAAGACTAGCCGATACGATACTATAGCCACAGGCGATACGATACCATTGTTGGGCACGATACGATACCAGAAAAGTGGCAGATGGGATACTATGGTCACTGACGATACGATGTCACTTCTAGAGACGATACGATACGAGATTCTGCACGATACGATACTAACTTTGAAGGCGATACGATACTGGTCTTCCTGGCGATACGATACTAGTCTTCCTGGTGATACGATACTTCCAGAGTGGACGATACGATACCAATATCCAGTCAAGATACGATACCTATGCTTTGGTCGATACGATACGAAGACTGAGATGATACGATATTGAAAACCGAGACGATACGATACCACTTTTTGGCATGATAGGATACCAAAAAGGGCACGATACGATATCACAGCAAGTGATGATACGATACCAAAATGGTATTGCAATACGACACCGAAATGAGAGACAATACGATATAGGAGTTTTGCACGATACGATACTACTGCAGGTGGCGATACGATACTGCCGACCTGAGCGATACGATACTAGATGCTTTGGGGATACGATACTAGATGCTTTGGGGATACGATACTAGAGTAGGGGACGATATGATACTAGTAGTTATGCGATACGATACCACATAACCGCATGATATGATATCACTGCAAGTGGCAATACGATACCACAGACTTGAGCGATACAATACTACTTTGGTAAAGTGTGATCGCGATACGAACCCAGCGATACGATACCACAAGTGGTGCAATCAATATCTAGCTTTGATAGCTTGGAAAGCTTGCACCTTGAGCTCAATATCTAGCTTGGAAAGCACGATACCAAGCCCACGATACTGATTGCTGCTCTCTAACAATACTGCTTCTCTAACAAGTGAGAAATGAATTGAAATTTTTGGTTTTTATACTTTTTGGTGACTGAAATTGAACTACACTAATTTGGCAAGTTTTTTGGGATTTTTCTTGGTGATCTTGGCTTACTCCTACTTCACTCCTATTCTCCTCTTCTCCTAACCTAACCCTAACTCTTCCTTCTCTCCCTTCCTACCAACCCTAAACCTAAAAACTCATTACACACAACTCCTGGATGTGAAGTAACAAGTGCTGAAGTGGTTGACTACTTGCCACTGAACGAGTTCACTTCTACAAGTACGATTTCATCACTCTCGAGCTATAACCATCACGAAGGCACCTTGGTTGAGTGTTCCCCGGCAATGGTGCCAAAAACGTGTGTACCTAAGTCAAGAAGACTTAAGGACTTGTGCCAAAGAGACTAAACCTCATTTGCTACACAAAGTGCATATAGTGGGAAATTGAGACATGCTTATTTGTCAATCCGATCAAACGACCTAACCAAGTGTATGAGGACATGTGCACACGTGATGGAAAATGAAGTGTTTCAACTTATATGCATGATAAAAGACTAATCCACCTCTCTAACTCACTGAAATACTGAAAGTGTCTGTAGCGATACCACTTAAAGTAGTTTTCAGTAAATCAAGAATTTCTCTCAGCTCCGAACTCTGAATATAGTCAATATGGACTCCTTTCGAGGCCCTCCACGAGACGCATCTATTGGAGGTGGTTTCACTCGATTCTGATAACCACGCTTCAAGTTATGGCCAAAATAGTGAATGGTGGGAAACACCTACACTCACTCCACAACTCCTACAAGCTCACACACACACTACAGTAGCTCAAAAATAGTGGGGAGGGGTAGACAATAGTCCTACACACACATTCCAAGCATTATACACACATAGAAGATCAAAGTGAAGATGAAAATCTGCCAAAAAGAAGCAAATTCGAAAATCAGGAGCTCTCCTTCTTCACAATGGCAAAACGTCTCTACAAAGAGTCACAAAGTGACTTATATACATGTGCCCTAAAATTGGTCCTTTCACACAAGAGACTGGCACTTTATTACTAAAAAGTGAATTTCCTACTAATTTACAAGGAATATGTTACAATGATGAGGGAATATGCATCTAGAGGACTCCTCTAGTGCATTTACATGGCTTGAGGGAATTTCCTGAGACTTTGAAGAAGAACAATATGCCCATTAATTTGAAAATTTTGGGGCTCTCCTTTCTCGTGCCTCTTTGCTCTGCAACAATTGTGTGGTTTATGTGTGGCTATTTGAGCCCGCAAGCAAGCCTTAGGCACCCAAATTTGTCTTGATTGTGGGTCAGCCTTCATTGAACTCTTGTTGTCAATCACTAGTATGACATTTAGTTGGTGGTTCTAGTTTAGCCGCAACAGGATGCTCGCCTTTCCGTACCCATTTTTGCTTTGATGGTTGAGACAACTTGGCATGGGCTATCCACTATTTGTGACTACTACTTCTCTGCTTCGTCATCTTCCCATGGGTTGATAGTTCCTTGGCCATGACTTTCTTTAGAAAAGAAGGGAGTTCCAACTATTTCACAACTCTTGGAATGACAGTGTTCTGCATCTGTCACTCTAGCACAATGGTGAGTACCAACGTGAGGAGTTACACCTCATAAATGTCAATCCGTGGAGACATGAGGACCGGTATGAAGACCAAGAGCAAGTGAAGTGCACAAGTGCGTGAGTGAAAGCACACAAGCATGCACACACATACACACACACGCACACAAGGTAAGAGCAAAGAGAGGAACAATGCAAAGCTTCGATTACCAATGAGCTCTCTTACAAAGCTGAAATCTACAACAAGCCAACCTCAAAAATGAGCTCTCCAGCCTTTTTTATAGTTTTTGAGTGGTTTTGGCCCTGTCCAGACCTAGTGTCCGGCCTAGTTAAAAATTAGGTTCTAGGGCTTATTTGGGGGCTCAAACGGAATCTAAAAATTATGAAAATTGGTAGTATGATACATCTAATACTCCTCAAGCTCAAGGACTCCTTGGCTTGAACAAAATGGAGCTGTAAAAATAGAAAATGGTATTTACAATGATATTTAGTGATAAAAATCACTATTTTTATAGGGATTTCTTTTGAAAATTTGACATGTGAATCTTGGAGCTCCCTACTTGCTCCTTCTTCTCGTGTGTTCACTTCCTTGATGCGCTTCCATGCTTTGTCCTTGATCTTGAGCTGCAACACTCCCCCCCCGCTTGAGTCTGTCGTCCCTGACAGACCCTTGTTGTAGTGGTTGTTCCATGTAGTACACTGAGAGGTAGTGCCCTTCATGTGTCAACAGCACCGGTCCATCTTTCCAATGCAGCTTGGTCATTTGTCTGGTTCTTCACTTTGTCATTGCTGCCTTTGCATGGACTTCTTCCTTATATTCCAGCTTGATATTGTCTTTGTGAGCTTTCAAAAATTGTGAGCTACTCAAAAGAGGTTATCACTATAGATTATGAGTAACTCCCATGGTGCATTGCTTCTGCGCTTGTTGTTGTCACCGCGATGTCCGCTTGTTCGTCCAAAGATGGTGTTCTGTGTTTTCATGCCCAGTACTTGTAACCCAGAAATGATGATGGGTAAGTGCTTTAGTGCGTGGGTTGAACAAAATATGTGCCTTGTGCAAGGCCTTGTAATGTGGCCCTACGTATGCATACTTGGAAAATGCATGGCAAGAAGTATGGTGCAAGAGATTGGGTCTTGAGCTAAGTGCTCAAGGGTATGATGACGAAGAGGTTTCCTAATCGATCATGGTTATAGTGTTGTTGAAGCATACACGTCTTACCATGGTGAAGGGTCCGTTGATCTTCATCTCTTCGTGATGTAGTTCCATCATGGTGTTTGACCATCGGCTTGTCCTTTTTGTTGATGGATGTCCTTGCTGAAAGTTTGCTGATGAGCATTTTCAAGCACAGTCCTCTTCTTTGCCCTTTTTTTTTTTTTTTCTTTTTTGGAACACACGATGGCATCAAACAAGAAGAAAGAGGTTAGTATCAATACATATTTTGCATGTGAAAATTGTGTCTCATGTGCCTGGGATTTCTCATTTGTGTCTATGCACGGCCATGTAAGGTGGCCCTATATTGATGCATACTTTGGAAATGCATGACCTGAATGGTGCAAACGACTGGGTTATGCCAAAGGCACATGGTTGCTGCTGGTCGAGGCTTTTGATGTTACTTTCATACTTGATGAATTCTTTGATTGGAGGTGTCTATTGGATCTCGAAATGATGTAATCCTCCCGATTGGAACCCATTTTGGAATAGGGTTTGGTACTGTAGAGATCACCTCAGGCCACTTCATCTTTTGATGCTTTCCAAACTTTGGTATCCCGTGTGGTTGGCCTTTTGGTTCTGGGGATGTTGTTGGTGCTTTTGGCTTCCAAACCCATATCCTTGATGATTGCCTGCTTACTTTTGCAGAAGGGTTGAGTTTATCTTTGTTTGTTCTTTGTGTTTTGTTCTTCCCCTTTGCTTTCCTTGGCTTCTTTGTTGAGACCTTTTGCATGGTGGGGAGCATAGGCCGTTGTGTATGTAAGAGCTTCTTGGGTACCCACATCTGTAATCGCCCGTGTTGAGCTGTAGCTAATTTTTTAGGCACCCAAATTTGTACATGATTGTGGTCGGCCTTCTTTGATAGCTTCGGTACCCAAATTTGTTGGATTCTTTGTGCTTGACCCTGTCGTAGGTGCTTGGTCCTTCTTTTTTCATGGTCGATCTGGTTGGGTGGGAATCTTTGAGGCAACATCGATGGTTGCACTCCTTTCTTTACCCAGATCTGCTTCATGCCCATAACTTCTTTCTTCTTGAATTCTGTCTGTCAAGTTGATATAGCAGATGTCATTTTTGCTTGCCTCCTTGGTTGGGTTACACTTGCATTAGTATGTGAAGAAGAAGGGAGGTGTGCTGGCCTTTGAGCTTTGGCTTTCATGATTGAGTCCTTGTGCGTCATAGGGTCGGTGACACACACAAAATTTTCTTTATGAAGATTAGTTTCAGGAGAACTAAGAGAATGTGTGACCTTTGGATTTGTGAGCATGCACTTGCCTAATTCTAATGTAATGCATTGTTCATGGACCCAAACTTGAAGAAGTTGACTTCTTAGGTTCAAGTTGACTGCATGGTCATAGATCCAATCTTGACCTAGGACAAGTGGCTCTGTAAGGTCCGCATCATGACACACTAGCATTTTGACTTTTATTGGAACATCTTGAAGGTAGATGGGAAGTTCCACCTCGCCTAAACAAGGGGTTTCCACACCTCCCAATCCTATGAGATAGGCTTCTATGGGCTTGATGTCCAATTGCAGGTCTTGGTAGTATGAAAGTCTAACTGCACTAGTTGCTGCACCTGAGTCAATTAATGCTCTCACAGTCTTTGCATTCTTCCCTTGCCCTACCGCTATGGTCACAAATGGACGTCGATCAATTATTTGAGAAGCAGTTAGGTCCGATTTTTGGCACATGTCCATGTGATATTTTGGAGCTTTTGTGTTGATCTCTAGGCCTAATCGTCGTAACTTATTTCTTCTGATGCGCTCTCTTGCCTCTGCTTGTGCTTCTTCTCTAACCCTTAACTCCTCTTCTTTTCGCTTCTTAGCAGTGTTGAGTCTCATTAGCATTTCCTCTGTAAGAGGTTCTTGATATAGCTTGACTCGACAACCACTGATATAGTTTGGTAAGACATCGCCTTCTAGTGTGGCCAATTGAACTGCACCGCTAGTGGAAATTCTATTAATGATCATGGGCCCATATCCTCTTTTTTCCAATTTACGGGCATGTTGCTTTAGTGTATAAACCAACACTAGGTCTCCCTCTTTCAAGCCTTTATCCTTGATATGTGCATCAAAGTATGCCTTTTGCCTTTTCTTTGCAGCATAGATACCTGCCGCTGCTCGTAGCCTTGTCTCACCTAAGCGTTCTAAATCAAAGATCCTCGAGGATAACTCGTGTCCGTTCCAATCATGCTCTTGTGCTACTTTTAAAGTTGGGATTAGGAAATCCAATGGTAGCACAGCATTTTGTCCGAAGACCATCTGAAATGGGGTGGCATTGAGTACCGTTTTATAAGCAACTCGGTAGGCCCAAACAACATGATGAAGTTGTTTGTCCCAATCAGAGCGTTTGTTATTTACGAGTTTTGTCAATACGTTACATAGGATCTTATTCGTGCTCTCAGCTTGTCCGTTAGCTTGTGGATGATAGGGGGCAGACTTCTTATGTATCACCAAGAACTCTTGGAGGAGATTTTCAATGACATCATTCAAGAAGTGTGTGCCTCTATCACTTACTAACTCTATTGGTAATCCGTATCTAGTGAACACATTCTCAAATAAGAACTTAGCTGTAGTTTGAGCATCGTTCTTTGTTGTGGCTTTGACTTCTACCCACTTTGTGAGATAATCCGTGGCTACAATAATGTACTCGGCATGGGAGTTTTTGGCTGGGGGGTTAATAGGACCTACAAAGTCTATGCCCCACTTCAAAAATGCACGTCCTCCCATCATTGGTCTCAAAGGCATCTCATCTTTTCTAATCGGATATTGTGTACGTTGGCATGTGTCACATTTCTTCACATAGGTATGTGCATCCATATGAAGAGTGGGCCACCAAAGTCCTGAGAATAGAATAGTCTTAATTACCCGATCAGGACCAAAATGTCCGCTTGCCACACTACTATGTGCAGTTTCTAAGACTCTCAAATAATCTGATTCATGAACGCACAATCTTAAATAACCATCTTTGCCTCTTCGGTATAGGTTATCACCTACTAAGGCATAGTCTTTAGCCTCCTGCTCCATACTTCATTTTCTTGCTAGACTTGCCTCCTTGGGGGATGTTCCCGATCTCATGAATTCTACCAATGGAGCACTCCAGTCAGGAATTAACGACACCTGATAAAGGGTAGCATGCTCCACTGGGGGTCGCTCTTTGCACATTGGACAATTCTTTATCCACTCATGAATTTCTTTATCCATACTAGGCCAATACACTCCTAAACATGTTAGATTTTGCAGTGTTCGTTGTTTAGAATAGTGATTCCCTAGAAATCCTTCATGGGCTTGTTGCAACCAACTACTATGCTCATCATCCTCGACACAACAAGCTAGAACACCTTCCGTGTCTTGTTTATACATGCTTCCTGCTAATATTTGATAGCTTTGTGACCGCACAATTTCATCCCTGTCCGTCTTCACCTTTTTATTTGCGGGTCCAAAGGTTAGGACTAGTACCAACTTATTTGCCCATTTAGGAACAACTTCTAGATTGAACAGATAAGCATCGGGTAATTCATCCGACACTCCTTGCGGGGGCTCTCCTGAAGTGATGCGAGAAAGGTGATCCGCTCTGAGGTGGGTCTTACCTTGCCTAACAACCACTTCAAAGTCATATTCCATTAGTAAGAGGAACCATCTTACTAAGCGTCCAGTATTGCAAGGTTTATTGACCAAGTATAATAAGGCTTGATGATTGGTGAAGAACTTAAACTTGTTGGCCAATAAATAGTGTCTAAATTTCTTTACAACATATACCATGCCTAAGCCTTCTCTTTCGGTTGTGGTGTAGTTTCGTTCAGCAACATTCAATTGCCTGCTAGCATATGCTATAGGCAAATCTAAATTCCCTTCACCAGTTGGTTGTGATAGCACACATCCTATTGCATAATTGGATGCATCCACATGTACGTGGAATGGCTTATTCCAATCAGGAGTCGTCAGTATTGGTGCTGTGCACAAGCGTCTCTTCAACTCATTGAAGGACTTCTCACATTCATCGTTCCACTCAAAATTTGTCAACAAGGCATAAAGAGGTTTAGCTATGATTGCATACATGTGAATGAACCTATGATAATATCCACAATGGCCCATGAAGGCCTGTACCTCTTTAACATTTTTTGGTCTCGGCAACTCCGCTATGGCTTTTACTTTGTCCTCATCTGTCGATATTCCATTCTTAGAAACAATATGACCTAAGATTTTACCTTGACGTACCATGAACACACACTTCTCTGGGTTCAGACACACTCGATATTCTCTACACTTGTTGAAGATCTGTCTAAGCTCAGGGATGTGGTATCTTCGCTCTTGGGAATGAGCACATAAATCATCCACATATACTTCTAAGCTCTTTCGCAAGAACTCTTTGAAGACATGACACATGAGTCTTTGGAATGTTGCAGGTGCATTGGTGAGCCCAAATGGCATCACACGAAATGCAAAGATTCCCCACTCTGTGGCAAAAGCTGTTTTGTGTTGATCTTCTGGGGCAATGGCTACTTGGTTGTAACCTGAAAATCCATCAAGGAAGCTATAAACTTCCTTGCCTGCAACACGCTCCAATAAATGTTCAGTGATTGGAAGTGGATAACTATCTCTGATTGTAGCAGCATTAACTTTTTTAAGGTTAATACACACTCGCAATTTTCCATTCTTTTTGGGCACCACTACAATGGGGGACACCCATTCTGTATGCTCAATCTCATAGATAAATCCAGCTTCAATCAATCTATCAATTTCTTCTTTTATTTTGGCTGCATAAGTGTCATTATATGTGTAGGGCTTATGTTTAGTGGGCTTGGCATCTGCTATCATGGGGATCGTATGAGAACAAATTTCCGGATCTACTCCTTTCAAGTCTCTGTAGTGCCATGCAAATACGTCCCTATATTCCCTTAACAAGGCTACCAACTCTGCTTCCTCTTCTTTACTTAGGTCATCTCCTATGTATGTACATCTCTCTTCATTCTCTTCGATGGTGACTATGATTTTTTTTGTCTTTTCTTTATTATCATATGCTTCTCCTATCGTGGCCTCTCTCTTAGGCATTCGTACCAAAATTTTTTGGTCTTCTACTTCATATTTCTTGAAATTTTCTGGTACTTCAAACACTTGCTCCTCCTCTCCTTGTTTCACTACTTTTCGTTTCTTTTTCTTTTGACTACCTTCACTCCCATCCTTTGAGTTTACCGTTTTGATGCTTGTGAGCGATTCTTCTTCTTTTTGGGTAAATACTCCTATGTCTTCTAGATAGTGCTCCTCTGAAATAAAGCAGCTATCCATCACAATGGACTCTAGATCATCATCGTTCTCTTCTTCTCTTATGAATTCACTAGGGTCACATTCTTCTAGCAAGGGCTCACACATGAACACTGAAATATCATATCCCTTCTCATCACAATGAGGTGTCCATTGTTCTTCATTGACAGCAATGTCCATGGTGGCTAGGATTTCTGCCCAACCATGAGGCTCAAATTCCTCATCTGGAAATATCATCGGCGTATAGGCTGGGTCTCTAACTGGTCTATCACCTTGAGAAGTTCCTTTTTCTCTAGCCTTTAAGCGTTTTTCCTCTTCCTTTGCGATCTTGCACATCCACAAATGAGTATCCTCATGCATCCAAGATGTATCAGATGAACTTTTAGAATGCAGAGAGACTGAATCTTCTTGCTCCTTGTGGATAGGATTCCACTGTAGGGGTGGAACATCTCTGAAGGTGTAATCCTTTAAATTTACCTTGGTCGTGACCCCTAAGCATTGCAAGTATAAGGAATTGGTTCCCCAATCCTGTACCACTTGCAGTTGTCGTAGGAAGGGCCTTCCTAGGATCATCTCGTAGACATTATTTTTTTCAAAGTTACATATAGAAAATGTGTGTTCAAACTCTACACCACAAGTGGTTAGAGTTATCCCCTCAAGCAATCCTAGAGGTCTTTCAAAATGAGCATCTGCCATTTGAAGCTTCATTCTAGTTGGTCTTAATGTGGGTTTGCCCCATCGCTTCCACAAGGATGTGGTCGCAATAGCAACGCCAGCACCTGAATCTATGATTGCTTTGGTTGTGTAACCTTGGTAGGTGATCGGAAGATAAGTATTACCTTCTTCACCTTCACACATGTCCCCTATTTTATCAAGAGGTATCTCTGGAACTTTCTCTTTAGAGCCTACTTTTGGCATTTTGGAATCAAGTTCGGGAACTTGATCCTTCACATGATTCCATAGCTCGGGTTTTGCTTTGAGCAGCTCCTCTACCGTGAGATGACACTGAACTTTAGTGTTCTTCACGACGTCAGTGTTTCTTGGAATCACCGAGTCTTCATTTCTTACCACTATTGTGGGAGCTCTAATCTGGACAGATTCAGTTTCCCATGGGTCTGTGAACTGTGGCAACTCTTGTAAACAATTAGATTCAAAATCTAACCGTTCATCTTCTTGTTGCTCTGTTTCTTCTTCATAAGTAGATGGAATGTCTTGTGGAAACTGATCATGAAGGTCATCAATCTCAAGGATAGGAGGAGGATTATCCTTCTCCTTGGCCCATTTCTCTTCTTGTATTTCCCGCAAGAACGTTTGAGAGTGTTGTTGAATTGAAAGAGGCTCTCCCTCATCTATGGAGTCAGGAACATAGACTTTCTTTGGTGATGAGCTTTCTCTTTCAATAGTTAATTGAGCCTCTAGAGGTAACGAAACTTGTGGCTTGTTTACCAACTGCTCTAATCTATCTAGTAAGCTCTGGAAGTGCAAACCCGGTGTAATAGCATTCGTCTGATTGAATGATTGATTGGCCTCGAACATAGCTTGAGCTAGTTCCACCATTTTAATGCACATTTTTGTCCGTTCGATCTCTAAATCTGCTCTAGGGTAGCTCTTATCTAGGTTTGCAGGTGTTGGCCCTTCTTGAAGTCGATCCTGGTATGCTTTGAACATCATGTCCAAGTGTTCTGGGGTTGGATCTGCAAGAACAGACCCCGGTTGTGGTGGTTCATTTACCGTGGTTGGTGAGTGGGGATGAGGTGATGTGGATGGAGTTTGGACTTGTGAGGGGCTTTGAGAGGCAATATCTTCTATTTTTGTTTTTGCATCTTTCAGGCTTTCTTCTAGTTCGGATAACTTTTTGGTCCACTTACGATTGGCCTTCTCTCTAGTATCCTTCCATGTTCTTGTTCTTCTCTTACTAGGCTCTCCTGATTCACTTGACTCTGATTGTTGATCTGGTTTATTTTGCTGTAAGGCTTGTGCCCTAGTAACTGTGTGTATAGGAGCCACATTATCGCTACTCAAACTTGAATCCCTTGCTAGGCCAACAACATTAATGGGTGTAACCTTTGGTACACTAGCGGGATGTCCGGGACAATCTCTCAAAAGCTGTTCTTTGCCACACTCTAGACAGACAACTTGTATCGTGATGTTCTGCCCTTGTGTCGGAGCTAGTGTGTGGGGTGGTTTTTGTCTTGGCATAGATTGAGGTTGGCTATTTCCTTCATGTTCATATGGTCTAGTTGCTCCTCGTGGTTCTGGACATGGGCTATACCTAGGAACTTCTCTTCCTTGTTCTGTAGGAGGGTACCCATATGGTCTATAGTGGGGTGGTACAAATGGTCGTGGCTGTCTATTCATTAGATAGTTTTCATTGTTGTAGTTGGGGTACTTTGGCTCACTATAAGAGTACATGTTAGGAACTTGAGTTGTTCGTCTATCGTACGGGTAAGGTTGTGATAATCCTAATGCTTCTTGGTTGCAGACATGAGGTGGATGATCCCCACCGCAAAGTGTGCAACTTCCTAACATTGGCATTCTCAAGGGGGAGTTCTGGTAGTTCCTTTGTCCTTGTACTCCTAATTTCTTGGCCACCAACTCTGTCACTTCCTCCACATAACTCAAACTAGAAGTTTCCTTGCTCCTTGTCTCCTCTGATTTGATAGGATCCTGTGTGATTTTGAGATCCTCAGCTAAGTTGTCTTCCAAATCTATGCACTCCTGAAGACACTGACTTAGGGTTTGCAGTCGTTTTACGTATACTAAGACTCTCAATGTTCCATTGGTTAGACCTTCTAAAAATAGGGATATCATTTTTTGCTGAGAAGGTCTCTCTGTCACAGGGCATCGGGTTACGTATTGCTTAAACCTTCGTGCTGCATTTTTCACTGTCTCATTGGGAGCTTGTTTGAAACTATGTAGTAAGGATGACGAATTGTGCTTGATCCCGCGCTTCGTGAATTCCCAAATAAGTTCTTGGAAGAATTGTTCAATATGTTCAAAGCAATTTGGATCCAGAGATTGAAACCAAGTTAAGGCTATTCCCGTAAGTGTTAGCCCAAAGGATTCATATTGCATGAAAAAGTCATCCACTTGCTCTGCTCGCAACACCTGCTTGAATTCTGCAATGTGGTCATAGGGTTCTCCTGTGCCATCGTAACGATTTCTCATACATTTGGCCAATTGGATTGGTCTTAGTCTTCTGTCGGGTTCTGGGGATCGAGTTATGATGGGGACACCTTGGGGCGGTTCTGTCCTAAAGGTAGGTCTATTCATATTTCCCATCCTCTGACTAGAGTGGCAGTGGGGGGTGATTCTTGGCATGTTGAATTGTTCATGTAGTCTATCAGGTATGCTACCTTGGCTCATTCGTCCTAAAGTCACATTTTCTGTTCTTTGTTGGATTTCAAATGGGTTTTGCGAGGTAGTTTCTTGATCTCGAGCTAACTCTCCTCTTTCATTAATCTGATTAGGACTTTCCGTAACTACATATATCTCGCCCATCTTCTCCCTATAAACTCCACTTTCATACTTGACAGCTGGTCTTTGAATTATTTCGGATTCTGTGGTATTTATCATTCTTGCTACTGTCCTCTGTAGACCATCAAGGTAGATGGGTATTCCTTGCAGGTTAGTGGATATATATTGAAGAGACATTCGATATTCGCCTTCCACTCTAGACATAAAACCTTCCCTAGGTACGGAACTATGCATGTCTTCAGAAACCAAGAGCCTCTCCCAGTTAAGTGACATTTTTGACTCACTTGTCTATGAACTCAGCACGTAAAGTTAACCCCTGAGTTGTGAGTCCCTGACTTGATTGTGTGGTTGATCTTAGTTTCAAGTGATATGGTACTTTATCTATCTCTTCCTAGGTATCATCTTGAGCCTAGGTTCATAAGTCTTGTCTACAAGTCCACAATTGTCCTTTGAATTGCTCAAAATCTTGTGGAACCCCTTGCTTCCTAGTACAACCTGAGGGTCAACTTAAAAATACCCTATCTAATAATCCTGGTATTAATATTAACATAACCAGTCGATGTTTTTGTTGTACTCCTCACGAGCTTTCCAACAAACCCAAGAACACTCCGAACGGATTTCGTATGAGAAAGTTATGCCAGTTCAGGGTTTTGGGGGTTAAAACAGGGAACAGGGCCTCTCAGGAAATGCTTCAAATCAGACGATACACGATCTTTGGGCTCAAACGATACTCGATATTTGATCCCAGACGACACTCGATCTCTGTCTACAAACGATACACGATACCTGATGAAAAACGATATTTGATGGGGAACGATACTTGATACTCGGGAGAAAACGATACACGATACTTCCCCCAAACGATACACGACCTTGTGAAGACCAAATGATCGACGATACCTGAACAAAACGATACGCGATCTTTGGTAAGTATCGCGATCTCTGAGAAGCGATACACGATACTTAAGCCAAATGATACACGATCTTTGAATCAAACGATCGATGATACCTGAACAAAACGATACGCGATCTTTGGTAAGTATCGCGATCTCTGAGAAGCGATACACGATACTTAAGCCAAACGATACACGATCGCTGGTGAATATCGCGATCTTTGATCAAAACGATCTCTAGCCGAAACGATACACGATACTTGCCAAGTATCACGATCTTCCTGAGACGATACAGGATACCTAGGAAATATCGCGATACTCAACCACAAGAGATTCACGATACTTGTCAGGTATCGCGAAACCTCAACCGCGGGAGAAACACGATACTTGAATTTTTTGGAGTCCAAATTCAAAAATTTTTGCAAATATGAGTACCTTGTGTCCTCCTTGTCACTCCTATGTGTCTGTAGATGCAAAATCTTCCTTCAAACCCACGATATTGCACTCACGATACTTGGCGCAGGTTTCGTCTTGTCCGGGGCTGTTCACTCAGATTTTCAGCTATTTTGGTGCTACTTCTTCAGCGCCCCTATTTTGCACCCTCTCTAAGCTTCTTGCTCACAACCACAAGTAAAAACAAGGTGAATGTACTCTAAAAAATGGAAAAAGCTGAGAAGATGAAGGCGGGTGGAGATGGTGATGATGATGAAGATGAAGAAGAAGGAAAATTCAAAAACTGAACTGAAAATGATGATTTTTTTACCTTCCAACATCGCTACTCTACGTCTTACCGTCACACGCTCGTCCTCCAAGCTCTCTCCCCGGCAACTGCGCCAAATTTGGTGTCACTCTAGTACAATGGTGAGCACCAACGTGAGGAGATACACCTCATAAATGTCAATCCGGGGAGACGTGAGGACCGGTATGAAGACCAAGAGCAAGTGAAGTGCACAAGTGCGTGAGTGAAAGCACACAAGCATGCACACACATACACACACACGCGCACAAGGTAAGAGCAAAGAGAGGAACAATGGAAAGCTTCGATTACCAATGAGCTCTCTTACAAAGCTGAAATCTACAACAAGCCAACCTCAAAAATGAGCTCTCCAGCCCTTTTTATAGTTTTTGAGTGGTTTTGGCCCTGTCCAGACCTAGTGTCTGGCCTAGTTAAAAATTAGGTTATAGGGCTTATTTGGGGGCTCAAACGGAATCTAAAAATTATGAAAATTGGTAGTATGATACATCTAATACTCCTCAAGCTCAAGGAATCCTTGGCTTGAACAAAATGGAGCTGTAAAAATAGAAAATGGTATTTACAATGATATTTAGTGATAAAAATCACTATTTTTATAGGGATTTCTTCTGAAAATTTGACATGTGAATCTTGGAGCTCCCTACTTGCTCCTTCTTCTCGTGTGTTCACTTCCTTGATGCGCTTCCATGCTTTGTCCTTGATCTTGAGCTGCAACAGCATCATAGACTGTTGGGCAAGAAAAGCATCTTTTTCCATAAGTGTGCTTGAAGGACCAGGAGTTCTTGTCTTTCTTATTCCCTTGAGTGCTTTATTTTCTAACTCAATGGTAATGTGATTCTAACTTACCCAAACCAGAAGAAGTCCACTTCTTAGGCTTAGCTTGACTGCATGATCGTATATCTAGTCTTGACCCAAGACAAGAGGCCCAATGAGATCCTCGTATTGACACACTAGCACCTTATCTGTCATAAGAACATCTTGAATATAGAGGGGAAGCTCCACTTTGCCCAATGCAAGGGGTTTCCACACCTCCCAATCCTATGAGGTATGCTTCTATAGAATTGACACTTAATTTCAATTCTTGATAGTAAGAAAGTCTAACAACACTAGTGGTTGCACCTGAGTCAATCAAGGCTCTCACATTCCGTGCATTATTTCCTTGTCCTACCTCTAGGGTTACAAAATTTTGTCGGTCAATTATTCTATGGGAATGTACTCCTGGTGTGTCACACATGGCCATGCAATATTTTAGAGCTTCATAAGCATCTGATCTAGGCTCATCTCTACCATGTCGTCTCAATTTCATTCTTTGAATGTGTTCCAAAATTTCTACCAGCACTTCCTCTCTGATTCATTTTTCTTCTTCTTTATGTTTCCCTGTAGTGTTGAGTCGGTTTAGCATTTCCTTTGTGAGGGGTTCTTGATATAATTTGACTCTGCATCTACTGATGTAACTATGGAGGACATTGCCTTCTAGAGTAGCTAATTGAAGTGCTCCTGGCTTCAAGCCTTTATCCTTCACATGGGCATCGAAGTATGCCTTCTATCTCTTCTTAGCCGCATAAATCCCTGCTTCTACTCTCAATCTTGTTTCTCCTAACCGTTCCATATCATTACTAGCTCTATTGGTAACCCTTATCTAGTGAACACATTCTCAAATAAGAACTTCGTTGTTGTTTGAGCATCATTCTTCGTTGTGGCTTTCACTTCTACCCACTTGGTTAGATAGTCTATGGCAACAATGATGTATTCAGCATGTGAACCCTTAGCTGGGGGATTCATAGGACCAACAAAGTCTAATCCCCGCTTAGAGAATGCACATCCACCCATCATGGGTTTCAATGGAATTTCATCCTTACGTATCGTATACTGAGTTAGTTGACAAACGTCACAAAGCTTCACATAGGTATGTGCACCCATGTGAAGAGTCGGCCACCACAATCTTGCAAATAGGATTGCCTTGATCACACAATCTGGTCCAAACTGTCCTCCTGCTACCCCTTGATGAGCAATTTCTAATATCTTAAGATATTCATTCTCATGGACACACAATCTTAGGTAACTAGCTTTACCACACTTATATAAATTATTCCAATGAATGAGTATTCTAGTGCCTCCTATTCTAAGATCCTTTGTCTGGCCAAAGTCATCTCTTGAGGGAATGTTTTTGTCCTCAGAAAGGCTACTAATGGTTCGCTCCAATCTGGCACTAAAGACACTCATTAAAGAGTGGCATGTTCCATTGGGGGTCTAATGCTACAAATTGGGCATTCTTTGCATAACTTGTGCACATCTGCTTCCATTGTTGGCCAATATACCCCTAACCTTTGTAGAGTTTGAAGGGTTCTATGTTGCAAATGGTGTTGCTATAGTGCACCTACATGTGCTAATTGCAACCATTTGGCGTGCTCATCTTCGTCTACACAACAAGCTAGTATGCCTTGATTGGTGTCCTAAGACCTGACTACTTCCTTGTCTCTAGTTCTCAACACAGAATATTTAGGTCCAAAGGTAAGAATAGGCACTATACTTTTAGCCCACTCAGGCTCTACCTCTAGATTGAACAAGTAAGCATCAAGGAGGTCATCTGACACTCCTTGAGGAGACTCTCCAGAAGTTAGTCTAGAAAGGTGGTCTGCCCTAAGGTGAGTCCGACCTTTCCTAACCACAACTTCAAAGTCGTATTCCATTACTAAGAGGAACTATCTTACTAATATGCCCATATTGCATGGTTTGTTCACTAGATATAATAGTGCTTGATGGACTGTAAAAAATTTAAACTTATTTGCGAGCAAATAATGTCTAAACTTCTTAACTGCATTTACCATGCCTAACCGTTCTCTCTTAGTCATGGTATAGTTCCGTTCACCCGCATTCAACTATCTACTAGCATAGTCTATTGGGAGATCCATATTACCTTGACCAGTAGGTTGAGCGAGTACACATCCAATGGCATAATTGGATGCATCCACATGAACATGAAACGGCGTGTTCCAATCTAGTGTAGCCAAGATTGGTGATCAACACATTCTTCTCTTTAGCTCGTTAAAGGAGTTCTCATATTCTTTGTGAAGAGATGGATTTTTAGTTGATGAAGATGAAGTGGTGTTGCAAAAACTTTGCACTACACCAGCCAAATGGACTCCAGAGATATGTGGTGGGCCCTTTTAGCTTGCCAAAGGATGTATTAGACACCCTATGTACCTTGGAAGATTACTCTCAAAAAGTTGAATCAAAATAGATAAGTTGGAGTAGATTCAAGAGCCAAAAACTTGCTATTTATGTTCATACACCTGTCCAAAGTTTTGAACAATTCTCTGGCCACAGTAGCAATTAACTTAATTCCTTTTGGGGAACTCTTATACACTTATTAAGCTAATAATCATGAGTGATTTGATAAAAAAAGATGAACTACACAAAGAGAAACAAACTAGCAAGTCATAGGATGACCCTAATTTTCTCGGCCTGCAACAGTACTTAGACCCATGATCAATAAAATAAAAATAACTCAAGCTTTACGAATTAAATGATTATGAAATTTTGTCGGCATATACTAGACAAAGCGATAAATCTAATCAGCTTTAAATCAAAGAAAATGGTGATGTACACATTGAGAAACAACTCTAACAAAATGACTGTTCTAAGAGAGTGTTGCTAGAGAAGAATAAAACCAAGTGGCATAGTTGACTTCAAATGATCATAGCTGAAGATTGAAACACCCAATTGTAATGCACATTGGTAAGCATACACTAGACTTAGAGGGCTAACGTTACCAAGTTAAATCATTGAAAATGATTCACCAAGATCAGAGAAAATCATCTTTGCAATCTGACTGAAAAACCTGAGAGATATGGCAGTGAACAATACACTTCACAAGAACATCAAGATATGAACTCAAATGATCATGAAAAGGAAAGTATACTGATTGTAAAATACAATGGACTTACTGATACATATTTGTGCCTTGAAACCACACCTTGATATGGCATAAAGCTCAGCTCTTGGAGGTCTTGACCTCACCACGACTACAACTACCATGTATTTATAGTTGATCTTGGGAGCCTAACTTCCTACAATCACTCTCCAATCTATTAGTGATTGATTTGATTCTCCAACTACCTTGAATCATGAATTCGTGGCTGTTCTTTCCCTTTTTGATCAAGTGTACTCAACCACTTAAGATTCTTTCACTTTTACATTAAGTAAAGACTTAAAAATTACAAGAGGGAGTTCACAAGTGAACTCTAGAAGGAGTAGACATTTCCTTCAAGTTTCTAAGCCTTTTGATGACTCAAGACAATACTTAGGCTTGTCATAGGCTTGCTCCAACAGCTCCCCCTCAAGCCAAGTATGCTTGAGGTCTTCAATCCTCCAAGATTACCTGCAAACCTATCATAGCCTTGAATTTGCAAAGCTTTGTACCATCCAATGCTTTGGTTAGAATATCTGCACATTGTTGATGAGTGGACACATATGATATTTGAATCTCCTTGCTCACAATATTCTCTCTTACATAGTGATAATGAACTTAAATATGTTTATTCGTTGCATGAAAAATTGGATTAGCAGCTAAGTGAATAGAACTCATATTGTGACCAAAAATAGTTGGAGTGCCGAATTCCAATCCAATATCTGTGAATAGTGTCTTCATCCACATAGCTTCTTGAGTAGCTTTGGCAAGACCTCTGTATTCAGCTTCAGTAGAAGAGAGAGCAATTGTGGGTTGCTTCTTGGATGACCATGAAACAAGTTTTGAACCTGCAAAGGTAAGATAACCTGAGGTGCTCCTTCTGTCTTCCTTGGAGCTAGCCCAATCTGCATCAGAGAACAATTTCAAACTCAAATCAGATACATAAGGGTAATTTAACCCCTCATTCATGGTCCCTTTGAGATATTTGAGTATCCTCTTGGCAGCCTCCATGTGAGGTTTCCTGGATGTGTGCATAAATTGACTTAGAACACTCACACTATAACATATATCAACCCTTGTCAATGTGGCATAGTTCAAACTATCCACAAGGCTTTGATAACCTGACACATATTCTATGAGTTCACCTTCATGTGAGCTCAATTTATGATTAACCTCCATTGGAGTACCTACAATCCTACAATCTTGCATCTTGAATTTCGCCAACATGTCTTTAATGTACTTTCTTTGAGTAAGAAACAAGCCATGATCTTTGTAGACAACTTCCAATCCTAGGAAGTAGGTAAGTGAACCCAAATCACTTATCTTGAACTCTTCTCTCATCTCTTCTTTGATTCTCTTCATGCCATCTGTATCATTTCCTGTAAGTATAATATCATCTACATACACACACAAATAGATGACTTCAAAATTACTCCTTTTTATGAATAGTGATGGATGTGCCTTGCTAGGTTGAAATCCTTTGTCCTGCAAGAATGACAAAAGCCTGTGATTCCAAGCCCTTGGGGGTTTTTTGAGTCCATATAAATCTTTATTAAGTTTACACACATAATCAAGATATATGTGATTCTCAAAACCAGGTGGTTGTGCCATATATACCTCTTCTGTTATCCATCCATTAAGAAATGCATTTTTTACATCCAATTGAAGTGTCTTCCAATTCTTAGAAGAGGAAATACTAAGCAAAACCCTAATAGTAGGCATCTTTGCCATAGGAGAGAAGGTCTCTTCATAATCTATTCCTTGAGTTTGTGCAAAGCCTTTTGCCACAAGCCTTGCCTTATACCTGTTAATGGAGCCATCTGAGTTCTTCTTCAATTTGTAGATCCACCTTGAGCCTATCACTTTCATTGATGGAGACTTGGGAACCAACTCCCAGGTGTTATTCTCCTCAAGAGCTTCAATTTCTTCTTCCATTGCATGCCTCCATTCTGATTTCTTCTTTGCTTCCTCAAATGCTGAAGGTTCCTCTTGATTTACGTCTTGTGCTAGATAGATTGAATGTTTAGTGACTAGAGAAGTATCAAACCCATACCCTTCTGGCTTTTTTTTTCTCTTTCATGGACCTTCTTAGGCCATGGTGTGATGATTCTGCCTCTTGTCCAAGTTCCTGCATTTTTCCTTTACCTTTAGAATTCCACATTTCAATTTTTTCATACTGAGTTGCTTCATCATCTTCTCAAGTATCCTACTCTTCAACTTTAGAGGAATTATCCTTAACAATTTTTGGAAAATCTTCTTCAAGATCATAAGGTAGGTTGACCTTTCTACATGAATCTTCATACCAAGAACTATTCTCATCAAATACTACATCTCTACTCACCAAGAATCCTTTGGTTGTTGGGTTGTATAATCTGTAGCCCTTTTGATTGTTGTCATATCCAATGAAGACACACCTTTCTACTTTGGGATCCATCTTGCCTCTAACCTGTGAAGGAACATGAGCAAAAGCAACACATCCAAGCCTCTAACTTGTGAAGGAACATAAGTGGCTATGGATAGAGCCTCAACCCATAAGTTCATTTTGCTAAGGAGTGTAGCTTGTAGTGATCTCTCTTTTGATTCCTCTTTCTTGAAGAAAGGAGTCAAATTCATGGGAGAAGTATTCTCCCCCTCCATCTGACCTTAGCCTTTTTAGTGTTTTACCTGTTTGATTCTCCACAAGAGCCAAATATCTTTTGAAGCATGAAAAGACTTCATCTTTTTGTTTCATAAAGTATAATATAGTCCACCTACTACAATCATCAATGAAGGAGACATAATACCTTGATCGAGATATCGAAGCATCCTTGCTAGGTCCCCATACATCTGTATTAACCAACTCCAAGAGATCTCCATGCATATATCCTTTCTTCATGAATGGTAACCTGTGAGACTTTCCAAATTGACATGCACTACACTTATAAATCATGTGTTGTTTTGACAAGTTAGGGAGTTCAAGTAAACTTTGTTCCTTGCAAATTCGCTTTAATGACCATTCACCAATATGTGCTAACCTTTGTGCCATACTTCAAATTCTGTAAGTGTCTGACTACCATAATTAAAGAGAGCAATGTTTCTAGTGTCTTGTAATTCAAATGTGAACAATCTACCTATCTTTTCACCTTTTGCAATTCTTCTAAATCCTTGACTTGCATCTTCAACAAATGCTTCTGCTTTTGTGAACCTAACTTGTAACCCTTTCTCTACTATCTGCCCAACACTTATTAAATTCTTTGTAATGGTAGGGACATAGAGTACCTTATTGAGTAAGTTGATGTTTCCATCAGGTGCTTTGACATTTCCTTTTTTTTCCACAAGGTGTCTTGTATCATCTCCCATTTGTACCTCATGCTTGTTCCTTGGATCTTCTAAATTTGATAGGAGGGCAACATTTCCTGCCACATGATTTGAACAACCTTAATCTATGTAGAAAACATGCTCATCAGATTTACCTTGTGGCATGGCCATATTCATGATTAGCAATGATTCCTCTTGATTTGAGTCTTTTGTGTAGTTATTGAAGTCTCTTCTTCCCCTATTGCCTCCTTGATAGTTTGAATGGTTGTAATTGTTGTGGTTGCCATGGAAATTGTTGAACCTTCCTCTTGAGTAGCCATAACTCCCTCTATTGTAGCCTCTACCTCTTTGATGCCTGGAATTTCTAAAACAATTTTCAATTGTATGATTACTTAATCCACAAATAGAGCATGAATGAGATTCTTGGGATCTCCCCCTACCTTGTCTTCCTCCTCTGCCTCTACCTCTACCACGTCTTCCTCTACCTGCATAGTTAGCTTGATGTGTACCTGCTTCATCATCCACTTTCTTTCCTCTTCCTTTGTTATCTTTGGACTTGCTTTTATCAGTATACAAAGCTGAAGATTGATTACCTTTGGAGCTTTCTCCATTCTTGATAAGCTTGGCCTCTTACGTGTGTTGAAATCTGGTACATGCATATCAATGTATAGATCCATAGCCATGGTGAATGCTTCCCACTTGTCATCTTCCTTCAAGCCATTGATGACCTGCCTTACAATTTGCTCTTCATCTATTACCTCTCCAATGCTTCCCAACTAATCTGCTATGTCCTTGAGCTTTGTGACAAAACCAGTCACATTTTGTTTGGGAGCTTTCTTCAGAGTTGTGAAGTCTAGCCATAGTTGATGCTTCGTAGCCTTTGTACTTGAAGAGAAGAAGGCTTCAAGTGCATTCCACACTTCCTGAGATGTTTTACAACTTCTAATGTGAGGCAACAAACAATCTGAGATAGATTTGAGGAGATAAGACATTGCAAGTGCATCCTTGGAGCACCATGTCCTCAATCTTTCTTGCTCTTCTTGGTTGGTTGACTTTTGTTCCTGAAACTTGGCATAACTTTATCTCTAGCTATATAACCATATAAATTCCTTCCTTGAAGATAAGCTTCCATCCTTAATGACCAGTCTGAGTAGTTACCTCTATCAAATTTTTCAATTAATGAAGGAAATCCATCTGCTATGTTGTCCAACCTTGTTCTGATACCACTATGAAGAGATGGATTTGTAGTTGATGAAGATGAAGTGGTGCTGCAAAAACTTTGCACTACACCATCCAAATGGACTCTAGAGATATGTGGTGGGCCCTTCTAGCTTGCCAAAGGATGTATTAGACACCCTATGTACCTTGGAAGATCACTCTCAGAAAGTTGAATCAAAGCAGATAAGTTGGAGTAGATTCAAGAGCCAAAAACTTTCTATTTATGTTCATACACCTATCCAAAGTTTTGAACAATTCTCTAGCCATAGCAACAATTAACTTAATTCCTTTTGGGGAACTCGTATACACTTAGTAAGCTAACAAGCATGAGTGATTTAATAAAAAACAATGAACTACACAAAGAGAAACAAAGTTAGCAAGTCATAGGATGACTCCGATTTTCCCGGGCTGCAATAGTATTGAGACCTGTGATCAGTAAAATGCAAATATCTCAATCTTTAAGAATTAAATGATTATGAAATTTTGTAGGCATATACTAGACACTATGCTTACTCTAACAAGATTTAGATCAAAGACAATGGTGAAGTACACACAGAGAAATAGCTCTGACAAAATGACTATTCAGAGAGAGTGCTGCTAGAGAAGAAGGAAACCAAGTGACACAGTTTACTTCAAATGATCATAGCTGAAGATTGAAACATCTAATTGTAATGAAAATTGGTGAGAATACAGTAGACGTAGAGAGCTAACATTATCAAGTTAAACCACTAAAAGTGATTCACCAAGCTCAGAGAAATCATCTCTGCAATCTAACTGAAAAAACTGAGAGATATGGCAGTGAATAGTACACTTCACAACAACATGAAGATATGAACTCAAATGATCATGAAAATGGAAGTATATTGATTTTACAATCCAATGGACTTACTGATACATATGTGTGCCTTGAAACCACACCTTGATATGGCATAAAGTTCAGCTCTTGGAGGTCTTCACCTCACCATGACTACAACTACCATGTATTTATAGTTGATCTTGGAAGCTTAACTTCCTACAATCACTCTCCAACCTATTAGTGATTGATTTGATTCTCCAACTACCTTGAATCACGAATTCATGGCTGTTCTTTCCCTTTTTGATCAAGTGGACTCAACCACTTAAGATTCTTTCACTTTTACATTAAGTAAAGACTTAAAAATTACAAGAGGGAGTTCATAAGTGAACTCTAGAAGGAGTAGACATTTCCTTCAAGTTTCTAAGCCTTTTGATGAATCAAGCCAATACTTAGGCTTGTCATAGACTTGCTCCAACATTCTTCAGTCCAATCAAAGTTAGTCACGAGGGAGTACAGAGGCTTTGCTACGATCACATACATACGAATGAAGCGACGATAGTAACCACAATGCCCCATGAAAGCCTGTATCTCCTTGACATTCTTTGGCCTAGGTAGCTTTGCAATAGCTCTCACTTTCTCCTCGTCCATGGATATGCCATGCTTTGACACTATGTGTCCTAAAATCTTGTCTTGTGTGACCATGAAAACACACTTTTTTTGGGTTCAAGCAAACTTGATATTCTCTACATTTGTCAAAGATAGCCCTCAGCTCGGGGATATGTGTCTCTATAATGTTAGAATGAGCACAGAGATCATCAACATAGACTTCTAGGTTCTTCCTCAAGAACTCTTTAAAGACATGGCACATCAACCTCTGAAAGGTAGCTAGAGCATTGGTGAGACCAAATGACATTACCCGAAAAGCAAATATGCCCCACTCAGTAGCAAAGGCCGTCTTGCGATGGTCTTCTGGAGCAATGGCCACTTGATTATAGCTAGAGAATCCATCAAGGAAGCTGTATACTTCCTTGCCTGCTACCCTTTCCAAAAGATGCTCAGTGACAAGAAGTAGATAACTATTTCTAATGGTGGCTATGTTAACTTTCTTCAAGTTAATGCAAACTCGTAACTTGCCATTCTTTATTGGCACCACTACAATGGGGGATACCCATTCAGTGTGCTCAATCTCATAAATGAATCCGGCTTCTGCCAACCAATATATCTCTTCCTTGATCTTGGCCACATAATTGTCATTATAGGTGTACGGCTTTTGCTTAGAGGGTTGGCATCTGAGGTCATGGGAATCCTATGTGAGCATATGTCAGGGTCTACTTCTTTCAGGTCCTTGTAACTCCATGCAAATACATCTCTGTATTCGCTTAGCAAGGCTATCAACTCTTGCTCCTCATCCTCAATCAAGTCATGTCCTATGTAGGTGCATCTTTCTTCTCCTTCTTCTATGGTTACAACAATCTTCTTGGTGGTTTCTTTGTTATCATAGGCCTCTCCTGCTTGTGCACCACGTTTAGGCATTCTTATTATGACTCTCCTATTGTCTATCTCATACTTCTTGAAGTTTTCAGGGACCTCAAACAAAGATTCTTCCTCATCTGATGTGGCTTCTCTCTTCTTCCTTTTCTTGCCTTCACTCTTGGCGGTCACTTGTGTGGTTAACCTCACATCATTTGTAAGTTCTTCGTGTCTCTAAGGGCGAGGTTCTACTTCATAGTCATTGGATGGTATCAAGCTAAACAGGTTCAAAAGCATGATTGGATTTCTAGAAATCAAGGAGGATTGAAGACTCAAGCATACTAGGATTGAGGGGGAGCTGTTAGTGAATTTCATCCAAGCCTAGTTCTTGATCATTCATAAATCTAAACATTACTTATGCACACTCTCCATGAGAGAGTCATAGAAACATGCTCTTCTAATTCTTGAAGAGTTATTACCTTTAAAAGTAAAATTTATTAGAGAAACTCATGGCCATGTTAGGCACGAATTATGAGGTTAGGAGTGATTGTTAGCTAGGTGATTCCTCAAATTTAGGGGAATATTTAGGTACAATTCCTCCAAGATTTGAATCCAAATGTCACTATATAAACACCTATGTATAGTCACAGTTATACCGATACCTAGAGCTACATTATGGAGAGATTTTGATCAAGTAGCAAGCCAACAATTAAGCACACGTTGTGATCCTCCTTCTCAAGCTTCATGTCCATTCATATCATGTACAATATGTTCAATACATATTGATTTTCTAGCTATACTTTGAAGTTGTTCTCATCTCCTGCTATAGGTTCATATTCACATTTTTAGTCAACTTCAGTGAGTGAGTTCTCTTTGGATACTTGATATTTTGATGACATTTAAATTGTTATAGATAATTTTATAATTTTTTTTCATCATACTAATTTTCATCATCATTTGTTTATTACTCTGTGAGCTACAATCATTTGAAGCTGACTAGGAATACTAACAGTTAACTCCTAAAATGTTGGGATGATACCTGTATATTGCTAAATTGATTTCTATCAGTATGGTTCATCAAAAGTCATCAAGTTTTTTGCTTTAGATTCATCATCGATCTAATTAAAAGTGTGCAAAATATCTCTATTCAATTTTTGGCACGCTATGAGCTTTGAGTTAATTTCCAGAGTGCAATCCACCCCAAAATAGTAGGTTTTACTTCATTTGTTTAGTATCAACTAGTCTGTCTTGATGAAACAATTTGAGATTGATATTCCAAAGCACTAGGATGGTTTATATGCATCTTAACAAGCACAAGGTGTACTTATAATCTGTGAAGTTATCCTAGCAGGTGTAGAGAAGGTTTTTACAACAATAGGCACATCTTTGGAGTGTATCAACCATCTCTCTTCAAAGTTCTCAATAACTTGATTTTACTCTTCAAGAAGCTCTTTCTCTCACTTACGCCCAAAAATGAGCTATCTAGCACTTTTTATAGTTTTTTGAATAGTTTTGGTTTGTTTTAGACCTAATGGTTGGCTTAGTTAAGAATTAAGTATGCTATTTGAGAGCCCAAATGAGCTCTAAAAATTATGAAATGTGAAACATGATTTCTACCTAGGCTCTTCAAGTTGAGGACTCATCAACTTGCACAAAAGGGAGCTGAAAAAAATGTGAAATGATATTAACAATGGTTTTTAGTGATCAAAATCATTGCTTTTATAGGGGTTTGTTCTGAAGAATTTACATATACTTTTCGGAGCTCTCTACAAGCTCCATCTTCTTGTGTGTCCACTTCTTTAACACGTTACTACACCTCATGTCCAACCTTGAGTGCCAACACCCCTCCCCCTCTTGATTTCATCGTCTCTAACAGACCCTTGCTTGAGTGGGTGTTCCATGTAGTACTTTGAGAGGTAGTGTTTATCATGTATCAACAAGAGAGGTTTGTGTTCCAAATGTAGTGGGATGGGTTTTCTTGTTCTTCATTACTAGCCTTGGTAAGTTTTAGCCCCTTTGTATGTAATTATTCCTTGGATTCTAGCATGATGGTGTATTTGTGAGTTTCCAAAAATTGCTAGTTGCTCAAAAGAGGTTGTCAATGTCAATTTTCAGCAGCTATCAGTTGTGAATTGCTTCATATGTACTGATGTTGTAACCTTGATGTTCTATGGAGCTTTCAAACATGGATTTCATAGTAATCATGCCAAGTACTCATAACCCATAATGAATGATGAGTAAGTGTGTTAGTGCATGGGTTGAAGAAAATATGTGCCTTGTGCAAGTCCTTGTGATGTAGCCCTATGCATGATTACATGGGGAATGCATTGTGAGAAGTATGGTGCAAAAAATTGGGTCTTGAGCTAAGCACTCAAGGGTATGCTGATGAAGAGGTTTCCTAATCTATCATTGTTATAGTGTTGCCAAAGTAGGGGATTCTTACCATGGTGAAAGGTCGGTCGATGTTCATCTCTTTGTGTTGTACTCCCATCATGTTTATTGACCATTGGCTTGTCTTTCATTGTTGATGGATGTCCTTGTTGATGGTTCACTAATGATTCTTCAAGTGCATGGTCCGGTTCCCTTTTTTTTTAAGGAACAGTGTCACAAAATAAGCAGAAAGAGGTTAGTATCAATAAAATAGTTTACATATGTCAAATGTGTCTCATGTGCATGGGATTCTCAACTCTGTCTATGCATGACCTTGTAATGTGGCCCTATATTAGGGCATACTATGGAAATGCATGACCTGAAAGGTGCAAAAGATGGGGTTGTGCAAAGGGCACATGGTTTTTGCATGTCGAGGATTCCAATGTTACTTTCATATGTTGATGCAATCTTTGTTTGGATGTATCCATTGGATCTCGAAATAATGCAATCAATGGATGACTGAATGATAACTAATCATTCTTCCTTATAGGGATCCATTTTAGAAAAGTGTTTGTCTACATACAAATCGCTTTTGGCCTCTTCATCTTTGGATGGTTTCTTAAATTTTAAATCCCTTGTCGTTGGCTCTTTAGTTCTTTGGGGGCTACTAGTGTTGTTGGCTTTCGAACCCATACCCTTGTTGATTGTCTTCTTACTATTGCTAAAGAGGTGATTTGATCTTCTTTTGATCTCTATGCTTGGTTATGACTCTTGCTTCTCCTTGGCTTCTTTGTAGAGGCTTTTCTCATGAGGGAGAGTATAGAACTTTGTGTATGTAAGAGTTACTTGGGTACCCACGTATAATCGCCCTTGTTGAGCTGGAACTAATTCCTTAGGCATCCAAATTTTTCCAATACCGTGTGATTCAACTTGTCCTAGTTGCTTGGTTCTTCTTTTGGCATGGTTAACTTGCTTGGATGGAAATGTTTGGGGCAAATTTGGTGGTTTCTTGCCTTTCATCACCCATATTTGTTTAGTTTCGAAATTTGGTTCAGGTTTTGTCTTTGTGCATGAGGAGGGAGGATGTGTAGTAGCTTCTATCATCGAGGTGGGATCCTTCTTGTCATTTTCTTTTAGTTGTCCTCCTCTGCTCTGTGAAATTGATTGTTCCAATTGTTATGTTTATAATTTTGGAAGAGAAGGGGGTTCCATCACTTGCATGACCTGCCCATCAATAGGTGAGGAATGGTGCACATTGGACTCTAGAATGCTTGCAAAGTGCAAGGTAATGGAAATAGAAGGGTCGCTGCCTTTCAATTCAACTATTAGGCATTGCTTGTTAACCTAGACCTGAAGCGATCGCTGACATAGGTTTAAGTCAATCGCATGATCATATGTTTTGTGATGTCCTCATCATGGCAAGCTACAAACTTTACTCTCAAAGGGACATCCTTTAAGAGGAAAGGAATGTCTGTCTCATCAATACAAGGGGTTTCCATGCCTCCTAAGCCCACTAAATAAGCTTCCAATGGCTTAACTTTCATGCCTAATCCTTTACAACATGAGTAATTAATTGCACTAGTGCTAGCTCTAGAATCAATGAAAGCTTTGATCGTCTTATTTGCAACATCGTGCCCTAGCTCAACCGTGATGAATGTTCATCTATTAATGATGCTAGGATGTGTACTCGTTTTATAGCACATAGCCATGTGATATCTTGGGGCATTGGGAGTGACATCTAGGACTTGTCGCCTTAACTTATTTTGCCTAATGTGCTCTCTAGCCTCTACGTGTGCTTCTTCTCTAACCCTAAATGCTTCTTCTTTTCACTTGTTAGCATTGTTGAGTCTCATTAGCATATCGTGTATAAGAGGTTCTGGATATAGCTTAACTCAACATCCACTAATATAGCTTAGAAGATGTCACCTTTGAGAATGTCCAATTGAACTGCACCATTAGTGGACATTATATTAATGACCATGGATCCATATCATCATTTTTTGAATTCACGGGCATGCTTTTTTAGTGTATAAGTAAACACGAGGTCTCCCTCTTTCAATCCTTTATCCTTGATGTGTGCATCAAAGTATGCATTTTTGTCTTTTCTTTGTTGAGTAGATGTCGGCCATCGCTTGTAGCCTGGTTTCACTTAAGCATTCTAGATCAAGTTGTTGATATATTTAGGTAGTGATGTGTGTGAACACTCTAGGACCGCCGGGACACTTTTTTCCCTCTTTAGGAGGTTTTTTCCCTCGGCTTGTATATACGCCTATTGCCCTAATGGGCTACTTACCTTTGTACATTCTCTAGTAATACATTCAGTATTGTGTGTTGTGCTCCAAGCTTCTTCTCCTTCCTTGTGTTGTTCACGTGCTTCTGCAGACGTCTATCTCCAACAATTGGTATTAGAGTAGGTCGTCGCTTCATCTAGGGCGTTGTCGACACTCCTCCTTTTGCACTCTCAGAATCGCATGAATTTTGGTGAGCATACTCAGGGTGTTTCAGAGATCAAAACTACTTCGCTCTATGGTGCCAAAATCGCGATCTGAGCTCATTTCGGCCTCCAAAGACACTTTCGTAGTGCTTGTGCATGCTATTTCTTCTTTTTGTGCCAAAGCTATATACCAGTTTCTGCTCGCTAGTATAAGCGTCTCGAAGTCTACTACAGGTCTAGCAGAATTTGTCTAGGCAGTTCTGTTCAACTTTTTGAGATACAGTCAATTTTTTGCATCAAGGTATTTTAGTCACCGGCCATGGCTGAAAGCAGTGATGTATTCCGTATGTTGGCTGTTGAGGATAATTTGGATGATACCAACTACCCGTTATGGGCTTATATGATGCCACATGTGTTGGTTGCAAAAGGACTGTGGAACATTATGCAGGGTGTCAAAAAACGTCCTATCACACCTGCAACTGTTACAACTACAGGTACTGAAGGTGATGTAGAAGGTATCAAAGATGATGATATTCTGCATATTCCTGTTCGTGCTGCGGTTTCTACTGCACCTACTGCAGAGCAGATTCGTTGGGATGGCAAAGATGCCCAGGCACATGCATTGATAGCTTTGTCTGTCAAACGTGCCATTATTCCTCATATTCGCTCTTGCAAAACAGCTAAGGATGCTTGGGATACACTTACAACATTGTACCAAGCTAGGAATGAGGCTCGTGTTGCTTACCTCCAAAAATAGTTGGAGAGTGAGCACATGAATGAAGGTGATTCTATGGACAGTTTCCTAACAAAGATCAAAGACTTGAAGGAACAGTTGATTTCTACTAATGAGGTTATACCAGATAGCTCACTTGTGCACACCGTTCTGAATGGTCTTCTTGATTCATATCAGAGTTTTGCTTCTACTCTTCGGTTGATGATGAAAGGCAATCCAAATGCCTTGTCATTTGAGGAGTTAGTCTTTGTTCTATTGCAGGAAGATCAGTCCAGGCAGAACAGGTCCATAAGGCATGTTGCAGATCAAGCTTTCCTTCCTAGTCAGAAGGGCAAAGGAAAATGGAGCTCTTCTACTACTAAGCAGAAATCTGCAAATGCTCCACATTCGAAGAACCAAGACAAAGATGAGAAAAAATCAGAAAAGCAGAAATTGTTTTGTAAGTACTGTAAAGGAAATGATCACATCATAAAGAACTATCCAAAATTGGCTGCAAAAGAGGCAAAGAAGAAAGAGGCTGGAATGGTTGTTGTAGAAGCCTCTACACCAAAAACGGAGTCTACTAATCTTGTGCAGGAAGAAGAATGGGCGTTTACTACTGTTTGCAGTTTTGACCCATCTTCTCATGATCACTACATGTTTGCAGTAGACTCAGATGTTTGGTATTTTGATAGTGGGGCAACCAAACATATTACCTCGCAGCGTAGTTTCTTCTCTTCACTCGAGCCTGCCCCTACAAGGAATATTGTTACATGTGCCAACAACTCCTCTTATCCTGTTATGGGTGTTGGTAAGATCATTTTGACTACTGCTGATGGTAGTTCTTTCACTTTGTCACATGCTTTATTTGTGCCAGGGATCAAGAAGAACCTGTTATCTGTTTCTGCATTAGCCAAGATTGGCTTGGTTGTGAAATTTGCTTATGGCAAGTGTATAGTTCATGATCTGTCAAATGGCGATGTGATTATTGCTTCTGGCATTTTATGTCGTGGGTTGTATAAGCTCATAGACTATGAAAGATCTAGAAATGATTTGGCATGTGTAATAAATGATTCTCAGGCTATGTCAGATGCAAAGCTTTGGCATGCACGCCTTTGGTCATCTGAATTTTGTTAGTTTGCTATGCCTGCAGAAATCTGAAATGGTGTCCTCTTTGCCCAAACTTGAGGCACCTGGAAAACATGTTTGTGAAGGCTGTATTTTGGGCAAAATGCGACGTTCTTCGTTTCCAAAAGATGGTTCAGTTCGGGCTACTCAGAAATTGTAGCTTGTACATAGTGATGTCTGTGGTCCTATGCAGACACCTTCTTTTGGGAATTATCTTTACTTCGTTACTTTCATCGATGATTTTTCCAGGCATGCATGGGTATATCCATTGAAGGCAAAGTCTGAATTGTTCATGTGCTTCAAACAATTTTTGGTTTTGGCTGAAAATCTATCAGCAAGTAAAATGGGCACCCTCCATTCAGATCGAGGGGGGGGGAATATATGTCTTCTGATTTTAATGCATTTCTAGTTGAACGTGGGATAAAACACCAGTGTATAGTGCCATATACACCTCAACAGAATGGAGTTGCTGAATGAAAGAACACGTCACTCATGGAGATGGCGAGGTGTATGGTCAAGAGTCAGGCTTTACCACATAGTTTTTGGCTTGAGGTTGTCATGTGTGCAGCATATGTACTGAACAAGTGTCCCACTAAAGCGCTGCAGTCTATCACTCCATATGAGGATTGGCATGATCACAAGCCATCTGTTGCTCATCTGTGTGTTTTTGGTTGTTTGGCATATACATTAGTGCCTGACAACATCGCAAAAAATTGGATGATAAAGTAGTAAAATGTATTTTTGTTGGGTATAGTTCTGAAAGTAAAGGCTATTGTCTATATCATCCACAGACTAAACGCATTCTGGTTAGCCGTGATGTTGTTTTTATGGAAGATGCTATTCAGCCATTGCTTTCATGTACTAAGGCGACATCTGTTAGCTCCAAAGACATGTATGATACTTTGCTGCCTCTTTTTACAGGTGCATAGTCTAGTGCTGGTCCTAATGAGGCAACTTCTCAGCCTTTGCAGGTTTCATGTGATGATGCAGATCATTCCATTTCTAATGCAGATTTACATGATGCACTTATTGATGAGAGAGCTGATGTTGAGCAGGCAAGAACTATGCAAAAATGGCTAGTGCAGACCTTACGTGACAGCAAATTAGATGCACCTCTGTCATATTGTACTCGATCAGGCTCTCATAGTGCCTCTTTTGCATCAGATTGCTATGCTATGGCTGCATCTAGTCTTTGTGATGAGACTCAACCTGTTTCGTTTGATGAAGCACAAAATTCAAAAAATTGGATGGCTGCTATGCAATCTAAATATGATGCAATAATGAAGAATGGTACTTGGTCTTTATGTGACACTAAGTGGGTATACAATTTGAAGCCTAAACCTGATGGTACAGTTGACAGGTATAAGGCTAGGCTTGTTGCAAAGGGTTATGCATAGGAAAGAGGCATTGATTTTGATGAGACCTTTGCACCTACATACCGTATGACTATTGTTCAGAGCATCTATGCACTTGCAGCCCATCATGGTTGGAATGTACATCAATTGGACATTAAAACTGCATTTCTGAATGGTGACTTGCATGAAGAACTGTATATTTTTCAGCCCCGTGGCTTTGTGCAGAAAGGGCATGAGAACCAGGTGTGCAGGCTAAAGAAGGCATTATATGGTTTAAAGCAAGCACCACGTGCTTGGTATGAAGAGATACATGCCTATCTGATTGCACATGGTTTTGAGATGAGTCCAACTGAAAGCACCTTATATGTTAAGCGTGCTAATGATGTACTTATGATCATTATGGTTTATGTTGATGACATGCTGCTCACTGGTCCTCATGAGAGGCATATTGCTGATTTTAAGGCTGATTTGCATGCCTCATTTGAGATGTCTGATTTGGGGCATTTGCATCATTATTTAGGCATTCAATTTATGCACGTTGATGGTGGAATGGCTTTGTGTCAAACGAAATATATTAACACATTATTACAGCATTTCGGCCTTGAGTGTAAGCCTATTACCACTCCTTTGGAGGCAGGTTTACGATTGAGTCTTCATGATGCTGGAGATGCATTTGATGATGTTTTCTATCAGCAGGCTGTTGGATGCTTGATTTACTTATGCATTACTCGGCCAGATATTCAGTTTGTTGTTCTCAGAGATGAGCAGGTTTATGCATTGCCCATGAGTGCAGGATTGGGGTAGAGATTGTCTATACCTTCAGAGCCAAGGAAAAATACCAAGGTAAACCTAAGAAATGGGCAGTCTGTGATATATCCCCTCAGGAGTGGTTTAGAGTGCATAAAAATCAAGAATCAAGTGAAGATTCTAGAAGTGAAGATCAAAGTGAAAAAGAATCACCTATTTGGAGGTGTAATTCCATAAGGAACAAGAAACATAAGAGATTTTTTCTCAAGAAAGAAGATTGTCAAAAGGAAAGAAAATTAGAGAATGAGAATTACATGCCACAGAAATTTGATGATGAGGAATTTGAGCCCTATGGCTGGAGTCAGATATTGTCTACAATGGATGTGGCCAATGATGAATATGTGGGAGTCAAATTTCAAGATGAAGAAGGATATGATGTCTTCCATGTAGGAGTGCAAATGATAAGTGTGACAAAGTCAGAAGAGAGTCTGAAGGAATCTGTACTTTTGTGTACACAAAGAGATTAATGAAGATCCAAAGCCTCAAATGAGTAAGAAAATGAAGGAACAAAAGGCACTTAAGGAAGAGGAGCAAAAGTTTGATGTACCTTCAAATTTCAGAAAATGAAGGAATAGAAGGCACTTAATGAAGATTGAGGGATAGATTACTTTTGAAAATGAAACCAAAAAGGGATAAGAAAAAGAGGGAATCATATGAAAATGAGGAACAAACCAAGAAAGTTGTGATTGCTCAAGAGGAAGGGGAGGATAGGCACATTGTCATAGTTGATGATATGTCAGACCAGGAGGAGGAAGCACTAACAAAATTGGCTAAGGAATATAGGGATGTGTTTGCATACATTACAAGGATTTGACAAGAATTGACCTTAAAATTTGTGAACACAAAATTCCTATTACTCCTGATGCAAATCCTAGCAAACAAAGACACTACACATTTAATGAAAAATACACACATTTAATGACAAATACTCTGCCAAAATCAAGGAGGAGATTGATAAATTTCTTGCTAACAATTTCATTTATGAAATTGAGCACAGTGAGTGGATATCTCCTATAGTTGTGGTACCTAAGAAAAATGGAAAGCTCAGGGTATGTATTAACTTGGAAAACGTTAATGCAGCAACTATGAGAGATAGCTATCCATTTCCTATAACTAATCATCTCCTAGAGAGAGTTGTAGGGAAAGAGGTTTATGGTTTCTTGGATGGTTTTTTTGGATATAACCAAGTACCTATTGCCTTGGAAGATCAACATGAAACTGCATTCTCCACTGAGTGAGGAATATATGCATTTATGATTATGCCTTTTGGACTAACCAATGCACCAACAACCTTTCAAAGGTCGATGTGTCATGTGTTCAAAGAATTTCTTAGAACCATGATGGAAATTTATGTTGATGATCTCTGTACCTTTTCATTGAAAAGACAAAATCACTTGGAGGACTTGGAAAACATATTCAAGAAATGTACAACTTACAGAGTATGTTTGAATCCTGAGAAATGTGTTTTCTTTGTTAGGAAAGGGAGAATGTTAGGTCATATAGTTTCTAGAAATGGAATATCCACTGATGAGAGAAAAATTAAAGCTATTCTGGACCTACCAAAGCCAACCAATGTAAAAAAACTCCAAATTTTTATGGGACACTGTGGATATTATAGAAACTTTGTGCATAAGTTTGCAGATATTGCAAAACCTCTTTATGCACTAATTATAAAATTTGAGTGGACCCAAGAGTGTGACCAAGCCTTTGAAACCCTAAAAACGTTTTTGGTGACAACACTTATTTTGAAACCCCATAGTGGGATCAGATATTCCATGTTCATGCTGATGCTTCAAATTTTGCCTTAGGATGTGTTCTGGCACAACCTATAGATGGAAGCAAATTGGATTTTCCAATTGCTTATGTTAGCAGGCAGTTGAACTTAGCTGAAAGAAATTATACAACCACTGAGAGGGAAGGACTTGGAATGATATTTGCTGTAAAGAAATACAGGCATTATCTTCTAGGCAACAAGTTTAAACTCTTTGTGGATCACCAAGCTTTGCTTTACTTGGTGAATAAACCTTGTCACACTAGCAGAATAGTATGATGGTTCTTACTATTGATGGAATTTGATTTTGAAGTAGTTGTGAGATAAGGGAAAACACATTTAAGCGCAGTTCACTTGTCTAGGATACAAACCAAAGAACAAGATTCACCTCTGGATGATGATTTACCAGATGCATATCTCTTCAAGGTAGAAAGCATTCCCAATTGGGCAATGACTTTGGTACCTATGTTAACTATTGGACCATGTAGAACACACAAAAATACCACACATTTTGTATTACAAAGCAGAAACTTTCTACTACTTGCTGAATACTTATATCATGTGAACCACATTGGTATACTAGAGTATTGTATTCCAGAAGATGAGCATTCAATATATCTAGAGAAAGCTCACTATTGGAATCCATGTACTCATGCTTCCATAGTTGTCACTCTAAATAATCTTGCAAGAATGGGCGTCCATTGGCCCACAAAGACTCAGGATGTGGAGCGATATGTTTCTAATTGTCCTAAATGTCAATCTTTGAATCACATAGATATTGTAAGTTTGTACTGTTTTCAAAAAAATCCTGACTGGAGTGAACACATAATTGAAAAGTTGAGAAATGCACAACCACTTGAGCCAGGAAAAGTCAGTGCAAACTCTAGAAATTTAAAGGAAATGAACAAGGAGTATCAGTTGATAGGAAACCAGTTGTACAAGAAAGGGGAAGATGGATATTTGAGGATTTGTGTTCGTGAAGATAAGTATGTGGAAGTGCTCGAGATGGCCCATTCAGGAGTAGTAGGAGGTGACTTTTCAAGTGAGAGAACTGCTAAAATCATACTGTACTCTAGATTTTGGTGGCCAACTCTCTTTCCTGATGCAAGGACATATGTGAAAAGGTGTGACATATGCCAAAGCACAAGTCAACCCAGTAAAAGAGATGATATGCCATTGACACCACTCATCTCAACAAGAGCATTTAGCAAATGGGGATCGGACTTCATTGGACCCATTCATCCTCCTGCTAAACACTCTCATGCAGAATATATAATTGTGGCCACTGATTACCTCATCAAGTAGGCAGAAGCTAAGGCTACAAGAAGAAATGATGCTCATACTACTCCAATATTCCTTTATGAGAATATTATCACCAGGTTTGGTGTACTAATTGAGTTGGTAAACGGTAGGGGAACTCATTTCCTAAATCAGCTAATTGAGAACATAACTAATCACTTCATGATTAGTCATAGAAAATCAGGCCCCTATCATCCTCAAGCAAATGGATTGGCAGAAAGTACTAACAAAGTACTCTGCATTGTCTTATCCGAACTAGTGAATACAAGCAGGACTGACTGGGATTCGCAACTTAATCATGTTCTATGGGCATATAGACTGGCATATAAAACTGCTATTGGTACAACACCATTTAATTTGGTGTATGGACAAAATGCAGTTTTACCATTAGAATTTCTTACACCTACATTGAAGGTGGGAAATCAATTACAGTGGACTGGACATGAATTATTTGAAAGAGTGTTAGAGTTAGAGAAACTTGGAGCTTCAAGAATTCAAGTTGTCATGAGCATCTATGTAGATAAAAAGAGGAAAAAAGCTTATCATGATATTCATATTAAGGATAAGGATTTGCAAGTTGGAGACTTAGTCTTAGCATACACCTTGAAAGAACACCAAGAGAAACTTCAAAAAAGAGGACATGGACCTTACATTATCAGTCAGATAAGTAATAGTAGAGCTATCCAATTAGCCAATATAGATGGAGAAATCATGCCAAATTTCATAAGTGGATGTAGAATACAGAGATATAATCTCCCATTGAGAGCTCAAGAATGGAGAAGAATACATCAAGCTCAAAATAGAAAGAAAGAAGAGGAAAAAATTAGGTATGAAGCTCAACAAGAAGCTAGGGAAAGAATGAGGAAGTCCAAAGAAATAAGGGAAGTTTTCATGTATGAGAAACCTTTAGGTAAAGTAAGAGAACACTTACCTATGATTACAATAAATTTCCATAATGAACAAATTGGGGTTTTGATAGATTCTGGTGCATAAGTCAATTTGATCAGTACTGAATTGCTAGATAGACTGAATGCCAAAAGGAAAATAAGTAAAACTCTAATCAAAACACCAGATGGAGAGTTAGTTCAAACTTTGTCTTCACAATCAATCACACTTAGATTTAATCAAGAACAGATGAAAATATATTGTGAGGAATGGTCTGATCACATGATGACTGAAAAAATGATTCTAGGACAACCCTCGATGAAACAAGGTAAAGTAATTATGAATTTTGAAAAGATGACTCTTCAATTGAAATTGAATGCCAAGAAACGTTTAATGTCGTTTCTGAGTAATGAAGATCAGGGAGTTCAAAAGGAAATTCATAGCTCAGAATTGGAAAGATTTATCTTTCCATTAGAAGAAAAGGTGGATATCTGTAGAAAAATCTCTTCCATGCCAAAAAAGAGTTCAATGGTAAGCAAAAGGAAGTTGAGAGAAAGCAATCTTGCTGGAAACAAGCTTGGGTATGGAGACCTAAAACCATCCAGAAAATCTCAAACCTAAGGACAAAGTGGATATGGAGAACCAAAGTATCAAAACACTACTCAATGGAAGAAGTCTCTTTTAATCAAAGAAAAAACAGTTCACTACAAAGAACTTCCTAGATGAAGAAAATAGATATGTTACAAGTAAGAAACAACAAGGACAAAGATATCATAAAAGTGCAGAGACATGAAGATTCCAAGATTAGGGATAGGAAAGCCTCATCCTCGGATAACCACTTGGGTTTTTTACCTAGGACCTCAAATTTTGCATTTTGTTCAAAATTGCATTTCCAGAGTATGCATCAGTAGGGCAACATTACAATGCTATGTAAGGCACCTGAGTTTATTCCCGTGCACTTTGCACAACTCTTTTGCTAGGAAAAAGAGTAGGACAGAAGAGATTTCCCCCAAGTAATTGACTATGTAGTAAGAATAGAAGGCAAAAGATCCTAGAATAATGTTAAAAAAATGAAATGAAAAAATCATAAGAAAATAATATAGAAAAAAATCAGTAAAAAATATGCAAAAAATATAGAAAAAATGATAAAAAATGATGAAAAAAAATCATAGTTGATTGAGAAAAAAAAGAGAGAGAAGAAAAAAAAGCTAAAAAAATCAAAGAAAAAAAATTGATAGATCCTCAAAAAAGCTCAAAAAATCTTCAAGTCTTGATTCAATTCTTTTTAATTTTTTTATTTCTTTTCTTTTGCATCAATCACAAGCAGAGACAAGATTTAGGGTACAATTAAGAAGATGATGTAGTTTTTGTGTGTTTTCAAATATTTATTGTTACTTTTTAATTGTATTTTTGATACTTCTATTTCCAATAGTTTTATATCTTCTTCTAATCAGCACTACAAAATACTAGACATCTTGCTACACATGTGATGTTCACTTCTTTTGAATTTTGAGATCATTTGTGATGGAATTTTGAAGAAAAGTGTCTTTTATTCTTATAAATAAAGTCTTTCTTCTCTTCTTATGTCTTGAGCATTACTCATGTTGTGGAAGTCTTTGTGTGGAAGCAGAATGGATAATTAAAGAGCTTAAGGAAACCATTAGTATCATTGGTGTAAAGGTCGGAGGTAACAAATACACAATGCTATGCCAACAATTCTATAAATTTCAGAGAGTGACTACCAATTATAAGAGGTGGAAGGCAGTTGGACTCCACAAAATTTTGGAAGAACCCATGTTTTTAATAGATTTTGAAAGAGTCTCCCAAGTCATGTCCAGTTTGGTGGAGCTAGACAAAGGCAATGAAGCGTATTTCAGATGTTCAGTAAAAAAATAAAGAGGGCATGGATGTACAAATTGCAATCAAAGCAGAACACATCAGAACAGCTCTTCAATTCTATTCTATGGGGACTAAATTGGATGGTAGTTTTGTCAAAAAGAATGCAACCCCTTATGTTGGATACTCCAAGTTTGTTGATTTCAAGGGCACAGAGAATGAGGAATTTGCCACAAGGATGTTCTTACAGTTCTTTTGTTTTCCTAAGTTACCAAGATACACTATGCCCCATAAAGCTATTACTTTGATTATGCTCAATAATAAAGATAAAACTAAACCTTTTGGAGTAATGCTCCTTATATTCATGAACAATTGAAGGAAGCTGCTAAGCACTAGCAACAAAAGAAATTTATGAATGGAGCTCAATTTCTGACTAGAATCATATATCATGTTCTAGACATGGAGGATCAATTGAAGTTGGCACCTGAGGCTCAATATTTTAGAAGCCTAATAGTAGGAATGAAAATTCAGGCCAAAGTCATTCAAGTTGGAGGACACAGAGTCAGAACAAGTATGAGAGGATCACGCATGAAGAGGAAAATTATTTCAGAAGAGGTTATTCCAAGCAAGAAAAGGAGAGTGGATCCTAGGAAAGTAGAACTGGAGCAGAAAGAAGCAACAAAAGAAGAACATGAAGCAGCTTAGAAGGAAGTGCATCCTCCAAGGAGCCTCATCCACCACAGACAAGCAAGGAACAATTATACTCATATTTGTGTCAAGGAAATGACAAGAGAGCATTGTATGAAGCTCAATATTAGAAAATGCTAGAAAGTTATTCTGATAAAGCAACTGATTGGAGGCAAGATGAGACTGAACATTATAAAGCATTGCATGATCAAATGATGGTAGCAAAATCTAAAGAGTGTTTGTAAGAAAAGAAGTGGAACTATTGGCATACTTCAAGGAGTTGAAGGACCCTCCAAAAACTAGAACCACTGTGGTTGTTAAAAGAAAGATTTAGAAGAAGCCTGTTCAGAAGAAGAAACCAACCAAGAAAGACAAAGGCAAGGTTGTAGAGCAGAAGGTAGTTGAAGAGGCAATAAGGACACTAGCAGAGGAAAAAGGATAAAGAAAAATAGTTATAATGGAAGGAGAAATTCACGTCAAATCAAGAGAATCTGAAGTAGCTATTTCTTCGAAAATTTCCTCTGACTCAGACAGTGACATTGTGAATTTTTTATTAAGAAGCATAAATTTATCTATACCAGGCACACCAATTAAATCAGTCAAGACATTAGAAGTGGATAAATTAGTAGAAAAATTGGTTGGAAGTTCAAGAGGAATCAAGATTGTGGAAGAATCCACAAAGGGAACCAGTCTTAAAGAAGAGAAGAGGAGGCTGAAGGGTAAAGGAAAAATATTGGAAGAGAGTATTACAAGGAATGAAGGACTTAGTGAAGGAGTTGTAGATACAGGGTCAAAACTAATTTGGACTAAACCTTCAGAACAACCATATTGTCAATCTTTTGTGAATGAGCAATTAGGGCATATTAGTATAAAAGAAGGGAAGAGAAGTCTGGAAGAGTGATTGAAGAAAGTATGGCTATGGATGAGGGAGTGCACGAAGGAATAATAGCATGAAGAGAAGAATCCATTGTTACAAAACTATCAGAGAATACAATTCAGTAAAGAAAAACAGACAAAGATAAAGAAGAAGCTAAAAATCCAAGAGAAGGTGGAATTCAAAGATCATCATGAAGATAACCAAGAAATGGAGGAAGAAGTAAACAAGAAAATAGAAGAAGTACTTTCAGACTCTGGGACATCAAGAAGAGCAAACAGATCATGATGATCATGATGGATATAGATGAAGTGATAGAAGGAAATAAGCAGGGACAGGATGATCAAACTGAAAATAAGGTTGATCAGAAGCTAAAATAAAAATATTTCAGGAAGAAGTGATCCATCAAGAAGAATTAAAGATTGATGAGAAGATTCAAAAGGTATAGAAAATGGGAAAAGTAGAAGAAGTGGAAGTAGTAGATAAGGAAATAGAAGCTAAAAAGGAAATGAATCAGGAGACATATTATGAGGAAGAGTATGATTTGAACAAAGAAAAACAAATAGAAATAAAGAAACTAGATTTGGAGACTGGCCTTGAAAGGATACCCAAAGATATTAGATCTACATGCAAAATTATTATGAATAACATAGAGCAATTCAGGCTCTCCAGCAAAAACATGATCATATCAGGTATGGTTGTTGAGTCTGAGTTTGTAAAAGGAAGCAAGATCATTGAAGAACAAAAGAAAGAGAAAGAAAAACTTTAGGATCAGATCAAAGCATTGCAAGAAAATAATGAAGCCATGACAAAAAGTATATTCTCATTCAAAGGCACAGGAAATAAAAAATAAAAAAAGAATCAAGTTTCTTGAAGATAAATGTGCTAAACAGATGGAACATAGTAATAAAGTGGAAAGTGAGCTGAAGAAAATGGAAGCCAAATTCAGGACACTTCAAAGTTCATATCAGATTATGGCCAAAGTCAATGAAGAAATAAACAAACTATTGATGGACGAGGGACAAATGAAAGCAGAAAGTCAACTTACTCATATGGATCAGGAAGAGATAGAAAAAATGAGTGAAGAAATTCAAAAGCTTCAGGAAGAGCTCAAAGAAACCAAGGAATTAGAGAAACAAGCTAGTGTGCATGCTGCAAATGCCATGAGAGGATACAACAAGTTGTACTTGGACATAGAAAAGGAAAGAATTGAATGGAGTTCAAAGAAAGAGATGTTGATGTCTCAAAACAAAAGTCTACGGATGGAGGTGACATAATTAAAGAGAAGTATTGAAATCCAACACAAAAAGGATGAAGAACAGGTAGTGAGGATGCAAACATAGGAGCAAGCACCTGTGGAAGATAGTAGAAGATCTTCACCACCACAGGATTCACATGAACAAGAAGAAAGGAGCATTGAAGATTATTCAAATGATTTTGTACAAATGCTCTTGACAAATAGAGAATCAAGGATGAAATTCATTAGAAAGATGCATGATGAATATGAAGCTCACATTGTAAAATTTGCTCTAGAAAATGGGGTAAATCTAGATCAACATCATTGGGCAGTAGATGGCCTTCGAATTCCATTTTGTATGATCCTTGAAAGTATTAAAAATTACCAGACTGCAAGAGTTGTTCTACCACCTAAAAGGTATCTGGAGTATGAAGAGGACATTAATGTCACCAAAGAGTTGTTTGAAAAGGCCAACCCAAAGTGGAGAAATAGGTGGTTAGATTCTAATAAGAACTGCAAACAAATATGGAAAGAGGCACTACTGCAATTAAAGATAAATCCAGCATATTGCCCAATAGCCAGAAGGAGGGATTGGTCAGTTTTCTGGGAAAGGAGAAATGAAGGACAAATTCCAACAAAATGGTTCCTTGTACTTGTAGCACTTAGGGGTCACAACCAAGGTCAGTTTGAAGGATTATAATTTTAGAGATATACCACCCCTACAGTGGAATCCTATACACAAGGTGCAAGAAGATTCAATCTCTGATAATTCTGAAAGTTCTTCTAATCCATTGTGGATGTGCAAGGCACAGAGGAAGAGGAAAGACACCTTAAACCGAGAGAAGAACGAACTTCTGAAGGAGCTAGAACAATTACAAACCTAGCCTACACACTGATGATCTTCCTAGATGAGGAATTTGAGCCTCATGGTTGGGCAGAAATCTTAGCCACCATGGACATTGTTGTTAATGAAGAACAGTGGACACCTCAATGTGATGGTGATGGTTATGATATCTCTGTGTTCATGTGTGAACCTTTGCCGCAAGAGTGTGACCATATTGATGTCATAGAAGAAGGTGATGATGATCTAGAGTCCATTGTGATGGATAATTGCTTTGACTTAGAGGAGCATTGTCTAGAAAAGGTAGGAGTATTTACCCAAAAAGAAGAAGAACCTCTCACAAGCATAAAAACTGTAAATTCAAAGGAGGGAAGTGAAGGTAGTCAAAAGAAAAAGAAAAGAAAAGCAATGAAACCAAAAGAGGAGGAATCATTGTTCGAAGTACCATAAAATTTCAAGAAATATGAAGTTGAAGACCGAAAAATTGTGGTACAAATTCCTAAAAGAGAGGCTATCACGGGAGAAGTATATGACAATAAAGAGAAGACCCAAAAAATTGTAGTAACCATTGAAGAGAAGGAAGAGCAAAGTACATACATAGGAGAAGCCCTAAGTGTAGAAGAAGAAAAATAGCTTGTAGCTTTATTAAGGGAATATAGGGACATGTTTGCGTGGACCTATAGAGACTTGAAAGGAGTAGATCCAAAAATATGCTCTCATATGATCCCCATGACAGCGGATGCCAAGCCCACTAAACAAAAGCCCTACACATATAATGATACTTATGCAACCAAAATAAAGGAAGAAATTGATAAATTGATTGAAGCTAGATCTATCTATGAGATTGAGCATATTGAATGGGTGTCCCCCATTGTAGTGGTGCTCTAAGAAGAATGGAAAATTGTGAGTGTGTATTAACCTTTAAAAAGTTAATGTTGCTATGATAAGAGATAGCTATTTGCTTCCAATCACCGAACATTTATTGGAGCATGTTGCAGGCAAGGAAGTTTATAGCTTCCTTGATGGATTTTTGGGTTACAACCAAGTATCCATTGCCCTACAAGATCAACATAAAACGGTCTTTGCAATAGAGTGGGGACTTTTTGCATTTTGTGTGATGCCATTTGCGCTCACCAATGCACCTGCAACATTTCAAAGGCTCATGTGTCATGTCCTCAAAGAATTATTGCGAAAGAGCTTAGAAGTATATGTTAATGATTTATGTGCTCATTCCCAAGAAAGAAGATACCACATCCCTGAGCTCAGACAAATCTTCAACAAGTGTAGAGAATATTGAGTGTGTCTGAACCTAGAAAAGTGTGTGTTCATGGTATGTCAAGGCAAGATCTTAGGTCATATTGTTTCTAAGAATGGAATATCAACAGACGAGGACAAAGTCAAAGCCATAACAGAGTTGCCAAGGCTAAGATATGTTAAAGAGGTACAAGCCTTTATGGGCAACTGTAGATATTACTGCACATTTATTCACATGTATGCGATCATAGCTAGACCTCTTTATGCTTTGTTGACAAATTCTGAGTGGAACGACGAATGCGAAAATTCCTTCAATGATTTGAAGAGACGTTTGTGCACAACACCAATACTGACCACTCTTGATTGGAATAAACCATTCCATGTCCATGTAGATGCATCCAATTATGCAATAGGTTGTGTGCTAGCACAACCCATAGGTGAAGGAAATCTAGATTTGCCTATAGCATATCCTAGTAGATAGTTGAATGCAGCTAAAAGAAAATATACAACAACTGAAAGAGAAGGCTTAGTCATGGTATATGTCGTGAAGAAGTTTAGACACTATCTATTGGCCAATAAGTTCAAGTCTTTCACTAACCATCAAGCTTTATTATATTTGGTCAATAAACTCTGGAATACAGGACGCTTAGTAAGATGGTTCCTCTTACTAATGGAATATGACTTTGAAGTTGTTGTCACGAAAGGCAGAACCCATCTCAGGGTAGACTGTCTTTCTCGCATCACTTCAGAAGAGTCACTGCAAGGAGTGTCTGATGAGTTGGCCGATGCTTATCTGGTCAATTTATAAGTTGTTCCTAAATGGGCAAATAAGTTAGTATCAGTCCTAACCTTTGGACCCATGCACAAGGATGTGAGAAAAAATACAGAAGAAATTGTAAAATCACAAAACTATCAAATATTGGCAAGAAGCATGTACAAACAAGATACAGAGGTGTATTAGCCTATTGTGTCGGGGAGGATGAACATGTTGGAGTTAGACTTCTGCGGAAGCACGCAAACAGCACAAGGAAGAAGAAGAAGCTTGGAGCACAACACACCATACTGAATGTATTACTAGATAATGTAGAAAGATAAGTAGCCCATTAGGGTAATAGGCCTATATACAAGCCGGGGGAAAAAACCTCCTAAAGAGGGAAAAAAGTGCCCGAGCGGTCCTAGAGTGTTCAAACACATCACTACCTAAATATATCAACAAATCCCCCCTCGGAGTGATGCGGTGAACAAGTAGCTGGCACTCATGTATAAGGAAGTGCCAAGCTATGTGGAGATCACTCAACAAAAGGAAGTAAGCCCAAAGCTTTGCGAAAAGCTTCAAAATTCTCCCTGGGCAGAGCCTTCGTGAAAAGGTCTGCAATGTTCTCCTGCGTGGGCACATATGCCAAGCTGATCTCCCCAGTAGAGAACCTCTCCCTGACATAATGATAATGCACCTCAATGTGCTTAGTGCGAGCATGGAACACAGGGTTCCTCGCAACTGCCAATGCGCTTTGACTATCAGTGAAGATGGTGGTGGCAGAAGATTGACTAACACCCAAATCAGCCATAAGGCATCTCAGCCACACACACTCAACAATCATTGTGAAGCTTCCCTATACTCATCCTCACAACTGGAAGTGGCCACAATAGGCTGCTTCTTGCTCAACCAAGATATACATGAGCTACCAAGCATGAAGCAAAAGCCACTAGTGGACACACGAGTGTCATAGCAACTAGCCCAATTAGAGTAAAAAAAAGCATGCAAATTCGGTGGTAGTGATCCCCCCTTGGGATAAAACAACCCAAGTAGCCGAGTACCACTCAAGTAGTGAAAGATGCATTTAACCACCTATCAATGCTTGACTCCTGGGCAATGCATAAACGTGCTCATCTGTGAGACATCAAATTGAATATCTGGCCGAGTAATGCATAAGTAAATCAACAGCTTGCTGATAGAGAACATCATCAAATGCATGTCTAGCATCATGAAGACTCAGTCGTAAACTTGTTTCCATAGGAGTGGCAATAGGTTTACAGTCTTCAAGGCCAAAATGCTGCAATAATATGTCAATATATTTCGTTTGATACAAAGCCATTCCACCATCAACGTGCATAAACTGAATGCCCAAATATTGATGCAAATGCCCCAAATTAGACATCTCAAATGAGGCATGCAAATCAGCCTTAAAATAAAAAATATGCTTCTCAATAGGATCAGTGAGCAGCATATCATCAACATAGACAACAATGATCAGAAGCACATCATTAGCACGCTTAACATATAAGGTGCTTTCAGTTGGACTGTTCTCAAAACCATGTGCAATCAGATAGTCATGTATCTTCTCATACCAAGCACGTGGTGCTTGCTTTAAACCATATAATGCCTTCTTTAACCTGCACACTTGGTTTTCATGCCCTTTCTACACAAAGCCATGGGGCTGAAAAACATACACTTCTTCATGCAAGTCACCATTCAGAAATCATGTTTTAATGTCCAACTGATGTACATTCCAACCATGATGGGTTGCAAGTGCACAGATGCTCCAAACAGTAGTCATACGACATGTAGGTGCAAAGGTCTCATCAAAATCAATGCCTCTTTCCTGCGCATAACCATTTGCAACAAGCCTAGCAACCATCCAATTTTTTGAATTTTTTGCTTCATAAAAAAAAAGGCTCATTCTCATCATAGAGACTAGATGCAACCATAGCATAGAAATCTGATGCAAACGAGGCACTATGTGAGCGTGAACGAGTACGAATGATAGAGGTGCATCTAATTTGCTGTCATGCAAGGTCTGCACCATGCACCAACCATTTTGGCATAGTTTTTCCTGCTCAATATCAGCTCTCTCATCAACAAGTGCATCATGTAAATCTGCATCAGAAATGGGATGATCTAAATCATCACATGAAACCTACAAAGGTTGAGAAGTTGCCTCATTAAGACCAGCACTAGATTGTCCACCTGTGAAAAGAGGTAGCAAAGTACCATACATGTCTTTGGAGCTAATAGATGTCTCCTTAGTACATGAAAGCAATGGCTGAATAGCATCTTCCACAAAAACAACATCACGGCTAACCAGAATGCATTTAGTCTGTGGATGATACAGACGATAGCCTTTACTTTCAGAATTGTACCCAACAAAAATACATCTTACTGCTTTATCATCCAATTTTCTACGATGTTTTTCATGCACTAATGCATATACAAAACAACCAAAAACATGCAGATGAGCAACAGATGGCTTGGGATCATGCCAAGCCTCATATGGAGTGATAGACTGCAGTGCTTTAGTGGGACACCTGTTAAGTACATATGCTGCACACTGTTTGTTATTGATCTTTGGAGTTGTCCTCTCCAATCATTTAGCGTAAAGAATCAACAAGACATCTTTATTTTGTCAATCCTGGAAGTATTCTTGAGACCACAGCCCCTTCAAGATGATAGAATCCAAGAAATAAGAGAATAATGGCTGGAAGTCTGAGAATAGTGAAGATGAAGAGGAAATTTCTAGGGTTTGGATTATCTTGAGCAAATCTACACCATTTTCTACAATCTTGGTGTCTATTCCATGCTATTTTATCAGCAGAACACAATTATGAAGTCAAAATCAAAAAATATCACCTAGATCATACAGACGAGACAATCGTGATTCTGTGCAAACAGACGATTTTCAGTTCCAGCACCATTTTTCATCAACTCATCACTCAACACAACAGTATTCAACTCTCTTCATACACATTCAACAGATTTACACAATAGAAACTCACAAATCTCCATGGATACACAAGATCTAGACTCACAAATCAAAGAAACCACATAGAAGAGGAGAAACACGATTTTCAGCAGAAACTCCTTCTCTATTCACTTGGATAGAAAGTACACAAATGATTAACCAACCCCCTCATAATAGAGGAAATTAGCTTATATACATTTTCAAGTGTCCCTTTTCACACTTGGATTTTGGTCCTTTCCTCTATTATTCTAAAAATATGCTATCTAGGAGTTTCCAAAAATTCTAAAAAAAATACATAAGATTCTATCCTACATAAGGAAGACTCTTCCTTATTTTTACAACAATTGCATAAATATTTCTACAAATTTCTATCATTTTACAATAATTTTCCTTCAAAAAGGTTTCCAAAAATGCATCTTCCAACATCCTTCCCCTCCTAAGCCTTTCGGCTCCTCACGAAAGATTTTCCTGCTCCTCTGCACTGATCACTTTTCTTCATTTCTTCTTTCTTTGATATACTTGTGACAGCAAATCATGACTTTTTCTTTCCGTTATATTTAGATTGTTGACCATCTCGAATAACACCTTTCTCCACTGTATTGCAGCTTCAGGTTTATCTATGACATCCTTTTTCAAGTACTCTATGTAGGCAGCTTCATATGCTGTAAGTCTGGACTTGGTAACAACTGATAGGTTTCCAAAAATCTCTGACTCCCTCTCAAAAAACCCATAATCAAAGGCATCCTCAAAAATCTGTAAGTAATGACTACCCAAAAATATAGTTCTGCTGTAGTAGGCCATTAAGCAGATTCTGTCAGGTGTTTCGCTCAAATCAAATAATAAAGCGTCTGTTGGAGAATTAAAGCCAATATAATTCAAGGTTCTAATATCTGTGTCAGTATAAGTTTCTATACAAGCCAGAATTAATCTCATTATTCTTACAAGTAGTATGCAAGCAGGGTCATTGACATCTTTGTCTGTAGTTATTACAGACTCAGCAGTATTCACCATGTAACTCTTGGTAGGCCATGTGCCTGCCTTTGGACCTGCTACTTTTGGTAAATTCATCCACTTTGGTGGAATTTGACCTTCTCTTCTTCTATCCCAAAAAGTTGTCCATTCTCTTCTTCGTGCCACTGGACAATAGGCTGGATTGATCTTTAAATGAAGAGGTGCCTCTTTCCAGATTTTCCTACATTCTTTGTTGGCATCCAACCATTTATTTCTCCACTTAGGGTTGGCTCTCTCAAATAATTCTTTAGTGACATTGATGTCCTCTTCATACTCAAAGTATTTGTTTGGAGGTAGCCCAACTCTGGCCATCAGGTAGTTCTTTACACTCTCCAAAATCATACAAAATGGTATCCCCAATCCATCTGCTGCCTAGTGATGCTGATCTGGATTGATTCCCTTATTCAATGCGAAGGTGACAATTTGTTCTTCGTACTCATCATGCATCTTTCTGATGAACTCCATTCTAGAATCTCTACTTGTCAGCAATTTCTTTACAAAATCCTCTGAATATTCTTCTTCTAATTTTTTTTCTGCTGGTTCATTGTCATGTTGTATTCCCTCAATATTGTCTACCCCATGTTCTTCTGCATGTGTGGTTTCCACATGTGTCTCTTCCTGGATTTGTGGCTTATTCAACTTCTTTTGCAATTCTTCTATAGTCAACATCAGACTCCCATTCTGTTGTGCCCATAATTCTCTTTCTTTTTTCCACTCATTCCGTTCCTTTTCCCTCTTTGTCTACCACTCATTTCTTTCCTTTTCCATATCCAAGTGTAGCTTATTATAGCCTCTCATAGATGTAGCAGCATGTGTACTAGCCTGCCTTTCTAATTCTTTGGCTTCTTTCAATTCTCTTTTCCTGAATCTCTTTGAGTAATCCTTCCTTTTCTCCCTCTGCCATCTGGACTGTCTGACTTTCCTCCTTCAATTGCCCTTCCTCCAATAGTAGCTTATTGATTTCTTCATTAGCTTTAGTCAAAATCTGATAGGAAGTTTGTAGAGTTCTATATCTCCCCTCAATCTTTCTCAATTCTTTTTCCAATTTATCGTTCTGCTCTGTTAGTTGCATACTCTTCTCTTCCAAGTATTGAATCTTGTTTTGCTTCTGTACTTCCAGCTCTTCCAAAGCAATTATTTTATTAGAAAACTCCTCATTCTTCTCTTGCACCTTCCTTAGTTTCTCTACCATATGCTCCTTTTCCCTTTTATGCTCTTTAATAACCATACTGCCTTTTTCAAATTCTGACTCTGCTACCATCCCTGAAATGATCATATTTCGGCTTGAGGGTCTGAACTGTTCAATATTATTCATAATGAGTTGACATGCTGATCTAATACTCTTTGGGATTCTTTCCAGTCCTCCTTCTATTGCTATTTGTTTGGGTTCTAGCTGTTTGTCATCTCTGCATTCACTCTCCTCTTCCTCTTCTCCCTCATATTCTATGATTTTGGCCTTGTTTTCTTCATGGCTTGGCTGAGTGTCCAATGTTTCTAAATCTGCCATGTCTTCTTGAACACCTGAACTCTTTTGCTCCAAAACATCTGAGATCAGCTTTATTTCTTGTACCTTTTCTTTCTCCAACACCTGTTGAGTTTCTTCAGAACAATATCCTTCCTTTGTTTGCATCTCCTTTTCCTGGCTTATAGTTTCCTGGAACAAATTGTATTCAGTTTCTTCACCAAAATTTCCCTGACATTCACCTGCTTGTTCTTCCTGTCTCTCCTTTTCCTGTGCTAAAACTGTTTCACCTATTTCTAAATTTTTGACCTGATCATTGCTTCTATCTTCTTTGTATCCTTCTTCCTGTTCATCAATATCCATGAGGTCCATTGCTACCTCTTGTTCTTGATCCTCATTGGATGTGAATTCCTCATTATTCTTCAAATCATGTAGCACATCCTTTATACTCTGAATGATTTCTTTTTCCACTACTTTCCCTGTAACTTTTTCTGCAATCATTTCCTGTGCTTCCTGTAGTGGATCTTGATCTGTGCCTTTTTGTTCTATGACTGAGTTGTACACATGTGCCTTCTTAGCTATTTCTTCTATGCTCTCATCCAGTTTGAAGTAGGTCTGTGAGGGTTTTTTCCACATAGATTTCATCCCACTATGCACTATTCCACAACTAACTTCTTCCCTTATTTCACTTGCTTGTTCTATCATTACTGCCTTTCCCTTCATTATTCTTCTTTCATCTTCCAGACTAAGCTCTTTTTCTGCCTGCTCTTGAAGTGGTTTCTCCTGAGACTTCTTCTTTAATTCCTCAGGTGTCTTTTGTTTCTCAGAGGTCCGTATAATGACATTGGGAGTATTTGGTATTGACAAATTTAGAATTTTTAACAGAAAGCTCTCAATATCACTGTCAGAATCAGATGAGACATGTGAAGGTCCTCCTTTTTCTAGTTCTGTGGGTCTTGATACTTCTTCCACCAAGGATAGCTTCTGTGTTTCTTCCATGACTACTTCCTCTCTCTCTTTGGTGATAACAGTTTCAACTATGGATTTACCCTTTCCCTTCTTAGTCAATTTCTTTTTTTGTACTGGCTTCTTTGGAACCTTCTTTTTCACCACCACAGTGGTTCTGGTCTCTGGGGGTCCTTGTAATTCCTTAAAATAAGCTAGCAATTCAACCTCTTTTCTGACAAACACCTCCTCAGTTTCAGCTGTCATCATTTGGTCATGAAGAGCTTCATAGTGCTCCACCTCCTCCTGAATCCAGTCTGTAGCTTTGCATGAGTAGTCTTCCAGCATTTTCTGGTATTGTGCTTCATACATAGCTCTCTTGTTATTCCCTTGGGTTAGATAGGTGTATAGTTGCTCTTTGCTTGTTTGGGGTGGATGTGGTTCACTAGAGGCTTGAACCTGTTTCTGTGCCTCCTCATGTTCCTCTTTTGTGGCTTCCTCCATTTCTAGTTCCACCTTCCTTGGGTCCAACCTTCTTTTCTTGACAGGAATTACTTCTTCAGATATCATTTTCCTTTTCATACATGTTCCCCTCATGCGGGTTTGTCCTTCTGTTTCCCTTTCAGTCAATTTCCTTGGAGGACTCTTGATTCCAGCCATAAGATTTCTGAAATACTGTGCCTCTGGAGCCAATTTTAGTTGATCTTCCATCCCAAGAACATGATAAATGATTCTTGTTAAGAACTGGGCTCCATTCATGAACTTCTTCTGCTCCCAGTGCTTTGCTGCTTCTTTCAATTGTTCATGGATGTATGGTGAGACATCCATAACTCCAAAAGGTTTGGTTCTATCTTTGTTATTGAACATCAATAATGTGACTGACTTATGACGCATTGTGTATCTTGGTAATTTTGGAAAACAAAAGTACTGTAAAAACATCCTTACAGCATATTCCTCATTCTCCCTTCCTTTGAAATCAGTGAATTTTCAATATCCTGTGTAAGTCTCCTTATTCTTTTTGACAAAACTTGGGTCAAGTTTGGTTCCCATTGTGTAGAATTGTAGTGCTGCTCTGATGTGTTCTGCCTTGATAGTGACACCTACTTCCTGATTATCCTTGTTTTTGACTTTGCATCTGAAATAGGCATCATTCCCTCTTCCTATTTTTGTCAAACTGTTCATTACCTATGATACTCTCTCAAAGTCAATGAAAAAGATAGGCTCCTCCAATATTCTGTGCAGCCCTACTGCCTTCCATCTTTTCATGTTGACTGCCACTCTTTGGAACCTGTAGAACTCCTGGCACAACATTGTATACTTGTATCCTCCTACCCCCACCGTGAATATGTGCTGGCCAATTATATTTAGGGTCTCCTTAAGTTCCTTCACCACTTTCTCAGCTTTTGGAATTTCTGATTCTTCGTCTGACTCTAAGTCCACCTGTTCCTCCACAGCTTCACTATCCAGAAACCAATGGCCTCTTGATAGCACAACTGATTCTGCCTTGAAGTCATGAATTGGCAGCTCCTTAGTGTTCACCATTTTCTGAGGAAACTAAAATAAATTCCTTAGTGTTCACCATTTTCTGAGGAAACTAAAATAAAGTAAAACTCTACCCACATAAGTTGCAAGAAATCAAAGAGTAATATGTGTTGGTGTATGAAACACCACAAGAACTAAACTAATGTGGTATTATAAGACCTCCATAACCATCATTAGCTTAGCAATACTCTTAATGTAAATCTTCATCTCTGAACTTAGTGAAAATCAAAATTTCACTTCACAGAAATCTGCGCCTTTTCTTCAAATCTTCAATCTGACCTGTATTAGCTTGATCTTTGCAAATTCCTTTGATCATTTGCTAAAAGAAGTTCTTGCTAATGTTAAGTAACACATATCAAGCAAAACTTTCAAGTACTAACTTCAAAATCCTCTGAATTTGTTCCAAACTTTCCACTATGTCTGAAAACTGGAAAATGACTTCATCGATTTGACATACCTTCACTGTTAAGCTGATTTCTCTGAGTATGCGTCCCGTTTCTTAAAGATCTTTTGACCAAATGTAGTTGAAGATAGTAGCTTTAAAATGAGCTATCACTTGCTGAAAACTTTACAGTATACTTCGAGATCTGACCTTAAGAAGTTCAAGCAAATGTGCGCCAGAAAAGTCGTAACTGTCAACTAACTTACACAGTCATATGAAATGACTTAGAATTTAATGTACAAGAGGAATTAGACTTAATCCTTCTACACAAACATATGTTGTATATCAGAGAAGATGTATACAAAATGGCTTAGCCTAATTTTGCTCATAGCCATGGAAAACTCTCTCACACTCAGAAGTTTTTCCTGAACATCTCTCTCATAAAAGACACGCCTTTTCTCTACTCACTCAGATTACAAAATTGAGTTCTCTCTACATAGTTTTTGTCTCAAATTAACTTATATACCTATGGTTTACATTCTTCTAGACTCGAACTCGTAAGTTCTGAAGATCTTATGAAAAAACTAGACTCTAATTTGCACTAATTTACAATAGTGAAATTGTCCCTTCACTTAGGCTTAATTTTCTGTATACTTTTCCTTTCCTTCTTCCTTTCTTCATATGTCTTCATATATCCATGCCTAATTAGTGAGTGAAGCCTCAACAGCTCCCCCTCAATCACTAATTAGCATGCTTTGACTTCTTCATATAGTCTTCTTCTCTTTTATTCCTGCCATCTCCTTGAATCTACTTGTCTTCACTCCATCCAAACTCTTTGTCATAATATCTGCAATCTGATCTTTTGTAGAAGTGTACACCACTTCAATCTCCTTTTCCATTACTTTTTCTCTGAGAAAATGATATTGTATTTCTATGTGCTTTGTCCTTGCATGAAATACAGGATTTGCTGCAAGATATAGTGAGCTCATATTATCTCCATGAATGATGGGTATACCTTGATCAATTCCCAAGCTTTTGAATAATGTCTGCATCCATATTACTTCTTTTGCTGCTTCCACAAGTCCTTTATACTCAGCTTCTGTTGATGACAAGGCCACTGTATGTTGTTTCTTTGAACACCAACTCACAAGCTTATCTCCAATGTATATCATGTAGCCATGAGTAGATCTTCTATCATCTTGACTTCCTGCCCAATCTGAATCACTATAGGCTCTCAATCTTATATTTGATGTAAAAGGATAATACAATCCTTCTTTCAAAGTCCCTTTGATATATCTAAGAACTCTTTGACCTGCAATCCAATGTGGATCCTTTGGACAATGCATGAATTGAGAAAGAACACCCACTGCATAACTAAGATCAGGCCTTGTTAGTGTAGCATAAATTAAACTTCCCACCAAAGATTGATACTTCCTCATGTCTTTGAACTCTGCACCATCATATCTACTGAGTTTATGATTGACCTCTAATGGTGTTGATGCCTCTCTGCAATTCTCCATGTTAAACTTCTTTAGAAGATTCAAGAGATACCTTTCTTGTGATACATATATGCCATGTTCTGCATAAGTGATTTCCATTCCAAGAAAATATGACAATTTTCCTAGATCACTTATCTTAAATTCTCTCTCAAGTAACTTCTTCACCTCCTTGATTCCTTCATTTGAGGTACCTGTAATTATAATATCATCTACATAAATACAAATGTAGATCATACCTTCATCTGTTCTTTTGATAAGTAAACTTGCATCTGCCTTTGAACTTTGATATCCAAGATCATTAAGATACTTTACAAGTCTATAATTCCAAGCTCTTGGAGCTTGCTTCAAACCATAAAGTGCTCTTCTCAGCCTACAAACATAATTTGGAAACTTGTGATCTGCAAACCCTTGAGGTTGCTCCATGTACACCTCATCTGATATATATCCATTCAAAAATGCATTTTTAATGTCCAATTGACTCAATGTCCATCCTTTTGATGCTACAATGGCAATGATTGTCCTTATGGTTGACATCTTTGCCACAGGACTGAATGTCTCATCATAATCTATGCCAAAAGTTTGAGCATAGCCTTTAACCACCAATCTGGCTTTATATCTGGCTATTCTTCCATCTGCATGCTTCTTAATTTTGTAAACCCATTTATTTCCAATCACTTTCTTACCATTAGGCTTTGGAACAAGTTCCCAAGTTTTGTTTTCTTCAAGTGCATCAAACTCTTCCTTCATTGCTTCTTCCCATTGTCTCTTACCCTTTGCTTCATCATAGCTTTGAGGTTCTTCATCTTCCTTAACCATGTAAGCATAATTTTTCTGAGTCAAGTAAGAAGTATCATTAGGAATACCTTGTAGGTTGCTTCCTCATTCTGGTTGATCTTCTTGGTTCACACTCTTCATGTATATCTGGATGTACTTCTTCATCAAATATTGGTCCATCTTCATTTCCTCTATATGATCCAACTCTTGATGTGCTTGTTTGCATATGTTCTTCATCTCCATCTATCTGCATATGTGACTTACCTCTTGCACTTCTTCTTATCTCTTCTTCAAATGTTTCAAGATCACAATCTTTATCTGCATACCAACTCTTCTGTTCATCAAAGGTCACATCTCTGGAAACAATAAAATGTTTAGTTAAAGGACTCCATAGCCTATAACCCATTTGCTTTTCATCATACCCAATGAACACATATTTTTCTGCCTTTGGTTCAAGCTTATGTCTAAGTTGTGATGGCACATAAGCATAGGCCATTGACCCAAACACTTTACAATGGTCAAGTGTTGGTTTCTTACCCCACCAAGCTTCATAAGGGGTCATACCATTCAAAGCTCCACATGGTAGTCTATTCACAAGGTATGTAGCTGTATTTAGAGCCTCAGCCCAAAGATAATTAGGGCAATTCTTTTCTTTTAACATTGCTCTTGCAAATTCAACCAATGTTCTATTTCTCCTTTCTGCTACCCCATTATGTTGAGGTGTATACCTGCAAGTTATCTCTCTCTTGATACCTGCATTCCAAAGATAGTCATTAAACTCTTGGGAGAAGTATTCTCCCCCTCCATCAGACCTTAACCTCTTGAGTTTTTGACCTGTAACTCTTTCTGCATAAGCATGAAAATGTTTGAATGCTCCAAATACTTCTCATCTTTCTTTTAAAACATAAAGGGTTATCCATCTTGTAGCATCATCAATAAACAGAACATAATACCTAGATCCATTTATTGATCCTTCTTTTGTTGGTCCCCATACATCTGTATGTATGAGTTCAAGCAAACCATCATGCTTGAAACCTTTCTTCTGAAATGGTAATCTGTGTGCTTTTCCCATCTGACAAGCTTCACACTTGTATATCATATGTTGACTTTTCACATTTGGTAGCCCCATTACAGATTGGTTCTCCACCATAGTTTTGATTCCTTTTTCATTGAAGTGTCCCAATCTCTTATGCCAAAGATCTAACTCTGTAATTACTTCATCACCATGTGTGATTAGGGCTTGACCAACATTTCCTTGCACTTTAAGAGTAAAAAGTCTACCTTCCTTCTTACCACAAACAATGGGATTGTATGCATCCTCTGGATCTTCAACAAATACCCCTTCATTTGTAAATCTGACTTGAAAACCTTTTTCCACTATTTGCCCAACACTAATCAGATTCTTTGGTATTGTTGGAACATACAAAACATTTGTTAACAAATCAGCTCCACTCCTGCACTTCACTTTTCCAATTGAATGCACATTATGTTTTGTATTATCACCTGTTTGTACTGTATGACTTGAATTGCCTTCTTCCAATTCTGACAATAATTCTATATTACCTGACAAATGATTTGAACAACCAGAGTCAATATAAAATACCTTGAGATCCTCCTTTTCTGATGGACTTACTGAATTCATCATCAATGTTGTATGAATGTCATTCTGTGTATCATTTTCATAATTGTAATATGTGGTATTGTAAGACTGATTCTGATTCCAATTTCTTCCACCACCTCTACCATAACTTCCTCTTGAATTCTGTCTTCCTCTTTGAAATTGATTCTGAAATCTTCCACCTCTTCCTCTGCCATTGTTGTTTTGATTTTGGCTTGATCCTTGTTGATTATGCCAACAATCATATGCTAGATGATTGCTCAATCCACAAATCCAACATGTCTTTTTGTTATTGTTCTGATTTCCTCCACCTCTTCCATTTCCTCGACCTTTACCTCTGCCAATACCTCTTCCTCTTACATAATTTGCTTGAGTTGTTGACTCTTCTTCATCCTTTGCTTTACCTTTATCTCCTTTCTTCTTGTTCTTCCTGTACATTGCAGAACTTTGCCCTTTGTCTCCATCTGACTTCAAGTCTTGCTCAAATGTGAGCATCAATCCAAGTAATTGATTCAATTCTGGCACATAATGATTTAATGAGAGTTCTATTGAAAGTACAAAAGGATTCCATCTTTCATCACCTCTTAACCTTGCAAGTAATTGTGCTATCAACCTATGATCTTCAATATCCTCATCAATAGATCCAAGGCTATCTGCCAAGTCCTTCATCTTAGTGACATAATCACTAATGCTCTGATTCTGCTTTTTCTTGAATGTGGTGAACTCTGACCATAAGCTAGCCTTCCTAGCTTTAGTAGTGTTTTGAAGTGATCCTCCAAAGCATTCCAAATATCTTCAGCTGTTTCTAAACCTCTGATATGTGGTAACAAATGATCTGTAATAGTGTTATATATATAAGCTCTTGCGCTTGCATCTCTCTTCTGCCATAACTTCAAAGCTTCTAGCTCTTCCTTTCTTGGATGACTCTCATCTTGAAATTTAGGCTTTTCTTCTTCACCTGTCACATATACCATTAGGTCCTTACTCATAAGTAAGGCTTCCATCCTCATCACCCAAGCAGGGTAATTATCTCTGTCCAATTTGTCAATGGACACATGATCTGCCATAGTATTCTTGCTTTTGCTTCAACCTGTAAGTATAAAGTTAAAGAATGATACCTTTTGTAGACCTTTACCTTTGGAAGTAACTTCGAAATAATCTTTTGATGACTTTTGTTTGTTGAACACCTCAGCTTTCACCTTCTTGATAAAGAACTCTTCACTTCTTCTTGTATCTGCTCTCCCTTTACTTTCGAGGACCTTATCTGCTCTGATACCACTTGTTGGTGTATGAAACACCACAAGAACTAAACTAATGTGGTATTAGAAGACCTCCATAACCATCATTAGCTTAGCAATACTCTTAATGTAAATCTTCATCTCTGAACTTAGTGAAAATCAAAATTTCACTTCACAGAAATCTGCGCCTTTTCTTCAAATCTTCAATCTGACCTGTATTAGCTTGATCTTTGCAAATTCCTTTGATCATTTGCTAAAATAAGTTCTTGCTAATGTTAAGTAACACATATCAAGCAAAACTTTCAAGTACTAACTTCAAAATCTTCTGAATTTGTTCCAAACTTTCCACTATGTCTGAAAACTGGAAAATGACTTCATCGATTTGACATACCTTCACTGTTAAGCTGATTTCTCTACGTATGCATCCCGTTTCTTAAAAATCTTTTGACCAAATGTAGTTGAAGATAGTAGCTTTAAAATGAGCTATCACTTGCTGAAAACTTTACAGTATACTTCGAGATCTGACCTTAAGAAGTTCAAGCAAATGTGCACCAGAAAAGTCGTAACTGTCAACTAACTTACACAGTCATATGAAATGACTTAGAATGTAATGTACAAGAGGAATTAGACTTAATCCTTCTACACAAACATATGTTGTATATCAGAGAAGATGTATACAAAATGGCTTAGCCTAATTTTGCTCATAGCCATGGAAAACTCTCTCACACTCAGAAGTTTTTCCTGAACATCTCTCTCAGAAAAGACACGACTTTTCTCTACTCACTCAGATTACAAAATTGAGTTCTCTCTACATAGTTTTTGTCTCAAATTAACTTATATACCTATGGTTTACATTCTTCTAGACTCGAACTCGTAAGTTCTGAAGATCTTATGAAAAAACTAGACTCTAATTTGCACTAATTTACAATAGTGAAATTGTCCCTTCACTTAGGCTTAATTTTCTGTATACTTTTCCTTTCCTTCTTCCTTTCTTCATATGTCTTCATATATCCATGCCTAATTAGTGAGTGAAGCCTCAACAATATGTAGGAATTCATTTTCAGAAGTCATGTCATAAGAATGAGAAATCCAAAATAAACTTCATTTCTCCAGAAAAGACTCAACAAGTGATCATCACAAGTGTAGCAAGATGTCTAGTGCAGTCCCTTTTCCTAACCATTCTTTTGGAAAGATAAATCATGTATCAAATGATAGAAAACAAAAAACTAACAAAAAATTAACTAAAGAACTAACTAACAAGAAATAAAAACATAAAAAATAAATAGATCTCTACTATTCTTCTCCCTAGATCTTGCTTTGTGACATATGATTTTTGTAAAAAACAACAGAAAGTAAACAATTTTTCACAATTTCTCATTCTCTTTTTTTCAACAGATTTTCTTTTCTCTCCTTTTTTCAGCAATGATTTTTTTTTTCAAATACTTTTTTCCATTTCTTTTCTTTTTTCATTTTCTTTTTTTTTCATAATAACTTTTTTCTATCTTTCCTTCCCCTCCTAATTCTGTTTTTAGAAAAGAAAATCAGGTCTAATATGTTTTTTTTCATAATTTCTTTGATTTTCTAGATATAGTTCAAATCCGGATGATCTATAGGAGCTTTTGGTCTCCATATCCATTTTGTCCTTGATTCCTGTTTTAATGAGTAGACCTGCTGTAGACTTTGATTCCATGTGCTTTTTGCTCTGATGCTTTGATTCTTTGAACCTTGCCATGATTGCCATCTTCTTCTTATCTCACCACCCTTCTTTGTTCCTCCAATCCTTTGCTGATTTGGATCATATGAAGCTTGATTATTTAGCATTTGTATTGGTAATGTCTGTGTATCCTCAAGTGCAAAAGTGAATCCTTCCAAGTGTATATCATGCACATCTGATTGAATTTCCTGTTTTTAATTACTCAATAGAAATATTAAAAACCTTTTCTCATTTATGTTCAATTTAAGCTTCATTTTTTCAAAATCCAAGATCACTTTACCTTGTTGAAGCCATGGTTGACCTAAAATCACTTTTTCAGTCATCAAACTATCTGGCCATTCTTCACAGTATATTGTCATATATTCTTCATTAAACTTTACCTCAATAGTCAGAGAAGACATGCTCTGTACTACTTGACCTTCCAAAGTTTTGATTAGGGTTCTACTTTCTTTCCTTTTTATGTTGAATTTACTTACCAGGGCTGAACTAATCAGATTTACTTGTGCTCCAGAATCTATCAAAACCCTAATGTTTTCATTTTGAAAATCCATTATCATCACATGGACATGTTCCTTTGGTTTGAGAGGAGATTCACACAGACAGACTTCCCTAAGCTCATTGATTTTTCTTATCCTTTCCATAGCTTCCTGTTGGGCTTCTTTTCTAATGTCTTCCTCTTCTCTTTTCCTGTTTTGGGCTTGTTGCAACCTTCTCCATTCATCAACAGTTAATGGACAATCATACCTCTTAACTCTACATCCACTTATAAAGTTTGGCATGATTTCTCCGTCCATGTTAGCTAGTTGAATGGCTCCACTATTTCTTATTTGATGTATAATATATGGTCCATGTCCTTTTTTCTTGAACTTTTTCTGATGTTCTCTGACTGTGTAAGCCAGCACTAGATCTCCTACCTGTAGATCTTTCTCTTTTATGTGAACATCATGATAAGCTTTTTGTCTTTTCTTGTCCACATATAAACTCATAATGGCCTGAAGTCTAGATGCTCCCAACTTTTCCAATTCTATCACTCTTTCTGATAGTTCATGTCCACTCCAATTATAGTGACTTCCTACTTTTAATGTTGGAATAAGGAATTCCATAGGTAAAACTGCATTTTGTCCATATACTAGATTGAATGGTGTGCTCCCTATTGCAGTTTTGTAAGCCACTCTATAAGCCCATAGGACATGATTAAGTTGTAGATCCCAATCATTTCTGTTTGTGTTTACTAATTTTGATAGTAAAGTACAAAGTACTTTATTAGTACTTTCTGCTAGCCCATTGGCTTGTGGGTGATATGGGGCTGATTTTCTATGACTGATCAAGAAATATTCAGTGATGTTTTCTATGATCTGGTTTATAAAATGGGTCCCCCTATCACTTACTAGTTCAATTGGTAGTCCAAATCTGGTGATAATGTTTTCATATAGGAATCTAGCAGTAGTATTAGCATCATTTCTCTTTGTCGCTTTGGCCTCAGCCCACTTTGTCAGGTAGTCTGTAGCCACTATGATGTATTCAGCATGGGATTGTTTTGCTGGAGGATGTATAGGTCCAATGAAATCCAATCCCCATTTACTAAAGGCTCTGGCTGAAATTAATGGAACCAATGGCATGTCATTTCTTCTATTTGGTTGACTTACCCTTTGACAGATATCACATTTTTTTACATAAGTTCTTGCATCAAGAAATAGCGTTGGCCACCAAAAGCCAGAATATAAAATGAGTTTGGCCGTTCTGCCACTTGAGAAGTGTCCTCCTGCCACTCCAGAGTGTGCCATTTCCAACATTTCCAGACATTTATTCTCAGGAACACAAATTCTTAGGTATCCATCCATTCCTCTCTTATACAACTATTCCCCTATCAATTGATATTCCTCAGAGATTACTTGTAAGTTTTTTGATTCTGTACCAGTTTTCACTTGTTTTCCTTTCTCCTTCCTTCTCAATTCTCCAATGATATTCTCACTCCAATCTGGATTTTTCTGGAACCAATATAAAGTTATGAATTCTGAGTCTTGTAATGCTTGGAACTTCTTGCAATTGGCAATGTATTTCGATACATCTTGAATTTTATTAGGCCAATGTACCCCCATCCTATTGAGATTACTTAGGGTGACTACCCTAGAAGCATGAGTGCAAGGGTTCCAATGATGAGCTCTCCTCAGGTATTCTTGTTGCTCCTCCTCAGGGGTGCAATATTCTAATATGCCAGTGTGGTTGAGATGGTATAAATGCCCAACTAGTAACATGAAGTTCCTGCTTTGCAAAACTAGGTGTGCATTATTCCCAATTGTTCTACAAGGTCCCATGGTTAATAATGGTACTAAAGTCATGGCCCACTCAGGAACACTTTCTACCTTAAAGAGATAAGTGTCTGGCAGATTGTCATCTAAAGGTGAACTGGGTTCTTCAGACTGGATTCAAGATAAATGATCTGCCCTCAAGTGTGTTTTCCCTTGTCTGACCACTACTTCAAACTCAAATTCCATTACCAATAAAAACCATCTGACTATTCTCCCAGTGTGACAAGGTTTATTTACCAAATATAACAAAGCTTGATGGTCTACAAAGAACTTGAACCTGTTGGCCAAAAGGTAATGTTTGTATTTTTTTACAGCAAATACCATGCCCAATCCCTCTCTTTCAGTGGTTGTGTAATTTTTCTCTGCTAGATTCAGTTGTCTACTAGCATAGGCCACTGGAAAATCTAACTTGCTTCCTTCTATTGGTTGTGCTAACACACATCCCAAAGCATAATTGGAAGCATCCACATGGACATGAAAAATTTTGTCCCATTGAGGTGTTTTCAGAATTGGGGCTGTTACCAAACAAGTTTTTAGAGTTTCAAAGGCTTGGTCACACTCTTTGGTCCACTCAAACTTTGTAATTAGGGCATATAAGGGTTTTGCTATGTCAGCAAATTTGTGTACAAATTTCCTATAGTACCCACAATGTCCCATAAAAGTTTGAAGTTCTTTTACACTTGTTGGTCTTGAAAGCTCTATTATGGCCTTTATTTTCTTTTCATCAGTTGAAATTCCATTTTTAGAGACTATATGACCCAGCATTCTTCCTTGTCTCACAAAGAATACAAATTTCTCTGGATTTAAGCATACTCTGAAGGTTCTGCATTTCCTGAATATGTTTTCTAAGTCCTGCAAGTGATCTTGTCTTTTTAATGAAAAAGTACAAAGATCATCTACATAGATTTCCATTACCTTCCTCAGGAACTCTTTGAAAATATGACACACCAATCTCTAAAAATTTGATGGAGCATTGGTTAAACCAAAGGGCATAACCCTAAAGGCATAGATTCCCCATTCTGTGGAGAAGGCAGTGTTATGTTGGTCTTCCAATGCTATAGGGACCTGGTTGTATCCTGAAAAGCCATCTAAAAAACTATAAACCTCCTTCCTAGCAACTCTGTCTAGAAGATGATCTGTTATAGGCAGTGGATAATTATCCCTTATAGTTGCTGCATTTACCTTTTTCAAGTTAATGCATACCCTAAGTTTCCCATTCTTTTTTGGTACCACAACTATAGGAGATATCCATTCTGTATACTCTATTTCATAGATGAAATTGGCAGCTAATAGCTTGTCAATTTCTTCCTTTATCTTAGCAGAGTATTTATCATTAAATGTGTAATGTCTCTGTTTACTAGGTTTTGCTTCAGGTGTCATAGGAATCTTATGCTCACAGATTTTAGGATCAATAACTTTCAAATCTTTGTAGCTATAAGCAAATACATCCCTATATTTTCTTGCCAAGTTTCTTAGTGCCTCTTCTTCTTGAGTTGTCATGTCATCAGCCACTACAATGTGTATTTCTTCTCCCTCCTCCTGAGTGATCATGATCTTCTTAGTTTCTTCCTCATTGTCATAAGCTTCTCCTTTCTTCTTTTCCCTCTTTGGTTTCCTTCTGAGAAGTAATCTATTTTCCACTTCATAAGTCTTAAAATTTTTTGGTACATCAAGTTGTTGGTCTTTGTTCATTTCCCTTGTCTTCTTCTCATTTTCCTGATTTTCTTCTGTTTCTTTGTGTTTGTTTTTCTTGTACTTACCTGAAATCTTATCCTTAATAGCATCTTCAGCTTTTACTTCCTCCAAAAATTGTGTTTTTCCTTTTTGTAATATTATTTCTTCTTCTATGTCCTCTTCTGTTCTGGATACCTTTATCATTTGTATTCCAATGTGAAAAATATCATATCCTTCTTCATTTTGAAATTCCACTCCTACATATTCATCACTGGCTAGATCCAAGGTAGCCAAAATTTGATTCCACCCATAGGGCTCAAATTCCTCATCCTTGAATTGTTGAGGTACATAATTCTCATCTTGTAGCCCTCTTTCTTCCACACAATCCTCTCTTCTTAATCTCCCTTTCCTATTGGTCAGATTTCTTATCATATTGCACCTCCATACAGATGATTCAGCTTCATCCTGATCCTCCATTTCTGATTCCTCACTCAACTCTTGATTCTGATGAATTTTGTACCATTCTTGAGGGGGTATGTCACAGTAGTGCCCATTTCTTAGATTTACCTTGGTTATTCTTCCTTTGCTCTGTAGGTATAAGCAATCATTACCCCAATCTTGTACAATTTGCATTTGTCTCATGAATGGTCTTCCTAGGATAATTTCATATGAAGTAGATTGTGGGAATTCAACTATAGCAAAGGTATGTTCTATCTCTATCCCACATATGTCCACAATCACTTTTTCCCATATTCCTAGGGGTTTTTCAATGTGTCCATCTGCAAGTTGCAATCTCATTTTTGTGGGTAATAATTCACTTTTTCCCCATTTTTCCCAAGTTTGTTTAGTCATGATGGCCACTCCTGATCCACTATCCAAAATGGCTTTGGCCTGGTTTTTACCAAATTGTATTTTTAAAGTTGAGTTTCCCTCTTCTCCCTCACAATATCCTCCTATCTTATCAATGGGAATATACCACAACTCCTCCATTTCCTGTAGTTGTGGGTGAAGATTTTCTGGTGTTGTCTCCCACTTTTTCACTTGGTTCTGTAGGTGAGGATTTTGTTTTATTAAATCTTCCCATGTGGTGTGATACAGAAATGTGCATCTTTTGTCTATATTCACTTGAAGTGTTACTTGTGGGTTTTCTTCCTTGATACTCTTTCCTCTTGTTTTTTTTGTCCCAGATTCCTCAACTGTTTTTTGAGAATTGTCTTCTTCCCCCATTTTGAGTTGTACTTCGCGAATGATCTGTTTACACTTCTGCATTCTTTCATGTTCTAAGTCTGGCATAGGATAAGCCATTGTATGGTCAGCAGGGCTTGGTCCCTCTTGAATTCTTCCTTTGTATGCTTTTATCAGAGTGTCTAGACTTTTTGAATTTCCTATTTGCAACTGGGTCTGTGTCTTTGAAGAAGAAGTATTGTTTGATTGTTCCCTATTTTCTTCTTCCTTATTTTTGCTCATTTTTTGCTTCCTCTCCCATTTCCCTTTTTGTCTATTTTTCTTCACCTTTGAGTTTGATTCTTCATTTTGTTCCTTAGTTGTTCTTTGTTGTTTTGTTTGTGACCTTGTTACAGCATTTACATCCACTAACTTAACGTCACTCAATTCTTCTTGTTCCATGATACTGATTGCTTTTAGTGGTATGTTATTAGATGTGTTTTGTTGTTTTTGGAGATTTTTTGGGCAATCCTTTATCAAATGCTCCCTACCACAATCCTTGCAATATGCTCCTTCTATTCTTAATGTAGGAGGTTGTGGACAATCTCTAACAAAATGATCTCCCCCACACCTATAACAAGTTATCTTTGGTCCACCTTTGAATTGAGGTTTTTGATTGGACATGTAATTATTCGTTATATACATGAAAGTGGCAGTGTCCATCTCAATTCTTCCATTTCCCAAGTCTAAGGCTTGTAATTCTGGCTCTCTTGATTCATAACCTTCCCATTCTTCTTGAAATCCCTCATTCCATTGATAATCTTCTTTGTATGGTGACTTTGTTCTTGAATTTCCTTCCTCTACTGGTGCGTATTTGATTGGCACTACATTTGTTGGTATAGGAGGTTGTTGCCCTAGCACAGGTCTTGGTTGCTCACTATACACTGATTCTCTTTGGCTCCCATAGTCTCTCTCCTTTATGGGTTGTTTGTTATAGAAGCATTCCTCCCTTGTATGGTTGGTCCATTTCCTCTCTAGTGTACAGTATTTGAGTGTCTTTTGTCTTGCAAATGTGGATGTTTTTTATATGGGCAATGTTGTATCAGATGACTTTCTCCACAATTGTAGCATTTTTTATTTGTGTTTATCCTGGAGTTATCAAATTGGTTTTAGTACTTACCTCTAAGGCCTTACCAATGGCCTGAGCCAACTCTTCTAATGGAGGAATTTTGTCTTCATATGATCTGGGTTGATCAAATGCTAACAAATCTTGGCCCCTATTGTCCTCCAAATCTATTGCTTCTTTCACACAAGCTCCTAGATCAGGGCATCTCCTATAGTATACTAGGGCTCTTAATTGAGCACTTCTCAACCCTACTATGAATAGGGATACCTGTCTAGCCATGGAAGGGACTTCCTCTTTAGGGCATCTATCAATATATTGCTTAAATCTCCTGGCTGCCTCTCTGACATTTTCATCTTTTTGTTGCTTGAAACTATGTATCAAAGTGGCTGTGCTATGTTTTATCCCAGTTTTTGAGAATTCTCCAATAAAGGCCTCTAGGAAGGATTCAATATCCAGGTACATTTCTTTTCTTAAAGGAATGAACCATGATAATGTTGGTCCAGTTAGGGTTAGACCAAATGCCTCGAATTGAACTTTGTAATCTTCCACCTCCTCCGCTCTAATTAATTGCCTAAACTCTGCAGCATGAGCATGGGGGTCTGAATACCCTTCATATTGATTTTTCATACATTTGGCTACTTGATATGGTCTAAGCATTCTACCCTGAGGTTGCCAATGGTGTCTTCTTCTGAGTGGAAATTCATTATATCCTTCTGGTTCTTTGTCAAAGGGATTTGGTGAAGCATGTGTCATTCTCCCATGTTGTTGCTCAGTATTAGTGTAGTTTTCATGTGGTCTAGGTAGATCTGGTTGTCCCATGTTATGTTCCCAAGGTCCTTTGTCAGCACATTGTCCTAAGTCATTTGAATTTTCTGGGTCTGGGGAGAAGATGTACACACACCCTTGCCTATCCTCATACCTACCATCTTTGAACTGGGCTACAGGTGTTATGTTTAAGGGAACTTCTAAGTTTCTCAATCTGATGAGAAACTTATGCATCCCATCCTGGTATACATAGGTGCCAAACCTATTTGTATACATGTACTTGAGGATATTTCTGTAATCCCCAGTTTCAATGGGCTCATTTGTTTCATTTAAATTTTCCATGTTGTTTTCTTGCCCTAAATTTCTTTCTTGAGCTTCCCCTGCAACTGACTCTATCTCCTTCCTTCCTAGGTCTTGCTTGGTAAGTGAATTTAGTTTGTTCCCAAACCTAAGGATCATTCAGCTGATTTTCACGATTTTGTGTTCAAATTAGTGATTTTTCACCAATTTTTGTTGAAAATCGTGTTTCCCACGATTTTCTACCTAATAAAGTTTTTTTTCACGATTTTTGTGACTAAAATCGTGTTTTCCACGATTTTGAACTCAGAATCGTGTTTTCCACGATTTTGTGTTCAAGCTAGTTATTTTTTTACTATTGTCTGTTGAAAATCGTGTTTTTCATGATTTTCTACCAGGGTTGTGTTTTTTCACGATTTTTTGATTAAAATCATGTTTTTCACGATTCTGTGCCCAAAATCCTGTTTTTCACGACTCTGTGCCCAAAATCGTGTTTTTCACGATTCTGTGCTCAAAATCGTGTTTTTCACGATTCTGTGCTCAAAATCCTGTTTTTCACGACTTTGTGTCCAAAATCGTGTTTTTCACGATTCTGTGCTCAAAATCGTGTTTTTCACGATTCTGTGCTCAAAATCGTGTTTTTCACGACTTTGTGTCCAAAATCGTGTTTTTCACGACTTTGTGTCCAAAATCGTGTTTTTCACGATTCTGTGCTCAAAATCGTGTTTTTCACTATTTTGTGTTCAAGCTAATTGTTTTTTAGTATTTTCTGTTGAAAATCGTGTTTTTCACGATTTTCTAACTAGGGTTGTGTTTTTTCATGATTTTGTGATTAAAATCGTGTTTTTCACGATTCTGTGCCCAAAATCGTGTTTTTCACGATTCTGTGCCCAAAATCGTGTTTTTCACGATTCTGTGCTCAAAATCGTGTTTTTCACGACTTTGTGTCCAAAATCGTGTTTTTTGCGATTCTGTGCTCAAAATCGTGTTTTTCACGATTCGAGGCTCAAAATCGTGTTTTTCACGATTTTGTGCTCAAAATCGTGTTTTTCACAACTTTGTGTCCAAAATCGTGTTTTTCACGATTCTGTGCTCAAAATCGTGTTTTTTCACGATTTTGTTCCCAGACAATCGTGATTGCTCACAATTGTAAATAACAAGATTTTCTGATGAAAATCGTGTTCTGGCAATCGCGATGTTGTTCTTAGTGCTCAAAATCACGATTTTGTACTGCCTTCAGAATCACGATTTTGAACAATTTTTTTGAAATTTTTGAAATTTTGATTTTCAGATTTTTCTCTATACCAATAGAATCGCCTTATTGAATTTTTAACATGCAATGAAAGAGATTTATTTAGAAAAAACGTTTTTCCAACTGAAAACCCAAAAAATCAGAAAGTCGCGATTCCGTGATTTTTAGTTTTTTCCTATTTTTGTTGTTCAAAAACTACTCAAATGCAAGAATATGCACTCAAAAATGATGTTCAGAGTCTTTACCTTGCTTGCTTGATTGAAAGTTTCTCCAAAGCTTGAATTTTGCAAAAAGTCGCGATTTTGGCTGCTCTCTCTCTCACACTCACTCAAATGAATTTTTCTTTGAATTACAGATTTTTATAGTGTCCAGAAAATCGCGATTTTGTGTGATTTTCCAAATTCTTCACTCTTCCACTTGTCCAATCCTTACTTACCCAATCTAGGTGACATCTTTTGCAATTTTCTTTTTCAAAGTACCCAAATATGCTAGAAATTCCAAAAATTTTCCTTTACAAAAAATTGCGATTTTGTGCAGAAAATCGTGTTTTTTCTGAAGATCTTATTGTGCAAATTTGAGTATTCTTTCTTCTTGTTTTCTTTCAATACCTTCTTTCCTTTGTAATTCACCAAACTCCTGTACTTCTACACCAAAATCACAACCTTACTCAGAAAATCGCGATTTTGTGCAGAAAATCCTGTTTTTTCTAAACTTTTGATTTTATGAAAATTTGAGTATTCTCTACTCTTGTTCCCCTTCAGTATCCTTTACCAACTCCAATTCCTTAATCACCTACAAGTTTACCTCACAATCACCATCCTTACTCAGAAAATCATGATATTGTACAAAAAATCGTGTTTTTCAAATTTGCTAATTTTTGACAAATTTTTTGCTTTTCTCTTACTTGGTTCTTATCACTCTCATCCCCACAGCTCCAATGCAACTTTCTAAGAAGGAAAGAAATTTGTTTGATTGTTTTTATGAATTTATGAATTATTTTAGTATTTTGCCCTAAAATAAAGGTGAACACTTTACTTAGGGTTCCTGGTTTTGGTGATCTACTGATCCTAAGTTTTTTGATTGGTTATGATTTCTTATGGCTCAGCTATCACAACAGTTCATAAGAAAGTTTTTCCAAAGAAAATGTGCTATGAAGTGCAAGCAATTTTTGCAAAGATAAACTCAATCACATATTTTTCTTCAAAATGCAGTTCAACTCAAGATTTATGCTCAGATTTGGTTAACAAATGAATCTTTTCTATTTGCATCTAGCTACTTTAACTGACTTTTCCTTAGTGCAACAATGTTATCTTCCCAAGATCCGCATTGGTACCTAGTACTTGGTAAAAAAGAACTCTAAAAATGCAAGAATAGACACATGTTACCTCATCTTCAGCTTTCTTGGCTTATATCTTCCACACACCTGCACTTTTACTTCCAAAATGTAATGGGAAACTATCAATTTACAAAAATTTCAGCACTTCCATTTCCAAAAGATGATCTATTGCTTTCTTTTCCCAAAAGACAAACAAAAGACATCTACCTTTTCATGTTCACATTTCTTGATTAAAGAGTGTTACCTTTCCCTTGTGTTTGTTACCATCATCAATAGAAGATCCAGCAAGGTCCAACTTCAATGAAGCTTTTGAATTACTCCCCGGCAACGGCGCCAAAAAATGTTTGTCATTGATCTTTGGAGTTGTCCTTTCCAATCATTTAGCATAAAGAATCAACAAGACATCTTTATTTTGTTAATCCTGGAAGTATTCTTGAGACCACAGCCCCTTCAAGATGATAGAATCCAAGAAATAAGAGAATAATGGCTGGAAGTCTGAGAATAGTGAAGATGAAGAGGAAATTTCTAGGGTTTGGATTACCTTGAGCAAATCTACACCATTTTCTACAATCTTGGTGTCTATTCCATGCTATTTTATCAGCAGAACACAATTATGAAGTCAAAATAAAAAAATATCACCTGGATCATACAGATGAGACAATCGCGATTCTGTGCAAACAGACGATTTTCAATTCCAGCACCATTTTTCATCAACTCATCACTCAACACAACAGTATTCAACTCTCTTCATACACATTCAACAGATTTACACAATAGAAACTCACAAATCTCCATGGATACACAAGATCTAGACTCACAAATCAAAGAAACCACATAGAAGAGGAGAAACACGATTTTCAGCAGAAACTCCTTCTCTATTCACTTGGATAGCAAGTACACAAATGATTAACCAACCCCCTCATAATAGAGGAAATTATCTTATATACATTTTCAAGTGTCCCTTTTCACACTTGGATTTTGGTCCTTTCCTCTATTATTCTAAAAATATGCTATCTAGGAGTTTCCAAAAATTCTAGAAAAAATACATAAGATTCTATCCTACATAAGGAAGACTCTTCCTTATTTTTACAACAATTGCATAAATATTTCTACAAATTTCTATCATTTTACAATAATTTTCCTTCAAAAAGGTTTCCAAAAATGCATCTTCCAACACACACATGACAACCTCAAGCCAGAAACTTTGTGGTAAAGTCTGACCCTTGACCATACACCTTGCCATCTCCATGAGTGACCTATTCTTTCGTTCAATGACTCCATTCTATTGAGGTGTATACGGAACTGTACACTGGTGTTTTATCCCATGTTCAGCCAAAAATGCATTAAAATCAGAAGACATATATTCCCCCCCTCGATCAGAATGGAGGGTGCCCATTTTACATGCTGATAGATTTTCAGCCAAAACCAAAACCTGTTTGAAGCATGTGAATACTTCGGACTTTGCCTTCAATGGATATACCCATGCATGCCTGGGAAAATCATCAATGAAAGTCACGAATTAAAGATAATTTCCAAAAGAAGGTGTTTGCATAGGACCACAGACATCACTATATACAAGTTGCAATTTCTGAGTAGCTCGAACTGAACCAACTTTTGGAAAGGAGGAACATTGCATTTTGCCCAGAATACATCCTTCACAAACATGTTTTGACGGTGCCTCAAGTTTGGGCAAAGAGGACACCATTTTCAATTTCTGTAGGTGTAACAAACTAGCAAAATTCAGATGACCAAAGCGTGCATGCCAAAGCTTTGCATCTGACATAGCCTGAGAATCATGTACTGCACATGCCAAATCATTCACAGATCTTTCATAGTCTATGAGCTTACACAGCCCACGACATAAAATGCCAGAAGCAATAATCACATCGCCATTTGACAGATCATGAACGGTACACCTATCATCAACGAATTTCACAACCAAGCCAATCTTGGGTAATGCAAAAACTGATAAGAGGTTCTTTTTTATCCCTGGCACAAATAAAGCATCTAAAAAAGTGAAAGAACTACCATCAGTAGTATTCAAAATGATCTTACCGACTTCCATAACACGATAAGGGGAGTTGTTGGCGCATCTAACAGTATTCCCTATAGGGGTAGGCTCGAGTGAAGAGAAAAAACTATGCTACGAGGTAATATGTTTTGTAGCCCCACTGTAAAAGTACCAAACATCTGAGTCTACTTTAGACATGCATTGCTCATGAGAATAAGGTTCAAAACTGCAAACAATAGTAATCACCCATTCTTCTTCCTACACAAGATTAGTAGACTCTGTTTTTGGAGTAGAGGCGTCTGCAACAACCATTCGTGCCTCTTTTTTCTTTGCCTCTTGTGCAGCCAGATTGGGATAGTTCTTTATGATATGATCATTTCCTTTACATTACTTGCAAAACAATTTTTGCTTTTCTGATTTCTTTTCATCTTTGTCTTCCCTCTTCGTTGTGCAGAATTAGTAGATTTCTGCTTACTGGTTGAAGAGCTCCATTTTCCTTTGCCCTTCTGATTAGCCAAGAAAGCTTGATCTACAACTCGCATAATGGACATGTTCTGTCTCGACTGATCTTCCTGCAACAAAACAGAGACTAACTCCTCAAATGACAAGGCATTTGGATTTCCTTCATCATCAGCCAAAGAGTAGAAGCAAAACTCTAATATGAATCAGGAAGACCATTCAAAACAGTCTGCACAAGTGAATTATCTAGTATAACCTCATCAGCAGAAATCAAATGTCCCTTCAAGTCTTTGATCTTTGTTAGGAAACTGTCCATAGAATCACCTTCATTCATGTGCTCACTCTCCAACTGTTTCGGAGGTAAGCAACATGAGCCTCATTCCTAGCTTGGTACAATGTGGTAAGTGTATCCTAAGCATCCTTAGCTGTTTTGCAAGAGTGAATGTGAGGAATAATGACATGTTTGATAGAAAAAGCTATCAATGCAGGTGTCTGAGCATCTCTGCCATCCCAAGGAGTCCTCTCTATAGTAGGTGCAGTAGAAACTGCAGCACGAACAGGAATATGCAGAATATCATCATCTTTGACACCTTCTACCTCAGCTTCTGTACCTACAATTAAAATTGTTGCAAGTGTGATAGGACGTTTTTCAACACCCTGCACAATGTTCCACAGTCCTTTTGCAACCAATACATGGTGGTGGTGACTAAAATAGCTTGATGCAAAAAATTGACTCTATCTAAAAAAGTTGAACAAAACTACTAGACGAATTTTGCTAGACCTGTGTTAGTCGGCCACCGGATTGGTGATTGTAAAAACTGAATCTTGTTCGCACGAACGAAAGGTTGTTACACCGATACTTGTAATCTATATAAAGCAATGAAAAAGAGACGCTTCAGTGACGTTCCGTGAGATCACCAGACTGTCTGTGTGTGTGATTTGTCTGTGACGTTACTGTGTGTCGAGTTGGTTAATTTGGAGTATCTTGTCTCATTTCTGTTTATGTTATCGACACTTGTTCGGGTTGTAAATTATAGTGATGTTTGTTGGGATCACCAGACTGTCTGTGTGGGTGATTGAGTTGAACGCTACTGTAGTGTCTGTTGAGCAATTTTGAGTATACTACTCTTGTTCTCTCTGGTTGTCTCTTGATACCTGTTTCTGTTCGTGAGTTACATAGACGTTCGGTTGATCGTTAGACTATTGTCTAAGCGAGTTGTTCTGCGGGATCTCGGTTGTGATTGTTCTGTTGATTAAGCGTATCGTGGGGTCACTCTTTCTTGTAAGGTGCTGCAACGTGTTGGATGAAGTCTGTGTAGTTGCAGTAGTGTTCTGAGAACTCCGAGTCGTATTGTATGTTCTTTGGTGTTGAGGTTTGTCCTCATACGGTAAAGGTTAAGCTATAGTAAGGGTCGTCTTAAGTTGCGTACTGGACCCCCCAGTACTGTGTGTCTGAGACTGTTGAGTTCTTCTGTGTCTTCGGTTTTGTTTGATTGTTTGTATCTATTCGGTGAAGATTGGATTACTGTTGTTGCCTCTAGTGTTACAGTATTTTGTATTCGGAACAGTTCTTAAGTTCATTAAGTAACTCTGTATCACGATACTGCATAATCTGGTGCAGTGTGTTCGGTCAACTGTAGAAGAGTTTGGATGATTACTGTAAGATTGTAAGTGTAACGGAGTCTTGATAGAATTTTTGGCATCAGTGTATTGCTTTGTGTGAAGTGGTTAGTTTGGGAACTAAGTATAGGGCCTCTGTCTAACAGACCCCTTCCACTCCCAAGAACCCAATAAATGTTTAAATGCGCTACTGACAGCTAGTCCCGCGTTTAACATTTTAACACTGGCGCCGTCTGTGGGAAAAGTGGCAATAGATCAGATTGTTGCAAATCGATTGTAGCAACGCGACTATAGATTATGAAATCGACAGTATTATTATGCAAGTAGTACAAAAGATGATACATGACGGTTACTCGATCTGGTGAGTCATATCTGAAGTACCAACAGCCTTGGGTACCTAATTCGCTAAGGACGCCTCCAGGAGGTAGAAACGCAGATAGGTTTAACCTAGTTGCCAAGGAAGTGAAGAAGCTTAGTAGTGATTCCGGTCATATTCTGGTGGAGCGCACTACCCCTCTGGCAGATTCCGGTGCGATTCCAACAGAGTCTGTCGAAATTATAGTGACTCTAGAATCTACTAGGACGCAGCATGAAGTTAATTTAACACCATTGGGTAAAGATTCAATTTTTTTTACGAATAGAAATGCTTTAGCCAAAGAAATCAGTAAAGAAGAAAAAGCACCTTGTTTTGGTGAAAATTCCGCACCTTCCGGTGTCATTTCGGTACCAGTTGCTGAGAGTCCACAGTGTTCCGGTGACGGTTTACCATTTCTTGGTGAATCTTCAGTCCAGTCACCACTATTTGGAGTAAGCTTTCCTACATTTGACATCAAGAAGGAAGGTAGCGTGTTCGAAGCTGAGATCCGAAATATACTAAACAATATTATCGAGCCGGAGAGTGCACAGGCTGAAGAAACAGATTCCGACGGTTCAGATATTCAACCTCGAGATACAGAAGATAGTCCCAATACCACCGCCAGCACGATGAGTGGTCAACAACAACAACAACAACAGCAGCAGCAACAATTATTTCCACCCCAGCCAACTCCAACAGGAGTAACGTACACTAATATTGGTGGATTCCCAGGTGATGACCCAAGCGCTCATGTACGCACATTTGAGATAAGTTACGCAGTGCTCAATCATCCACCTAATCCGGCGTATAAAAAAAGCTATTGTCTTCGAGTCTACATTGGTTAATGAAGCAGCCAAGTGGCTTACAGAATATGATATTAACCATTTCAGCACTTATGAAGCAGTAAGGGATGCATTTTTGCAGAGATTCAGGCTAAACAAGAATCCATCCGAAATTTTCGATTACCTGCAAAACAATAGACAGAAGATGAACCAAATAGTTCAGGAATATGCCACCCTATTCAGAATGCATTTGAGGCAATTACCCCCAGCACATGCCAACCTACCGGATGACGTTATCACTCAATGGTCTATCAATGGCTTGACACCGCAACTTAAACAGATTATGATCATACGCTGTGTGGGAGCTATGACGCTAGATGTGGTGATTGCGATGGCTTTGCAGCTGGAAAACAAGGTTGGAGGATTCACAGAAGACCTAGAATGGTTAAAAACAAGTAAAAATGTTGTAGAAGATCTGACCAGACAGGAATACTGCACTACGTGCAAGAATTCAGGGCATACCAGTGCCACTTGTGCCCTCAACCAGTTGTTTTGTGCTATTTGTAACACGACAAGACATTTCATCGAAAACTACACATACAATGCTAAAGTACAGGGAACAACAACAGTGAATGCAATTATACAAGAACGAGGGCAGCCTGCCAATCACTATGTACCTCCTCAAATGAGAAACAACCAGCAGCAGGGATATCAAAATTACAGAGGACAGAGAAATAACAATTACAATGCGAACCACTGGCAGGCACGACCAGCACAGGAAAATACTAATTTGCCACCACCTTGCTGCCATTTTTGCGGTGAATTTGGCCACATTAGAAGGTTTTGTAAAGATGCAGCTGAATACGATCAGAGGAAGAAAGAGCGCCAGAACCCTATGACAAATATGGTTCAGATCACACCCATAAAGACACAAGCTACAGTAGTTCAGACCAGATCCAGTAGGCCGTTATAATGAGCAGCTCAAATATTTGAACCAGGCATCCTAGAACAGCAAAGAACATATGACAAGGCTAGTCAGTGGACCACCACAGAATCTCCAGTGTTCCCAGATCCTATTCCGGTGACACAAGTTCCACTACCAAAGGAAGCTACACAAGAGCAAGAGTCAATTCCAGTAACTGATCCATCGTCTTCAGAATCGGTGAAGGAAACAAGTCAAGTAAATCAAGCATGGGAAATCTTATCTAAAGCGTCCATTACTCTTCCTCTTGGACAGTTACTTGCACTAGTACCAGGAGTCCACCAGCAATTTCAACAACAGTTTAGTATTGAATATGCCTGCATTCCAACAACAGTAACAGTACAACCAGAAACTGACGCTACGGTGGATCATTCGGTCCCATTGATTACGGTATGGTACAAAAATCATAAAATCAATCAAGTACTAATTGATGGAGGGTCTCGTGTAAATATTGCTACTGCCGCTCTATGTAAAAAGTTAGGATGGACGAAAATTGAGCCTATCCAGTTTTTTGTAAGGATGGCTGATCGGTCTAGAGTCCACCCAGTAGGACTAGTACGAGATGTGCCCATAACTCTGCAAGGCACAACATTTAAGATGACTTTTGTCGTCTTAGAGCTACCAGAGTCTAGCTTGGATTATAATTTGCTTTTCGACCGTCCTTGGTTGAAACAAGCCAAGGTGATACAAGATTGGTCTGCACAGGAACTCACTTTCAAGGATAATAATCGTAAATATGTTGTAAAATTAGATGCTATACAACCTTGTGAATTACATGCTAGACCTTATTTTGCAGAACCAGTTCATATGTTAGATGGTTTGTCAGATGATGAAGAAGAAGAGTTTTTGAAGAATAATATTGATTTGATCTCCCTAGGAACTGTTGATCTACAATCTGTTGTAGATAACTGGAACCCGGCAGTTTGTACAGTGATGCCTGTGACTGAAGAAGACAAAAAAGAAGATACTACTGCTATAGATGACGCTGATCTACAGCAACTTTTAAACCCACCCGATGTTACAGAGAAGTCTTGACAATTCTATGTTCCAGAAGATCAGTTAATTACATATAATTTAGGTGATGAAGTTAATCAGCGACCTGTAAAAATAAAGGAAGGATTGCCTGAAATGTTTCAAGTAGAGTTAATATAGTTGCTTCGAGAGTTCTATGATGTTTTCGCATGGGATTACAAAGACATGAAGGGTTTGGACCCTCGCATTTATCAACATAGGGTCATGCTGAAGCTAGAAGCTAAGCCAATCAAACAACCCAACTACTGGATGAATCCAAACTATGCAGCAAAGGTAAAGGCAGGGCTTGATATGTTACTAAAAGTCGGATTCATCGTACCAGTAGAGCATGCTGAGTGGATATCACCCATTGTTATCGTCCCTAAGAAGAATAAGCAGTTGCACATATGTGTGGATTACCGGAAACTAAATGCCGCTACGGTGCCTGATCCGTTTCCTCTACCTTTTCTTGACACCATGGTGGACAGAGTAGCAGGACATCAAATGTACTCATTCTTGGATGGATACAGTGGTTACAATCAAGTAAGAATAGCTTGATGCAAAAAATTGACTCTATCTAAAAAAGTTGAACAAAACTGCTAGACGAATTTTGCTAGACCTGTGTTAGTCGGCCGCCGGATTGGCGATTGTAAAAACTGAATCTTGTTCGCACGAACGAAAGGTTGTTACACCGATACTTGTAATCTATATAAAGCAATGAAAAAGAGACGCTTCAGTGTCGTTCCGTGAGATCACCAGACTGTCTGTGTGTGATTTGTCTGTGACGTTACTGTGTGTCGAGTTGGTTAATTTGGAGTATCTTGTCTCATTTCTATTTATGTTATCGACACTTGTTCGGGTTGTAAATTATAGTGATGTTCGTTGGGATCACCAGACTGTCTGTGTGGGTGATTGAGTTGAACGCTACTGTAGTGTCTGTTGAGCAATTTTGAGTATACTACTCTTGTTCTCTCTGGTTGTCTCTTGATACCTGTTTCTGTTCGTGAGTTACATAGACGTTCAGTTGATCGTTAGACTATTGTCTAAGCGAGTTGTTCTGCGGGATCTCGGTTGTGATTGTTCTGTTGATTAAGCGTATCGTGGGGTCACTCTTTCTTGTAAGGTGCTGCAACGTGTTGGATGAAGTCTGTGTAGTTGCAGTAGTGTTCTGAGAACTCCGAGTCGTATTGTATGTTCTTCGGTGTTGAGGTTTGTCCTCATACGGTAAAGGTTAAGCTATAGTAAGGGTCGTCTTAAGTTGCGTACTGGACCCCCCAGTACTGTGTGTCTGAGACTGTTGAGTTCTTCTGTGTCTTCGGTTTTGTTTGATTGTTTGTATCTATTCGGTGAAGATTGGATTACTGTTGTTGTCTCTAGTGTTACAGTATTTTGTATTCGGAACAGTTCTTAAGTTCATTAAGTAACTCTGTATCACGATACTGCATAATCTGGTGCAGTGTGTTCGGTCAACTGTAGAAGAGTTTGGATGATTACTGTAAGATTGTAAGTGTAACGGAGTCTTGATAGAATTTTTGGCATCAGTGTATTGCTTTGTGTGAAGTGGTTAGTTTGGGAACTAAGTATAGGGCCTCTGTCTAACAGACCCCTTCCACTCCCAAGAACCCAATAAATGTTTAAATGCGCTACTGACAGCTAGTCCCGCGTTTAACATTTTAACACTGGCGCCGTCTATGGGAAAAGTGGCAATAGATCAGATTGTTGCAAATCGATTGTAGCAACGCGACTATAGATTATGAAATCGACAGTATTATTATGCAAGTAGTACAAAAGATGATACATGACGGTTACTCGATCTGGTGAGTCATATCTGAAGTACCAACAGCCTTGGGTACCTAATTCGCTAAGGACGCCTCCAGGAGGTAGAAACGCAGATAGGTTTAACCTAGTTGCCAAGGAAGTGAAGAAGCTTAGTAGTGATTCCGGTCATATTCTGGTGGAGCGCACTACCCCTCTGGCAGATTCCGGTGCGATTCCAACAGAGTCTGTCGAAATTATAGTGACTCTAGAATCTACTAGGACGCAGCATGAAGTTAATTTAACACCATTGGGTAAAGATTCAATTTTTTTTACGAATAGAAATGCCTTAGCCAAAGAAATCAGTAAAGAAGAAAAAGCACCTTGTTTTGGTGAAAATTCGGCACCTTCCGGTGTCATTTCGGTACTAGTTGCTGAGAGTCCACAGTGTTTCGATGACGGTTTACCATTTCTTGGTGAATCTTCAGTCCAGTCACCACTATTTGGAGTAAGATTTCCTACATTTTACATCAAGAAGGAAGGTAGCGTGTTCGAAGCTGAGATCCGAAATATACTAAACAATATTATCGAGCCGGAGAGTGCACAGGCTGAATATACAGATTCTGACGGTTCAGATATTCAGCCTCGTGATACAGAAGATAGTCCCAATACCACCGCCAGCACGATGAGTGGTCAACAACAACAACAACAGCAGCAGCAGCAACAATTATTTCCACCCCAGCCAACTCCAACAGGAGTAACGTACACTAAATTTGGTGGATTCCCAGGTGATGACCCAAGCGCTCATGTACGCACATTTGAGATAAGTTACGCAGTGCTCAATCATCCACCTAATCCGGCGTATAAAGCTATTGTCTTCGAGTCTACATCGGTTAATGAAGCAGCCAAGTGGCTTACAGAATATGATATTAACCATTTCGACACTTATGAAGCAGTAAGGGATGCATTTTTGCAGAGATTCAGGCTAAACAAGAATCCAGCCGAAATTTTCGATTACCTGCAAAACAATAGACAGAAGATGAACCAAATAGTTCAGGAATATGCCACCCTATTCAGAATGCATTTGAGGCAATTACCCCCAGCACATGCCAACCTACCGGATGACGTTATCACTCAATGGTTTATCAATGGCTTGACACCGCAACTTAAACAGATTATGATCATACGCTGTGTGGGAGCTATGATGCTAGATGCGATGATTGCGATGGCTTTGCAGCTGGAAAACAAGGTTGGAGGATTCACAGAAGACCTAGAATGGTTAAAAACAAGTAAAAATGTTATAGAAGATCTGACCAGACAGGAATACTGCACTACGTACAAGAATTCAAGGCATACCAGTGCCACTTGTGCCCTCAACCAGTTGTTTTGTGCTATTTGTAACACGACAAGACATTTCATCGAAAACTGCACATACAATGCTAAAGTACAGGGAACAACAACAGTGAATGCAATTATACAAGAACGAGGGCAGCCTGCCAATCACTATGTACCTCCTCAAATGAGAAACAACCAGCAGCAGGGATATCAAAATTACAGAGGACAGAGAAATAACAATTACAATGCGAACCACTGGCAGGCACGACCAGCACACGAAAATACTAATTTGCCACCACCTTGCTGCCATTTTTGCGGTGAATTTGGCCACATTAGAAGGTTTTGTAAAGATGCAGCTGAATACGATCAAAGGAAGAAAGAGCGCCAGAACCCTATGACAAATATGGTTCAGATCACACCCATAAAGACACAAGCTGCAGTAGTTCAGACCAGATCCGGTAGGCCGTTATAATGAGCAGCTGAAATATTTGAACCAGGCATCCTAGAACAGCAAAGAACATATGACAAGGCTAGTCAGTGGACCACCACAGAATCTCCAGTGTTCCCAGATCCTATTCCGGTGACACAAGTTCCACTACCAAAGGAAGCTACACAAGATCAAGAGTCAATTCCAGTAACCGATCCATCGTCTTCAGAATCGGTGAAGGAAACAAGTCAAGTAAATCAAGCATGGGAAATCTTATCTAAAGCGTCCATTACTCTTCCTCTTGGACAGTTACTTGCACTAGTACCAGGAGTCCACCAGCAATTTCAGCAACAGTTTAGTATTGAATCTGCCTGCATTCCAACAACAGTAACAGTACAACCAGAAACTAACGCTACGGTGGATCATTCGGTCCCATTGATTACGGTATGGTACAAAAATCATAAAATCAATCAAGTACTAATTGATGGAGGGTCTCGTGTAAATATTGCTACTGCCGCTCTATGTAAAAAGTTAGGATGGACGAAAATTGAGCCTATCCAGTTTTTTGTAAGGATGGCTGATCGGTCTAGAGTCCACCCAGTAGGACTAGTACGAGATGTGCCCATAACTCTGCAAGGCACAACATTTAAGATGACTTTTGTCGTCTTAGAGCTACTAGAGTCTAGCTTGGATTATAATTTGCTTTTCGACCGTCCTTGGTTGAAACAAGCCAAGGTGATACAAGATTGGTCTGCACAGGAACTCACTTTCAAGGATAATACTCGTAAATATGTTGTAAAATTAGATGCTATACAACCTTGTGAATTACATGCTAGACCTTATTTTGCAGAACCAGTTCATATGTTAGATGGTTTGTCAGATGATGAAGAAGAAGAGTTTTTGAAGAATAATATTGATTTGATCTCCCTAGGAACTGTTGATCTACAATCTGTTGTAGATAACTGGAACCCGGCAGTTTGTACAGTGATGCCTGTGACTGAAGAAGACAAAAAAGAAGATATTACTACTATAGATGACGCTGATCTACACCAACTTTTAAACCCACCCGATGTTACAGAGAAGTCTCAACAATTCTATGTTCCAGAAGATCAGTTAATTACATATAATTTAGGTGATGAAGTTAATCAGCGACCTGTAAAAATAAAGGAAGGATTGCCTGAAATGTTTCAAGTAGAGTTAATATAGTTGCTTCGAGAGTTCTATGATGTTTTCGCATGGGATTACAAAGACATGAAGGGTTTGGACCCTCGCATTTATCAACATAGGGTCATGCTGAAGCTAGAAGCTAAGCCAATCAAACAACCCAACTACTGGATGAATCCAAACTATGCAGCAAAGGTAAAGGCAGGGCTTGATATGTTACTAAAAGTCGGATTCATCGTACCAGTAGAGCATGCTGAGTGGATATCACCCATTGTTATCGTCCCTAAGAAGAATAAGCAGTTGCACATATGTGTGGATTACCGGAAACTAAATGCCGCTACAGTGCCTGATCCGTTTCCTCTACCTTTTGTTGACACCATGGTGGACAGAGTAGCAGGACATCAAATGTACTCATTCTTGGATGGATACAGTGGTTACAATCAAGTAAGAATTGCTTTTGATCGTCTAAAGGGATTACTAACACAGTTTCCAATCTTATAGCCTCCTGACTGGGATCGTCCATTTCATGTATTTGTTGATGCTTCAGATATAGCAATTGGGAGCGTACTAATGCAACAGACCGATACATGGTTCAGGCTAGTATACTATGTGTAGAGGAGGTACTGGGGTATCCACTTTTAGAGAAAAATAACACTTCCAGTACGTCACCTACTCAAGGGGGGTTCTCTTTAGGGAAGTATACCCTTTAACATTTCTGTGAGCAACAACAAGAATTGTACAGAATGGTAAATGCTTCAAAAAATATAGACAACCAATAACCAAAGAAGACTGTACACTGCTCGATTCAAGTCAGATGATTACAAAGTTGGGCAAATGATGAATGATACTCAAAAGTGTAAACTCAGGGCTAACAAGCCACCCTAAAAATAATTCACTCCAGCCCAGAGAACCTAATCAACAACATTGTCTCACTGAAAAGAAGAAAAATCCAAACTACTCCTTGACACTATAGTGCTCATAGCCCTTCACTGAGAGACCTCCCCTCTGTAAACACACTACAGAGTAGCTCCCATAGTAGACTTGAAACCACTAAGTGCAAGAGAGAACTTCTGCACGTATACACGCGTCAATGTAACTCCCAAAAATGTACCAAAAAGTGTGTACCCAAATGAGCACAAATCCTTTGTTTATATAGGCCTCAATAGGCCAAGAGGGCCTTGCCGAATCTTCACGTCCACTGATCACGCGCCGGTTAATCACCCAAAATTGGGGGGTAGGTCAAATATTCCACTTGATTTGAATTAGATCCACAAAAATAGGTCGTCATGATGAATGGTTGGTGGCAAAAAATCTTTCCTCCGCTTCCACTTTCTAACAATTAATTTTTTCCTTTGCACCTGCCATCTAAGATTCGCATTGATTTAATCCCGGAAATTCAACATGAAGTGCCCTGTCCACTGGGTAAAGGTTCAGGTTCACGTAGTGAAAGCCTCTCTTTCAAGCCAGCACCAGGAGGAGGGGGCCTCAATCCGACTTGGAATAGAAAGATTGTGCTCCAATAAAAGTCTCTGATGAGCTTCTGTCTCTGGTATTATCGGAAGCCTCTTACTCGGAGGCCCAACAAGATTGAACAAAGCCATAAGTTTGGCAACCTGAGCAAGATGTGAAGCTTGTCCCTAAAAAGTTTTCGGCTCCAAGCTCAATCCACCATGTGATAAAGCTTCAAAGATACCATGCAATTCCCTGACATTGATGTCAAAGAGCTCCTGGTTTTATGTGTGCAGTGCGAGGGTGCGGGGTGTGTGTATGAATGTGTGTGTACACATGGGGGTATGTGTGTAAGAATGTGTGTGTGTGTAAGTGTGTATGTGTGTATGTGTGTGGGTGTGTGTGGGAATGTATGTGTGTGGGTGTGCATGTGTGTGTGTGTGAGATTGTGTACGTGTGTGTATTAGTGTATGTGTGGGGATGTATGTATAAGTGTGTGTGTGCATGGGTGTATGTGATGGTATGTGTGTGAGTGTGTGTGAGTAGGGTGTGTGTGTGAAGATGTGTGTGTGCTTGCGCATGTGTGGGGGATTGTGTGTGTGGAAGTGTGAGTGCACGAGGGGGAGGGGAGGGGGGTGGTGGGGGATGGTGGTGAGGGGAGGGGAGGGGGTGGCGGGGGATGGTGGTGAGGGGAGGGGAGGGGGGTGGCGGGGGATGGTGGTGAGGGGAGGGGAGGGGGGTGGCGGGGGATGGTGGTGAGGGGAGGGGAGGGGGGTGGCGGGGGATGGTGGTGAGGGGAGGGGAGGGGGGTGGCGGGGGATGGTGGTGAGGGGAGGGGAGGGGGGTGGCGGGGGATGGTGGTGAGGGGAGGGGAGGGGGGTGGCGGGGGATGGTGGTGAGGGGAGGGGAGGGGGGTGGCGGGGGATGGTGGTGAGGGGAGGGGAGGGGGGTGGCGGGGGATGGTGGTGAGGGGAGGGGAGGGGGGTGGCGGGGGATGGTGGTGAGGGGAGGGAGGGGGGTGGCGGGGGATGGTGGTGAGGGGAGGGGAGGGGGGTGGCGGGGGATGGTGGTGAGGGGAGGGGAGGGGGGGGCGGGGGATGGTGGTGAGGGGAGGGGAGGGGGGGCGGCGGGGGATGGTGGTGAGGGGAGGGGAGGGGGGTGGCGGGGGATGGTGGTGAGGGGAGGGGAAGGGGAGGGGGGGCGGCGGGGGATGGTGGTGAGGGGAGGGGAGGGGGGTGGCGGGGGATGGTGGTGAGGGGAGGGGAAGGGGGGTGGCGGGGGATGGTGGTGAGGGGAGGGGAGGGGGGTGGCGGGGGATGGTGGTGAGGGGAGGGGAGGGGGATGGCGGGGGATGGTGGTGAGGGGAGGGGAGGGGGGTGGCGGGGGATGGTGGTGAGGGGAGGGGAGGGGGGTGGCGGGGGATGGTGGTGAGGGGAGGGAGGGGGGTGGCGGGGGATGGTGGTGAGGGGAGGGGAGGGGGGTGGCGGGGGATGGTGGTGAGGGGAGGGGAGGGGGGCGGCGGGGGATGGTGGTGAGGGGAGGGGAGGGGGGGCGGCGGGGGATGGTGGTGAGGGGAGGGGAGGGGGGGCGGCGGGGGATGGTGGTGAGGGGAGGGGAGGGGGGTGGCGGGGGATGGTGGTGAGGGGAGGGGAGGGGGGTGGCGGGGGATGGTGGTGAGGGGAGGGGAGGGGGGTGGCGGGGGATGGTGGTGAGGGGAGGGGAGGGGGGTGGCGGGGGATGGTGGTGAGGGGAGGGGAGGGGGGTGGCGGGGGATGGTGGTGAGGGGAGGGGAGGGGGGTGGCGGGGGATGGTGGTGAGGGGAGGGGAGGGGGGTGGCGGGGGATGGTGGTGAGGGGAGGGGAGGGGGTGGCGGGGGATGGTGGTGAGGGGAGGGGAGGGGGGTGGCGGGGGATGGTGGTGAGGGGAGGGGAGGGGGGTGGTGGGGGATGGTGGTGAGGGGAGGGGAGGGGAGGGGGTTGGCGGGGGATGGTGGTGAGGGGAGGGGAGGGGGGTGGCGGGGGATGGTGGTGAGGGGAGGGGAGGGGGTGGCAGGGGATGGTGGTGAGGGGAGGGGAGGGGGGGTGGCGGGGGATGGTGGTGAGGGGAGGGGAGGGGGGTGGCGGGGGATGGTGGTGAGGGGAGGGGAGGGGGGTGGCGGGGGATGGTGGTGAGGGGAGGGGAGGGGGGGTGGCGGGGGATGGTGGTGAGGGGAGGGGAGGGGGGTGGCGAGGGATGGTGGTGAGGGGAGGGGAGGGGGATGGCGGGGGATGGTGGTGAGGGGAGGGGAGGGGGTGGCGGGGGATGGTGGTGAGGGGAGAGAGAAAAAGAGAAGAGAGAGAAAAAGGGACGCGGGAGGAGAGAGAGAGAGAGAGAGAGAGAGAGAGAGAGAGAGAGAGAGAGAGAGAGAGAGAGAGAGAGAGAGAGAGAGAGAGAGAGAGAGAGAGAAAGGAAGAAAGGGAAATTGAGAGAGAGAGGGAAGTCGAAAGAGAAGAGAGAGAGGGAAGAGAGAGAGAGTGAAAGAGGGAGAGAGAAGGTAGCCCAGAGAGATAAAAAGAGAGATCGAGAGAATAAGTAAAACGAGAATCAACGGAAATGAAAGCGACCATCCACCCGGAGTACCGACACAATTATGTCCGAACAATAGAACGGAACATTCCCTGAGGCTACATCTGAGAGTTCTCCTCTCAATCTCTTTCTTTTCCAACTTCATGCTCAGAATGCGAGTGAGTTCTGAGTTCTCCTCTCAATCTCTTTCTTTTCCAACTTCATGCTCAGAATGCCAGTGAGTTCTGACCTCTAAAGACCCCCACATTAAGCTTTTGCACCGTCCCGGTGCAATAACTCCTTTATTTGCTTATTCCTTCAAAATGAGCTTACTGAAAATAAAAGAACTATGGTATGTACAGGGAGTGAATTCATCTGCTTGCATCAATTCAAATAACTCTTCACCCGGGAGATGTTGACGAGGGGCATCCTTTTACCCTGTAGATCTTCCAGATGCACTGCACCATGTGGCATAACCTTGGTAACCTTATATGGTCCTGTCCATTTGGGAGCTAATTTAGTTGAAATTGCCGGGACTTGATGCACTAAAACCATGGACCCTTCTTGAACTTCATTCGATCTCAGATACCTGTCATGCAACCGCTTGCGCTCTTCTTGTGTTACTAGAAGTTTCTGCATTGCCCCTTCTCTGTACTCTTCTAATGCCACCAATCTCTGAATGGGGAGTTGAATGCCAATGGTTTTGATTCCTATTTCCTTTCTGATAATGAACTCAAATGGTGCCAATGCCTCTTTTCCATAAACTAAGAGAAATGGGGTCTCGCCTGTGGTTCCCCTCTTCGTGGTTCTGAAAGCCCAAATTGCACCAATTAGTGCTAGTGGCCAAGAGCTTTGATGATCAAAAGATAATTTGCGAAGTAGTCCGATCAAAATCTTATTGGAACTCTCTGCTTGGCCATTTGCCATGGGGTAGTAGGCACAAGATTTTTTATGGAAGATTTTGTACCTGTCAAATATAAACTAGAGCAATTGATTTACAAAATGGGTGCCCCTATCGCTAGTAATTTCCAGAGGGCAACCAAATCTTGAGAAAATACGTTTATACATAAATTTAGCTACTGTTAAAGCCGTGCAGTCCACAGTAGCTTTAGCCTCTATCCATTTAGTGGCATAACATGTGGCCATCAAAATATACTTTTTACCTCCTGGTTGCCCGGTTGGGCTAATTGGCCCTATGAAATCAAGACCCCATCGTTCAAATGGGAGCCATCCTGTAGATATGACCAATGGTTGGAAATTCAATCTGGTTGGCACGGGAGCACACCTCTGACAGATGTGGCATTCTTTTGCAAACTTGATTGCATCCTTGAAAATATGAGGCCACCATAACCCTTTGTGGATGATTCTGTGAGCCAATTCTTCCCCCTTTAGGTGTCCTTCATTGTGTGCAGCCTCCAGCAAAAGATTTACCTCTTCTGGATAGACACACCTTCTCAATATATCATCCTGACAGTATTTATATAAATTTCCATTTATAAGAGAATATGCTTTGGTTTTTAGGAGCAATCTTCTCTTTTCTACAGGTGTCAAGTGTTCTGGGATCTTTCCAGTAGTGAGAACATGAAGAATTTCATCATACCAACCTGTCTGAATTGCTACTAGAAAAAGATTACTATCCACCAGTTCATCATTAATACCTGTTGCCTTTTCGCTCATTGCGGTCCTGGACACTTGATCTGCCATGTAGTGCTCTTTTCCTGGCTTAATATGAATATCAAAATTAAATTCTTGGAATAGGAGTAACCATCTCCAAATCCTTCCAGCTACTCTAGGCTTGTTTATCAAATACTTCAAGGGTTGATGATCCGAAATTACAATGAAATGTACACCAAGGAGATAATGTCGGAACTTCTGAAGAGCAAATACGATAGCCAAACCTTCTCTTTCCGTTGTACTGTAATTTCTTTCAGCTTGGTTGAGTAGTCTTGCTTGCATAAGAGATAGGTCTATCCACTTTGTGAGATGATGGTTGAGCTAGAACTGCACCAACAGCATGAAGACTAGCATCTGTATGCACATGAAATTCCAATGACCAATTAGGAACACTTAAAAGTGGAGCAGTACATAGCCTCAATTTTAGTTCACAAAATTCTTTGTTAGCTTCAGCACTCCATGAGAAAGGGATCTTTTTGCTGGTAAGCCTTGACAAGGGCTTAGCAATTTCCGAATACATCCTAATGAATCTTCTGTGATACCCTGCATGTCCCAAGAAACTTTGCACTTCTTTTGGGCTTTGTGGAATTGGCATGGAAAGAATAGCCGTAACCTTTGCAGGGTCAACAGTTATGCCTTCAGCAGATACTATGTGACCAAGAAGAGTGCCCTTAGTGACCAAAAAGTGACATTTATCAAGATTCAATTTCAAACCTGTTTTGAGACATTGCTCAAAGATTTCTTTTAGATTTTCCAAATGGTCATGGAAATCTTGAACTGCTGCCCTTCTATCCGTACCTGAAAATATTGAAAAGTCATCCATGAAAATGCGTAGAAAGGTTGTTAACCATTTGCCCAATATCAGATACATTGTTCTATTAAATGAAGCTGGCGCATTCTTCAAACCAAAAGCCATGCGAGTATAGACATAAGTGCCCCATGGAGTAACAAAGGCTGTTTTGTCCCTATCATCGGGATGGATCACTATCTGATTGTAGCCACTAAAACCATCCAAGAAACTATACAAAGTGTGACCAGCTACTTCCTCAAGCACTTGCTCTGTGAAGAGCTGAGGAAATCCATCTTGAATAGTCACTTTATTCAAAGCACGAAAATCAACACATACTCTTATTTTTCCGCTATTTTTCTTGGGTACAATAACCATAGAAGAAAGCCACCTGGAATGTTCTACTGGAACAATTATACCCGCTTCTTCTAGTTTTGTAATCTCTGTTTTTACTGCCTCTGCATACTTTGGATTGAGTCGATATGGTCTACTTCTTACAGACGCGGCTCCCTCAACTAAGGGTATCCGATGTAACCCAAGCTCTTCTGGTATCCCTGTTAGATCTTTGTAGGACCATGCCAAGACATTTTTATAAGTAAAAAGCAAAGAAGTTACCTTCTGTAGCAAGGAAGGATAATGCCACAACCAGGATGCCAAATGGACCATTTGAGGGTTCTCTTCATTCCCTAAATTTACTTCTTGAACCAATGTTTCAGGACTGTTCTTGCTTGAGAAATCATCTCCACTATATGCAGGAGTGGAGTTTAATTTATATTCTACAACATGTTCTTTCATCCATCCTTGAGGTATATATGCAAAAGGAAGATCTTCTCTGCTCTTAGGTTCATAATCTTCTACCTCTGATACTTTTATCTGGGTTGCTTCCTCAAAGCTTGTGCTTGTCTGCAATTGCTCATTCTCCAATACCTTGTGGTCTTCATTGCCCTTTCCTATAATTACCTTATCTGCAACTTCTTCCTCAATTTCATTAATCTCTACTGTGCAACACTCTGCACTTCCCATCATCCAATTTAACAATGTATCCTCTTCTTGGGGTAAAGAGGGCATTACCTGAGTGTCCACAGTATATCCAGTAGTTTTTCCTGAGTCGAATCCTTCTTCCAAATGTAGTTGCAGTTGGCTATTGGTATTTGTTGAAATCCATAGTTTATTTTTTCCCCAATCTTGCAAAGCTTTTGCTTGTCTCAGCCAAGGTCTCCCCAGGAGCAAAGGATAGGAAGTCTCCTGTGGAAGTGCAATAACAGCAAAATCCAACACAAAGTGGCAACCCTGTACTACCATCAATACCTTTTCAATAATACCAAGTGGCGCAACCCGATGTTGATCTGCCAATGTAACCGTGAATGGTGCCAACTTGGTGGGGTTCAATTTCAGCTTCTTCATTGTAAAATCTGGCATCAAATTGATACCAGAGCCTCCATCTATGATCACACCTGTAAGAGCTTCATTCTTTATACAAACTGATAATCTCGAACTTTGGTAGTCTGCTAAGGGTGCAGGGGGAAAATCAACCATGAATCCATCTATACTAGGTGATTGGACCAAGTGAGCAGAGTGTATAATCTTCAGTAAGTCACTTCTTATTTTTGAATCCATCCTTATAAGTTCATATAGACTAATCTTGTGATGAATACCTTTCAAGATTTGTTCAATGTTTACCTCCTGAGTGTTTTCTTGCCGACTTGTTGGTTGGCCCTTTAGAGAAGTAGTCATCTTATTATAAGCTCCTTCAATTTGTGCTTGGTCCTTCCATCCAGACTCCTTTTCTTCCTCTTTATCCTGAAATCCTTGTTGTTCATCTCTCTGGGTTGCAGCTGCTTGCCTAGCTCTAGTCATCATGGGTATTGCAGAGGATGAAACGGCATAAGACTGAGTAGTTTTTCCTTCTTCATGTGGAGATACTGCAATCATATGAATTGGAGCAGGACGACCTCTCGGGCAATCTTTGGTATAATGATCCTTGGCCTCTGGACAATGTTGACAAGGAGGTGCATCTTCTGGGAGGGAACACCTATTTTGCATGTGACCATATTCACCACAACGATAGCACACCAAGGGTCTATTATATCTAGGCTTTGCAGGCCTATTCTCCTCTCTATTAGATGTATTTAAAGTACTAGCATAGTACGAATCCAAAGTTTGAGGGTTACCCCTCTGCTGTGTACCCTTGAGGTAATAGCAATCTCTAGCTTCATGACCATCTTTTCCACAAAATTGACAGCTTACCTTAATAGGGCAATTAGCATTGGAGTGTCCATTGTTATTAAAGATTGTACACCAAATTTGTCTCCTTATATCCTGAGTGGTCTTCAAATCTTCTAACTCTCGGCGAAGTTGAGTTACTTCATCATCGGTGCGACGTAGTGGTGGCAAGACCTTCTCTTCTTGTTGATTTTGTTGCATCTTCAATGCTTCCAGTTCCCTCCTTAGTTGCTCAATAGGATCCAGATCTGCAGCATACTTTTGTTGTGTATCCCCTTCAAAATGTTGCCTTGCTTCTTCAATGCGTGATGCCGCTGCAACAAAATCATTGAGGGTAGCATCCAATCTAAGAGACTCACGAAGCTTCTGTTGAGATGATATGGGCAGAGCCTTCTCTATCCACTTTTTAACCAAAAAGTCACCTGGAGCATGTGGCAGACGTGCAACAAGTGCTTTTGTTCTAGTGTGAAGTTCATGAAAAGATTCACCTGGTCTTAGCTTCAAATTCTCTAGCTGATCTAGAGCTCTTTCTGAGGAATCACTTGGTCGGAATGTCTGTGAGAATGCGGCCTTCAAAGCCTCCCATGTAGTGAAATGGCCATCTGCATATTGACTATACCATTTATCTGCAAGACCCTCCAATGTGGATGGAAAAAGTGCCAACATTGCATCTTCTCTATTCTGCAGACCACGTCCACGGCATAAAGAGATAAATCTCCTCACATGGTCATCAGCATCTTCATAAGCATGTCCCTTGAAGGTAGGAAATTTGATGTTTAATCTGGAGAGTAGATGAGAGAGATCCTCCATTTGTACTGGGGTTTCTTCTGACGTATCTGAGGAGAAGTCTAGAGTTCTCCTATACCCTTCTTTTGACAATGGTGTCGCACCCAAATCAATAGACAAATTTAGGGAGGACAGAGGGGAGGTAGACTCACTAGTCGTGGTTATGGCTAACTTGTTAAGGCTCCTCCGAACACGAAGAGACTCCTTATCTGCTCGTGTATCGGTCATGTACTTATTCGCAATTGCGATAGCGCAAAATACCTCTCACAGAAAATGCAAAGGTCCCACCGGGCGTGCCAAACTGTAGAGGAGGTACTGGGGTATCCACTTTTAGAGAAAAATAACACTTCCAGTACGTCACCTACTCAAGGGGGGTTCTCTTTAGGGAAGTATACCCTTTAACATTTCTGTGAGCAACAACAAGAATTGTACAGAATGGTAAATGCTTCAAAAAATATAGACAACCAATAACCAAAGAAGAATGTACACTGCTCGATTCAAGTCAGATGATTACAAAGTTGGGCAAATGATGAATGATACTCAAAAGTGTAAACTCAGGGCTAACAAGCCACCCTAAAAATAATTCACTCCAGCCCAGAGAACCTAATCAACAACATTGTCTCACTGAAAAGAAGAAAAATCCAAACTACTCCTTGACACTATAGTGCTCATAGCCCTTCACTGAGAGACCTCCCCTCTGTAAACACACTACAGAGTAGCTCCCATAGTAGACTTGAAACCACTAAGTGCAAGAGAGAACTTCTGCACGTATACACGCGTCAATGTAACTCCCAAAAATGTACCAAAAAGTGTGTACCCAAATGAGCACAAATCCTTTGTTTATATAGGCCTCAATAGGCCAAGAGGGCCTTGCCGAATCTTCACGTCCACTGATCACGCGCCGGTTAATCACCCAAAATTGGGGGGTAGGTCAAATATTCCACTTGATTTGAATTAGATCCACAAAAATAGGTCGTCATGATGAACGGTTGGTGGCAAAAAATCTTTCCTCCGCTTCCACTTTCTAACAATTAATTTTTTCCTTTGCACCTGCCATCTAAGATTCGCATTGATTTAATCCCGGAAATTCAACATGAAGTGCCCTGTCCACTGGGTAAAGGTTCAGGTTCACGTAGTGAAAGCCTCTCTTTCAAGCCAGCACCAGGAGGAGGGGGCCTCAATCCGACTTGGAATAGAAAGATTGTGCTCCAATAAAAGTCTCTGATGAGCTTCTGTCTCTGGTATTATCGGAAGCCTCTTACTCGGAGGCCCAACAAGATTGAACAAAGCCATAAGTTTGGCAACCTGAGCAAGATGTGAAGCTTGTCCCTAAAAAGTTTTCGGCTCCAAGCTCAATCCACCATGTGATAAAGCTTCAAAGATACCATGCAATTCCCTGACATTGATGTCAAAGAGCTCCTGGTTTTATGTGTGCAGTGCGAGGGTGCGGGGTGTGTGTATGAATGTGTGTGTACACATGGGGGTATGTGTGTAAGAATGTGTGTGTGTGTAAGTGTGTATGTGTGTATGTGTGTGGGTGTGTGTGGGAATGTATGTGCGTGGGTGTGCATGTGTGTGTGTGTGAGATTGTGTACGTGTGTGTATTAGTGTATGTGTGGGGATGTATGTATAAGTGTGTGTGTGCATGGGTGTATGTGATGGTATGTGTGTGAGTGTGTGTGAGTAGGGTGTGTGTGTGAAGATGTGTGTGTGCTTGCGCATGTGTGGGGGATTGTGTGTGTGGAAGTGTGAGTGCACGAGGGGGAGGGGAGGGGGGTGGTGGGGGATGGTGGTGAGGGGAGGGGAGGGGGTGGCGGGGGATGGTGGTGAGGGGAGGGGAGGGGGTGGCGGGGGATGGTGGTGAGGGGAGGGGAGGGGGGTGGCGGGGGATGGTGGTGAGGGGAGGGGAGGGGGGTGGCGGGGGATGGTGGTGAGGGGAGGGGAGGGGGGTGGCGGGGGATGGTGGTGAGGGGAGGGGAGGGGGGTGGCGGGGGATGGTGGTGAGGGGAGGGGAGGGGGGTGGCGGGGGATGGTGGTGAGGGGAGGGGAGGGGGGTGGCGGGGGATGGTGGTGAGGGGAGGAGAGGGGTGTGGCGGGGGATGGTGGTGAGGGGAGGGGAGGGGGGTGGCGGGGGATGGTGGTGAGGGGAGGGACGGGGGTGGCGGGGGATGGTGGTGAGGGGAGGGGAGGGGGGTGGCGGGGGATGGTGGTGAGGGGAGGGGAGGGGGGGCGGGGGATGGTGGTGAGGTAAGGGGAGGGGGGGCGGCGGGGGATGGTGGTGAGGGGAGGGGAGGGGGGTGGCAGGGGATGGTGGTGAGGGGAGGGAAGGGGGGTGGCGGGGGATGGTGGTGAGGGGAGGGGAGGGGGGTGGCGGGGGATGGTGGTGAGGGGAGGGGAGGGGGATGGCGGGGGATGGTGGTGAGGGGAGGGGAGGGGGGTGGCGGGGGATGGTGGTGAGGGGAGGGGAGGGGGGTGGCGGGGGATGGTGGTGAGGGGAGGGAGGGGGGTGGCGGGGGATGGTGGTGAGGGGAGGGGAGGGGGGTGGCGGGGGATGGTGGTGACGGGAGGGGAGGGGGGTGGCGGGGGATGGTGGTGAGGGGGGTGGCGGGGGATGGTGGTGAGGGGAGGGGAGGGGGGGCGGCGGGGGATGGTGGTGAGGGGAGGGGAGGGGGGGCGGCGGGGGATGGTGGTGAGGGGAGGGGAGGGGGGTGGCGGGGGATGGTGGTGAGGGGAGGGGAGGGGGTGGCGGGGGATGGTGGTGAGGGGAGGGGAGGGGGGTGGCGGGGGATGGTGGTGAGGGGAGGGGAGGGGGGTGGCGGGGGATGGTGGTGAGGGGAGGGGAGGGGGGTGGCGGGGGATGGTGGTGAGGGGAGGGGAGGGGGTGGCGGGGGATGGTGGTGAGGGGAGGGGAGGGGGGTGGCGGGGGATGGTGGTGAGGGGAGGGGAGGGGGGTGGCGGGGGATGGTGGTGAGGGGAGGGGAGGGGGGGTGGCGGGGGATGGTGGTGAGGGGAGGGGAGGGGGGTGGCGGGGGATGGTGGTGAGGGGAGGGGAGGGGGATGGCGGGGGATGGTGGTGAGGGGAGGGGAGGGGGTGGCGGGGGATGGTGGTGAGGGGAGAGAGAAAAGAGAAGAGAGAGAAAAAGGGACGCGGGAGGAGAGAGAGAGAGAGAGAGAGAGAGAGAGAGAGAGAGAGAGAGAGAGAGAGAAAGGAAGAAAGGGAAATTGAGAGAGAGAGGGAAGTCGAAAGAGAAGAGAGAGAGGGAAGAGAGAGAGAGTGAAAGAGGGAGAGAGAAGGTAGCCCAGAGAGATAAAAAGAGAGATCGAGAGAATAAGTAAAACGAGAATCAACGGAAATGAAAGCGACCATCCGCCCGGAGTACCGACACAATTATGTCCGAACAATAGAACGGAACATTCCCTGAGGCTACATCTGAGAGTTCTCCTCTCAATCTCTTTCTTTTCCAACTTCATGCTCAGAATGCCAGTGAGTTCTGAGTTCTCCTCTCAATCTCTTTCTTTTCCAACTTCATGCTCAGAATGCCAGTGAGTTCTGACCTCTACACTATGCAAGTCGAAGGCTTGCCCCTGCTGAAAAGAATTACTCTGTAACAGAAAGGGAATGTCTGGGTTTAGTATACTCTATAAAGAAATTTAGGCATTATTTACTTGGTCGTAAATTTACTTTTCATGTAGATCATGCTGCACTTGTCTACCTGGTAAGGCAGCAGCATTTAGGTGGTCGATTAGCGCGATGGGTTCTGCTTTTACAAGAGTTTGATTACGAAGTTATTCATCGGCCAAGCAGTTCACATGCCTTAGCAGATTTCCTTTCTCGCTTAGATTCCGGTGAAGCTCCGGTCGGTGTAGATGACACAACACTAGCGATTTATGTTTCTGAACCAATTAATGATGAAAATGTAGACCCACCTATGCCATCTACATATTATGATCAGATATTGACCTTTCTTACTGATGGATGCCTTCCTTCTCAGACTTCTCCTGCAATGCGTAGGAAGATTGCAGTGTACAATCGCCTTTTTTGGTTAATTGCTGGAGAATTATACTATATGGATCACACTGGAGTTTTACTTCGTTGCATTCCTCCACATGAAGTTAACTCAGTCATTTCTTTGGCTCACTCAAGTCCTTTTGGTGGGCATTTTGCAGCAGATTTAACGCACCATAAAATTCTGCAGAGCGGACTTTGGTGGCCTACTATGTACAGGGATGTATCTCAGTTTTTCAAACAATGTGATACTTGTCAACGGTCTCGACAGCCTCTACAGCGCCATTTTTTCCCTCTCCAACCTGTCTTGCCATTGGAGCCTTTTCAGAAGTGGGGCCTAGATTTTGTTGGACCTATTACACCTCCAACCATACTCAGTAATAATTGTTATATTCTAACATGTACAGATTATGCTACCAGATGGGCAGAAGCATGTGCTTTAAAGTCTGCCACAGCTATTTTGGTGGCAACGTGTCTAATGAAAGATGTCTTTCCGTGTTTTGGCTTACCTCTGGAGCTTGTTACAGATCAAGGCACTCATTTTGTCAACAATTTAATGAAAGTACTCACACATTCTTTTTAGATCACGCATAAATTCAGTTCACCATATTATCCTCGTGCAAATTGTTTGGCTGAGAGTACAAACAAGACCGTGTTGAATATGCTTCGAAAACTGATTCTGGAAGCACCGGAAAGATGGGATCAACTGTTACCTGTAGTATTATGGGCATACCGGACTACATACAAGGTAGCAACAGGATTAACCCCTTTCAAACTAACTTATGGACTGGAAGCCATAGCACCAATGGAGATTGTTGTGCCAAGTTTACGTGTAGCTCTCACTCAAAAATTGATACCAGAAGATTCTTTATCATTCCGATTAGATACACTCAGAGAACTGGATGAGCATCGATGGACAAGTTTTCTGACTATCCAAGAAGTTCAGTTAAGACAAGCTCGAACACATGATCAATATCTAAAGACTCCAGTTTTTACGATGGGGAAACTTGTACTCTTTTACAATGCAAAGTCGAATCGCTCTGCTGGCAAGTTCAAGTTATGATGGTTTGGTCCCTACCGGATTGCTGAACAGGTGGGCCCAACCACTTTTGGTTGACTACTTTGACCGGACTACCTCTTCCAAAGGTGACAAATGGTTCAAAGCTGCGGCCGTATCAACAAGCATCAAATCCGCACTAAAACGTTCTACGGATTGGTCGTGTATTTTGCGTTTTCTTCTCTTTTCTTTTCTTTTGTTTTTGCGCTTAATAAAATAAACCTGTAAATATCCGCGTTTTGATACTTAATTATGACAGCAGCCGCTCGACATTATTGTTCTGCTCATGCATGCACACCAAGTTATGAAGTTATCATCTCAACGTCGCACGATGATTAGTGATTTTGATTGTTCTCCACTGCAACACATCTACTTAACCTTCTCCGTTTCGCCAAAATCGCTATTGTGTTTGCGTGATTTGTGTGATTGTGTAAACTGTTGGAGTTAGACGTCTGCGGAAGCACCCGAACAGCACAAGGAAGAAGAAGAAGCTTGGAGCACAACACACAAGACTGAATGTATTACTAGAGAATGTACAAAGATAAGTAGCCCATTAGGGCAATAGGCGTATATACAAGCCGGGGGGAAAAAACCTCCTAAAGAGGGAAAAAAGTGCCCCGGCAGTCCTAGAGTGTTCACACACATCACTACCTAAATATATCAACAAATCCCCCCTGGGAGTGATGCGGTGAACAAGGAGCTGACACTCATGTATAAGGAAGTGCCAAGCTATGTGGAAATCACTCCACAAAAGGAAGTAAGCCCAAAGCTTTGCGGAAAGCTTCAAACTTCTCCCTAGGCAGAGCCTTCGTGAAAAGGTCTGCAATGTTCTCCTGCGTGGGCACATATGCCAAGCTGATCTCCCCAGCAGAGAACCTCTCCCTGACATAGTGATAATGCACCTCAATGTGCTTAGTGCGAGCATGGAACACAGGGTTCCTCGCAACTGCCAATACGCTCTGACTGTCAGTGAAGATGGTGGTGGCAGAAGACTGGCCAACACCCAAATCAGCCATAAGGCGTCTGAGCCACACACACTCAACAGTCGCTGTGAAAGCTGCCCTATACTCAGCCTCACAACTAGAAGTGGCCACAATAGGCTGCTTCTTGCTCAACCAAGATATACATGAGCTACCAAGCATGAAGCAAAAACCACTGGTGCACACACGAGTGTCATAGCAACCAGCCCAATCTGAGTCAGAAAAAGCATGCAAATCTGGCGGTAGTGATCCCCCCTTGGGATAAAACAACCCAAGTAGCCGAGTACCACTCAAGTAGCGAAAGATGCGCTTAACTGCTTTCCAATGCGTGACTCCTGGGCAATGCATAAACTTGCTCATCTGTGAGACAACAAACTGAATATCTGGCTGAGTAATGCATAAGTAAATCAAGCATCCAACAGCCTGCTGATAGAGAACAGCATCAAATGCATCTCCAGCATCATGAAGACTCAATCGTAAACCTGTCTCCATAGGAGTGGCAATAGGCTTACAGTCTTCAAGGCCAAAACGCTGCAATAATGTGTCAATATATTTCGTTTGACACAAAGCCATTCCACCATCAACGTCCATAAACTGAATGCCCAAATAGTGATGCAAATGCCCCAAATCAGACATCTCAAATGAGGCATGCAAATCAGCCTTAAAATCAGCAATATGTGTCTCAATAGGACCAGTGAGCAGCATGTCATCAACATAGACAACAATGATCAGAAGCACATCATTAGCACGCTTAACATATAAGGTGCTTTTAGTTGGACTGTTCTCAAAACCATGTGCAATCAGATAGGCATGTATCTTCTCATACCAAGCACGTGGTGCTTGCTTTAAACCATATAATGCCTTCTTTAACCTGCACACCTGGTTTTCATGCCCTTTCTGCACAAAGCCACAGGGCTGAAAAACATACACTTCTTCATGCAAGTCACCATTCAGAAATGTTGTTTTAATGTCCAACTGATGTACATTCCAACCATGATGGGCTGCAAGTGCACAAATGCTCCGAACACTAGTCATACGGCATGTAGGTGCAAAGGTCTCATCAAAATCAATGCCTCTTTCCTGCGCATAACCCTTTGCAACAAGCCTAGCCTTATACCTGTCAATTGTACCATCAGGTTTACGCTTCAGCTTGTATACCCACTTAGTGCCAATGGCCTTCTTGCCAGGAGGCAAGTCACATAAAGACCATGTACCATTCTTCATTATAGCATCATATTCACATTGCATAGCAGCCATCCAATTTTCTGAATTTTGTGCTTCATCAAAAGAAACAGGCTCATTCTCATCACAGAGACTAAATGCAGCCATAGCATAGCAATCTGATGCAAAGGAGGCACTATGAGAGCGTGAACGAGTACGATATGACAAAGGTGCATCTAATTTGCTGTCACGCAAAGTCTGCACGAGCCATTTTGGCATAGTTTTTGCCTGCTCAATATCAGCTCTCTCATCAGCAAGTGCATCATGTAAATCTGCATCAGAAATGGAATGATCTGCATCATCATATGAAACCTGCAAAGGCTGAGAAGTTGCCTCATTAGGACCAGCACTAGACTGTCCACCTGTAAAAAGAGGCATCAAAGTATCATACATGTCTTTGGAGCTAACAGATGTCTCCTTAGTACATGAAAGCAATGGCTGAATAGCATCTTCCACAAAGACAACATCACGGCTAACCAGAATGCGTTTAGTCTGTGGATGATACAGACGATAGCCTTTACTTTCAGAACTGTACCCAACAAAATTACATTTTACTGCCTTATCATCCAATTTTTTGCGATGTTGTTCAGGCACTAATGCATATGCCAAACAACCAAAAACACGCAGATGAGCAACAGATGGCTTGCGGTCATGCCAAGCCTCATATGGAGTGATAGACTGCAACGCTTTAGTGGGACACCTGTTCAGTACATATGCTGCACACATGACAGCCTCAAGCTAGAAACTATGAGGTAAAGCCTGACTCTTGACCATACACCTCACCATCTCCATGAGAGACCTGTTCTTCTGTTCAGCAACTCCATTCTGTTGAGGTGTATACGGCACTGTACACTGGTGTTTTATCCCACGTTCAACCAGAAATGCATTAAAATCTGAAGACATATATTCCCCCCCTCGATCAGAACGGAGGGTGCCCATTTTACATGCTGACAGATTTTCAGCCAAAACCAAAAACTGTTTGAAGCACATGAACACTTCGGACTTTGCTTTGAGTGGATATACCCATGCATGCCTGGAAAAATCATCAATGAAAGTCACGAAGTAAAGATAATTTCCAAAAGAGGGTGTCTGCATAGGACCACAGACATCACTATGTACAAGCTGCAATTTCTACGGAGCCCGAACTGAACCATCTTTTGGAAAGGAAGAACGCTGCATTTTGCCCAAAATACAGCCTTCACAAACATGTTTTCCAGGTGCCTCAAGTTTGGGCAAAGAGGACACCATTTCAGATTTCTACAGGCGTAACAAACTAGCAAAATTCAGATGACCAAAGCGTGCATGCCAAAGCTTTGCATCTGACATAGCCTGAGAATCATGAACTGCACATGCCGAATCATTCACAGATCTTTCATAGTCTATGAGCTTATACAGCCCACGACATAAAATGCCAGAAGCAATAATCACATCGCCATTTGAGAGATCATGGACTGTACACCTGTCATCAACAAATTTCACAACCAAGCCAATCTTGGCTAATGTAGAAACTGATAACAGATTCTTTTTTATCCCTGGCACAAATAAAGCATCTGACAAAGTGAAAGAAATACCATCAGCAGTAGTCAGAATGATCTTACCAACTCCCATAACAGGATAAGAGGAGTTATTGGCGCATGTGACAGTATTCCCTATAGGAGCAGGCTCGAGTGAAGAGAAGAAACTGCGTTGCAAGGTAATATGTTTGGTCGCCCCACTGTCAAAGTACCAAACATATGAGTCTACTGCAGACATGCACTGATCAGGAGAAGATGGGTCAAAACTGCAGACATTAGTAAACGCCCATTCTTCTTCCTGCACAAGATTTGCAGACTCTGTTTTTGGTGTAGAGGCCTCTGCAACAACCATTCCAGCCTCTTTCTTCTTTGCCTCTTTAGCAGCTAGTTTTGGACAGTTCTTTATGATATGATCATTGCCTTTACAGTACTTACAAAACAATTTCTGCTTTTCTGATTTCTTCTCATCTTTGTCTTGGTTCTTTGAATGTGCAGCATTTGCAGATTTCTGCTTACTAGTAGAAGAGCTCCATTTTCCTTTGCCCTTCTGACTAGCCAGGAAACCTTGATCTGCAACACGCATAATGGACCTGTTCTGCCTGGACTGATCTTCCTGCAATAGAACAGAGACTAATTCCTCAAATGACAAGGCATTCAGATTGCCTTTCATCATCAACCGAAGAGTAGAGGCAAAACTCTGATATGAATCAGGACGACCATTCAGAACGGTCTGCACAAGTGAGCTATCTGGTATACTCTCATCAGTAGAAATCAATTGTTCCTTCAGGTCTTTGATCTTTGTAAGAAAACTGTCCATAGAATCACCTTCATTCATGTGCTCACTCTCCAATTGTTTTCGGAGGTAAGCAACACGAGCCTCATTCCTAGCCTAGTACAAAGTGGTAAGTGTATCCCAAGCATCCTTTGCTGTTCTGCAAGAGCGAATGTGAGGAATAATGGCACGTTTGACAGACAAAGCTATCAATGCATGTGCCTGGGCATCTCTGCCATCCCAACAAATCTGCTCTGCAGTAGGTGCAACAGAAACAGCAGCACGAACAGGAATCTGCGGAATATCATCTTCGACACCATCTTCATCAGCTCCAACACCTGTATTTGCAGTACCTGTCATTACAGGTGTAACAGGACGTCTTTCAACACCCTGCACAATGTTCCACAATCCTTTTGCAACCAGTACATGTCGCATCATATAAGCCCATAATGGGTAGTTGGTACCATCCAACTTATCCTCAACAGCCAACATACGGAATACATCACTGCTTTTAGCCATGGCCGGTGACTAAAATACCTTGATGCAGAAAATTGACTGTATCTAAAAAAGTTGAACAGAACTGCCCAAACGAGTTCTGCTAGACCTGTAGCAGACTTCGAGACGCTTAAACTGGCAAACAGAAACTGGTATATACCTTTGGCACAAAAGGACGAAATAGCCTACACAAGCGCTGCGATAGTGCGTTCGGAGGCCGAAACGAGCTCAGATCGCGATTTTGGCACCACACAGCAAAGTTGTTTTGATCTCGAAAACACCCTGAGTATGCTCACCAAATTTCGTGCGAATCTGAGACTGCAAACGGAGGAGTGTCGACGGCGCCCTAGAAGAAGCGACGACCTGCTCTGATACCAATTGTTGGAGTTAGACGTCTGCGGAAGCACGCGAACAGCACAAGGAAGAAGAAGAAGCTTGGAGCACAACACACAAGACTAAATGTATTACTAGAGAATGTACAAAGATAAGTAGCCCATTAGGGCAATAGGCGTATATACAAGCCGGGGGCAAAAAACCTCCTAAAGAGGGAAAAAAGTGCCCTGGCAGTCCTAGAGTGTTCACACACATCACTACCTAAATATATCAACATAAACCCTGTGCTTTCTGTCTTGTGCTTGCGTTTATTGTGTGCGCCATGGAAGCTCTGGCAAACTTCACCGCTTTCCATGACGGACTCCCTGCCGATGTAGGAGAGTTCCTGCGCACCCGTGGGCTGGCCAATTTCGCTGAACTGCCTTGGCATTCACTAGATTGCCACCCGTTCTATGCTCAGATAATCGCCGCCATCGCTAACACACCTGCCACCGAGCAAAGTTGGGCTATCACATCCCTACCCTCCCGAACCGTAATCACGTTCCAGGCCTTTGCTGATGCGTTTCGACTCCCTCGGCAAGGTCGGGAAAATGGTCCAAATCTACCGATTGCCACCATGAATCGATTATTCCTTAGGAGCTCATCCAACGAGTACGCAATACTCTGTCGCCCTAAACCTGAGAGATCCGCGCTACAATTCTTAGTAGCTATTCTTAATCTGCAGAAACAAACTTATGGCATCTCTCAGCCTTTCTATTCGGCAATAGATTTGGCTGCGAGAGAGCCTATAAATTTTGCATCCTACTTCTTCCACCACATTCACAGAGAATGCGTATCAATTATCAAACAGGTTAATAAAGGTGATATGCCAAGGCCCAGACTGCCACACATCATATCCTTTCTATTCCCAACTATTCTAGGAGCACAGCCACCACCCCAAGGACCCATTCTACGACATGAGGAATCTGCCCAAATATTAGAGGACGATGAAGAAGAAGATGAAGAGATATTCCACCTTCTCCGCCGGAAGAGAATCAGGATAAGTTCATCCGATAGCGAAGTACAGGGTTCAGCCGCGAATGATAAGGCTGACGAAAAAGAAGAAGAAGCTAACGAAGAAGAAACCTTTCACGACACAGCAACCTCCATGCATCACAAGTCATCAGCGCAATCTTCGTCAGAACAACAACAAGAACAGGAGGCTCCCACGGAATTCGACACAAGCTCGTCACAAGAAGCATCACAACAACAATCAGAGCAGGAACAGCAAGGAGACAAAGAACATATAATTAAAGAAGTTTTTGAAGAACTGCTCAAAGTAGTCGAGTTCACAGTTGCCGACACCGCTGACAGTACACAACAAACCACAGAAAAGGTTAGAGAATCTCACTTTGTTCTTCCCACTCCCCCACCGGAACCTCCAATCAACCCAATTATCCCTACTCCACCCATTCTTCCCGAAGAACCCACTGCCTCTTCTTCCTCATCCCCAAATTACTCACCATCGACCTCCCAGCAGCTCCTCACCGCATCCTCATCTCAACCTCGTCCTCATCTTCCACTTCCTTCGACTCCTATGATATCTGAACTTGCAACCATGGGTCAAATGTTGATCCACTTATCACAACAACTGCCGGCACATATGAAACAAGTGAGAGATACTATCCGCGACAAATTTCAACACAAGGTGGATGTACTGGAGGCAGACATTAGTCCTCTACAAGAAGAATTAATAGTAGCTAAAGACAAAAACCAAGCCTTACAAGAACAACTTAAGGAGTTACAAGCCCGAATGGCCGAACAGGTAGAAGTTACAGCTCAAAGAGATGCAGCACTGGCAGAGCTCAGAAAAAAAGACGAGTTACTAAATAATGCAAATGCCAAAATCATTCAGTTAAAGCAAGAGATACAGGACAAAGAAGATGCAAGAGTAGCTTTAGGGAATCTGTTAGAAGAAACATGACAGACATTGGATGAAGTGGTACAACGAGGCCAAGAACAGCACGATCTGGCTATGAAAACTGTTGATGAACTCCAGAGATGCAAGACAGATTTATATGAAGTAAACAGTATTCTCAAACGAGTATTGACCGAGGAAGCTCAACGACAAAAGGTAATATCAGATCTTTGCAGAGAAAGAGATGCCTACTCCAAAACAATCCAGTTCCAAAATCAGCAGATCAACAGAAAAGACAACCAACTCGACAACAAAAAAAGAAAGATTGGCCAAGATGGATAAACAACTTGCAGAGATGAAAGTATCCAGGGATGCGGCCTTATCAAACAAATTTTATTTACAAGAGGCCTTTCTGCAGACGCAGGCAGAAATTTTGCTGGCCGAAGTAATTTCCCTAAGTTCTGTAAGAAGAGATGCACAATTAGTAGAACCTGATACTTTGAAACAGATGTTAGAATCTTTAAAAAAGAAAATTGCCCGAACCTTTAGATTAGCCAGATCCATGTATTTTGAAGGCATTATAGATGAACCATAATTTTGTAAAACTTGCGGGTTCGAGTCCACCGTGTGTGCCAGTGTTAGTCGGACGCCGGATTGGCGATTGTAAAAACTGAATCTTGTTCGCACGAACGAAAGGTTGTTACACCGATACTTGTAATCTATATAAAGCAATGAAAAAGAGACGCTTCAGTGATGTTCCATGAGATCACCAGACTATCTGTCTGGGTGATTTGTCTGTGACGTTACTGTGTGTCGAGTTGGTTAATTTGGAGTATCTTGTCTCATTTCTGTTTATGTTATCGACACTTGTTCGGTTTGTAAATTATAGTGACGTTCGTTGGGATCACCAGACTGTCTATGTGGGTGATTGAGCTGAACACTACTGTAGTGTCTATTGAGCAATTTTAAGTATACTACTCTTGTTCTGTCTGGTTGTCTCTTGATACCTATTTCTGTTCGTGAGTTACATAGACGTTCAGTTGATCGTTAGACTGTTGTCTAAGCGAGTTGTTCTGCGGGATCTCGGTTGTGATTGTTCTGTTGATTAAGCGTATCGTGGGGTCACTCTTTCTTGTAAGGTGCTGCAACGTGTTGGATGAAGTCTGTGTAGTTGTAGTAGTGTTCTGAGAACTCCGAGTCGTATTGTATGGTCTTCAGTGTTGAGGTCTATCCTCATACGGTAAAGGTTAAGCTACAAAAAGGGTCGTCTTAAGTTGCGTACTGGACCCCCCAGTACTATGTGTCTGAGACTGTTGAGTTCTTCTGTGTCTTCGGTTTTGTTTGATTGTTTGTATCTATTCGGTGAAGATTGGATTACTGTTGTTGTCTCTAGTGTTACAGTATTTTGTATTCGGAACAGTTCTTAAGTTCATTAAGTAACTCTGTATCACGATACTGCATAATTTGGTGCAGTGTGTTCAGTCAACTATAGAAGAGTTTGGATGATTACTGTAAGATTGTAAGTGTAAGGGAGTCTTGATAGAATTTTGGGCATTAGTGTATTGCTTTGTGTGAAGTGGTTAGTTTGGGAAATAAGTATAGGGCCTCTGTCTAACAGACCCCTTCCACTCCCAAGAACCCAATAAATGTTTAAACGCGCTATTGACAGCTAGTCCCGCGTTTACCATTTTAACACTGGCGCCGTTTGTGGGAAAAGTGGCAATAGATCAGATTGATGCAAATTGATTGTAGCAACGCGACTATAGATTGTGAATCGACAGTATTATTATGCAAGTAGTACAAAAGATGATACATGTTGGTTACTCGATCTGGTGAGTCATATCTGAAGTACCAACAGCCTTGGGTACCTAATTCGCTAAGGACACCTCCAGGAGGTAGAAGCGCAAATAGGTTTAACCCAGTTGCTAAGGAAGTGAAGAACCTTAGTAGTGATTCCGGTCATATTCCGGTGGAGCGCACTACCCCTCTGGCAGATTCCGGTGCGATTCCGGCAGAGTCTGTCGAAATTATAGTGACTCCAGAATCTACCAGGACGTAGCATGAAGTTAATTTAACACCATTGGGTAAAGATTCAAATTTGTTTATGAATAGAAATGCCTTAGCCAAAGAAATCAGTAAAGAAGAAAAAGCACCTTGTTTTGGTGAAAATTCGGCACCTTCCGGTGTCATTTCGGTACCAGTTGCTGAGAGTCCACAGTGTTCCAATGACGGTTTACCATTTCTTGGTGAATCTTCAGTCCAGTCACCACTATTTGGAGTAAGCTTTCCTACATTTGACATCAAGAAGGAAGGTAGCGTGTTTGAAGCTAAGATCCGAAATATAGTGAACAATATTATGGAGCCGGAGAGTGCACAGGCTGAAGATACAGATTCTGACGGTTCAGATATTCAGCCTCGGGATACAGAAGATAGTCCCAATACCACCGCTAGCACGATGAGTGTTCAACAACAACAACAACAACAGCAGCAGCAACAATAGTTATTTCCACCCCGGTCGACTCCAACAGGAGTAACATACACTAAATTTGGTGGATTCCCAGGTGATGACCCAGACGCTCATGTACGCACATTTGAGATAAGTTATGCAGTGCTCAATCATCCACCTGATCCGGCGTATAAAGCTATTTTCTTCCAGTCTACATTGGTTAATGAAGCAGCCAGGTGGCTTACAAAATATGATATTAACCATTTCGGCACTTATGAAGCAGTAAGGGATGCATTTTTGTAGAGATTCAGGCTAAACAAGAATCCAGCCAAAATTTTCGATTACCTGCAAAACAATAGACAAAAGATGAACCAAACAGTTCAGGAATATGCCACCCTATTCAGAATGCATTTGAGGCAATTACCCCCAACACATGCCAACCTACCGGATGACGTTATAACTCAATGGTTTATCAATGGCTTGACACCGCAACTTAAACAGATTATGATCATACGCTGTGTGGGAGTTATGACGCTAGATGCGGTGATTGCGATGGCTTTGCAGCTGGAAAACAAGGTTGGAGGATTTACAGAAGACCTAGAATGGTTAAAAACAAGTAAAAATATTGCAGAAGATCTGACCAGACAGGTGTACTGCACCACATGCAAGAATTCAAGGCATACCAGTGCCACTTGTGCCCTCAACCAGTTGTTTTGTGCTATCTATAACACGAGAGGACATTTCACCGAAAACTGTGCATACAACGCTAAAGTACAGGGAACAACAACAGTGAATGCAATTATACAAGAACCAGGGCAGCCTGACAATCACTATGTACCTCCTCAAATGAGAAACAACCAGCAGCACGAATATCAAAATCACAGAGGACAAAGAAATAACAATTACAATGCGAACTGTTGGCAGGCATGACCAGCACAGGAAAATACTAATTTGCCACCACCTCGCTGCCATTTTTGCGGTGAATTTGGCCACATTAGAAGGTTTTGTAAAGATGCAGCTGAATACGATCAGAGGAAGAAAGAGCGCCAGAACCCTATAACAAATATGGTTCAGTTGTATTGTATGGTCTTCAGTGTTGAGGTCTGTCCTCATACGATAAAGGTTAAGCTACAGTAAGGGTCGTCTTAAGTTGCATACTGGACCCCCCAGTACTATGTGTCTGAGACTATTGAGTTCTTCTGTGTCTTCGGTTTTGTTTGATTGTTTGCATCTATTCGGTGAAGATTGGATTACTCTTGTTGTCTCTAGTGTTATAGTATTTTGTATTCGGAACAGTTCTTAAGTTCATTAAGTAACTATGTATCACGATACTGCATAATTTGGTGTAGTGTGTTCGGTCAACTGTAGGAGAGTTTGGATGATTACTGTAAGATTGTAAGTGTAACGGAGTCTTGATAGAATTTTGGGCATCAGTGTATTGCTTTGTGTGAAGTGGTTAGTTTGGGGAACTAAGTATAGGGCCTCTGTCTAACAGACCCCTTCCACTCCCAAGAACCCAATAAATGTTTAAACGCGCTACTGACAGCTAGTTCCGCGTTTAACATTTTAACACCTGTAGCAGACTTTGAGACGCTTAAACTGGCGAACAGAAATCGGTATATACCTTTGGCACAAAAAGATGAAATAGCTTGCACAAGCATTGTGATAGTGCGTTCGGAGGCCGAAACAAGCTCAGATCGCAATTTGGGCACCATAGAGCGAAGCAGTTTTGATCTCAAAAACATGCTAAGTATGCTCACCAAAATTCATGCGATTCTGAGACTGCAATTGAAGAGGTATCGACGATGCCCTAGATGAAGCAAGGACCTGCTCTGATACCAATCATTGGAGTTAGACTTCTGCGGAAGCACACGAACAACACAAGGAAGAAGAAGAAGCTTGGATCATAACACACAATACTGAATGTATTACTAAAGAATGTACAAAGATAAGTAGCCCATTAGGGTAATAGGCATATATACAAGCCAAGGGAAAAAACGCTCCTATAGAGGGAAAAAAGTGCTCCGGTGGTCCTAGAGTGTTTACACACATCACTACCTAAATATATCAATAGAATATAATAGTCGTGCAACAAGCCCATGAAGGATTGCTATAAATCACTACTCTAAACAATGAACATTGCAAAATCTCAAACGTTTAGGAGTGTATTGGCCTAGCATGAATAAAGAAGTATAGGAGTGGATTAAGAATTGTCTGATGTGCAAAGAGAGACCCAAAATGCAGCATGCTACTCTTTATCACGTGCCATTAATCCCAGATTGGAGTGCTCCATTGGTAGAATTCATGAGATTGGGAACATTATGCAATGAGGCTAGTCTAGCAAGAAAACGAAGCATGGAGCAAGAGGCTCAAGACTATGCCTTAGTTGGAGACAACCTATTTCGAAGTGGAAAATATGGTTACTTAAGATTGTGCGTTGATGAATCAAACTACTTGAAAATCTTAGAAATTGCACATAGCAGTGTTGCAGGTGGACACATTGGTCATGATCGAGTACTAAAGACCATTCTATTCTCAGGACTTTGGTGGCCCACTCTTCATATGGATGCACATACCTATGTGAAGAAATATGATACATGCCAACATGCACAATGTTCAATAAAAAGAAATGAGATGCCTTTGAGACCATGATGGGAGTGTTAGATATGCTCAATACTCCACCCTCATGTGACCACAAATGATCCATGGTGCTCTAAGTTGTAAGGCCCCCATTATGAGGAGAAGCCATTATGAGAGCCCGGACATTTGTGGAACCCTAACTTCTAAGTTAGATGAGGTTTATGTGTGACCGTTGATGGTTATAGATGATCTTTGTGAGCCTAGCCGTTAGGTTAGGTAGGGCATAAACTTCCAGGCCATTGGGTTACCATTTAAGGTGAAAATAAAGGCACTGTGGCATCGCGCGGTTTCCCCATAGAACCTTCATGGGGGGAGTGCAGAGGGGGGCTTGCCCCCTTTTGCGAGGTCCGGGGGGCCTATCCCCCCGGCCTGTAGGGCCGAGACGGTAGGACTTCTATCGTGGAGATATTGTCGGATCATATATTTTACCGACTATTTTGTATCTCCCGACTACGTTTATCTATACCGAACCGCCTTGTAAAATCTATATAAGCACAGCCCAAGTTGAGCTTTACATAACATTACGCACTAGTAAGCCCTTCATCTAGAGTCTATCCAGATCGCCATCTAATCTCCACAGTGGGAGCGCACGGGTGGACAACACCATCATTGTAACTGCGTTACGCTTTGCAATCTGAGAATTTGAGTTCTCTACCTCTCAGTCTGCATCTATCTTTGTCCGCGTTTTTCTCTCAAATCTGTCTACAGGTCTATTGCCTTGTGCTGTTATTTTCTTACATGGTATCAGAGCTCAGGAGGCTCTGAGTGGTGCAGAAGCAGAGACGCAGAGGTTGCAGAGGTCTGAACAACAAAAGAGAGAAGATGTCAAGCGGTGCGTCATCATCTACGACTGGGGGCCAAGGTGGTTCATCAACAAGAGTAGATGGCACACAAGCAGGAGCAGCAATGATTCCGGTCATCCCAACGTTGCGGATACGGCCACCAGCCTTCACAAAAGGTAAACTTGATGGTATGAACTACACCCTGTGGAAGTTAAAAATATACTTCTATTCTTGATTCATATGAGCTTTTGGAGACTGTTCTTGGGACTGATCATGAGCCCCAAGAAAGACCTGATCCAAATACTCCTGGTCGAATGATTCCTCCTGATGCTGATCTTCTACATGCTTGGAAACGTAGAAATGCAGATGCACTCTGTGCTCTTGTTACAAGTACTTCTGATAGTGTTCTGACTCTCATTCAGCATACTACAAAGGCATGTGAAGCATGGAACATATTGAGAAATCAATATGAAACTCGTAATCAGACACGGATTCAGAACTTGGAGAATCAGCTTGCAACGGAACGGTTTGCTGATGGGGAGACTACAGAGGTGTTTATCACTCGCATAAAGAATCTACGAGATCAAATGGCGGGAGCAGGTGTTCAAAAGTCAAGTGAAGAGCTAGCTCGACGTTGTGTTCAAATCTATCCACCTAAGTTTGATGGTCTGGTAACTGCTCTTAACACTCAAATCAGACCTCAACCACTAACTTTTGAAGAATTCAGTGTCTTACTCACGGAGGAGGAGCTGCGGCTCAAGGCAAGGAGTGGTGGTTGCAAAGGAGATGCGGCATTCACAGCAAATGCCAAAGGAGGCAAAACAGACTCTTCAAAAGATGGAGACAAAAAGAAGAACGACAAAAAGAAGTTCAAGGGAGAGTGTTTCCACTACAAGAAGCAGGGACACAGAATCCAAGACTGTCGCATCAAGAAGGTAGAAGAGAAGAGTGGCTCTTCAAAAGGTGGCAAGGGCAAGGAGTCTGCCAACACAGCAGAAACAGAGCTTGAGTTATTTGTTACGATAGAGGAGGTGTGCTCCTCGGCTGAAGATTCAGGAACAGATGACTCATGGGTGTTTGTTGGCAGCAGCCAGAGGCACAGAAGACGCTGAAGCATGTAAAGATAGAGCAGGAGTCAATCGAATCTTTTTTCAAAAGAATTATGTTTTAAAATACTTTTCAAAAACCTCCAACAGTGATTTTCATCACTATTGTAACATATGTAACATAGAAAAAACCCTTTTCTGTAATCCATAGCTCCATTTTGTGCAAGCCGAGGAGTCCTCGAGCTTGAGGAGCTTAGGTAGAATGAGCGTATCAATTTTGGTTATTTTTAGACACCGTTTACCCTTTCAAATAGCACTTAGGACCTATTTTTTAACTATGTCGGTCCATAGATGTGAAACTGGTCAAAACTAGTCTAGCATCTATAAAAAGAGCTAGAGAGCTCATTTTTGAGGTTGGTTAGTGTGAGCTTAGAGCTATTTCGAGCTTGTAATTGAGATCTTAAGCAATAGAGTTGATTTCTCACCTTCCATTGTGTCTTGCTTGTCTCTTCGTAGTGTGTGTATATGTGTGATTGTGCATCTCTATGCTTCTCACCTTCACTCTCACATCATCTTACATTCACGATCTTCATATCACTCCTATCTCTTCCGCGGATTGACATTAAGGAGGTGGAGCTTCTTAACGTGGTTCTCACCATTGTGCTAGAGCAACACCAAATTTGGCGCCGTTGTCGGGGATCGAGTCTAGGACGAATGTGTGATGGTAAGAGTATAGCAAGAAGTGGCGTTGGAAGGTAAAATTTCAGTTTTTGTTGTTGTTTTTAGTTAGTTTTTAGTGTTTTTCACCTCCCCCACACTCCATCTTCATCACCACATCATCTTCAACTCCAAAAAAATCAAAAAATTCACCATATCCACCCATTCTCCTCATTTCCCCTCATTTGTGCATGTGCAAGAGAAAGAGAGAGCTTTTGTGCTTGTGTGTACCTGTGTGTTTTTGAGTTTTCTTGCAGGTACAGAGCTCCAGTGCATCAAGAAAGCTTGGAAAAGGTAAAAATTCACTTTCTATCAGAAATCTGCCGAGTGTGTCAGACCATCGCGATGGTCTGCCAAGTTCGGTAATTTTGGTAAGCGACCACACCACGAGGTAGGCGACACAAGCATATGCACGAATCCACAGATGCATCTCAAAAATTTGCATTTTGGTGGACCATTGCGATGGTCTCAGACCATCGCGATTGTGTTGTTGGGGCTTCACTCACTAATTAGGCATGGATATATGAAGACATATGAAGAAAGGAAGAAAGAAAAGGAAAAGTATACAGAAAATTAAGCCTAAGTGAAGGGACAATTTCACTATTGTAAATTAGTGCAAATTAGAGTCTAGTTTTTTCATAGATCTTCAGAACTTACGAGTTCGACTCTAGAAGAATGTAAACCATAGGTATATAAGTTAATTTGAGACAAAAACTATGTAGAGAGAACTCAATTTTGTAATCTGAGTGAGTAGAGAAAAGTCGTGTAATTTTTGAGAGAGATGTTCAGGAAAAACTTCTGAGTGTGAGAGAGTTTTCCATGGCTATGAGCAAAATTAGGCTAAGCCACTTTATACACATCCTCTCTGATATACAACACATGTTTGTGTAGAAGAATTAAGTCTAATTCCTCTTGTACATTGAGTTCTAAGTCATTTCATATGACTCTGTAAGTTAGTTGACAGTTACGACTTTTCTCGCGCACATTTGGCTGAACTTCTTAAGGTCAGATCTCGAAGTATACTGTAAATTTTTCAGCAAGTGATAGCTCATTTTAAAGCTACTATCTTCAACTACATTTGGTCAAAAGATATTTAAGAAACGGGACGCATACTCAGAGAAATCAGCTTAACAGTGAAGGTATGTCAAATCGATGAAGTCATTTTCCAGTTTTCATACATAGTGGAAAGTTTGGAACAAAATCAGAAGATTTTGAAGTTAGTACTTGAAAGTTTTGCTTGTTATGTGTTACTTAACATTAGCAAGAACTTCCTTTAGAAAATGATCAAAGGATTTTGCAAAGATCAAGCTAATACAGGTCAGATTGAAGATTTGAAGAAAAGGCGCAGATTTCTGTGAAGTGAAATTTTTGTTTTCACTAAGTTCAGAGATGAAGACTTACATTAGGAGTATTGCTAAGCTAATGATGGTTATGGAGGTCTTCTAATACCACATTAGTTTAGTTCTTGTGGTGTTTTATACACCAACAAGTGGTATCAGAGCAGATAAGGTCCTCGAAAGTAAAGGGAGAGCAGATACAAGAAGAATTGAAGAGTTCTTTATCAAGAAGGTGAAAGCTGAGGTGTTCAACAAACAAAAGTCATCAGAAGATTATTTCGAAGTTACTTCCAAAGGTAAAGGTCTACAAAAGGTATCATTCTTTAACTTTATACTTACAGGTTGAAGCAGAAGCAAGAATACTATGGCAGATCATGTGTCCATTGACAAATTGGACAGAGATAATTACCCTGCTTGGGTGATGAGGATGGAAGCCTTACTTATGAGTAAGGACCTAATGGTATATGTGACAGGTGAAGAAGAAAAGCCTAAATTTGAAGATGAGAGTCATCCAAGAAAGGAAGAGCTAGAAGCTTTGAAGCTATGGCAGAAGAGAGATGCAAGTGCAAGAGCTTATATATATAACACTATTACAGATCATTTGTTACCACATATCAGAGGTTTAGAAACAGCTGAAGACATTTGGAATGATTTGGAGGATCACTTCCAAAACACTACTAAAGCTAGGAAGGCTAGCTTATGGTCAGAGTTCACCACATTCAAGAAAAAGCAGAATCAGAGCATTAGTGATTATGTCACTATGATGAAGGACTTGGCAGATAGCCTTGGATCTATTGATGAGGATATTGAAGATCATAGGTTGATAGCACAATTACTTGCAGGTTTAAGAGGTGATGAAAGATGGAAGCCTTTTGTACTTTGAACAGAACTCTCATTAAATCATTATGTGCCAGAATTGAATCAATTACTTGGGTTGATGCTCACATTTGAGCAAGACTTGAAGTCAGATGGAGACAAAGGGCAAAGTTCTGCAATGTACATGAAGAACAAGAAGAAAGGAGATAAAGGTAAAGCAAAGGATGAAGAAGAGTCAACAACTCAAGCAAATTATGTAAGAGGAAGAGGTATTGGCAGAGGTAAAGGTCGAGGAAATGGAAGAGGTAGAGGAAATCAGAATAATAACAAAAAGACATGTTGGATTTGTGGATTGAGCAATCATCTAGCATATGATTGTTGGCATAATCAACAAGGATCAAGCCAAAGTCAAAACAACAATGGCAGAGGAAGAGGTGGAAGATTTCAGAATCAATTTCAAAGAGGAAGACAGAGTTCAAGAGGAAGTTATGGTAGAGGTGGTGGAAGAAATTGGAATCAGAATCAATCTTACAATACCACATATTACAATTATGCAAATGATACACAGAATGACATTCATACAACATTGATGATGAATTCAGTAAGTCCATCAGAAAAGGAGGATCTCAAGGTATTTTATATTGACTCTGGTTGTTCAAATCATTTGTCAGGTAATATAGAATTATTGTCAGAATTGGAAGAAGGCAATTCAAGTCATACAGTACAAACAGGTGATAATACAAAACATAATGTGCATTCAATTGGAAAAGTGAAGTGCAGGAGTGGAGCTGATTTGTTAACAAATGTTTTGTATGTTCCAACAATACCAAAGAATCTGATTAGTGTTGGACAAATAGTGGAAAAAGGTTTTCAAGTCAGATTTACAAATGAAGGGGTATTTGTTGAAGATCCAGAGGATGCATACAATCCCATTGTTTGTGGTAAGAAGGAAGGTAGACTTTTTACTCTTAAAGTGCAAGGAAATGTTGGTCAAGCCTTAATCACACATGGTGATGAAGTAATTACAGAGTTAGACCTTTAGCATAAGAGATTGGGACACTTCAATGAAAGAGGAATCAAAACTATGGTGGAGAATCAATCTGTAATGGGGCTACCAAATGTGAAAAGTCAACATATGATATACAAGTGTGAAGCTTGTCAGATGGGAAAAGCACACAGATTACCATTTCAGAAGAAAGGTTTCAAGCATGATGGTTTGCTTGAACTCATACATACAGATGTATGGGGACCAACAAAAGAAGGATCAATAAATGGATCTAGGTATTATGTTCTGTTTATTGATGATGCTACAAGGTGGATAACCCTTTATGTTCTAAAAGAAAGATCAAAAGTATTTGGAGCATTCAAACATTTTCATGCTTATGCAGAAAGAGTTACAGGTCAAAAACTCAAGAGGTTAAGGTCTGATGGAGGGGGAGAATACTTCTCCCAAGAGTTTAATGACTATCTTTGGAATGCAGGTATCAAGAGAGAGATAACTTGCAGGTATACACCTCAACATAATGGGGTGGCAGAAAGGAGAAATAGAACATTGGTTGAATTTGCAAGAGCAATGTTAAAAGAAAAGAATTGCCCTAATTATCTTTGGGCTGAGGCTGTAAATACAGCTACATACCTTGTGAATAGACTACCATGTGGAGCTTTGAATGGTATGACCCCTTATGAAGCTTGGTGGGGTAAGAAACCAACACTTGACCATTGTAAAGTGTTTGGGTCAATTGCCTATGCTTATGTGCCATCACAACTTAGACATAAGCTTGAACCAAAGGCAGAAAAATATGTGCTCATTGGGTATGATGAAAAGCAAATGGGTTATAGGCTATGGAGTCCTTTAACTAAACATTTTATTGTTTCCAGAGATGTGACCTTTGATGAACAGAAGAGTTGGTATGCAGATAAAGATTGTGACCTTGAAACATTTGAAGAAGAGATAAGAAGAAGTGCAAGAGGTAAGTCACATATGCAGATAAATGGAGATGAAGAACATATGCAAACAAGCACATCAAGAGTTGGATCATATAGAGGAAATGAAGATGGACCAATATTTGATGAAGAAGTACATCCAGATATACATGAAGAGTGTGAACCAAGAAGATCAACCAGAATGAGGAAGCAGCCTACAAGGTATTCCTATGATACTTCTTACTTGACTCAGAAAAATTATGCTTACATGGTTAAGGAAGATGAAGAACCTCAAAGCTATGATGAAGCAAAGGGTAAGAGACAATGGGAAGAAGCAATGAAGGAAGAGTTTGATGCACTTGAAGAAAACAAAACTTGGGAAGTTGTTCCAAAGCCTAATGGTAAGAAAGTGATTGGAAATAAATGGGTTTACAAAATTAAGAAGCATGCAGATGGAAGAATAGCCAGATATAAAGCCAGATTGGTGGTTAAAGGCTATGCTCAAACTTTTGGCAAAGATTATGATGAGACATTCAGTCCTGTGGCAAAGATGTCAACCATAAGGACAATCATTGCCATTGCAGCATCAAAAGGATGGACATTGAGTCAATTGGATATAAAAAATGCATTTTTGAATGGATATATATCAGATGAGGTGTACATGGAGCAACCTCAAGGGTTTGCAGATCATAAGTTTCCAAATTATGTTTGCACGCTGAGGAGAGCACTTTATGGTTTGAAGCAAGCTCCAAGAGCTTGGAATTATAGACTTGTAAAGTATCTTAATGATCTTGGATATCAAAGTTCAAAGGCAGATGCAAGTTTACTTATCAAAAGAACAGATGAAGGTATGATCTACATTTGTATTTATGTAGATGATATTATAATTACAGGTACCTCAAATGAAGGAATCAAGGAGGTGAAGAAGTTGCTTGAGAGAGAATTTAAGATAAGTGATCTAGGAAAATTGTCATATTTTCTTGGAATGGAAATCACTTATGCAGAACATGGCATATATGTATCACAAGAAAGGTATCTCTTGAACCTTCTAAAGAAGTTTAACATGGAGAATTGCAGAGAGGCATCAACACCACTAGAGGTCAATCATAAACTCAGTAGATATGATGGTGCAAAGTTCAAAGACATGAGGAAGTATCAATCTTTGGTGGGAAGTTTAATTTATGCTACACTAACAAGGCCTGATCTTAGTTATGCAGTGGGTGTTCTTTCTCAATTCATGCAATGTCCAAAGGATCCACATTGGATTGCAGGTCAAAGAGTTCTTAGATATATCAAAGGGACTTTGAAAGAAGGATTGTATTATCCTTTTACATCAAACATAAGATTGAGAGCCTATAGTGATTCAGATTGGGCAGGAAGTCAGGATGATAGAAGATCTACTCATGGTTACATGATATACATTGGAGATAAACTTGTGAGTTGGTGTTCAAAGAAACAACATACAGTGGCCTTATCATCAACAGAAGCTGAGTACAAAGGACTTGTGGAAGCAGCAAAAGAAGTAATATGGATGCAGACATTATTCAAAAGCTTGGGAATTGATCAAGGTATACCTATCATTCATGGAGATAACATGAGCTCACTATATCTTGTAGCAAATCCTGTATTTCATGCAAGGACAAAGCATATAGAAATACAGTATCATTTTCTCAGAGAAAAGGTAATGGAGAACGAGATTGAAGTGGTTTACACTTCTACAAAAGATCAGATTGCAGATATTATGACAAAGAGCTTGGATGGAGTGAAGACAAGTAGATTCAAGGAGATGGCAAGAATAAAAGAGAAGAAGATTCTATGAAGAAGTCAAAGCATGCTAATTAGTGATTGAGGGGGAGCTGTTGGGGCTTCACTCACTAATTAGGCATGGATATATGAAGACATATGAAGAAAGGAAGAAAGAAAAGGAAAAGTATACAGAAAATTAAGCCTAAGTGAAGGGACAATTTCACTATTGTAAATTAGTGCAAATTAGAGTCTAGTTTTTTCATAGATCTTCAGAACTTACGAGTTCGACTCTAGAAGAATGTAAACCATAGGTATATAAGTTAATTTGAGACAAAAACTATGTAGAGAAAACTCAATTTTGTAATCTGAGTGAGTAGAGAAAAGTCGTGTAATTTTTGAGAGAGATGTTCAGGAAAAACTTCTGAGTGTGAGAGAGTTTTCCATGGCTATGAGCAAAATTAGGCTAAGCCACTTTGTACACATCCTCTCTGATATACAACACATGTTTGTGTAGAAGAATTAAGTCTAATTCCTCTTGTACATTGAGTTCTAAGTCATTTCATATGACTGTGTAAGTTAGTTGTCAGTTACGACTTTTCTGGCGCACATTTGGTTGAACTTCTTAAGGTCAGATCTCGAAGTATACTGTAAATTTTTCAGCAAGTGATAGCTCATTTTAAAGCTACTATCTTCAACTACATTTGGTCAAAAGATCTTTAAGAAACGGGACGCATACTCAGAGAAATCAGCTTAATAGTGAAGGTATGTCAAATTGATGAAGTCATTTTCCAGTTTTCAGACATAGTGGAAAGTTTGGAACAAAATCAGAAGATTTTGAAGTTAGTACTTGAAAGTTTTGCTTGTTATGTGTTACTTAACATTAGCAAGAACTTCCTTTAGCAAATGATCAAAGGATTTTGCAAAGATCAAGCTAATACAGGTCAAATTGAAGATTTGAAGAAAAGGCGCAGATTTCTGTGAAGTGAAATTTTGGTTTTCACTAAGTTCAGAGATGAAGACTTACATTAGGAGTATTGCTAAGCTAATGATGGTTATGGAGGTCTTCTAATACCACATTAGTTTAGTTCTTGTGGTGTTTTATACACCAACATGTGTCACACCATCGTGATTGGCTCACGCCATCTCGACGGCTCGGCCGGACCATCGCGACGGTCTCACGCCATCGGGACGGTTCACTTGAACCATCGCGATTGTCCTTGACCATCGCGACGATCCCGTCGACCCCACACCATCGTGATTGGCCCATGCCATTGCCTAGATAGTGCCATGTGGCAAGCTAGACCATCGCGATTGCTCACTAGCCACGTCATCGCGACGAGACCCTTACACCATCGTGGCAGCTCGAAATTTGGACCATCGTGATTGACTCATGCCATCGCATCTGTGACCATCGTGATGGTTCATTTCGGACCATTACGACGGTTCACGTTGATCGTTGACTGACGCCATCACGATTGTTCACTCAGTCAAACCATCGCAACACCTCACCCCGACCATCGCGATTGCTCACATTTAGACCATCGCGACCGTGCACTTCAGACCATCGCGACGGTTCGCGCTCATGCCATCGCAACGGTTTGCCTAGACCATCGCGACGGTCCCAGACCATTGCGATTATCTCATACCATCGCGATTGCTCACCCCAAACGCAAATTTTAGGGTTTCAATTTTTGGCCAATTTTGGGGCTATTTTTGGGAAATTTTTGGGTGATTAGACTCATAGGAGACCCCTTAGCTCATATTTGGAGAAAAACCTGTTTGTGAGTTTTTACCCCCGAGGGCCTGAACGCTCATATCTTTCTCATCCGAAGTCCGTTTTTTGAGCTTTATAGCTCGTTAGAAAGCTCTTGACGAGTACTACGTGACCTCAACTGTTTTTCTCATAAAGAATACGTTGATTTTTTGAGAGGATGTTTTTGAGGTTGACCATCTGTGGGACTAGGAAAGAAAGGGGGCCTTGGTAAGAAAATTTTTGCCAAAAGTTAAGGGACTTAAAAGTGTATAAACTCAAGTGCTTGATCATCCATTTGTGATATTGGTCTAATATTGGATTTTTCCAGGTCTAGCAAAGGCAATCAAGGGCAACCAAAGCAAGGCAGTGAAGGGCATAAAGCTTGGGAAGCGCGGCTTCTTGGGCATCAGAGCAACCAGAAAAGCTGACTCGAGGTTGGAAGATTACGCAACCCCCTCAGTCCATTCTTAGATTAGGATAAACGTTAGCATTGTGGATTAACGACGATAGGAATGCCTCAAGTTCAAGAGAATTAAATTTATCAAGTTCAAGACTAAAGTAAAGGTGTGTAATACGAAAACCTAAAGGAAAGAACATAAGTCTGACGGAACGAGAATTCAAAGTACCACAGAAAGTCGAATTCCTGACGCATACATCAAGACAAGAATCTAAAGAAATTTAAAAAGAATCAAGAAAGTAATAACAAAGAATCATTGACGATCTGAGAGTGTAAGGAAGAAAATTAATGAACCTTAGATCGAAACATATAGGTAAGTCAGACCGACGAAGCCTTAGATCATCAGAGGCAAGTGTAAGAACTACTACACGATCGTGGGCTCAACAATTGAACACTAATTACCCCTATGAGAGCTCAGATACGAGTGAATCAGAAATGGCATTTAGCACAGAAAGACTAGAAGGAGGGTCGAATGTTGCATATTTAGAAAGACCTGAAGGACCCTATAGGACTCAATTGGAGTTTCTTCGAACCAACCGCTTAGGTGCCCGCATCTATGAGGATGGTTTGAGAAGACAAGTGGTGCAAATGCACAACTCCAATCAACCCATTGGATTGGAACGTCTAGTGGTAAAATTCGAAAGAGACGCATACATAGACAAGGAAGGAACGATGTATATCTTAAGTACGCAGCCAAACAACACCAATGAGTTTGGTGTAGTTCAGCTAGAAACAGAAGCAAAATCTCAAGGAAAGGGACCATTAGAAGAACCTAGAACACCTAGAGGGAAATCTGTACTGACACGGGTACTAGTTCCAGAATGGGCCCCTCAGGACAACAGAATCATAGAGTTGTTTGTAAATAAAGAAACAGACGAAGCATTTTGGAGGTACAGAACAGAACAACCTAGTGAGGTAGGCTCCATCATAATCTACAAATTTAAGGACCCGGATACACCTGGAAAGGTTGTATACCTGGATGAGACTTCAGAAAGAGTCTTTGTGGTGTCTGACCACGCTAGAAACACATACACATGGAGAGGCAAATTGGTATTCCCTCCATCACGAACAAACGTAAACGTGAACCAACAAGGGGCAGGAACATCCTCAGCCCATGGTAATCAAAGAGAGAAAAACAAAGATAGACCGGAAGTAAGTTTCAATCATCCCATAGGGAGAGATAGAACAACCACGGACACTAATAGAGCGGATATACAAAGAGATCATGGAATACCAGGTGGTAGAGATGATTTTCCTCTACCTAGACCACGTGAACATGCAAGAATATTAAAACCCACTCAATTAGTAAAATCAATGAAAAATTATTTTGATGGGACAGGAGATCCCTATGACCATGTCGCAGAATTCAAGCAAGTACTAAGAGCAGAACAAGTCGAAGACATGTTCATGCAATACAACACATTTGGACTAACGTTAAAGAACACAGCTTTAACTTGGTTCCAACCATTGCAACAAAGGCAATTTAGAGACATCCATCACTTTTTAGAGTCATTCATCACTGAATTCTCTAAAAGTGGGATTAGACATGACACGTCTTCGCTGATTCATAGCTTCAAACAGACCCCTCAGGAAACAGTAAGACTGGCAGGACGTAGGTTTAGACAATATGTTGAAAGATGTCCAATGCAAGAGCTACGCTCACAAGCCAAACAAGTGTCATTGTTGCTAGATGGCTTGTTGAGCTCTAAACTACGCTCCTATGTGTACATAAAAGAACCCAGAACGCTAGAGCAATGTGTAAGAATTTGTATAGACATTGAGGACAACTTAGGAGACGAATTGGAACTCTCAAAGGTCTATAAGGACTGAGACTGTTCATCTCTAGCATCCACGAAATTGTCTAACCCGATCGAAGACCTAGCAGAAAAAGTGGCCCAGAAACTAGGAGTTTCTAGTAAACCGATGCCTAAGTTAACAACTAACATACATCGTTACACTTGTGGTGGAAATCATGTGGCGAATGTGTGTTCCAATGCAACACAACCGCAAGCCAACCCTAGTGGCCAATACTATACAATTGAGAGAAGATACACAAATCATACAGCACAGGACTGCCCATACAACAAACAAGCAGTGAGACAGAACTACCCGCAAGCATACCCGCAGCCAGGTAGGTATCAAGGCCAATACAATGCTCAGCCATATTACTATAGGCCTCCACAGAACTACCCGTATCAGGCTCAATAGAGACCTCAACCTGTTTTAGCTCAGCAGCCACCCCCACCAGCGAATGTCATCTCGGTGAAATACGCTGCTACAGAAGAGAACCTAAGTAGGGCCTTAGTGCCTTCTTCACCTTTGATCACAGAGGGTGACCCGAACTCAAACAGTTTTGACTCTACTCATGTAGATAGTCCACCCGCTTATTACACAGAGTCACTAGAACACGTGGAGACATATCATTATGATAGTCCACCAGTGGAACCTAGTTGGGAGCTAGATTATGCTAATGTGATGTACACAAACCCAAATCCCCAATTGAGACAGCAAAGACCACAGGGCCCTAGAGGACCATGCTTTAGGTGCCAAGGAGATCATTTCATAAAGGATTGTCCACATCCTCCAATAGCAGGACAATCACAGTACTATAACATCCAAGGCTTTTGTGCCGATTGTGGCAAGGAGCACATAATCAAAGATTGTCCTAAGAACCCAGTTAACGCTTCAAATGTGACACCGATCAACGTGATAGGTATTGTAAACAATGCAGATGGATCCAACCCTACATACGTGCCTATCCAAGCTATAACAAGAGCCCAGGTGCTCTTACAGAACCAACAGCTTAATCAGGAGAAAGTAGCCGGAAGTAGTGAAGTTGCAGAATCTAGTAGTAAAAAAACGAAATCTTGGAAAGATTCCAGAGAAAGAATTAAGAGAAAATGGAGTAAAAGGATAACTGAGTTGGAAGGAAGTCTCAAGGAATCTAGAGCCAAAATTCTAGAATTGACTTCACAAGAGTTGAATCAAGAGAACCCACCTCAGAAATCAGGATCGGTTTTAGCGGAACCCATACTAGAAAACCTAGACATGATGTTTCACGCGTATCAAGCCAGAATAAACGGACCTCAAGTAGCTGAAATGAGTAAAAACTACCCTCGAGATGATCTAGAAATTGAGAGAACTAAACTTTGCATGAACATGGTAGAATTAGCACAAGCTTTGTTCGAAGCCTCTAGATATCTTAATTGGAATAACATGGCAAAACCGGAATTACACTTTCAAGGACTAATGGAGAGGCTAGAATACTTGATAGAAAGCAAAGAGAAAAAGGATCAGCATAGGAGTCTTAGTGTCCCACAGACAGAGGAAAGGAATGCACCATCCTTGTCTCAAGTACCCAATACAGAAAGTCAAGACAACCTGTCTTCCATACATAGGTACTCACATGAATTTTTGAGAGAAATACAAGAAGAGAAGTGGAGAAAAGAACAAGGAACTCAGCCTCCTATTCAAGAAATAGATGACTTGCAGGAACAATTTCCCCAAGACATCCCCTCTATTTACGATGATGTAGAGGAAGAACAACGGAGTGAACATACAGGTTTTGAATCTAATTCTTTGCATGAATTACCTCAGTTCACAGGACCTTGGGAAGCTAATTCTATTAGTATGAGAGCCCCCACAATAATAGTGAGGAATGAAGAATCAGTAATCCCTAGAAACACGGAAGTGATCAAGAATACCAAAGTACAGTGTAATCTCACTCTAGAGGAATTGTTAAAGGTAAAACCAGAATTGTGGAAACATGTAGCAAATCAATTCCCTGAGCTTGCTACAACTTCCTCACAAATAGGATCACATAAGAGGGTACCGGAGATACCTGTAGAAAAGATTGGAGATGTAAGTGAAGGAGAGGAAGGTAACACGTATCTTCCAATAACCCATCAGGGCTACACCACGAAAGCCATCTTAGATTCAGGAGCCGGAGTAGCCATCGCTACCACCACTTTATGGAAACGTTGGGGTAAGCCAGCACTCAGACCCACCAGGATGAAGCTACAAATGGCTGTCGGACACATAGAAAAACCATTAGGCTTACTAGAAGGCATATCTCTCACCACTTGTGCTGTGGAGTTTGAGCATACCTTTGCCATTTGTGACTTTGCGAAAAATCATGCTTATGAGATGATATTGGGACGACCATTCATGCGTCAGTTGCAAATTGTACAAGATTGGGGAACTATTTCTTTGTACTTGCAACATTTAGGAGTGACTACTAAAGTCAATCTTAAAGACTATTCACATCAAGACGTACCCCCAATACAATGGAATACCATCCATAAGACACCAGTAGAAACAGAATCAGTATACTCTTTAGAGTCAGACCCCTCATGGTTGCACGAGGACACTAACTTATGGATGTGTAAAGTAGCAAAACAAGAGGAAGAAAGGTTAGAAGCAAGGACCTTAGGTGCAGAACAACATCCACGAACCCTTCAAGACCCAGCGTATGCACTTGTAGTATTTCCAGACGAAGAGTTTGAACCCCATGGTTGGGCAGAAATCCTAGCAACCATGGATATAGCCATCAATGAAGAACAATGGACTCCCCACTGTGACGAGGATGGCTATGATATCTCAGTTTTCAAGATAGAGCCAATCATGTGTGATTCTGTTTTAGAAGAATGCGAACCTAACACTGATGCAATTGAGGATGCGAGTGATTTTGAGTTAGAATCAATTATCATGGACCCACCCTTTGCATCAGAAGAAGAATATTTTTTCGAAGTAGAAACTCATCCTCAGAAACAGGAAGAAGTTATGAATGATGTGAGAATAGCCACTCAAGTGACTAGCAAGAGTGAAGGCAAGAAAAGAAAGAAGAAAGAAACCATGTCAGAAGAAGAAGAATCCTTGTTTGAAGTACCCGAGAACTTCAAGAAATATGAAATCGAAGATAGAAGAATAATGGTACGAATGCCGAACAGAAAAGCTGACATTGGAGAAGCATATGATAATTGAGAGAAAACCAAGAAAATAATAGTAGCCATAGAAGGAGAAGAAGAGAAGTGTACATACATAGGGCATGATTTGACGAAGGAAGAAGAAGAAGAATTAGTTGCCCTATTGCACGAATATAGAGATGTGTTTGCTTGGAGTTACAAAGATTTGAAAGGAGTAGATCCAGACGTATGTTCCCATAGAATTCCTATGACTCCAGATGCAAAACCCATGAAACAGAAACCATACACGTACAATGATAACTAGGCTGCGAAAATTAAAGAGGAGATCGATCGCTTGATAGAAGCAGGATTCATTTACGAAATTGAACATACCGAATGGGTATCCCCCATTGTGGTAGTGCCCAAGAAAAATGGGAAATTGCGTGTGTGTATTAACCTTAAAAAAGTTAATGCCGCCACAATTAGAGACAGTTATCCTCTTCCTATCACAAAACATTTATTGGAAAGAGTTGCGGGCAAGGAAGTTTACAGCTTTCTTGATGGTTTCTCAGGCTATAATCAAGTAGCCATTGCTCCAAAAGTTTTGCCACTGAATGGGGCATATTTGCATTTCGTGTAATGCCTTTTGGCTTAACAAATGCACCCGCCACTTTCCAGCGACTCATGTGTCATGTTTTCAAGGAATTCTTACGCAAGAACTTGGAAGTTTATGTCGATGACTTATGTGCTCATTCCTTGCAACTGCCAATGCACTCTGATTATCAGTGAAGATGGTGGTGGCAGAAGACTGACCAAGATCCAAATCAGCCATAAGGCATCTGAGCCACACACACTCAATAGTCGCTGTGAACGTTCTCCTATACTAGGCCTCATAATTGGAAGGGGCCACAATAGGCTGTTTCCTACTCAGCCAAGATATGCATGAGATACTAAGCATGAAGCAAAAACCACTAGTGGAAACATGAGTGTCATAGCAACTAGCCCAATCACTATTAGAAAAAGCATGCAAATCTGGCAGTAGTGTTCCCCCCTTGGGATTAAACAATCCAAGTAGTCGGGTACCACTCAAGTAGCAAAAGATGTGCTTAACAGTCTGCCAATGCTTGACTCCTAGGCAATGCATAAACCTTCTCATCTGTGAGATAGCAAACTAAATATCTACCTGAGTAATGCATAAGTAAATCAAGCATCCAACAGCTTGCTGATAGAGATCAACATCAAGTGCATCTCCAGCATCATGGAGACTCAATCATAAACCTGTCTCCATACGAGTGGCAATAGGTTTATAGTCTTCAAGGCCAAAACGTTGCAGATAGATGTCTGTGGAAGCACGCGAATAGCACAAGGAAGAAGAAGAAGCTTGGAGCACAAATACACAATACTGAATGTATTACTAGAGAATGTACAAAGATAAGTAGCCCATTAGGGCAAGAGGCGTATATACAAGCCGGGGGAAAAAACCTCTTAAAGAGGGAAAAAAGTGCCCCGGTGATCCTAGAATGTTCACACACAGCACTACCTAAATATATCAACAAATCCCCCCTGGGAGTGATGCGGTGAACAAGGAGCTGGCACTCATGTATAAGGAAGTGCCAAGCTATGTGGAAATCACTCCACAAAAGGAAGTAAGCCCAAAGCTTTACGGGAAAGCTTCAAACTTCTCCCTAGGCAGAGCCTTCATGAAAAGGTCTGCAATGTTCTCTTGCGTGGGCACATATGCCAAGCTGATCTCCCCAGCAGAGAACCTCTCCCTGACATAGTGATAATGCACCTCAATGTGCTTAGTGTGAGCATGGAACACAGGGTTCCATGCAACTGCCAATGCGCTCTGACTGTCAGTGAAGATGGTGGTGGTAGAAGACTGGCCAACACCCAAATCAGCCATAAGGCATCTGAGCCACACATACTCAACAGTCGCTGTGAAAGCTGCCCTATACTCAGCCTCGCAGCTGGAAGTGGCCACAGTAGGCTGCTTCTTGCTCAACCAAGATATACATGAGCTACCAAGCATGAAGCAAAAACCACTGGTGGACACACGAGTGTCATAGCAACCAACCCAATTTGAGTCAGAAAAAGCATGCAAATCTGGCGGTAGTGATCCCCCCTTGGGATAAAACAACCCAAGTAGTCGAGTACCACTCAAGTAGCGAAAGATGCGCTTAACCGCCTTCCAATGCGTGACTCTTGGGCAATGCATAAACCTGCTCATCTGTGAGACAACAAATTGAATATCTGGCCGAGTAATGCATAAGTAAATCAAGCATCCAACAGCCTGCTGATAGAGAACAACATCAAATGCATCTCCAGCATCATGAAGACTCAATCGTAAACCTGTCTCCATAGGAGTGGCAATAGGCTTACAGTCCTCAAGGCCAAAACGCTACAATAATGTGTCAATATATTTTGTTTGACACAAAGCCATTCCGCCATCAACTTCCATAAACTGAATGCCCAAAAAGTGATGCAAATGCCCCAAATCAGACATCTCAAATGAGGCATGCAAATCAGCCTTGAAATCAGCAATATGCTTCTCAATAGGACCAGTGAGCAGCATGTTGTCAACATAGACAACAATGATCAGAAGCACATCATTAGCACGCTTAACATATAAGGTGCTTTCAGTTGGACTGTTCTCAAAACCATGTGCAACCAGATAGGCATGTATCTTCTCATACCAAGCACGTGGTGCTTGCTTTAAACCATATAATGCCTTCTTTAACCTCCACACCTAGTTTTCATGCCCTTTCTGCACAAAGCCACGGGGCTGAAAAACATACACTCCTTCATGCAAGTCACCATTCAAAAATGTTGTTTTAATGTCCAACTAATGTACATTCCAACCATGATGGGCTGCAAGTGCACAAATGCTCCGAACAGTAGTCATACGGCATGTAGGTGCAAAGGTCTCATCAAAATCAATGCCTCTTTCCTGCGCATAACCCTTTGCAACAAGCCTAGCCTTATACCTGTCAACTGTACCATTAGGTTTACGCTTCAGCTTGTATACCCACTTAGTGCCAATGGCCTTCTTGCCAGGAGGCAAGTCACATAAAGACCATGTACCATTCTTCATTATAGCATCATATTCAGATTGCATAGTAGCCATCCAATTTTCTGAATTCTGTGCTTCATCAAAAGAAACATGCTCATTCTCATCACAGAGACTAGATGCATCCATAGCATAGCAATCTGATGCAAAAGAGGCACTATGAGAGCCTGAACGAGTACGATATGACAAAGGTGCATCTAATTTGCTGTCACGCAAAGTCTGCACCAACCATTTTTGCATAGTTTTTGCCTCCTCAATATCAGCTCTCTCATCAACAAGTGCATCATGTAAATCTACATCAGAAATGGAATGATCTGCATCATCATATGAAACCTACAAAGGTTGAGAAGTTGCCTCATTAGGACCAGCACTAGACTATCCACTTGTAAAAAGAGGCATCAACGTATCATACATGTCTTTGGAGCTAACAGATGTCTCCTTAGTACATGAAAGCAATGGCTGAATAGCATCTTCCACAAAGACAACATCACAGCTAACCAAAATGCGTTTATTCTGTGGATGATACAGACAATAGCCTTTACTTTTAGAACTCTACCCAACAAAAATACATTTTACTACCTTATCATCCAATTTTTTGCAATGTTGTTCAGGCTCTAGTGCATATGCCAAACAACCAAAAACATGCAGATGAGCAACAGATGGCTTGCGGTCATGCCAAGCCTCATATGGTAGACTACAGCGCTTTAGTGGGACACCTATTCAGCACATATGCTGCACACATGACAGCCTCAAGCCAAAAACTATGTGGTAAAGCCTGACTCTTGACCATGCACTTCACCATCTCCATGAGTGACCTGTTCTTTTGTTTAGCAACTCCATTCTGTTGAGGTGTATACGGTACTGTACACTGGTGTTTTATCCAGTGTTCAGCCAGAAATGCATTAAAATCAGAAGACATATATTCCCCCCCTCGATCAGAACGGAGGGTGCCCATTTTACATGCTGATAGATTTTCAGCCAAAACCAAAAACTGTTTAAAGCACATGAACACTTCGGACTTTACTTTGAGTGGATATACCCATGCATGCCTGGAAAAATCATCAATGAAAGTCACGAAGTAAAGGTAATTTCCAAAAGAGGGTGTCTGCATAGGACCACAGACATCACTATGCACAAGTTGAGTCCAAAGGGCATCACCCTGAAAGCATAGGCTGCCCATTCAGTTGCGAATGCGGTCTTATGTTGGTACTCAGTAGCAATAGCTACTTGGTTGTATCCAAAAAATCCATCCAAGAAGCTATAGACTTCCTTTTGTGCAACTCTTTCCAAGAGGTGATCAGTGATAAGTAACGGGTAACTATCACGGATCGTAGCTGCATTGACTTTCTTTAGATTAATGCACACTCTTAGTTTCGAGTTCTTTTTGGGAACAACTACTAATGGTGACACCCATTTGGTATGTTCTATCTCGTAAATGAATCCAGCTACTAATAGCTTGTCTATCTCTTCCTTAATTTTTGCTGCATAGACATCATTATAAGTGCAAGGGCATTGCTTTGAAGGCTTTCCATCAGGTGTCATTGGTATTTGATGAGAACAAATGGAGGGCTCCACACCTTTGAGGTCTTTGTAGGTGCATGCAAACACATCTCGATATTCTCGAATCAATTTCATCAATTCTTCTTCCTCCTCGAGTGACACATCCTTTCCTATGTACGTGCATCTTTCTTCTTCATTTTCTATGGTCACTATGACTTTTTTCATTTGTTCCTTGTTGTCATAAGCTTCTCATTCTCTTGCCTCTCTCTTAGGCATCTGAATGGCTATTTTCCTTTCCTCTACTTCGTATCTTTTGAAGTGCTCTGGAACTTCAAATAGATACGGGGTTGCTTTGGTACTATAGGGGTTGCTTCTATTGCTAACACTTTGGGTGATCCACCCTTGTCCTTGGCCCGGATAGCTTCTAAGTATGGATCCTCCAAATCAAACTCCAGTTTCCATCTCTATGCTCTCGTATTCTTCTTTCCATTCCTTTTCTAATACTTCTCCTGCTTCTACCTCCTGAAGCACTACCATGTAAAAGCTTACATCCAGCCTTCTTCGTCCACACATTCATTCATGGTCAATACTTCTTCATTTACACATACATCCAAGGTTGCTAGAATCTCCATCCAACCATGCAGTTCGAATGCTTCATTAGGAAAAACTTGAGGCATATACATTGGGTCCTCTATGGGTCGATAATTTTGGTGCCCTATGGGCCACAACTGAAATTTTTTTATCTTTTCTCTTTGCTTCCTTACACATCCATAATTGGGTGTCTTCGTGCATCCATGATTGATCATTTGAACTGACACTATGGATAGACAAATCATCTTCTTTCTTGTGTACGGGATTTCATTGTAGTGGGGGTACATCCCTGTATGCAAAGGTATGCAAATTTATCTTGGTAGTGGTTCCTTGATGTTGAAGGTATAACGAGTCTCTTCCCTAGTCTTGTACTACCCTGAGTTGTCTCATGAAAGGTCGTCCTAATATCATTTCATAATTATTTGCCTTTCCAAATTGACATATAGCTAATGTATGCTCAAACTCGACTCCACAGGTGGTTAATCTATTTTTTTCCAATATTCCCAGGGGTTTCTCTACATGACCATCTGCTAATTGAAGCTTCATATGCATTGGTCGTAGGGATGGCTTTCCCCATTTCTCCCACATCTCTTTGGTGGCAATACCCACTCCTGTTCTTGTGTCTAGAATGGCCTTGGTCATGTATCCATTGTACGTGACGGGTAAACATGTGTTGCCCTCATCTCCTTCACTGAATTCCCCAACCTTATCAACTGGAATTTGTATAATACATGGGTTTTTGTTTCCTTACTTTGCTTTTTGCTCTTCTCCTGCTCTAACTTCAACTGTCTTGCTAATTGTTTCCATAATTGTGGTTTGACATGAAGTAATTCTTCCATAGTCAATTGACATTGTACTTTGGTCTTTTTGAGTTTTGCTAGATTGTGTGAGGCCTTGTCTGAAGACTCCTTTTCTTTTCCTCGTACTGTGGGAGCACAGAAGATTATGGATTCCTTCTCATATTCTCCCATGTAGTTTGGTAGGGTGGAAATGTTGTGTGCTTCCTCCCTATTTCGGTCTAACACAGAGACTTCTTCATATATTTCCTCCAAATTTGGCAATGGTTGGTAGTCTTCCACATCTAATTCCTCAAAAGGAAATTTTGAAACTCCATACTTTTTCCATTGATCTTCTTGAATCCTAGTCCACAACTCTCTTGGCCAATCAGCCTCTAAATCAGGGACTATGGACATGGATTTCTCATGGGTATTCAGTAGTTCTTTCTTATTATCCCTCTTCTTTGGTTCTTGGTCCTTCGTTTTAAGACAATCATTGTATTTATTCTTGGATATTCTCGTCTCAGGGAGGACAGGGATAGTCTTTTCTAGAGTGGCCTGAGCCACCTCTATGAGTTTCTACATATCGCTAGTCTCTCCTTTTCTAACTCCCCTTGTAGGTAAAATTTCTCATGCTGCTGTACATTTGGTACATTCGTGATTCTAGCTTGGTAAGCCTTCAACCACATATCTAAATCGTCTGGTCTTGGATCTACTAGAATTGATCCTGGCTTGTTTGGTTCTAGTGTCTATGGTGTAATGGGAATTTCTTCCTGAATTTCAGGTTCCTTAGATTTCTTATTGCCTCTTGTGTCCTTCTTGTCTTCATTATTTCTATTTTTCATTCATTTTTCTCTGAGTTTTTCCCTTCTATCCTTCCACTTCTGGATTTTAGTTGTTTGGATATTCTCAAGTGGATCTTCAGAGTCTCTCACTACTTGTACTCTAGGTTCTAGGTTTTTACTCTTTCCTTGCTCCGAGTCTACTCGTTTTTTCTCTTGTACTTTAGCTTGTGCTGGTGTGATGACTTTCAATGGTACTATGTATTCCTTGTCACTTCCTGACGATTCAATTACTTCTATTACGTTAATAGGTGTAGTGTCATCGGTCTTATTGGAATTCTTTGGACAGTCTCTAAATAGGTGTTCCTTTCCACATTCATTGCAATACCCTTCCCAAGTTCTAGGGGGTGGTGGGTTGTATGGCCGAGTGCATTCTCTTATAAAGTGATCTCTTCCACATCTATAGCACGGTCCTTTTGGCATAGGCAGTCTGATGGGTGGTCTTATGGGTGTTGGTGCCTTGTGTTGATGTATGAAACACCACAAGAATGAATTAATGTGACACTAGAACACCTCTATGGTCACCATTAACTCATTGCCACTCCAAACTTTGAGAAATGATAGCCTAAAGTGAGAACTTTGCTTCTACAGAAATTCCTAGTCACCGAAATGACATACCTTCCGTATTTCTCTACTTTCTCCCAGCTCAAATATTATTTCTCCAAGGTATTTTATAAGCTGAAACTAGAAGAGTAGAGCTTTCCAACAAGCTATCATATGCATCAAACGAATCTCCAGAACTCAAGTTATGGCCTTCACAAGATGACCCTGTATGACTTGCTAAAACTGGAAATCTTGCCTTCTTTAGTAAATTTCGGTGTCTAAAAATAAAAATTTGATGCCTAGCATCGAATTTCAGCCAAGGTTGATGCCGCGCATCGACTTTGAGCTTTTTTAGCCTCTTTTTCTGCACCAAAAATAGTCTCTTTTACACACACATGAAGAAGACGACTTGTATGCTAGAAGTCGATGTCAGGCATCGACTTTATGCTCAAACTCGATGCCAGGCATCGAGTTGCTCCACAAACCTCATGTTTTTAAAAGATTCAACAACAGGTAACACACAGAGAATGAAAATAATGACTTATCAGCACAAACTCGATGCCAAGCATCGAATTGCTTGGAAAACTTGAACTTTTGAATTCATCACACAGTAGGCAAGCATGGAGATGATGGAGAGAGTCTCATACACAGAACTTTACTCAGTTCTTTCTCATAGCTATGAAAACTCAGAAATTTTACAGATGCTTTCTCACTCAGAGAAGTCCGACTATACTCAGTCGTATAAAATGAACTCCTTCTCTCTTTCTATCACTCTCTTCCACTTCTTCTCTCTCGCTCTGTCTCCGCGTCAGTTGATACAAACTAACTTATATAGATTTTCGTATTCTCGTGTTTTTAAAAAACTTCTAGAACTAAAGTGAACTAACTTTACAAATATGATACACTTGTGAATTTGTCCCTTCACATAGGCATGGGGTTTTCTTCCTAATATTTGACCTTCAAATATATGTCCAATTAGTGATTGTTTCTCCAACAGCTCCCCCTCAATCATTAATTGACATTCTCTGTTTCTTCATATCATCTTCTTTTCTTTTACTCTTGCCATGCTTTTGAATCTACTGGTCTTCACACCATCCAAGCTCTTTGTCATTATGTCTGCTAACTGATCTTTAGTAGAAATGTACTCCACTTCAATCTCCTTCTCCATTACCTTTTCTCTGAGAAAATGATAATGTATCTCTATGTGCTTTGTTCTTGCATGAAATACTGGATTTGCTGCAAGATAAAGTGAACTCATATTATCTCCATGTATTGTAGGTATACCTTGATCAATGCCCAAGCTTTTGAGCAATGTCTACATCCATATGACCTCCTTAGCTGCTTCCACAAGTCCTTTGTACTCTGGTTTAGTTGATGATAATGCTACTGTATGTTGTTTCTTTGAACACCAACTTACAAGCTTATCACCAATGTATATCATGTAACCATGAGTTGATCTTCTGTCATCTTGGTTAGCTGCCCAGTCTGCGTCACTGTAGGCTCTCAACTTCAAATCTGATGTAAAAGGATAATATAATCCTTCCTTTATAGTTCCTTTGATATATCTGAGAACTCTTTGACCTGCAATCCAATGTGGGTCCTTTGGACAATGCATGAATTGTGACAAGACTCCCACTGCATAACTAAGATCAGGTCTTGTTAGTGTAGCATCAATCAAACTACCCACAAGATATTGATACTTCCTCATATCTTTGTATTCTGCACCATCATATTTACTGAGCTTGTGATTAACTTCAAGTGGAGTTGAAGCTTCTGTGCAATTTTCCATATCAAACTTCTTCAATAGATTTAGAAGATACCTTTCTTGTGATACATATATGCCATGATCTGTATAAGTGACTTCCATTCCAAGAAAGTATGACAACTTTCCTAGGTCACTAATCTTGAACTCTTTCTCAAGTAATCTCTTTACCTCCTTGATTCCTTCATCTGAAGTACCTGTGATTATAATGTCATCTACATAAATACAAATGTAGATTGTACCTTCCTCTGTTCTTTTGATAAGTAGACTTGAATCTGCTTTTGAACTTTGATATCCAAGATCATTGAGATACTTCACCAGTCTATAGTTCCAAGCTCTTGGAGCTTGTTTCAATCCATATAATGCTCTTCTCAACCTGCAAACAAAATTTGGATACCTGGAATCTACAAACCCTTGAGGTTGTTCCATGTATACCTCATCTGATATGTATCCATTCAAGAATGCATTCTTTATATCCAATTGACTTAGGGTCCATCCTTTTGAAGCTGCAATAGCAATGATTGTCCTTATAGTTGACATCTTAGCTACGGGACTGAATGTCTCATCATAATCTATGCCATAGGTCTGAGCATAGCATTTCACCACCAATTTAGCTTTGTATCTGGCTATACTTCCATCTAGAAGCTTCTTCACTTTATAAACCCATTTATTTCCAATTACTTTCTTACCATTTGGTTTGGGAACAAGTTCCCATGTCTTGTTCTCCTCTAGTGCATTGAACTCTGTTGATATATTTAGGTAGTGATGTGTGTGAACACTCTAGGACCGCCGGGGCACTTTTTTCCCTCTTTAGGAGGTTTTTTTCCCCCGGCTTGTATATACGCCTATTGCCCTAATGGGCTACTTATCTTTGTACATTCTCTAGTAATACATTCAGTCTTGTGTGTTGTGCTCCAAGCTTCTTCTTCTTCCTTGTGCTGTTCGCGTGCTTCCGCAGACGTCTATCTCCAACAATTGGTATCAGAGCAGGTCGTCGCTTCTTCTAGGGCGTCGTCGACACTCCTCGGTTTGCAGTCTCAGATTCGCACGAAATTTGGTGAGCATACTCAGGGTGTTTCCCTGATCAAAACGGCTTCGCTTTGTGGTGCCGAAATCGCGATCTGAGCTCGTTTCGGCCTCCGAACGCACTATCGCAGCGCTTGTGTAGGCTATTTCATCCTTTTGTGCCAAAGGTATATACCAGTTTCTGTTCGCCAGTTTAAGAGTCTCGAAGTCTGCTACAGGTCTAGCAGAACTCGTCTGGGCAATTCTGTTCAACTTTTTGAGATACAGTCAATTTTCTGCATCAAGGTATTTTAGTCACTGGCCATGGCTGAAAGCAGTGATGTATTCTGTATGTTGGCTGTTGAGGATAAGTTGGATGGTACCAACTACCCATTATGGGCTTATATGATGCGACATGTACTGGTTGCAAAAGGATTGTGGAACATTGTGCAGGGTGTTGAAAGACGTCCTGTTACACCTATAACGACAGGTACTGCAAATACAGGTGTTGGAGCTGATGAAGATGGTGTCGAAGATGATATTCCGCAGATTCCTGTTCGTGCTGTTGTTTCTGTTGCACCTACTGCAGAGCAGATTCGTTGGGATGGCAGAGATGCCCAGGCACATGCATTGATAGCCTTGTCTGTCAAACGTGCCATTATTCCTCACATTCGCTCTTGCAGAACAGCAAAGGATGCTTGGGATACACTTACCACTTTGTACAAGGCTAGGAATGAGGCTCGTGTTGCTTACCTCCGAAAACAGTTGGAGAGTGAGAACATGAATGAAGGTGATTCTATGGACAGTTTTCTTACAAAGATCAAAGACCTGAAGGAACAATTGATTTCTGTTGATGAGGTTATACCAGATAGCTCACTTGTGCAGACCGTTCTGAATGGTCTTCTTGATTCATATCAGAGTTTTGCCTCTACTCTTCGGTTGATGATGAAAGGCAATCCGAATGCCTTGTCATTTGAGGAATTAGTCTCTGTTCTGTTGCAGGAAGATCAGTCCAGGCAGAACAGGTCCATTATGCGTGTTGCAGATCAAGCTTTCCTGGCTAGTCAGAAGGGCAAAGGAAAATGGAGCTCTTCTACTAGTAAGCAGAAATCTGCAAATGCTGCACAATCGAAGAACCAGGATAAAGATGAAAAGAAATCAGAAAAGCAGAAATTGTTCTGCAAGTACTGTAAAGGAAATGATCATATTATAAAGAACTATCCAAAACTGGCTGCTAAAGAGGCAAAGAAGAAAGAGGCTGGAATGGTTGTTGCAGAGGCCTCTACACCAAAAACAGAGTCTGCAAATCTTGTGCAGGAAGAAGAATGGGCGTTTACTACTGTCTGCAGTTTTGACCCATCTTCTCATGATCAGTGCATGTCTGCAGTAGACTCAGTTGTTTGGTACTTTGACAGTGGGGCAACCAAACATATTACCTCGCAGCGCAGCTTCTTCTCTTCACTCGAGCCTGCCCCTACAGGGAATACTGTCACATGCGCCAATAACTCCTCTTATCCTGTTATGGGAGTTGGTAAGATCATTCTGACTACTGCTGATGGTAGTTCTTTCACTTTGTCAGATGCTTTATTTGTGCCAGGGATCAAAAAGAACCTGTTATCAGTTTCTGCATTAGCAAAGATTGGCTTGGTTGTGAAATTCGTTGATGACAGGTGTACAGTCCATGATCTCTCAAATGGCGATGTGATTATTGCTTCTGGCATTTTATGTCGTGGGCTGTATAAGCTCATAGACTATGAAAGATCTGTGAATGATTCGGCATGTGCAGTTCATGATTCTCAGGCTATGTCAGATGCAAAGCTTTGGCATGCACGATTTGGTCATCTGAATTTTGCTAGTTTGTTACGCCTGCAGAAATCTGAAATGGTGTCCTCTTTGCCCAAACTTGAGGCACCTGGAAAACATGTTTGTGAAGGCTGTATTTTGGGCAAAATGCAGCGTTCTTCCTTTCCAAAAGATGGTTCAGTTCGGGCTACGCAGAAATTGCAGCTTGTACATAGTGATGTCTGTGGTCCTATGCAGACACCCTCTTTTGGAAATTACCTTTACTTCGTGACTTTCATTGATGATTTTTCCAGGCATGCATGGGTATATCCACTCAAAGCAAAGTCCGAAGTGTTCATGTGCTTCAAACAGTTTTTGGTTTTGGCTGAAAATCTGTCAGCATGTAAAATGGGCACCCTCCGTTCTGATCGAGGGGGGGAATATATGTCTTCAGATTTTAATGCATTTCTGGCTGAACGTGGGATAAAACACCAGTGTACAGTGCCGTATACACCTCAACAGAATGGAGTTGCTGAACGAAAGAACAGGTCACTCATGGAGATGGCGAGGTGCATGGTCAAAAGTCAGGCTTTACCACATAGTTTCTGGCTTGAGGCTATCATGTGTGCAGCATATGTACTGAACAGGTGTCCCACTAAAGCATTGCAGTCTATCACTCCATATGAGGCTTGGCATGACCGCAAGCCATCTGTTGCTCATCTGCGTGTTTTTGGTTGTTTGGCATATGCATTAGTGCCTGAACAACATCGCAGAAAATTGGATGATAAGGCAGTAAAATGTATTTTTGTTGGGTACAGTTCTGAAAGTAAAGGCTATCGTCTGTATCATCCACAGACTAAACGCATTCTGGTTAGCCGTGATGTTGTCTTTGTGGAAGATGCTATTCAGCCATTGCTTTCATGTACTAAGGAGACATCTGTTAGCTCCAAAGACATGTATGATACTTTGATGCCTCTTTTTACAGGTCGACAGGCTAGTGCTGGTCCTAATGAGGCAACTTCTCAACCTTTGCAGGTTTCATATGATGATGCAGATCATTCCATTTCTGATGCAGATTTACATGATGCACTTGTTGATGAGAGAGCTGATATTGAGCAGGCAAAAACTATGCCAAAATGGCTGGTGCAGACTTTGCGTGACAGCAAATTAGATGCACCTTTGTCATATCGTACTCGTTCAAGCTCTCATAATGCCTCCTTTGCATCAGATTGCTATGCTATGGCTGCATCTAGTCTCTGTGATGAGAATGAGCCTGTTTCTTTTGATGAAGCACAAAATTCAGAAAATTGGATGGCTCCTATGCAATCTGAATATGATGCTATAATGAAGAATGGTACATGGTCTTTATGTGACTTGCCTCCTGGCAAGAAGGCCATTGGCACTAAGTGGGTATACAAGCTGAAGCGTAAACCTGATGGTACAGTTGACAGGTATAAGGCTAGGCTTGTTGCAAAGGGTTATGCACAGTAAAGAGGCATTGATTTTGAAGAGACCTTTGCACCTACATGCCGTATGACTACTGTTCGCAGCATTTGTGCACTTGCAGCCCATCATGGTTGGAATGTACATCAGTTGGACATTAAAACAGCATTTCTGAATGGTGACTTGCATGAAGAAGTGTATGTTTTTCAGCCCTGTGGCTTTGTGCAGAAAGGGCATGAAAACCAGGTTTGCAGGTTCAAGAAGGCATTATATGGTTTAAAGCAAGCACCACGTGCTTGGTATGAGAAGATACATGCCTATCTGATTGCACATGGTTTTGAGAATAGTCCAACTAAAAGCACCTTATATGTTAAGCGTGCTAATGATGTGCTTCTGATCATTGTTGTCTATGTTGATGACATGCTGCTCACTGGTCCTATTGAGATACATATTGCTGATTTTAAGGCTGATTTGCATGCCTCATTTGAGATGTCTGATTTGGGGCATTTGCATCACTATTTGGGCATTCAGTTTATGCATGTTGATGGTGGAATGGCTTTGTGTCAAACGAAATATATTGACACATTATTGCAGCGTTTTGGCCTTGAAGACTGTAAGCCTATTGCCACTCCTATGGAGACAGGTTTACGATTGAGTCTTCATGATGCTGGAGATGCATTTGATGTTGTTCTCTATCAACAGGCTGTTGGATGCTTGATTTACTTATGCATTACTCGGTCAGATATTCAGTTTGCTGTCTCACAGATGAGCAGGTTTATGCATTGCCCAGGAGTCACGCATTGGAAAGCGGTTAAGCGCATCTTTCGCTACTTGAGTGGTACTCGGCTACTTGGGTTGTTTTATCCCAAGGGGGGATCACTACCGCCAGATTTGCATGCTTTTTCTGACTCAGATTGGGCTGGTTGCTATGACACTCGTGTGTCCACCAGTGGTTTTTGCTTCATGCTTGGTAGCTCATGTATATCTTGGTTGAGCAAGAAGCAGCCTACTGTGGCCACTTCCAGTTGTGAGGCTGAGTATAGGGCAGCTTTCACAGCGACTGTTGAGTGTGTGTGGCTCAGACGCCTTATGGCTGATTTGGGTGTTGGCCAGTCTTCTGCCACCACCATCTTCACTGACAGTCAGAGCGCATTGGCAGTTGCGAGGAACCCTGTGTTCCATGCTCGCACTAAGCACATTGAGGTGCATTATCACTATGTCAGGGAGAGGTTCTCTGCTGGGGAGATCAACTTGGCATATGTGCCCACGCAGGAGAACATTGCAGACCTTTTCACGAAGGCTCTGCCTAGGGAGAAGTTTGAAGCTTTCCGCAAAGCTTTGGGCTTACTTCCTTTTGTGGAGTGATTTCCACATAGCTCGGCACTTCCTTATACATGAGTGCCAGCTCCTTGTTCACCGCATCACTCCCAGGGGGGATTTGTTGATATATTTAGGTAGTGATGTGTGTGAACACTCTAGGACCGCCGGGGCACTTTTTTCCCTCTTTAGGAGGTTTTTTCCCCCGGCTTGTATATACGCCTATTGCCCTAATGGGCTACTTATCTTTGTACATTCTCTAGTAATACATTCAGTCTTGTGTGTTGTGCTCCAAGCTTCTTCTTCTTCCTTGTGATGTTCGCGTGCTTCCGCAGACGTCTATCTCCAACAAACTCTTCCTTCATTGCTTCTTCCCATTGCTTCTTACCTTTAGCTTCATCATAGTTCTGAGGTTCTTCATCATCTTTGACCATATATGCATAGTTCTTCTGAGTTATGTAAGAAGTATCAGAAGAATACCTTTCTGGTTGTCTTCTTGTCCTGCTTGACCTTCTTGGTTCACATTCTTCATATGTGTCTGGATACACCTCTTCATCAAATATAGGAGCTTCTTCATTCCTTCTTGTTAATCCACTTCTGGATGTACTTGCTTGCATATAGTCTTCATCTCTATTCACCTGCACAATTGATTTTCCTTTCTCACATCTTCTTACCTCTTCTTCAAATTCTTCAGTTGTATTACTTTGATCTGCATACCAACTTTTCTGTTCATCAAATGTAACATCTCTAGAAACAATAAATTGTTTGGTTAGAGGATTCCACAATCTGTAACCCATCTGCTTTTCATCATAACCAATGAACACATATTTTTCTGCCTTTGGTTCAAGCTTATGTCTAATTTGTGATGGAACATAAGCATATGCAATTGATCCAAACACTCTACAATGATCTAGTGTTGGTTTCTTACCCCACCAAGCTTCATATGGAGTCATTCCATTGAGAGCTGCACATGGTAATCTATTCACAAGATATGTGGCTGTATTTACAGCCTCAGTCCAAAGATAATTTGGACAGTTCTTCTCCTTTAGCATAGCTCTAGCAAACTCAACCAAAGTCCTGTTCCTTCTTTCTGCTACACCATTTTGTTGTGGTGTATACCTGCAGGTTATTTCTCTCTTAATACCTGCATTCCAAAGATAATCATTGAACTCTTGGGAGAAATATTCTCCCCCTCCATCAGACCTCAGTCTCTTAAGCTTTTGACTTGTGACTCTCTCTGCATATGCATGAAAATGCTTGAAAGCTCCAAACAATTCTGATCTTTCCTTCAAAACATATAATGTTATCCATCTTGTAGCATCATCAATGAAAAGAACATAATACCTTGAGCCACTTATAGATCCTTCTTTTGTTGGTCCCCATACATCTGTATGAATGAGCTCTAGTAATCCATCATGTTTGAATCCTTTCTTTTGAAATGGTAACCTGTGTGCTTTACCCATTTGACATGCTTCACATTTATAAACCATATGTTGACTTTGCACATTTGGTAATCCTAGTACAGACAGATTAGCAACCATAGCTTTAATTCCTCTTTCATTGAAATGGCCTAATCTCTTATGCCAGAGATCAAGTTCTATAATCACTGCTTCACCATGTGTGAGCAAAGCTTGACCAATGTTCCCTTGCACTCTTAAAGTAAAGAGTCTACCTTCTTTCTTACTAGAGACAATCTGATTATATCAATTCTCTGGATCTTCCACAAATACTCCTTCATTTGTAAACCTGACTTGAAAACCTTTTTCAACTATCTATCCCACACTAATCAAGTTTTTAGGTATTGTAGGAACATACAAAACATTGGTTAGCAAATCTACTCCACTCTTGCATTTCACTTTTCCAATTGAATGTACACTATGTCTTGTATTATCACCTGTTTGAACTGTATGGCTAGAAATGCCTTTTTCCAATTCTGACATCAATTCTATGTTTCCTGAAAAATGATTAGAACATCCAGAGTCAATGTAAAATACCTTTAGATCTTCTTTGTCTGATGTGCTAATTGAATTCATCATCAATGATGTATGACTTTCATTCTGTGTGTCATTTGCATAGTTATAGTAGGTGGTGTTGTAGGATTGATTATGTCCCCAACTTCTTCCTCCACCTCTACCATAGCCTCCTCTTTGACTTTGTCTACCTCTTTGAAAATCACTTTGATATCTTCCACCTCGGCCTCTACTATTGTTGTTTTGATTCTGGTTTGATCCTTGTTGGTTGTGCCAACAGTCATGAGCCAAATGATTACTCAATCCACAGATCCAGCAAGCCTTCTTGTTGTTATTATGATTACCTCTTCCTCTTCCAAAACCTCTTGGTATTCCTCTGCTAGTGCCTTTACCTCTTGCATAATAAAATTGAGAACTCGACTCTTCTTCATCCTTTGCTTTACCTTTATCTCCTTTCTTCTTATTCTTCATGTACATTGCAGAACTTTGTCCTTTATCTCCATCTCCCTTCAAGTCTTGCTCATATGTGAGCATCAAACCAAGCAACTGGTTCAAATCTGGAACATAATCATTCAAAGAAAGTTCTGTTGATAAGACAAAAGGTTTCCACCTTTCATCCCCTCTCAAACCTGCAAGTAGCTGAGCAATCAATCTGTGATCTTCAACATCTTCATCTATGGATCTAAGACTATCTGCAAGATCCTTCATCTTAGTGACATAATCACTAATGGTTTGAATTGGTTTCTTCTTGAATGTTGTAAACTCTGACCATAGACTTGCTTTCCGTGCTTTAGTAGTGCTTTGGAAATGATACTCCAATGCATTCCATATATCTTCAGATGATTCCAATCCTCTGATGTGTGGTAGCAAATGATCAGAGATTGTATTGTAGATGTAGGCTTTTGCACTTGCATCCTTCTTCTGCCAATGCTTTAAAGCATCAAGTTCTTCTTTCTTTGGTCGGCTTTCATCTTCAAATACTGGCTTCTCTTCTTCACCTGTTACATATATCATGAGATCCTTACTCATAAGTAAGGCTTCCATTCTCATTACCCATGTGGGGTAATTATCTCTGTCCAGTTTGTCAATGGAGATATGATCTGCCATACTCCTTCCCTTCTGCTGCAACCTGTGAGCTTAAAGATAAAGGATAATACCTTTTGGGGTTCTTTGTGTATGAATATACTTTTGAAGTAATCTTTTGATGCCTTGTGCCTTCAAATGCTTCACCTTTCAGACTTTAATGGAAAACTTTTCAAAACTTCTCGTACCTTTGCCATCTTCTACTCTCGAGAATCTTTCTGCTCTGATACCACTTGTTGATGTATGAAACACCACAAGAAATGGATTAATGTGACACTAGAACACCTCTATGGTCACCATTAACTCATTTCCACTCCAATCTTTGAGAAATGATAGCCTAAAGTGAGAACTTTGCTTCTACAGAAATTCCTAGTCACCGAAATGACATACCTTCAGTATTTTGCTAATTTCTCCCAGCTCAAATTTTATTTCTCCAAGATATTTTATAGGCCGAAACTAGAAGAGTAGAGCTTTCCAACAAGCTATCATATGCATCAAACGGAGCTCTAGAACTCAAGTTATGGCCTTCACAAGATGACCCTGTATGACTTGCTAAAACTAGAAATCTTGCCTTCTTTAGTAAATTTCGGTGTCTAAAAAATAAAAATTCGATGCCTAGCATCGAATTTCAGCCAGGGTCGATGCCGGGCATCGACTTTGAGCTTTTTTAGCCTCTTTTTCTGCACCAAAAATAGTCTCTTTTACACACACATGAAGAAGACCACTTGTATGCTAGAAGTCGATGCCAGGCATCGGCTTTATGCTCAAACTTGATGCCAGGAGTTGCTCCACAAACCTCATGTTTTTAAAAGATTCAACAACAGGTAACACACAGAGAATGAAAATAATGACTTATCAGCACAAATTCGATGCCAGGCATCGAATTGCTTGGAAAACTTGAACTTTTGAATTCATCACACAGTAGGCAAGCATGGAGATGATGGAGAGAGTCTCATACACAGAACTTTACTCAGTTCTTTCTCATAGCTATGAAAACTCAAAAATTTTACAGATGCTTTCTCACTCAGAGAAGCCCGACTATACTCAGTGGTATAAAATGAACTCCTTCTCTCTTTCTATCACTCTCTTCCACTTCTTCTCTCTCGCTCTCTCTCTCCGCGTCAGTTGATACAAACTAACTTATATAGATTTTCGTATTCACGTGTTTTTAAAAAACTTTTAGAACTAAAGTGAACTAACTTTATAAATATGATACACTTGTGAATTTGTCCCTTCACATAGGCATGCGGTTTTCTTCCTAAGATTTGACCTTCAAATATATGTCCAATTAGTGATTGTTTCTCCAACACCTTGGGTGCGGTGTATATTAGGGTTGCCAACGCTGGTCCATAGACATTGTCATATCCCTCATAACCAAAGTATTGCGGGTCATAAACTTGCTCGTACTCCATCATACTGGTGTCATAAGGGTAGTATTCTCCTTGGGTCTGCTCATATCCTGGGTTCGTTGATTCTGTACTGGCTAATGGTGATGCTGATACTATGGCTCTCTCCAAGTTTTCCTCTGGTTGAGCATATTTAATTGGCACTACGTTCTATGGAAGTGGCAGTTGTTGTCCTAACACCGGCTGAGGTTGTCCATATTTCCCTTGCTCGTATGGCCTAAGTGCTACTTGTGGTCCTGGATGGGGATTGTATCTTGGAATCTCCCTTCCTAGCTCTCTAGGAGGGTATCCATACGGCCTATACTGAAGTTAATTTAAAGGTCATGATTGCCTGTTGAATGGACAATTCTCAGTGGTATGATTATTGTATTTTTGTTCTATATGGCAATACATGGTGGTTCCTTGATGTGGCTGCCTATTGTATGGATAAGCTTGAGGCAAGCCTGTTCCTCCTCTTACACACATGTGACTAGGATGGTCTCCTCCGCATAAGCTGCATCTTCGCAACATGGGTATTCTCATTGCTAGATGCTGGTGCCGTGAACTCCTAAATTCTTGGCGACCAGGTCTGCCAACTCCTCTACGTTACTAGAGTTGGATGTCACTCTACTTCTAGTGTCTTCTGATTTCATAGGACTTGGTGTACTTTTGAGATCATCAGCTAGGTTATCCTCTAGGTCAATACACTCTTGAAGGCATTCGCTCAACATCTGAAGTCGTTTCATGTAGACTAGGGTTCTCAATGTCCCATTTGTTAGCCCGTCTAAGAATAGTGATTTCATTTTTTGTTGAGTGGGTCTTTCTGTTACTAGGCATCTATTGACATCTTGATTGAACCTCCTGGCAGCTATTTTCACCGTTTCATTTGGATTTTGTTTAAAGCTATGGATTAAAGATTAAGAGTTATGTTTGATTCCTCTCTTAGTGAATTCCCCAATGAATTCCTGAAAAAATTGTTCAATATTTCCAAATTGATTGGGATCCAATGGCTGGAACCAAGTCAAAGCCATTCCTGTGAGAGCGAGTCCAGAGGACTCATACTGCATCCGCTTGCTCAGCCCGTAGAACTTGTTTAAATTAAGCTATGTGATCATAAGGTTCTCCCATCCTGTCATAATGATTTCTCATACACTTAGCCACTTGAATTGGTCTTAATCTTCTTATGGGTTCTGGGTGTCTAGGCATTACAGGAATTGCTGGTCTAATTGGAGGCATTCCAGGCTGCACTCCTAGTGGTGGTCTTGGCCTCACTGGTGGCCGATGTTGATTGCCTAGTTCAGGGTGAGTTTGATTGTGTGATTGTAGCCTTGGCATTGTGAATTGCACATGGGTTCGGTTGGCAATTTTTCGTTGGCTTGTCAGTCCCGATATTGTATTTTCTGACTCCTGTTGTGTCCCAAAGGGATTATGGGAGGTAATTGCCTACTCTGGCGAAGGGAATACTGGCAACCCCACATACTTCAATTGAGCCCTATCAACGGCATCTACGAACCAATACCTTCTTTGGTTCTTGTCTAGGTACGTGGCTCTAGACTCCTCTTCAAGATCTTTTAACTCATAGAAAGTAATTGAGCTTTCTTCCTGTCCGCATGTGGGTGAATCAGTTTGTAACAATAAGTCTGATCTATGGATCAAGTAGACCTCTAATAGGTAATCATCTTGAGGTATCAAATCCCCTCTCAAGACTCGAGTCACTATTGATTTGCCTCTGGGTGTAGTTATTAACTTTTTAGAGTCCAGTCTTCTCGAGTTTCCTTGCCCTTCCAATCCTCCTCTCTCGTTGATCCGATCTGCATGTTCTGTTACCACGTAGATGTGACCTAACTTATCCATGTACACTCCTCCTTCATACTTGACTACAGGTCTGGGCACTATTGCTGATTCAGTGGAATTCACCATCCTGGCTACTCATCTATTTAAGCCATCCAGGTAGATGGGGATCTCTTGGGGATCAGTGGACACATATTGGAGAGAGGTGCGGTATTCCCCCTCTATCGTTGACATGAAGTTCCCCCTAGGGATAGAACCTTGCATGTCTTCTAAAGCCATTGGTATCTCTTCCTATGAGTCACTAGAGGTGTCACTATAGATAGAGTGATGAATTGCCCGAGTTGCAGTTCCTACCGATGAAATAACATTCCTCCGGCTACTTAGCACACGTCCTAATCTCAAGTTCATCCACCCTTCTGGGGCTATCTTGGTCTCCCACTATCCCACAATTGGCTTCTCAATTGCCTCTAATTTTTCCCTCAAATGGCTTGATATGTTCTGGGTGATACCACTTCGACGATACGATAGCACAGATTAATGTGATACGATACTGACTATAGGATGATACGATACCTCTGCTTGTGACGATACGATACTAGAATAGTAGACGCTACGATACTAGAACAGTAGAGGATACGATACCAGATTCCTCGTGATACGATACCACACTTTGCATGATATGATACCAGAGCACTATACGATATGATACCAAAATCTCTCATGATACAATACTAGATGGGTCAAACGATACGATACCACCTTCTTGCATGATATGATACTTGTGCGTTGCATGATACGATACCAACAAGTCACACGATACGATACTAAAGTTCTTGTGATACGAAACTAGTGCAAGTGACGATACGATACCGAACCTGAACACGATACGATATTGAATTTTTTGGACGATACGATACCATGTTGGCAATACTGTACTCGTATGACAAAGGATATGATACCAAGGAGGTCAGACGATACGATACTAGATATGTAGTACGATACCAACAATGTGTGCAATACAATACCGCTTGATCGATGATACGATATCGTGACCGGGATGATATGATACCAAGTGGACCATGATATGACACCACCGGCTGATCCCGATCACCATACCAACTTGATTATCCGATACCAAAGTGGTATCACGATACTTCAAGTGGTATGTAGCAATACGATACTAGGCGAGTATCGCGATACTAGGGAATTTTGGTATCGTGATACCAAAACTCAACCGACCACGATACTTCAGCCAAAATCACTCTAAACTTAAATGTTTTTGTAAAAAAAGGTTTATTTCTATCCCCTCCTTACTCTTAACCCTCTGTCTCTCTCATAGAATCTCCCAAAACTCTCTGTCCCACCCCATGATATCGAAAATGATTTTAATCACGTGTGGTGGTGGTTATGAATTGATTTTGCTATCAAGAACTTGTGCGGCTTACCTTCAAGTATGCCTCAACCCAAGTGTATGCTCCCAACTCCTCTCTTTAGCTCACTTTGCACGATACCAAACTAACGATACCGATCGCTGTCTGCACACGATACCAGTTCCTACACTAGTGTCAAATGAACTTTTTTTTTTGGTTTTTATAGTTTGTGATGCTTGAAGCCTACTCTACACTAATTTTGGCAATTTTTTGAGATTTTTTGTGGTGATTCCAACTTCCTCCTACTCCACTTCTCTCTTTAACCTAACTCTAACTCTTCCTTCTCTTCCTCACTCCTAACCCTAAACCTAAAAACTCATTACACACACCTCAGGGATGTGAAGTAACAAGTGTTGAAGTGCCTGACTACTTGCCACTGAAGAAATTCACCTCTACAAGTATGATTCCTTCACTGCCGAGCTATAACCATCACGAAGGCACCTTGGCTAAGTTTGTTCCCCAGAAACGGTGCCAAAAACGTGTGTACCTAAGTCAAGAAGTCTTAGGGACTTGTGTCAAAGAGACTAAATCTCATTTTCCCCACAAGTGTGTATAGCGGAGGATCGATACACGTTTAATTATCAATCCAAAGAGCCACATGAACCAAGTGTATGAGGACGTGTGCACACATGATGGAAAGTGAAGTGGCTCAGCTACAATGCATGTGAAAGAACTAAACTACCTCTCCAACTCACTATATCTCTGAAAATGTCTGCCATGATACCACTTACAGTAGTAAGCACAAATTCAAATGTTTCTCCTAGCTCCAACTCCGAATATGGCCAATAGGGGCTTCTTTTCGAAGCTCTTGACGATTGGTATTTTCACTCAAATTTAACGACCACTCTTCAAGTTATGGCCAAAATAGTGAATGGTGGGAAACACCTCCACTCGCTCCACAACTCGTATTGGTTTTCACACACGCTATCGTAGTTCAAAAGTGATGGGAAGGGATAGACAACAGTCCTACACATTTCAAGCATTACACACACACAAAAGATCATACAAAAGATGGAAATTAGCATGGAAGAAGCAAATTCAAAATTTCAATTCTCCTTCTTCACAATGGCAAAAAGTCTTTACAAAGAGTCACAAAGTGACTTATATACATGTGCCCTAAAAATGGTCCTTTCACACATGAGACTGGCACTTTATTGACTAATCTCTAACTTCCTACTATTTTACAAGAATTATGTTACAAGGATTTGGGCTTATGCATCTAGAGGACTCCTCTAGTGCATTTACATAGTTTTGAGGGAATCTCCTAGAATTTTGAAGAAGAAATTTATGCCCATTAATTTGAAAATTTTGGGGCTCCTCTTTTGTGCCTCTTGTCTCTGCAACAAGTGTATACATATAGAAACATGTATATGGATGCCACAAAGGCAATATGCCTTGAGTATGTTGCAAAAGTATGGTATGGATGATTGTTGGAAGGAGTATTTTTGGAAAGCATTTTTGATGTAGAAAATTAGTAAAAAGCCAAAAAACTTGTAAAATATTTATGCAATGATTGTAAAAATAAGGAAGAGTCTTCCTTATGTAGTCAAGGACCTCATGTAATTTTTGTAGAATTTTTAGAAACTCTTAGATAGCATATTTTTAGAAAATTAGAGAAAAAGACCTAATTTCAAGTGTGAAAAGGGACACTTGAAAATGTATATAAGTCAATTTTCTCTATTTTGGAGAGGTTGGTTAGTCATTTGCTCATGCTATCAATAGAGAAGAGAGTTTCTGCAAAAATCGTGTTTTCTCCTGTTGAGTGTATTTTCTTTGATGTGAGAGCTTGTTTCTTGCTTAATCATGGAGATTTGTGAGTTACATTTGTGTATTACTGAGTGAGTTGTATGAAGGAAGAGGTTTACTGATGTAATGAGTGGAAAAGGACAGAAGAAAGTTCCAAAATTGTGAAAATCGTCTGAATGCACAGAATCGCGATTGTCTCGTCTCTGGGGTACAGGTGATATTTTTCAATTTTGAGTTCATATTTGTATTCTGCTGATAAAATAGCATGATTTTGACACGAAGATCATAGAAAATGATGGAGATTTGATTGAGATATGGTAAACCCTAGACTTTCTCTTCATCTTCAATTTTTCTCAGCAATCCAGCCATTAATCTCTTATTTCCTTGAATCTATTATCTTGAAGGGGCTGTGGTCTTATGGATATTCCTAGGATTGACAAAATAAAGATGATTTGTTGATTCTTTGTTACTTCATGATTGGAGAGGACAACTTGGAGTCCAAAACAAAACATTTTTTGGCGCCGTTGCCGGGGAATATTCCAAGAACTTCTTTGAAGTTGGACCTTTGTTGGATCTTCAGTTGATGATGGTAACCAACACAAGAACAAGGTAAAGCACATCAATTAGAAAAAGTGCACATGAATAGGTAGATGTCATTGTTTGTCTTTGGGGAAGAAAGAAAGCAATTGATATCTTGTAGAAGTGGAAGTGCTGAAATTTTTGTAAATTGATAGTTGCTCATCATATTGTTGAAGTAAAAGTGCAGGTGTGTGGAGGATTTGAGCCAAGAAGCTGAAGATGGAGGTAACTTGAATCTATTCTTGCATTTCTAGATTTCTTTTTGCCCAAGTACTAAATACCATGGGTGATCTTGGGAAGATAACATGGTGATACTAAGGAAAGGACAGTTAAAGTAGCTAGATGTAAGAATGAGGGATTCAGTTGTTGACCAAATCTGAGCATTAATCTTGAGTTGTTCTGCATTTTGAAAAAATATGATTGAGTTTATCTTTACAAAAATTGATTGCCTTTCATAACACTTTTCCATTTGAGAAACTTTCTTTTGTACTTTAGTGATAGCTAAGGACATAGAAACTCATAACCAATCAAGAACTATGGGATCAGCTGATCTCCAAAACCAGAAACCCTAAGTAAAGTGCTCTCCTTTATCTTTAGGGCAAAAATACCAAACAAATTCATAAAATTCCTCAAAAATAATCAAACAAATTTCTTTTCTTGTTAGGAAGTTGAAGTGAAGAGTGGTAGACAAGGGTGATTTTGAAAAAGTGAAGAAAAGGTCAAAAAACCAGAAAATTAGAAAACACGATTCTCTGCACAGAATCGCGATTTTCTGAAAAAAGTATTAAAACTGGAACAACATTTCATCCACATGTGAAGTGAAGTGTTGTGGACAAGGGTGATTGTGAAAAAAGTGAAAAAAAAAGAGGTCAAAAAACCAGAAAATTAGAAAACACGATTCTCTGCACAGAATCGCGATTTTCTGAAAAAAATATTGAAACTGGAGAAACATTTCATCCACATGTTGAATTGAGGTTGATACAGGGTATTAAAGGGAGTTAAGAAAAAGAGACTATTTCAATTGGCATAAAGTCAAAAATATGCAAAAAACACGATTTTCTGCACAGAATCGCGATTTCCTGTAAAGGAAAATTATTGAAATTTTTTTTTTTGGTATATTTGGGTACTTGGAGACAAGAAAGTGCAGGAGAGATCATTAAGATTGAGTAAGTGAAATCAAACAAGTAAAAGAGGGTGAAAAATTGGAAATCACACAAAATCACGATTTTCTGGACACTATAAAAACCTGAAATTCAAAGAAAAATTCATTTGAGTGAGAGTGAGTGAGAGAGACAGAGTGAAAGAATCGCGATTTTCTGCAAATCAAGCATTGGAGAGCTTTCTGGGACCAAGCAAGAAAGGTAAGAATCCCAACATCATTCTTGAGCACATATTTTTGGTTCTTTGTGAAAAATAACACCAAAAAATAGAAAAAACAAGAGGAGAACGGAATCGCGATTTTCTGATTTTTTGAGTTTTTACTAAGAAATCATTAATTTTTGCTTTAGTTGCTTTATTGCATGTTAAAATTTTTTTAAGGCGATTCTATAGGTGAAAAAAAATATAAAAAAATCAACATTTTGAAATTTTGTCAAAGATTGGACAAAATCGCGATTCTGAGTTTTAACTCAAAATCGCGATTCTGTGAAAGATACCATCAACATCGCGATTCCCAGAACGCGATTTTCATTAAGAAAATCGTGTTTTACAATCTGTGAGCAATCACGATTGTCTGGGAACAAAATCGTGAAAAACACGATTTTGTGAACAAAATCGCGAAAAACACGATTTTCACACAAAATCGTGAAAAACACGATCTTGTGAACAAAATCGCGAAAAACACGATTTTCACACAAAATCGTGAAAAACACGATCTTGTGAACAAAATCGCGAAAATCACGATTTTCACACAAAATCGTGAAAAACACGATCTTGTGAACAAAATCGTGAAAAACACGATCTTGTGAACAAAATCGTGAAAAACACGATCTTGAGAACAAAATCGTGAAAAACACGATCTTGTGAACAAAATCGTGAAAAACACGATTTTCACACAAAATCGTGAAAAACACGATCTTGTGAACAAAATCGTGAAAAACACGATTTTCACACAAAATCGTGAAAAAACACGATCTTGTGAGCAAAATCGTGAAAATCACGATTTTCACACAAAATCGTGAAAAACACGATTTTCACACAAAATCGTGAAAATCACGATCCTGTGAACAAAATCGTGAAAAACACGATTTTCACACAAAATCGTGAAAATCACGATTTTCAGCAGAAGAGTCGTGAAAATCACGATTTTATTCAGAAAATCGTGAAAATCATAAATTCCACAGAAAATCGTGGAAAAACACGATTTTATTCAGAAAATCGTGAAAATCATAAATTCCACAGAAAATCGTGGAAAAACACGATTTTATTCAGAAAATCGTGAAAATACATAACCTAAGCAGAAAATTGTGAAAATAGGTGAATGATACTTAGGTCTGGAAATAAAATAAATACACTTTCTAAACAAGACCTAGCAAGGAAGGGAAAAGAGCCAGGAAGTAGTAAAAAATCAGAAAGAAATTTAGGGCAAGAAAATAACATGGAAAACCTAAATGAAATAAATGAATCAATAGAAACTGGGGATTTTAGAAACATCCTCAAATACATGTATACAAATAGGTTTGGAGCCTATGTATATCAGGATGGAATGCATAAATTCCTCATTAGATTGAGAAATTTAGAAGTTCCCTTGAATATAACCCCAGTAGCACAATTCAAGGATGGAAGATATGAAGATAGGCAAGGATGTATATACATCCTCTCTCAAGACCCAGAAAATTCAAATGACCTAGGGCAATGTGCTGATAAGGGACCTTGGGAGCATAACATAGAACAAACAAATTTGCCCAGGCCAAATGAAAACCACACTAGCAATGAACAACAACATGGGAGGAGGACACATAATTCCCCGAATCCCTTTGACAAGGAACCAGATGGATACAATGACTTCCCACTTAGAAGAAGACCTCATTGGCAGCCTCAGGGTAGAATGCTTAGACCATACCAAGTAGCCAAATGCATGAAGAATCAATATGAAGGGTATTCAGATCCTCATGCTCATGCAGCAGAATTTAGACAACTAATTAGAGCTGAGGAAGTAGAGGATTACAAGGTGCAATTTGAGGCATTTGGACTAACCCTAACAGGACCAGCCTTATCTTGGTTCATTCCCCTTAGAAAGGAAATGTATCTGGACATTGAATCTTTTTTAGAAGCTTTCATTGGAGAATTTTCTAAGACTGGGATAAAACATAGTACAGCCACATTAATACATAGTTTCAAACAACAAAAGGTGGAAAATGTTAGAGAAGCAGCCAGAAGGTTTAAGCAATACATTGATAGATGCCCAAGAGAGGAAGTACCTTCCATGGCAAAACAAGTATCCCTATTCATTGAAGGTTTGAGAAGTGCTCAACTAAGAACCCTAGTGTACTATAGGAGATGTCCTGACTTAGCAGCCTGTGTGAAGGAGGCAATAGACTTGGAGGACAACAGAGGTCAAGATCTGTTGGCATTTGATCAACCTAGACCATATGAAGACAAAATTCCTCCAGCAGAAGAATTGGCTCAGGCCATTGCTAAAGCCCTAGAGGTAAACACTAAAGCTAATCTGATTAACTCTAGGATAAACACAAACAAAAAATGTTACATTTGTGGAGAAAATCATCTGGCACAACAATGCCTATATCAGAAGCCTCCACACTTGCAAGATAGGAAGACACTCAAATACTGCACACTAGAGAGAAAATGGACAAACCATACCAGGGAGGAATGCTTCTATAACAAACAACCCGTCAAGGAAAGAGACTACATGGCTCAGAGGGAATCAGGTTATAATGAGCAACCAAGACCAGTGTTGGGACAACAACCTCCTATTCCAACTAATGTGGTACCAGTTAAATATACACCCATAGAGGAAGGAAATTCAAGATTCAGATCACCCTATAAGGAAGAGTATCAATGGAGTGAGGGACATCAGGAAGAATGGGAAGATTATGAAATAAGAGAACCTGAGCTTAGAGCCCTAGATTTGGGAAATGGAAAAATTGAAATGGACACAGCAACATTCATGTACATTACCAACAATTACATGTCCAACCAAAAACCTCAATTCAAAGGGGGACCAAAGATAACTTGTTATAGGTGTGGGGGAGAGCATTTCATTAGAGACTGTCCGCAACCTCCTACATTGAGAATAGAGGGAGCCTATTGTAAGGATTGTGGCAGAGAGCATTTGATAAAAGATGGCCCAAAAAATCCCCAAAAACAACAGAACACACCTAATAACATACCCTTAAAAACAGTTAACATTATGGAACAGGAAGAATTGAGTAACAATGATCAAGTTGGAATCAATGTTATAACAAGGGCACAAGCTAAGCAACAGGAAACAAATAAGGAACAAAGTGAAGGTTCAGCCTCAAAGGTGAAAATGAATAAACAAAAAGGAAAATGGGAAAAGAAAAAAAGAATAGGCAAAAACTTGGAAGAAAATGATAAGGAACAATCAAAAAGTACTCCCCCCCAAAACACTCAAAATCAGTCTGAAATAGGACACTCTCAGAGTCTAGAAACCCTAATCAAAGCATATAAGGGAAGAATCCAAGAAGGACCAAGTCCTGCAGATCATGCAGTGGCTTATCCTAAACCAGAGTTAGAACAAGAAAGAATGCTAAAGTGTAAACAAATTATCCAGGAAACACAACTCAGATTAGGGGAAGAAGACAGTTCTCAGAGAACAATTGAACAAATTGAGGAAACAAGAACATGGGAAAGTGTTAACAAAGAGGAAAATTCACAATTAACATTCCAAATGATCATAAATGAACAATGTACCATTACATGTCATACAACATGGGAAAACCTGTTAAAACAAAATCCTCACCTACAAAACAAAATGAATAAAGGGGAAACAATACCTGGAAACCTTCATTCACCAACACAAGAATTAGAGGAATTATGGTATATTCCTATTGATAAAATAGGAGGATATTGTGAAGGAGAAGAAGGGAATTCAACCCTAAAATTACAGTATGGAAAAAATTCAGCTAAAGCCATTTTGGATAGTGGATCAGGAGTGGCCATAATGACTAAACAAATTTGGGAGAAATGGGGAAGAAATGAATTACTACCCACTAAGATGAGATTACAACTTGCAGATGGGCATATAGAAAAACCCCTAGGAATTTGGGAGAAAGTGATTGTGGATATATGCGGAATAGAAATAGAGCATACCTTTGCCATAGTAGAATTTCCACAATCCACTTCATATGAAATTATCCTAGGAAGACCTTTTATGAGACAAATGCAAATTGTACAAGATTGGGGTAATGATTGTTTATATCTCCAAAGCAAAGGAAGAATAACGAGAGTGAACTTGAGAAATGGGCACTACTGTGATGTATCTCCTCAAGAATGGTATAAAATACATCAAAATCAAGAAGAAAGTGAGGAATCAGACATGGAGGATCAGGAAGAGAGTGAATCAGCAATATGGAAGTGCAACATGATAAGAAATCTCATCAATAGAAAGAGAAGACTGAAAAGAGAGGAATGTGTGGAAGAAAGAAAAGTACAGGATGAAAGCTATGTGCCACAACAATTTAAAGATGAAGAGTTTGAGCCTTATGGTTGGAATCAAATCTTGACTACTATGGATCTGGCCAGTGAAGAGTATGTAGGAGTGAAATTCCAAAATGAAGAAGGCTTTGATGTTTTCCACATTAGCATACACATGATAAGTGTACAAAAAACAGAAGAGGAGCAAAATAAAAAAATAATATTACAAAAAGGAAAAACACAATATTTGGAAACAGTAAAAGCCGAGGATGCAATCAAGGACAAAATCTCAGGCAAATACAAGGAACATAAACACAAGGAAATAGAAAGAGATCAGACAAAGGAGAAGAGAGAGAAAGAGATCAATAAGGATCAATATTTTGATGTACGAGCAAATTTTAAAACTTATGAGGTAGAAGACAGACTACTCCTGAAAATGAAACCAAAAAGAGAGAAGAAAAAAGGAGAAGCTTATGACAATGAAGAACAAACAAAAAAGATTGTGATTACTCAGGAAGAAGGAGAAGAGAGACAGATAGTGATAGCTGATGATATGACCACACAAGAAGAAGAAGCCTTAAGGAGCCTGGCAAAGAACTATAGAGATGTATTTGCTTACAGTTATAAAGATTTAAGAGGGATTGATCCAAAAATCTGTGAGCATAAGATTCCTATGACACCTAATGCAAAACCAAGCAAACAGAGACACTACACATTTAATGATAAATACTCTGCCAAAATAAAGGAAGAAATTGACAAGTTGTTGGCAGCTAATTTCATTTATGAAATAGAGTACACTGAATGGATATCACCTATAGTTGTGGTGCCAAAGAAGAATGGAAAACTTAGGGTTTGTATCAACTTGAAAAAAGTGAATGCAGCAACTATAAGGGATAGTTATCCACTGCCAATAACAGATCATCTTCTTGAGAGAGTTGCAGGAAAGGAGGTTTACAGTTTCCTAGATGGTTTCTCAGGCTACAATCAAGTGCCAATAGCCTTAGAAGACCAACACAAGACTGCCTTTTCTACAGAATGGGGGGTTTATGCCTTTAGGGTTATGCCCTTTGGACTAACCAATGCTCCAGCAACCTTTCAGAGATTGATGTGTCATATTTTCAAAGAATTCCTGAGAAATGTAATGGAAATCTATGTGGATGATCTGTGCACTTTTTCTTTAAAAAGACAAGATCATTTACAAGATTTAGAAAAAATATTCAGGAAATGCAGGACATACAGAGTATGCTTAAATCCTGAAAAGTGTGTATTCTTTGTGAGACAAGGTAGAATGTTAGGTCACATAGTTTCAAAAAATGGAATTTCTACAGATGAGAAGAAGATAAAAGCAATAATAGAACTTCCAAGACCTACAAATGTGAAGGAACTCCAAACTTTTATGGGACATTGTGGGTACTATAGAAAATTTGTACACAAATTTGCTGATATAGCTAAACCCTTATATGCCTTAATCACAAAGTTTGAGTGGACTGAAGAATGTGACCAAGCCTTTGAAACATTAAAAACTTGTTTGGTGACAGCACCAATTTTAAAAACACCTCAGTGGGATAAAATTTTTCATGTACATGTCGACGCTTCAAATTATGCTCTGGGATGTGTGTTAGCACAACCTATAGAAGGAAGCAAATTAGATTTTCCAGTAGCATATGCAAGTAGACAATTAAACATTGTAGAAAAAAATTACACAACCACTGAGAGAGAAGGATTGGGAATGATATTTGCTGTCAAAAAGTACAGACATTATCTATTGGCCAACAGGTTTAAATTCTTTGTGGATCATCAAGCTCTACTCTATTTAGTAAATAAACCATGTCATACAGGAAGAATAGTAAGATGGTTTCTTTTACTAATGGAATTTGAATTTGAGGTGGTGGTTAGACAAGGGAAAACACACTTGAGAGCAGATCATTTGTCAAGAATCCAGTCAAAAGAACTTAGTTCACCTATAGATGATGATTTGCCAGATACATACTTATTCAAGGTGGAAAGTGTTCCTGAATGGTCTATGTCATTAATTCCTTTACTAACCATGGGACCTTGTAGCACATCAGGGAATAACACACATCTGGTGTTACAAAGCAGAAATTTCATGTTGTTAGCTGGACATTTGTATCACCTTAGTCAGTCCGGCATACTGGAATTTTGTACTCCAGAGGAGGAGCAATATGAATATGTAAGAAGAGCTCATTACTGGAACCCATGTACTCATGCTTCCAAGATAGTCACTTTAAGCAACCTTAATAGGATGGGAGTACATTGGCCAAACAAGATTCAAGATGTGGAGAAATATGTTGATAATTGTAGAAAATGTCAAACATTGGAAGAATCAGATTTGATAACTTTATATTGGTTTCAAAAAAACCCTGAATGGAGTGAACATATTGTGGAGGAATTGAAGAGAAAGAGGAAAGGGAAACAGGTAATAGCTGGTGCTGACTCAAGAAACTTACAAGTGATCTCGGAAGAATATCAACTCATAGGAGAACAAATATATAAGAGAGGAATGGATGGAAATCTGAGAATTTGTGTTCCTGAAGGAAAGTATTTAGAAATGTTGGAGATGGCACACTCAGGAGTGGCAGGAGGACACTTTTCAAGTGATAGAACGGCCAAGCTCATATTGTACTCTGGCTTTTGGTGGCCAACCCTATTTGCTGATGCAAGGATTTATGTAAATAGATGTGATGTCTGTCAAAGGGTGACCCAACCAAACAAAAGAGATAATATGCCATTAATTCCTTTAATTTCAGCCAGAGCTTTTAGCAAATGGGGATTGGATTTTATTGGACCGATACATCCTCCAGCCAGACAAACCCATGCAGAATACATAATAGTAGCTACAGATTATTTGACAAAATGGGCTGAGGCCAAAGCTACTAAAAGAAATGATGCTCACACTACTGCCAGATTTTTGTATGAAAACATTATCACTAGATTTGGACTACCAATTGAACTGGTGAGTGATAGGGGAACTCATTTTTTAAATCAGATCATAGAAAACATGACCAACCACTTTTTGATCAGTCACAGAAAATCAGCCCCATATCACCCATAAGCTAATGGCTTAGCAGAAAGTACTAATAAAGTACTTTGTGCAGTATTGTCCAAACTAGTCAACACAAATAGAAATGACTGGGATTCTCAACTTAATCATGTTCTCTGGGCTTACAGAGTGGCATACAAAACTGCAATAGGAACTACCCCATTTAATTTAGTATATGGCCAAAATGCAGTTTTACCCATGGAATTTCTTATTCCAACATTAAAAGTGGGTAATCAATATAATTGGACAGGACATGAATTATCCGAGAGAGTCATAGATTTGGAAAAACTGGGAGCTTCTAGACTCCAAGCAGTAATGAGTATATACGCAGACAAGAAAAGACAGAAAGCTTATCATGATGTTCACATTAAAGACAAAGATCTACAAGAAGGAGACCTGGTCTTGGCTTACACAGTTAAGGAACATTAGAGAAAATTTCAGAAAAAAGTTCATGGGCCATACATTATACATCAGATAAGTAAAAGTGGAGCCATTCAGTTAGCTAATATTGATGGAGAAATCATGCCAAATTTCATAAGTGGATGCAGAGTTAAGAGGTATGATTATCCATTAACTCCTGATGAATGGAGAAGACTGCAAAAGGCCCAAAATAGAAAACAAGAAGAGAAGAACATCAGAAAAGAGGCTCAACAAGAAGCCAAGGAGAGAATAAGGAAATTAAAAGAAGTATGCTTATGTGAAAATACTCTAAAACAAAAAGAACTTTTGCCTGTGATCATGATGAATTATCAAAATGAAAATATTAGGGTGTTAGTAGATTCAGGAGCTCAAGTGAATCTGATTAGCTCAGCTCTGGTAAACAAATTTAACTTAAAGAGGGCTGAAAGCAGAGTTTTGATCAAAACCCTAGAAGGAAAAATAATTCAGAGCATATCTTCACTTTCTGTTAAAGTTAAATTTAATAATGAATATATGGAAATAGATTGTGAAGAGTGGCCAGACCAATTCATGACTGAAAAGTTGATTTTGGGACAACCTTGGCTCAAACAAGGTAAAGTTGTTTTGAACTTTGAGAAAATGAAGCTTAATTTGACCATAAATGACAAAAAGTTTTTAATGTTTTTTTTGAGTAATGAAGAATAGGAGGTTTTTCTAGATGTTCTTGACCCAGATATGGAAGGGTTTACTTTCTCAATGAAGGACAGGAACATATTACCAATACCAAGTGCTCAAGCTTCATACAATCAAACCACACAAGACATCTTGGGAGTAAAAACAACTGGAGAGACAAAAATAAGAAGACAGTTATGGACCCATCAACAAAACAGAACTACAAACACATGGAGAAAGGGTATGCACAGATGGTATCCACCAAAACAGGAAGAGGGAAGAAAATGGGTATGGAGACCAAAAGAGGCTACAAGAAGTTTGTCTATGAAACATGGATACTTGTATGATACAAAGACAGTGAGAGTGAAACATTGTTGGATAAAAAAATCAGAATTGAGTCAATGGAAGAGAGATCATCTACACTTAACCTATTTTCAGATCTGTGGAACAAAATACTATTTAAAGAAGAAGAGAGAAAAGGAGGGAGAATGATTGACAAAAGCAACATGTTCTTCTAAATTCTTTTTCCTTAAAAGGGAATTAGGAGGGGAAGTATTTCAATTTTTATCTAAAATTAAAAGCACAAAAGCAAGATATAGGGAGGGAGAAAATAACTTATCATGGAAAATCTGTATTATTTTGTTCAAAATTTTGTGACTATTTTTTTATTTTATTTATTATTTTCAATTTTTTGAAGTCTTTACAATAATCATCTTTTCCATCATCTTCTTTCTATTTAAGAATTGTTTCCTTTTTTGAGCAAGGAATTGACAATTGAAGAGAGCACATTAGATATCTTGCTACACCTGTAATGCTCACTTAAAATTGAGTCTTTTGAAAAAGAAAGAATGGCTTGGAACTTGTTTTTCTTTTCTTTTGTTGTTATATCAGTGACATTCCAGGATAAGACAGTATTTTCTTGTGAATTCTTATGACTCATGTGGGTGGAGTGTTTGTTTTTTCTTTCATATGTCATAAATACAGGATGGTGAATACGAAAGAATTACCAATTCATGACTTCAAAGCAGATTCGGTGACTTTGTCTAGAGGACACTGGTTTCTGGACAGTGATGCAGTTGAGGAACAGGTGGATCTAGAATCAGATGAAGATTCAGAAATCCCAGAAGCTGAAAAAATGATGAAAGAACTTAAAGAAATTTTGGGAATGGTAGGGCAGCATATCTTTACAGTAGGAATTGGGGGGTACAAGTATACTATGTTGTGCCAAGAATTTTACAGGTTTCAGAGAACTCCTATCAACATAAAGAGATGGAAAGCTGTTGGATTGCACAGAATATTGGAAGAGCCTATTTTCTTCATTGACTTTGAAAGAGTAGCACAGGTGATGGGGAGTTTGGAAGAAGTTGGGAAAGGCAATGATGCATACTTCAGATGCAAAGTAAAGGACAAAGACAATCAAGAAGTAAGGATTACTATCAAAGCAGACCATATCAAAGCTGCTTTACAGTTCTTTCCAATGGGAACCAAACTAGACCCAAGTTTTGTCAAAAAGAATAAGGGCACCTATACAGGATTTACAAAGTTCACTGATTTTAAAGGAAAGGAGAAAGAAGAGTATGCAGTAAGGATGTTTTTACAATTTTTCTGTTTTCCAAAATTACCAAGATACACAAAGCCACATAAGTCAGTGACTTTGTTGATGTTTAACAATGAAGATAGAACCAAACCATTTGGAGTAATGGATGTCTCTCCATACATCCATGAGCAGCTGAAGGAAGCAGCAAAGCATTGGGAACAGAAGAAGTTTATGAATGGAGGTCAATTCTTAACAAGGATCATCTATCATATTTTGGGAATGGAAGAACAACTTAAACTGGCTCCAGAAGCACAGTACTTCAGAAATCTAATGGCAGGAGTAAAAAGTCCTCCCAAAAGGATGCAGCCTAAAGAAACAGAGGAACACACTAATATGAGGGGAGCTAGGATGAAGAGGAAAATAATTTCTGAAGAAGTGGTTCCAGTTAAAAAGAGAAAGTTGGATCCCAGGAGAGTGGAGTTGGAACAGACTGAAGAAACAAAAGAAGAACATGTAGCAGCTCAGAAGGAGGTACAGTCTTCTAATGAACCTCATCCTCCACAGACAAGTAAAGAACAGCTCTATACTTATCTTACCCAAGGAAACAACAAAAGAGCTATGTATGAGGCACAGTATCAAAAAATGTTGGAAGATTACTCATGCAAAGCTACAGACTGGATTCAAGAAGAAGTGGAGCATTATGAAACATTACATGATGAAATGATGGCAGCTGATACAGAAGAGGTGTTTGTAAAGAAGGAAGTGGAGTTATTGGCCTATTTTAAGGAGTTACAAGGACCTCCAGAAACCAGAACCACTGTGGTGGTAAAGAAGAAGGTGCCAAGGAAACCAGTTCAAAAGAAGAAATTGGTTAAGAAGGGGAAAGAAAAGGTGGTAGCTGAAGTTGCAACAATAAAGGGCACAGAAGAAGTGATCAGGAAAGAAACACAGAAGCTTGTCATAGTGGAAGAAGTATCAAAGCCTACAGAACCTGAATTCGGGGGGCCTTCACATTTTTCATCTGATTCAGATAGCGATATTGAAAGCTTCTTGTTAAAAAGTTTGAATCTTTCAATACCAAATACTCCTAATGTGGGGACACAGGCCATAGAGAAACTGAAGACACCTGAGGATTCAAGCAAGAAGTCTCAAGAAAAGAAGACACAGGAGGAAAGAGTTCAACATATGAGCTCAGAAGATGAAAGAAGGTGTAGAGGGACAATTAAGCAAGAAGAAAAGAAGAAGAAAATCAAAGTCCAAAACTATTCATTAAGAAGAGAAAAAGAACATATCTCTGCAGGAAGCCCCGCAGGGCAGTGTTGCAGAGCTAAAGAGCGCACAAAGCAAAGAAAAAAGACGGGCCCCAAAATTTTTCCGATTTGGACACACAATTTTTTGTAACATAACCACTTTTGTACATATTTTCCATTGTAAATGCACTAGGGGAGTCCTCTAGATGCATCCCCTCAGAAGATTAGTGAATTACCCATGTATATTAGTAGAAAGTTAGTATTTTAGTGAATAAAGTGCCGGTCTCTTGTGTGAAAGGACCAAACTTAGGGCACTAGTATATAAGTCAAAAGTGACTCATTGTAAAGGACTTCTTGTCATTGTGAAGAAGAGCACTTCTGAAATTTCGAGTTTGCCTCTTTCTTGCTGATTTTGATCTTCATTTTGTTCATGTATGTATGTGTGATGCTTGAAATGCAAGTGTAGGACTGTTGTCTACCCCTTCCCCCTTGTCTTGAGTGGTTGTAGTGTGTGCGTAAGCTAGGAGAAGCAAAAACGCGGGTGTTAGCAATTCCCGTAATTCACTGTTTCTGCCATAACTTGCAGCAGAGTGGTCAGAATTGAGTGAAACCACTACCGTTGGATTTGTCTCGTCGAGAGCTTCGAAACGAGTACCCTATTGCCTATGTTCGGAGTTCTGGGCTGGGAGAAAACCTCAAAAAACCAAAACTGCTGAAAAGAGGCTTGCGGCAACACTTCCAGTTTTTCAGTAGGTGTGGGTAGTATTAGTCTTTTCTTATGCTTGAATAGCTAACTCACTTCATTTTCTATCACGTGTGCACATGTCTTCATACACTTGGTAAGTCACTCCTTAGGATTGATAATTAAATGTGTGAAAAGAACTCCACTATATGCACTTGTATGGCAATCGAGGTATAGCCTCATTGGTACAAGTCCTTGAGTCATTGCGGCTTAAGTACACACGTTTTTGGCGCCGTTGCCGGGGAGTCACTCTACCAAGGTGCCTTCGTGATAGTTATAGAGCGAGTGTGATCGAATCGTACTTGTAGACGCAAACGCATCCTTTGGCAAGTAGTCCACCATTTCAGCACTTGTCACTTCTCATCTTCGAGGTGTGTGTGATAAGTTTTAGGTTTAAGTGTAGGAGGAGGGAAGAGAAGGAAGAGTTAGGGTTAGGTTAGAAGGAGAGGAGAAGTGAGGAAAAGAGGAGTAGGAGTAGGCCAAAACTCTCAGAAATTCACCAAAAATTCCAAAAAAAATTTAAGTTCAGTCAAAAAAAGTATAAAAACCAAAAAAATTGGCTCATTTGACACTTCACAGTGTTCTGGTATCGTTTGCAAGCAGCGACCAGTATCGTGGACTTGGTATCGTGGCATTCAGGCAGTAAGAGCTAGGTTTTGAGCCCACATTGCAATCAAGACAGTACCAAGGTAAACATTCTCTCAAATTATCTGTCAAAAACACTGTAAAAATGAGCAAACAAGTGATTAAAAATCTGCGCAGTATCGCGGGGGGGGAAAACTGAAATCTTTGTCATCTTATTGTGTGATACAGAGGTCTAGGAAGGAAGAGGTGTGTGAGGAGAGCAAGGGGGTAAAAAAAGTTTGGAAAAAATCTTGCTTTTGGCTTGAGTATCGCGATCGGTTGAGTTTTGGTATCGCGATACCAAAATTCCCTTGTATCGCGACACTCGCCATAAGTATCGTATCGCTCGATACCTGCTTTGGTATCGCGACACCATTCTGGTATCGCGACACTGAGTCGGTATCGCGATCGCGCTTGAACTCCGGTATCGTATCGTCCGGTACTAATACTTGGTATCGCGACACCATTATGGTGTCGTATCGCCTAAGTTTCTAGAATCGCGACCTCACTTTACCGAGTGGCATCGTATCGTTTGATACAGTGGTATCGCGACACTACCCTGGTATCGCGACACTACTTCAGTATCGCGATCGTGCCCTCACAAGTGTCGTATCGTCAGGTGCTTATCTTGGTATCGCGACACCGTTGAGGTATCGTGTCGCCAAGGTTGGTATCGCGATCGCACTTACTGCGGTGGTATCGTATCGTCTCCTGTCCAGGATCGTATCGCGACACCACATTGAGATCGTATCGCTCCTAATCTCCAGTATCGTAACGTCTACTTTGCTGGTATCGTATCGTGGTATTTCCCCGTGAAGTATCGCGACACTATATCTGGTATCGTATCGTACAGACCTCTGGTATCGTATCGCGGTCAGTGCAGTATCGCCGAGAGCAGTATCGTCAGGAAGTGGTATCGCTCGGATTAACCCTTTCTTTTGGCAAACAAATTGAGTTATTGGTTGAGCTACCCAAGGGGAATCTAAGAAGCATAAAGAGAGGCTTAGGAGAGTGAATGAACTTGAGGTCAGGAAGAGTTCTAAGTAGTCGAAGGAGTGTCATATCTTCAGTGGGAAGTGCAGCCCAGGCTAGCCGTCATTCTACCTACGCTGAGACCTCTAGTGAGTCGGAGGAAGAAGTACCTATGGCTTCGCAAGACATGCAAGGTCCCACACCAACGAGAGGCTTCATGACTACTGTGGAGGGGGACTACCGTACTTCCTTGCAGTATGTGTCCACCAATGCCCAGGAGATTCCAATCTACCTGGATGGCTTAAATAGGTCTGTGGCCAGGATGGTAACTTCCCAGAATGCCACAATTGTGCCCCGACCAGCTGTCAAATATGAAGGAGGTGCATATGTTGAGAAAGTTGGCCACATCTACATTGTAACCGAATTCCCGGAAAAGGTCAACGAAAGAGGGGAACTCTTAGACCCTGAAAATCTAGGAAGGACACAACTAGAAGAGTTTGTGACCACCCCTAGAGGCAGATCCCGAGTGTCACGTGTCTTGAGAGGTGACTTGATACCTCAGGACGACTATTTGTTAGAAGTCTATATGATCCACGGATCAAACTTATTGTTGCAAACCGATTCACCTGTTCCAGGGAGAGAAGAAAACCCCATGACATTCTATGAGTTGAAAGATCCGGATGACGAGACTAGACTCACATACCTGGATAAAGATCAAAGGAGGTATTGGCCTGTGAGTGTCTTAGACAGGTCTCGATTAAGATATATGGGTGCACCTGTGTTTCCTCAGAGAGAACAGGCAACAACCTCACACAATCCATTCGGAAATCAAGAAGAAACCGAAAATGCTGCATCAGGACAGACTAGCCATAGGAGCATACCTGATCATGCTCACGTACAATTTACGACACCAGGAACACAAGCACACTCTCAGACCCAACCAGGGATAGCAAATCAGTACAGACCACATGTAAGACCACAACCACCGATAGGAAGACAGCCTGGAATGCCACCAATACGACCAGCTGTCCCTATTCTTCCTGTGATGCCCAGACCACCTGAACCGATTAGAAGGCTGAGGCCTATTCAAGTGGCTAAGTGCGTAAGAAACCCTTATGATGGGTCAGGAGAACCTTATGATCACATTGCAGAATTCAAACAAGTTCTGAGAGCGGAACAAGTAGACGACTTCTTTGTACAGTATGAAGCATTTGGACTCACCCTCATAGGAACAGCTCTGACTTGGTTCCAACCCCTAGATCCCAACCAATTTGGAAGCATGGAACAATTTTTTCAAAAATTTATAGGAGAATTCACTAAGAGGGGAATCAAACACAATTCATCTTCGTTAATCCACAGCTTCAAACAAAATCCTAATGAATCGGTGAAGACAGCTGCCAGAAGGTTCAACCAGTACGTGGATAGATGCCCAATGACAGAGAGGCCGTCTCAACAAAAAATGATTTCATTATTTTTGGATGGACTCACTAACGGGACCTTAAGAACATTAGTATACGTGAAAAGGCTACAAACTTTGAGTGAATGTCTTCAGGAGTGTATTGATTTGGAAGATAACTTGGCCGAGGACCTCAACAGCAAGTCCAGCCACGCTAAATCTGATGATTCAAAGAGCACCATCTCTTCCAACTCAAGTCACGTGGAAGAATTAGCAGAGCTTTTAGCCAAGAAATTAGGAGCTCAAGGGCAACGAGCTTATGAACTTCCGGCTCAGAGATTGCCTATGCTACGGAGATGTAGCTTATGTGGAGGAGATCACCCCACTCACCTGTGTGTTCGAGGAGGGGGCGGTGGACAACCAACTTATCCATACAACAAACAGCAACAACAAGGGACTTCTTGGTACTGTCACATAGAACAGAAATACACTAATCACACTACTGAAAACTGTCCGTTTAATAGGCAAACATGCCCTTTTCAACCGCCTCAGTATCGATCGTATGGATATCCACCTAGAGACCCGAACAGAGAGGTCCCAAGATACAACCCTTATCCAACATAGACGGGAGTACCCAGACCAATTGAACAGATACCATACCCACCACCACAACCAGTGCTAGGACCCCAACCGTCGCAACCTCAACAAGTAGTACCAGTGAAATATGCGCAACCAGAAGAAAATCCAGAAAGAGCTCTAGTACCAGCCACGACAATGACCCAGATGGAATCAACAAACCTTGGATACGAAACCCTACCAAGTGAGTATTACCCGTATGAAGCCTACATGATGGAATGCGAACCGGCATATGAAACTACATACTATGGGTATGACGGCTATGATCAGACTTATGGAGCAGAGACTTCCACTCTAATGTATACAGCTCCTAAAGCACCACAACCCATAAGACAACCCAGTAGACCACCAGTACAGAGAGGACCATGCTATAGATGTGGAGGAGACCATTTCATTAGAGAATGCCCTCGACCGTATAACCCTCCACCACCTAGAACCTGGGAAGGATATTGCAGTGATTGTGGAAAGGAACATCTTTTTAGGGATTGCCCTAAGAATCCAGAAAAAAACCAAGGTTCTGCACCAATCAATGTAATAGAGGTCATAGAAGAATCAGGAAGTGATAAGGAGTACACAGTGCCACTAAAAGCCATCACTAGAGCCCAAACAAAACAACAACGAGAACGGCAATCAGAAGAGGAACAGAAAAGCGATGCGAAAATAAGCCCTTCAACTCAAATAGTGGAGGATTCGGAGGACCCATGTAAAAATTCCTGCAACACAAAAGCTCAGAAATGGAAAGAAAGACGAGAGAAGCTCAAGGATAAATGGGCAAAGAACAAGAGTACAAACAGTAAAAAACCAATCGGAAAGTCAAGTAAACACAAAGAGCAAGAGAAGTCCACGGAGACTCCTGAGCTAACCAAACCTAGCTCTGATAGGGAGAAGCCTGGATCAATTCTAGCAGACCCAAAGCCAGACGACTTGGAAATGTGGTTAAAAGCATACCAAGCTAGAATCAAAATGGGACCGAACATAGAGCAACATGAAAAAATCTACCCTAAAGGGGAATTAGAAAAGGAAAGACTAGCCTTATGCAGAAAACTCATAGAAGTAGCACAAACAACCCTAGAAAAGACTATCCCAACCCTACCAGAAACGAGAATGGCACAAGAACCTTATGAAGAATGCATCAAACCAAAGGATAAAGAACTTAGAAAAGAAGATCCCCAAGGTGAACAAGAGACAGCACAAGGTGATCCTGTATCAGCCATACCAGACTTGGAAGCAGATTGGCCTAAGGACTTGTGGGATAGAATCAGAGAAGAACAATGGGAGAAGAATGGTGTCGAGCCACCACCATTTGGTGAAATAGATGTGGAAGACTGTCAACCCCATCCTAACCTCGAGGAAGTCTACAAGGAGGTCTCAAGACTCGATAGAGATAGAGAGGAGACCATAAGCATTTCAACATTGCCTAACTATATGGGAGAGTACGAAAGAAAGTCAGTGATAATGCGAGCACCCACGGTGCAGGGAAAAGGAAAAGAAAAGGGAAAGGAAAGTTCGCATAACCTAACGGAACTAAAGAGAACCAAAGTGCAATGCCAATTGACGGTGGAAGAATTGCTTCGACTTAAACCCCAGTTATGGAAGCAATTGGCAGATCAATTGAACACACGACCAAAGAAGGGAGGATTAAAAGAAAAGGAAATGGAAAATGAGTCCATAATACAAGTTCCAGTTGACAAAGTAGGGGAGTTCAGTGAAGGGGATGAAGGGAATACCTGTTTACCTGTCATCCATGATGGGTACATGACCAAAGCGATCTTAGACACAGGAGCAGGAGTAGGAATTGCAACAAAGGAGATTTGGGAAAAGTGGGGAAGACCAGCCTTACGACCCACTCGTATGAAACTCCAATTAGCAGACGGTCATGTGGAGAGACCCCTAGGAATATTGGAAGGAGTTAAGTTAATCACATGTGGAGTGGAATTTGAACACACACTAGCCATATGCAAATTCGAGAAAGCGAACAACTATGAGATGATATTAGGACGACCCTTCATGAGACAGTTGCGGGTAGTACAGGATTGGGGCAGAGATTCATTATATCTCCAACATCAAGGGAACACCACTAAGATAAATTTGCACACATTCGCTTATCGGGATGTCCCTACATTACAATGGAATCCAGTCCACAGGGAAGAAGATGACCTATCCATTCACAGTGCTGGATCAAGTGACCAATCTTGGATGCACGAGGATACCCAGTTGTGGATGTGCAAAGAAGCAAAGAAGGAGGAGTGTAAAAAACAAATGTGGCCAATAGGACACCCTAACTATCGACCGATAGAAGACCCCGATTACATGCCTCAAATTTTTTCAGATGAACTCTTCGAACCACATGGCTGGATGGAAATTCTAGCAACATTAGATGTGTGTGTGAATGAGGAAGTATTGACGATGAACGATTGTATAGACGAAGAAGGATATGATGTGAATCTCTACATGATTGTCCTCCAGGAAATAGAAGAAGGGGAAATTGAAGAGAAAGAATGGAAAGAAGAGTACGAAAGCATAGAAATGGAACCAGAGTTTGATTCTGAGGAACAATATTTAAAAACTATGCAAAAAGAATCAAGAGAAAGATCAACAAAAGTCTTAGCAATCGAAACCATGCATGAGCATAGAGAAGACACGAATAAAGTGGAACAGGAACCAGACTGTTTCGAAGTTCCAGAACATTTTAAAAAATACGAAGTGGAAGAAAGAAAAGTAGCTATACAAATGCCTAAACGAGAGGTAAGAGACGGAGAAGCATATGACAACAAGGAACAAACAAAAAAAATTGTAGTAACAGTAGAGAAGGGAGAAGAAAGATGCACGTATATTGGCAAAGATGTCTCGGAAGAAGAAGAGGAGGAACTCATACACCTTATCCGAGAATATCGAGACGTATTCGCATGGACCTATAAGGATCTCAAAGGTGTGGAACCCACTATTTGTTCCCATCGAATACCAATGATAGCAGATACAAAACCCTCCAAACAACGTCCTTATACATACAATGAAGTCTATGCAGCAAAGATTAAGGAGGAAATAGACAAACTACTAGCGGCGGGATTCATATATGAGATAGAACACACCGAGTGGGTATCACCACTGGTAGTAGTGCCTAAGAAGAACGGAAAACTAAGGGTGTGTATCAACTTGAAAAAAGTAAATGCAGCAACTATACGTGATAGTTTCCCATTACCCATCACAGACCATCTTTTGGAAAGGGTTGCCGGCAAGGAGGTCTATAGCTTCTTGGATGGATTCTCTGGTTACAACCAAGTAGCTATTGCAACTGAGGACCAGCATAAAACCGCATTCGCGATCGAATGGGGAGTCTATGCATTTAGAGTGATGCCTTTTGGGCTCACTAATGCGCCAGCCACATTCCAAAGACTGATGTGTCATGTATTCAAAGAATTTCTGAGAAAAAGTATGGAAGTATACGTAGATGACCTTTGTACATACTCAAATCAACGACCAGACCATATACCGGATCTGAGAAAAATATTCAATAAATGTAGACAGTACAGAGTATGCCTGAACCCTGAGAAATGTGTCTTCATGGTGCGACAAGGAAAAATTCTAGGACACATAGTTTCGAGGAATGGAATATCAACGGATGAGGACAAGATTAAAGTCATCTTAGACTTGCCAAGACCCAAGAATGCAAAGGAAGTGCAAGCTTTTATGGGGCATTGTGGATATTACAGAAGGTTTATCCACATGTATGCCATAATAGCAAAACCCTTGTATGGTCTCTTGACTCAATTTACTTGGACAGACGAGTGTGAGAAGGCCTTCAACGAGCTTAAGGAGCGGCTGAGTACAGCCCCAATTCTGAAATCACCCAACTGGAACAAGCCTTTTCATATTCATGTTGACGCTTCTAACTATGCCATTGGATGTATCCTAGCTCAACCGGCTGACGAAGGGAAGCTCGACCATCCAATCGCTTATGCTAGTAGACAATTAAACCAAGCAGAAAGAAATTACACGACTACTGAAAGAGAAGGCTTAGGAATGGTTTATGCAGTGAAGAAGTTTAGACACTACCTCTTAGCCAACAAATTCAAGTTCTTCATAGACCATCAGGCTTTGTTGTATCTAGTCAATAAGCCTTGCAACACGGGAAGGTTGGTACGATGGTTCTTACTATTAATGGAGTTCGACTTTGAGGTAATAGTCAAAAAAGGAAACACACATGTAAGAGCAGATCACCTTTCAAGGCTAACGCATGGAGAACCACCTAGCGGAGTACCGGATGATTTACCAGATACGTATTTGTTTAATCTTGAAGTATGTCCAAAGTGGGCGGAACGACTAATTCCTATACTCACCCATGGCCCTCAACATTCAATAAACAAGAATAGCAAACAAGAGATTCTTCAAACAAGAAATTTACACATTGTTGCTGGAAGCATGTATTATAAGGAACCCAATGGTGTCTTGTTAAGATGTGTCGAGGAGGACGAACAGAAACACTTAATCCAGCAAGCACACGTAAACAAGTGGAAAACCCATCAAGGGATACATGGGACAATTCGAGAATTGAAAAGGTTAGGTGTATATTGGCCTGACATGCCAAAAGACGTTCACGATTATGTAATTAATTGTGCAGAATGCAAAGAGACTAGCCCGAAGGACCACATGTCCATACCTTTTTCGACCATAGCACCCAAGTGGAGTACAACATTGGTAAAATTCTTGAAAACCCAAGAACATGAGTTGGGAACCAGCCTAGCAAAAAAGCGATCCTTAGAGGAAATGAGCAAGGACTATACTCTCATAGGAAAGCAGCTGTTCAAACGAGGGAAGGATAACCAACTGAGATTATGTGTGTATGAGGGAGAATATCTTCCCATATTAGAAATGGCACATGCAGGTGCTGCAGGAGGTCATTTTTCGGCTGAAAGAACTGTTAAAATGATTCTCTTTGCAGGCTTATGGTGGCCAACTCTACACATGGATGCTGAAACGTATGTACGAAGTTGTGAGACTTGTCAGAGAACCAAATACCCAATTCGGAGAGACGACATGCCTTTAAGACCCATGGTTTGTGCGCGAGCATTTACCAAGTGGGGTATTGATTTCATAGGACCTATCAACCCACCTGCGAAAGGATCACATGCAGAATACATCATAGTAGCCACCGACTACTTGACAAAGTGGGTAGAAGCGAAAGCTACTCGAAAAAATGATGCTCAAACCACAGCAAAATTTCTCTTTGAGCACATATTCACACGCTTTGGACTACCGATCGAGATAGTGAGTGATCGAGGAACTCACTTCCTAAACGAAGTCATTGAATCGCTAATGAATGAATTTCTAGTGATCCACAAAAAATCAGCCCCATACCATCCTCAAGCTAACGGACAGGCTGAAAGTTCCAACAAAGTACTATGTACTGTCTTGACAAAGATTGTCAATAATGGGAGGTCAGATTGGGACAAACAATTGCATCATGCAATTTGGGCATTCCGAGTTGCATATAAAACGGCCATTGGAACCACACCTTTCAATTTAGTGTATGGGCAAAATGCAATTTTGCCAATTGACTTCTTGGTACCTACATTGAAAGTGGCCCAGCAATATGAGTGGCACGGTCACGAATTATCCCAACAATTAGATCAAATTGAGAAGTTACATGAGACTAGATTGCAAGCCGTAGCAGGCATTTATGCTGCTAAACGGAGACAGAAAGCATACTATGATGCACATATAAAAGACAAGGGACTTAAAGAAGGAGACTTAGTCTTAGTGTACACTCTAAAACAACATGCAAAGAAGCTACAAAAACGCGGATACGGACCCTTGATCATAAATCGAATCTCTACTAGTGGTGCAGTCAATCTCGCTACACTAGACGGAGACATTCTTCCCAACTACATCAGTGGATGCAGAGTGAGACGATTCATAGAGCCCTTGACTGATCAGATGTTAGCACGATTGGTAGGTGCACAAAGTAGGAAAAAAGAGGAAGAGCGAATTAGAGAGGAAGCTCGGCAAGAAGCACTAGAGCGCATTAGGAAACGGAAAGAATGGATCCGGCAAAGAGATGAACGCTATCTCCAAGGAGAAGAGCCCATCCCTATGGCAAACTACCAGGTCAAAAATGGTGACGCCACAGGTATATGTAAAACACAACCTTACCTAAACCTAGGGATTGGTCAGACAGAGTATAAATTGATAGACGCATTGATAGACTCAGGAGCAGGCCTCAGCTGCATGCGAAAGAGAATAGCCAATGAATTACAATTGGAATTGAATCCCACGAAAGCCAAACTAATAGGAATTGGAGGTCACACCCTAGACTGTATGGGAACAACTAATGTGTCCCTCCACATAGGAAATTCCTCCATGGAACAAAGAGTCCTAGTATGTGAGGATAACGATTTAATGGAAGACTTCATTCTGGGACAAGACTGGATCATTGAAACAGAAGCATGTATCCATCTGGCTCAAGGATATATTTCAGCCACGATAGGGCATAAAGAGGTTTTCAGCCTGCTTGAAGAGAAACCACGTAACCAAGCCATGTCAATACCAAGATCAGAGGAAGTTCAAGAAGCAACGAAAGATAGTAGCGACTGTGCTCAACCGTTAGAAAGCAAATGCATAGAAACTGAAACTTTAATCATTCCGACATCCCCTGTAGCGTCGAAGCTACCCGAAGTAAATGAGGATCAGCCAACGATTGAGGAGACGCTCTCTCCTAAACATGCTCAAGGCCTCCAAAGATCGAACTATTGGAAACCAACAAGCAGATACTCGAACAGACCACCATCCAAATATATGTGGGTACGAAAGGATCAGGTACAGAGTCAAAAAATGTCTACAAGCGCTTTGAAGAAGGAAACGGACATCACCAAATCAGCTACAAAGAACTACAAACGAAGAGAACCAGTACAAGTATGGATTGCCAAGCCCCTGCTTGAAGCTCAAAGATCTCGACATCAGATATGGATTCCCAAAAAGGTCATACAAACAGCTAAACAGAATGTGAAGACCAAAGAGGAAACGCCACAGCAGACGAGGCAAATGCCACAACCACCAAAGAATCATCAGAAAAGATCACAAAGCAATGTCAAAATCCATCGGACTGTGGATAAGGCAAATGGAACACCAACAACTACACGAATCGAGGAAACCCGACAACCTTTCTCAGTGTTTTCAAAATGGGTGTGGAAACCAAAGCAACCACAAGGAGCAATTGATCGAGGAGAAAAAGCACCCAATTGCACTCATGTTGTGTCTGATGCACCCAAAGTATGCATGATAGGGCCACATTACACGGCCATGCATTCGGCACAGGATGTACATTATCAAACTAGTGGTGCACGATCTCCAAGTGAGACTAGCTCTTAGCTTTAAACTGTTAGGAATGGACATACTATGTACATAACCTACGCTTCGGCTTTGGACTGACTTTTATGTTTTCCTTTCAGCAAAAAAAAAAAAATATATAAAAATACATGAAAAATTCAGGTATTACCCTTCTCACACCCACGGGAAAGGGACGGCACCATGCACTCGGAGCAATATCAAATTATGAATCAACACATGGCGGAGGATTTCTGAAAATTATGGAAACTAATTCACACTCTATATTAAGTGCAGATGGCTTCTGAAGACTCTGAAACTACAATCCAAGAAGAGGTCCAGGAATTTACTCCCCAATGTCTTACGAAGGCTAAAGGCCACTGGTTCAGAGATGAGCAGCCCGTGGAAGAGTATCTTTTCATGGCCAACATAAAGATCATGGACACGGATCACCACTTTCCGATCATGTCCCAGGACTTCAAGGTTTTACATGGAATGCCATCTACAATTGATGTCATGAAGAAAGCAGGCATCCACAAGTATTTTGAGCTACCGATCTACAAGCCGGACTTCCAACGCTGTACGCAAGTCATGAACACTCTGAGACCGGCACTACATGATCCATTGGTGCCAGAAGCCAATGTGATGGATAAGAATGGTGAATGGGTTGTCATTCAGTTCTCCCACGACTTAATTAAAGAAGCATTCGAATGGGAAAAAGATGGTGTCAACACGATCAAAGAAGAAATTCGTGGAGCAAATACTAGAACCTTTGTCGACATTAATAGAGTGGATATCGAAGAAGAAGTCCGGTTGATTCATCAACACTTTTGCTTCCCGAGCATGAACAGATACACGGCCCCTCAAAAAATCATTGTACAATTATTGTCTCATGCCATAAAACAAATTGGAAATCAGGTAAATCTTACCCCATATGTACAAGAAAGATTGTTCGAGGCGAAAAAGAAATGGGAAAATAAGAAATTCCTCAATGGAACCACTGCCCTCACGATCATGATTTACCATGCATTGGGCATGCGAGAGTACTTGAGGGAGATGCCATCTTCCATAGAGTTGGCTCAATATGTCAAGAATGCTTCTGTACCGAAACAAAAGAAAGGGAGCAAGAAAGGAGAAGAAACAGAAACCAGTTCGCAACCCCGGATGAGAGGAACCATGAGAGGTACAAAGCGGCCTAGAGAAGTTCTACAGAAAGAGGAAGAAGCACCACAACCAAAAAGAGTACATGTGCTGCCTACCACCACCACTCAAGGACCCAGAAAGATTACGGAGGAAGAATTAACCCAAGCACTGGAGGAGACTCACAAATATACAGAAGGACAAATCAATCTACCAGTGCAGGGTCATCACTACCAACAGGCTGCAACAGTTCAAAAACAAAAAAGAAAACTCACTAAGGTACACAGATATCGGGAGATTGGGCTAGACAATTCAAGTTCAGGATCCGACGCCCAAGAAAAGCAAACTACATCATTATTGGATGTAGATATTAAAAGTGAATCGAAGGATGATGGCCAGTGGGCCGAATTAAATGAAGTAAACTATGACGAAGCCCAAGCTGACAACAAAGAAAAAGGTCAATCATCGCTGGCAGACCAGAATACAACCACAGAGAAGGCAAAAGAAGAAAGGCAACAACCCATTCAACACAAAGATGCATCCACCACCCATACAAAGGCAGATAAATCTGAGGCTGAGATGCATGCAATGATATCTGAGGACAAGCCTCAAGAAGAGGAAAAAGAAGACGAAGAACCCTTCACACCACTAAGGGTTGTGGCAGAACCGTCCCCTCTTGATGTAACATTTCACGGGAGTGCCACGAAGGTTCGTAAAATGGTCAAAAATGAAGCAGAATTTAATGTACAACTACAGGCCCGACAACCACACAAAGAACTGATCCACGTAGCACAGGGACAAGATGTACATACAGGAGAGACACCAGACATACCAAAAACATGGCTCAACGTGGACATAGCTCAGCTCAAGCCTGTGGTGCAGGATATGATCCGTACAGCACTAGACACTCAACAGCTGATGCTCGACGCTGATGAGGATTACGGCCAGGCCATGCTCGACAAACAGGAGCTTCAGAAAGAAGGTATGAATCTGGCAAAGAAATTGTCTAGAGTAGAAGCTCAAGTGTTGAAGAAACAAGAAGAGATAAAAACGATCAAAACGCAATGCAAAACATTAGAAGAGGAGAATGCCCAACTAAAAGAGCAAGTTTTGGAGCTCACAAAGAAAATAGACATAAATGAAAAAGAGAAAACAAGAATACGGACTCATAGCAAGGTGCTCGAATCACAGCTAAAAGTGAGCATGGAAGAAGCAGACCAACTAAGGGACAGGAACAAGGAGCTAATGACAGCCCTCCTCAGTGATCAACCACCGCAAGATAATGATGAATCAAATGAGGACATCAAAGACATGAAAGACAAGTTGACAAAGATGGCAGATCAGCTCAAGCAGGAGCAAGACACAATTGCAGAATGGGAACAAAAATATATGAATGATACTGCAGCTCTACGAAAGAAATGGAAAAAAGCCGAAAAAGATTATTTCCGACAGTGCAAAGAAGACACAGATCACATGCATATCGTTGCACAGGAATTAATCAAACACCAAGAAAAACTTACCAAGGCCGAAGAGGAGCTCAAGAATAAAGATGACATCATTAAGCGGCTGCAGGAGCAGATTGAGCTAAAAGAGAAACAAGGGACACCAGTAGTTCCTCCAGAAACCACGGCTACTGTGGAGGAAGAGGTACGTCCTCTCTCTCCTCCCCTGTATCATTCTCCAATAAGGGCGGAACAGGAGGTTCCACTAGAACCTAACACACGCGACATTGCAGAATTAAGCAGACCAGAAAGGGCACTACTGGTGTCCCAGCTCACTGCTGATTTTGAAGATCAAATAATACAAATTATGAAAGAAGCTCGAATAGACAATAAACAGCTAGATCAAATTTTGAAGCCCTTCAATGTACCATATGGTCTACTTAAAGAACAGACGCGCGTGTATATAAAGACTACCACGAATAAAGATCCAGACCCCAACCTTCAATTCCAGCATGACACTTTCAAGTATACTCAAGAGGAATTTGAGAAGGCGGATCCCATATGGCGAAGGAAAATTTTGGAGAAGAATCCGACTTTGCGGGTACAGTGGGAAGCATCACCATATGCGCTTCAGGTAAATCCATCATTTTGTCCTGTACCCCGCAGACGCTCTTGGACGCCATTTTGGGAAGCACAGCGTCAAGGCTCCATCAATAATCAGTGGCTAAATTACCCGTTACTACCTAGTCCGCCACATAACTATCTACCCACTGAAGAATATATGGTAAAGACAATGGAATTCTGGATTGCCAAATATGCCACAGTGCCGGACTTAGCAGTCAAGATGACAAATAAAATATTCAGCATGCTTATTACCGTGTTGAAGGTCTTCCAGCACGCGAAGTATACATTTTTGAATTTCATTGGCATTACACAAGGATCGGAAGCTCTCATTTTTGATTTATCAACCATCCCGAGCCGACTAACCATCATGGCATACTACTCACGCCTTATGTTTTTGCCATCAACATATATGCAGACTTTCGAAGAAGCATTCTTCACCGGCTTCTTTGAAATAGATTCGGAGATTTTTGTAAAAATGACTTCCAATTTAAATGCAAGGCTGGTGGCCTATGAAACAAGCTTTTTTGCTGATCATCGACAGGCGCCAGAAGACGGAGTGAAGTCAAAGCAATGGAAGGAATTCATGATATGTCATGCAAATCTGCTGAACCACCGAGAGCAAACCGCCATTCAAACATACACGCGTCGCCTCAGAAAGCCTGTCGAGGACGACAGAGTTCAAGAGGAGGGACGTGTAGAGGGACAATTAAGCAAGAAGAAAAGAAGAAGAAAATCAAAGTCCAAAACTATTCATTAAGAAGAGAAAAAGAACATATCTCTGCAGGAAGCCCCGCAGGGCAGTGTTGCAGAGCTAAAGAGCGCACAAAGCAAAGAAAAAAGACGGGCCCCAAAATTTTTCCGATTTGGACACACAATTTTTTGTAACATAACCACTTTTGTACATATTTTCCATTGTAAATGCACTAGGGGAGTCCTCTAGATGCATCCCCTCAGAAGATTAGTGAATTACCCATGTATATTAGTAGAAAGTTAGTATTTTAGTGAATAAAGTGCCGGTCTCTTGTGTGAAAGGACCAAACTTAGGGCACTAGTATATAAGTCAAAAGTGACTCATTGTAAAGGACTTTTTGTCATTGTGAAGAAGAGCACTTCTGAAATTTCGAGTTTGCCTCTTTCTTGCTGATTTTGATCTTCATTTTGTTCATGTATGTGTGTGTGATGCTTGAAATGCAAGTGTAGGACTGTTGTCTACCCCTTCCCCCTTGTCTTGAGTGGCTGTAGTGTGTGCGTAAGCTAGGAGAAGCAAAAACGCGGGTGTTAGCAATTCCCGTAATTCACTGTTTCTGCCATAACTTGCAGCAGAGTGGTCAGAATTGAGTGAAACCACTACCGTTGGATTTGTCTCGTCGAGAGCTTCGAAACGAGTACCCTATTGCCTATGTTCGGAGTTCTGGGCTGGGAGAAAACCTCAAAAAACCAAAACTGCTAAAAAGAGGCTTGCGGCAACACTTCCAGTTTTTCAGTAGGTGTGGGTAGTATTAGTCTTTTCTCATGCTTGAATAGCTAACTCACTTCATTTTCTATCACGTGTGCACATGTCTTCATACACTTGGTAAGTCACTCCTTAGGATTGATAATTAAATGTGTGAAAAGAACTCCACTATATGCACTTGTATGGCAATCGAGGTATAGCCTCATTGGTACAAGTCCTTGAGTCATTGCGGCTTAAGTACACAGAAGGCTATCTAAAGGAAAGGCAGTAATGACAGGAGAGGAAGGTCGAGTGAGAGAAGAAGTCAGTAAAAGTTGGGTACATACAGGAATGAAACCCATATGGACAAAACCTTCACATTTCAACTTGGATGAAAAACTAGAGGAGTTGACAAAGGGGTTACAGAAGGGCAAGTCAATTATAGAACAGAAAGATCAAGAAATAGAGAAGATAGAAAGGGAAGAGAGTGCTTCAAAGGTTACAGGGAAGGTAATGGAGGAAGGGATCATTCAGAGTATAAAGGAGGTGTTACATGACATAAAAAGTAGTGAGGAATTTACATCTAAGGATGATCAAGAACAGGAGGAAGAAACAGACCTTATGAACCTTGATGAACAGGAACAAGAATTTACAGCTAAGGAAAGAAATGAACAAGTTGCTGGGATTGAATCAGTTTTGGTTCAGGAAAAACAGGGACATGAAGAGGAGCTCAGGAAAGTTCAAATGGATTTGGTTGAAAAAGACTTAAACAAAAGTCAGGAAACCCTGATACAAGAACAGGAGATACAAACTAAGGAAGACCAGCTCTTGACAGAGAAGAAAAAAATGTTGGAAGAAAAGAAGTCACTAGAGGAAAAGAGGACTTCAGATTTCTCAGAACAAAAGATTGCAAATATCAAAGTAGTAGATTTTAAAGAAGTTGATACCAATCAGGAGACAAAGAATGATGACCATAGTCATGAAGAACAAGACATTCAGGATATGGATGATGAAAAAGCAGTAGAAGGAGATGATCTGGATAAAGAAGACAAGCAAATTGAGGTTCGACAGGCAGGATTCGAAGTAGGGCTGGACAGGATACCCAAGATTATAAGGTCAGCTTGTCAAATAATCATGAGCAACATTGAACAATTCAGACCATCTAGCAGAAATATGATCATATCAGGAATGGTGGCTGAATCAGAATTTGAAAAAGGAAGTTTAATTATTAAAGAGCACAAGAAGGAGAAAGAGCAGATGTCAGAGCAGTTAAGGATGATGAAGGAAAAAAATGAAGAATATGTTAATAGGATCATTGCTTTGGAGGAAGCTGAGGTTCAGAAGCAGAACAAAATCCAATATTTGGAAGATAAGAGTGGAAAGTTATCAGAGCAGAATGCTAAAATGGAAATGGAATTAAAAACCATAGGAGGGAGATACAAAACCCTACAAACCTCTTATCAAATTTTGACCAGGGCTCATGAGGATATTAATAAATTGTTGTTAGAAGAGGGTCTATTTAAAGAGGAAGACAAACCTACTCAGTTAAAAGAAGAAGAAAAGGAAGAGTTGCAAAAAGAGATTCAAAGACTTCAAACAGAATTAAAAGAGGCAAAAGAAATGGAGAAACAGGCTAACTCTCATGCTGCTACATCAATGAGAGGGTATCATCAATTACATATGGAGGTAGAAAAAGAAAGGCGGGAATGGCAGACAAAAATGGAGAAAGAAAGAGATGAGTGGAGGAAGGAAAAGGAGTTATGGGTAGCTCAGAATCAAAGTTTAATGAGGACTATAGAGGAACTACAGAAACAGCTGGAGAAACCAAAAGTCCAAGAAGGAATTCAGGATCAAGTACAGGCAGAAGATACAGAAAGAGGAGAATATGAAACAGGGGATTTTAATAAAGAACAAGGTTACAATGAATCAGCATCCAAAGAAACAGAGGAAGAGTACACTGAGGAATTTGTTCAGAAGTTGCTGACTAACAGAGAGTCAAGAATGGAGTTTATCAGAAAAATGCATAATGAGTATGAAGATCAGATAGTTACCTTCGCTCTGAATAAAGGTGTCAATCCAGATCAGCATCATTGGGCAGCAGATGGATTAGGGATACCATTTTGCATGATCTTGGAAAGTATAAAGAATTATCAGTTGGCCAGAGTGGGGTTATCTTCAAACAAATATCTTGAGTATGAAGAAGATATTAATGTCACTAAGGAGTTATTTGAAAGAGCAAATCCCAAATGGAGGAATAAATGGTTGGATGCCAATAAGGAATGTAGGAAAATTTGGAAAGTGGCACCTCTACATTTAAAGATAAATCCAGCTTATTGCCCAGTTGCCAGAAGAAGAGAGTGGACTGTTTTTTGGGAGAGAAGAAAAGAAGGTCAGATTTCAGCAAAATGGCTGAACTTTCCAAAATAGCAGGTCCAAAGGCAGGAACTTGGCCTACTAAAAGTTACATGGTGAATACTGCTGAGGCTGTCATATCAGATTATGAAGGTGTTAATGACCCTGCTTGTATATTACTTGTCAGAATAATGAGGTTAATTCTAGCCTATATAGAGACCTACACTGATACAGATGTCAAAATTTTGAACTACATAGGTTTTAATTCTCCGACAGATGCTCTATTGTTTGATCTAAGTGAGACACCAGATAGGATTTGCTTGATGGCCTACTACAGTAGAATAATATTCTTGGGCAGTCATTTTTTGCAAATATTTGAAGATGCCTTTGATTATGGATTCTTTGAAAGTGAGTCAGAAATTTTTGGAAACTTATCTGTTATTACAAAAGCAAGACTTACCGCCTATGAAGCTGCTTACACAGAATACTTGAAGAAGGATGTCATAGATAAGCCTGAAGCTGCAGTACAATGGAGGAAAGCCTTGTTTGAAATGGTCAATAACTTGAATGTCACAGAAAGGAAGAGCCATGATTTGGTGTCACAAGTGTACCAAAGGAAGAAGAAATAAAGTTGAGCTCACATAAGGAAGTCTTTTGTCACGAGCCAAAAGCTCTAGGAGGGGAAGAATGTTGGAAGGAGTATTTTTGGAAAGCATTTTTGATGTAGAAAATTAGTAAAAAGCCAAAAAACTTGTAAAATATTTATGCAATGATTGTAAAAATAAGGAAGAGTCTTCCTTATGTAGTCAAGGACCTCATGTAATTTTTGTAGAATTTTTAGAAACTCTTAGATAGCATATTTTTAGAAAATTAGAGAAAAAGACCTAATTTCAAGTGTGAAAAAGGACACTTGAAAATGTATATAAGTCAATTTTCTCTATTTTGGAGAGGTTGGTTAGTCATTTGCTCATGCTATCAATAGAGAAGAGAGTTTCTGCAAAAATCGTGTTTTCTCCTGTTGAGTGTATTTTCTTTGATGTGAGAGCTTGTTTCTTGCTTAATCATGGAGATTTGTGAGTTACATTTGTGTATTACTGAGTGAGTTGTATGAAGGAAGAGGTTTACTGATGTAATGAGTGGAAAAGGACAGAAGAAAGTTCGAAAATTGTGAAAATCGTCTGAATGCACAGAATCGCGATTGTCTCGTCTCTGGGGTACAGGTGATATTTTTCAATTTTGAGTTCATATTTGTATTCTGCTGATAAAATAGCATGATTTTGACACAAAGATCATAGAAAATGATGGAGATTTGATTGAGATATGGTAAACCCTAGACTTTCTCTTCATCTTCAATTTTTCTCAGCAATCCAGCCATTAATCTCTTATTTCCTTGAATCTATTATCTTGAAGGGGCTGTGGTCTTATGGATATTCCTAGGATTGACAAAATAAAGATGATTTGTTGATTCTTTGTTACTTCATGATTGGAGAGGACAACTTGGAGTCCAAAACAAAACAATGATTGCAAGCAAATTTCTATGCCATCAGATCAGAACCTGAAGTTGGATACTACATCGGGTGAAGCATTGGAAAATGCTACTATGTACAAGAAAATTGTTGGAAGTTTGATATATCTGACAATTACAAGGCCTCATCTTAAAAACACTATGGGAATTGAAAGTCAATTTATGCAGGTTCCCAAGAAGCCACATTTAGATACTTTGAGGTTCACTCTATTTTGTGTGAGTGCTACTTTGGATTATGCATTATTTTATGAAGCTGGTGTAGATTTTCAGGTTCAAGGATACACCGATGTAGATTGGGTTGGTAGTATTCCAAATAGAAGATCTAATAGTGGCTTTCTATTCTCACTTGGAGGTGCAGCTAATACATGGACCAGTAAGAAGAAACCCACTATTGCTTTGTCAAGTACAAAGGCTGAGTATAGAGGTGGTGCAATGGAAGCATGTGAGGCATCATGGCTAGAGTTGCTACTTGCATATTTAGGTGTGGAAGTGAAAAAACCTATCACTATCTATTGTGCTAATCTTAGCAGCATACAGTTAGCATAGAATCCTATTTTTCATTCTAGAACAAAGCATATCGAGGTACATTATCACTTCATCAAAGAGAAGGTATTAGAAAGTGATAATGACCTTGTATATCTAAGAACAAATGAGTAGGTTTCTAATATTTTCACTATAGCACTTGGAGCAGAGAAGTTGAAGAAGTTTCAAAAGATGCTCGGATTAGAGGACACACGTTGAGCTTGAGGGGCAGTGTTGATATATCAAGCTTAACATGTGATGATCTAGGATGACACATATCACTTTTTTATTTCTATGACATGTACAGTGGTCATGCTAGTATATGTCTGGGGTACTTCATTGAGCTTTACTAGATTTATCTACCGAGAGTGATGGCACATTTGTTTTCTTTCTAGCTCATGCATTTGCAAACATTAGGATTTTCCTTATGTACTGTTCTTTATATATTGCACTATTTGTATTTTTGTTTTAGGTCATGCTTGTACATTCCTTTTATGTAATAGAAGAAGAAGATCATTCTTCCTTGCCTCAATGTGTTTTTGTGCTCCTCTTTGATTCTAAGAGTGTGTGTGTGAGCTTACTTCGTATCTCCTTCCTCGTGATAAACATATCCAAGAACTAGTAATTCTGCAAACTACTAAACCATTCTGCATGATTGTTCATGTGATTTGAAGCACCTAAATCAACATACCAAACATTAATATTCGATTTTAAGACATCAGCACACATAGTATTCATCATGTGATGTTGGACCATGAACAACTTCTCAGAATCATTTGCACTTGTGGATGGATAGTTGTTTTGTTGCCTTCTGTTATTTTGATTCTTGAACTTGCATTCACATTCAAAGTATGCATGTTTACCACAATTCCAGCATCCTTTACTGTCATTAACTGAATCATTTCTTTTGAAATTTTTGTGACCTCTTTGGCTTCCCCTACCTCAAAATTGTCCTCTAGCTCATGGATGATTTGGATGTTGACCTTGGTCTTGGTTACTGTTTCCTTGTGCACTTCCAAAGTAGAATACCTTCTCAAAACTAGGTGTTTCTTGGGAGTTTGACTCCTCACCAAGATTCTTTTCCTCAATAATCAGCATGGACACCATATCAGAAAAAATTGAAATGTTTTCCCTAGTTTGAATAGAAGTTCTGAAGTGCTTATATGTACCTCATAAACCACAAAGGCACACTTCCACCTTATCATCATCATCTACATTCACGCCAATAGATGCAAGTGAATCACATAAGCTTTTATATTTCAGGATGTAGTCACTTATAGACATGCCCTTTTTCTCCAGTGTATGTGGCTCATTCTCGAATTGCAATTTTTGTGCCTTTATATTAGCCTCATACAATGTGAAAAAACTATTCCAAGCCTCTTCCAGAGTCTTGGCATCCTGTATATGCCCAATCATGTTATCTTGTATGCTAATAGATAGCCAATATGTTACTTTTTGTGCTCCTTGATTCCATTCTTCATATGCTCTTAGCTGGCCCATAGTCTGATTGCTCTCTAGTAACTACAAAGGGTTTTCGTTCTCTCTTTTGATGTACTTCCAATAGCCTTTTCCCATTAGGAAATTCTTCATTTTGAATCTCCAAGCATGGAATTTTTTCTTGTTCTGTTATCGCCCATAAGCTCACTCATTCCATTTGCTCTTGCCATTTCTATAGAAAATTGCAACACTACAAAAACACTACAAGCAGTACCTCTGCTTGATTATTGTCACATTGTGATGTGACAGTTCCATCCCAAAAAAACACAGTTTTCCTGTATCAATAATACATGGAATCACTTGAAATTCTAGATGTGATTGAGTGTTTCAAAAAAAATTGACCTACTTTTTCAGTGGATCCCATCTTGCGGGCTCAAAACAGAGGTCAAAGAAAGCTCCCGAATAGAAATCTAAGAAAAAGAAGTGATCCTAAAAGGATAAATTATGAAAATATTTTGATGGATTCTAGCTTCAGACCAATTTTCATAGCAATCTAAGGTCATTTTTCAGTCACGCTTTCTCCATTCCTTCTCGTGTACTCTTCAGTATTGGCCTTCTCCACGAGCTCGTAACAACCACACTAGCTCTGATACCATGTCATGAGAAATGAGATAAGGAAGATGTCACGAGGAAGGAGATAAGGAAAAGAGCTCACACACACTCACAATCAAAGAGAAGCGCACACTTAGATTGAGGCAAGGAAGAATGATCTTCTTCTTCTTCTTCTTCTTCTTCTTCTTCTTCTATTACATAAAAAGGAATGTACAAGAATGACCTAAATACAAGAATACAACTACTGCAATATATAAAGACTAGTACATAAGGAAAAACCTAATGTTCATGAATGAGTAAGCTGGCAAGAAACAAATATGCCATCACTCTCAATAGATAAATCTATTAAAGCTCAATGAAGTGTCCCTCACATATACCGGTGTGACCACTATACATGTCACATAAATGAAAAAGTGATATCTGTCATCCTGGGTCATCACATTTTGAGCTTGATATCTCAACACTCCCCCTCAAGCTCAACGCCATGTCCTCTAATCCAAGCATCTTTTGAAACTTCTCCAGCTTCTCTGGTCCAAGTGCGTAAATGAAAATATCAGCAACCTGCTCATCTGTTCTCACATAAACAAGATCAATATCACCTGCTAATACCTTCTCTCTGATGAAGTGATAATGTACCTCAATGTGCTTTGTTCTAGCATGAAAATGAAGGTTCTATGCTAACTGTATGTCTACTAAGATTATCACAATAGATGGTGATAGGCTTTTGCACTTCCACACCTAAATCTGAAAATAGCATCTTTAGCCATGATGCCTCACATGCTGCCATTATAGCACCTCTATACTCAATCTCTATACTAGACAATGCAACTTTGGAATGCTTCTTGCTGCTCCATGTAATAGTTGCACCTCCAAGTGAGAATACAAAGCCACCAGAAGAACTTCTATCTAGAATACTACCGCCCCAATCGGCATCGGTGTATCCATGAACTTGCGAATCTACACTGACTTCATAAAACAATGCATAATCCAAATTAGCACTCACATAACGTAGAGTGCACCTCAGAGCATTCAAATGTGGCTTCCTAGGAACCTACATAAATTGACTTTCAAGTCTAATAGTATAGCTTAGATCAGGCCTTGTAATTATGAGATATATCAGACTTCCCACAATTTTCTTGTACATAGTAGCATTTTCCAATGCTTCACCTAATGTAGTATCCAACTTCAAATTCTGACCTAATGGCATAGAAATTGGCTTACAATCAGCAATACCATACTTTTGCAGCATATTCAAGGCATATTGCCTTTGCGACATCCATATACCTGTTTTCATGTCGAATTCTTGCATAACAAGTTGATTTACCTCTTTAATGCTCTCTTCATTATCACAGCCTACAATCAAGACATCAACATAAATAGCCACAATTGTGATGCCATCATCACCCTTCCTTGCACATAGTGAATGATTTGCATCACACATAGAAAAACCAATTGTTAGGCCGCCGGATTGGCACATTGTAATTTTATATTTTTCATATACCGCATGTACTGAAAGGTCGTAGCGAAGTGATGTAACCCTTTTACCTATTAATGAAGAGACATTACGAGGTTCTCCGGTGGTAGAGGAGACGGGATCGCCAAATTGTCTGTCTGGGCGATTTGCAACCTTGTGGAGACGTCGTAGTGCAGATTACAGATATTCTGAGTACTGTCACTCTATCTTTGTTGACTCACAGTAATTATTTATTAACACAGTAATGTTATGTTCACGTTAATAAGTCTGTGCGACTGTAATCATTAATTCGTGCGTTAAATATGGTGTAAGGAATAACCGAAATACGAACAGTAATACGGTGTAGAAGAAGTTATACTGGATAGTAGCGTGCTGCTTAATTTGGTAGTTAAGTTGGGAAAATCATGTTGGCGAAAAACTTCAGCTCTAATACCACTGGTGCGGAATTACTTTCGCCGTGAAGGTGGATTTCGCGACAAGACTTGAACTCTGTCAGGCCTGCAGAAATTGCCGCGCCACCGTAATGGAATGCTAAACTAGAGTGATTCAAAACACCTCTGTAATCAACAGTAGTTCAGCCTAATTAACGTCGCCTTAACTGTGTTATCCTGCGACACAAGTTCAACCGGAACTTCACCGGACTGTCGCTGGAACGTCACCGAAAACTTACCGGAACTTTACCGAAATAAACTTAGTTCTGCTCGTAATTGCTTCAGATGAACTTGTGTGAAGTAAGGAAGTAGTGTGTGAGCTTCCTTCACGGAATGAACTTCTTTCTGGAAACTTCACAGTTCTAAAGTGCTACTTTCCGGTTAACCTTTGTACTGTGTGTACATCTTCATTTCACCGAAAACTGTGATCAGCTTAAAGTAGAGACGTCTAGCTACAAGATGAGCTATCTCTCATACAAAGCTTCGAACTCTGCTGCGAGTTATACTTCGTTGTTCTACCGAAAAACTTGTTTTCTAAAAAACCTGTAACTGACCGGAAATTACTGAAATATGTTTACTGAGTAAACTGTTATTTACTGAAACATGCGTTTACAGAGAAGGTACCGAAGCACGTTTAGTAACGAGTCGTGACAGTTAACGATAAACGAAACTTCCTACCGTAACACGAAATAGCTTCAGACTCTTCACAAGTAAAGATTACGCGCAGACGTCCACATGAACATGTGTTTTCAATTAGAGGAGATGTGTACAAGTAAGCTTGGCCTCTTCTTGCTCAAGTTACAGAAACTCTCCTACTGTGAGTAGTTTCTTATTACCATCTCTCTCAGATGAAAAACCTGACTCTTCAGGTTTGTGTTATTCATCTGTACATACGCTATCTCTGGCGTCTTCTTCTACATACGCGATCTATGGCGTCTTCTATCTATGACTCTGCGTTTTTGCGCATCTGCTATATCTCGTCTCTATTCTTGCACATACACACTCCCGCTCTCTCTCTCTCTTTGTGTGTTCTCTTCTCTCTTTCTTTCTTCAAATCTTGTTGTATATATACACTTTCCTTTGGCGCTCCTCTGCGCTGTCACTCTTCAATTCACGTTATGCGCGCCTCACGCGCCCGCCGTGGTTAATTGCTCTGTTATGCGCACACCGTGCACTAACTTCGCATACTGTACACCTGTGCTCTGATTTTCGGGAAGATTCTGTTTCTCTCTTTATCTGTTGCGTCAAATTCGTGAGTGTTTCCTTAACAGCTCCCCCTCAATCACTACTTTGACCTCTTCCGGTCTTTCTTATATCTTTCTTTCTTTTATTCCTGCCATTTCTTTGAATCTGTTTGTCTTTGTTCCATCCAAGCTCTTTGTCAAGATATCTGCTATCTGATCCTTCGTAGGAGTGTAGACTATTTCTATCTCCTTTTCAATTACTTTTTCCCTTAGGAAATGATACTGAATCTCTATGTGTTTTGTTCTTGCGTGAAACACAGGATTCGCTGCAAGATACAGCGAGCTCATATTATCTCCATGTATGATCGGTATACTTTGATCTATACCCATGATTTTAAGTAAAGTCTGCATCCATATCACTTCTTTTGCTGCTTCTACCAGTCCTTTGTATTCTGCTTCTGTTGACGATAAGGCTACTGTGTGTTGCTTCTTCGAACACCAGCTTACCAGCTTATCTCCTAGGTATATCATATACCCGTGCGTTGATCTTCGGTCATCTTGACTTCCTGCCCAATCTGAGTCACTATATGCTCTGAGCTTTATATCTGACGTAAAAGGATAATATAATCCTTCCTTTATAGTTCTTTTGATATATCTGAGAACTCTTTGTCCTGCAACCCAGTGTTGCTCTGTCGGACAATGCATAAACTGTGAGAGGACTCCCACCAGAAAACTGAGATCCGGTCTTGTTAGCGTAGCATATATTAAGCTTCCTACTAACGATTGATACTTCTTCACATCTTTGAACTCTGTTCCATCATATTTACTAAGTTTTTGGTTTACTTCAAGCGGTGTTGAAGCTTCTATGCAATTCTCCATGTTCAACTTCTTCAGTAAGTTCAGGAGATACCTTTCTTGCGTGACATATACACCATGATCCGTATATGTGATTTCCATACCTAGAAAGTATGATAACTTTCCCAGGTCACTGATCTTGAAGTCCTCTTCTAGCAATTTCTTTACCTCTCGGATCCCTTCATCTGAGGTTCCTGTAATTATTATGTCATCTACATAGATACAAATGTAGATCATTCCTTCTTCTGTCCTTTTGATGAGTAGACTTGCATCTGCCTTCGAACTTTGGTATCCAAGTTCATTGAGATACTTCACAAGTCTGTAGTTCCAAGCTCACGGAGCTTGCTTCAGTCCATAAAGTGCTTTCCTTAACCTGCAAACAAAATTTGGATATCTGGAACTTATAAACCCTTCCGGTTGTTCCATATAGACTTCATCTGATATATATCCATTCAGGAATGCATTCTTTATATCTAGCTGACTTAGCTTCCATCCTTTTGATGGTGCTATAGCAATCACTGTCCTTATGGTTGACATTTTTGCCACCGGACTGAACGTCTCGTCATAGTCTACGCCATGCGTCTGAGCATAGCCCTTGATAACTAGTCTCGCTTTATGTCTGGCTATCCTTCCATCTGCAAGTTTCTTTATTTTGAACACCCATTTATTTCCGATCACTTTCTTACCGTTCGGTTTAGGAACAAGCTCCCATGTCTTGTTCTCTTCCAGTGCGGTGAATTCTTCTTCCATTGCTTCTTGCCATTGCTTCTTGCCTTTGGCTTCATCATAGCTCTGAGGCTCATTCTCTTCTTTAACCATATATGCATAATCTTGTTGAGTTATATACGATGTATCATACGAGTATCTTTCCGATTGTCTTCTTACTCTGTTTGACCTTCTTAGTTCATATTCTTCGTGTGTATCTGAGTACACGTCTTCATCTTCGTTCCTTATATCTGTTCTGGTCCCAGATGTACTTGCCTCGTCTTCTTTGTTTACCTGTACAATTGATTTTCCTTTCTCTCTTCTTTTTATTTCTTCTTCAAATTCTTTAGCTGTATGACTCTGATCTGCATACCAGCTTTTCTGTTCATCAAATGTTACATCTCTGGAAACAGTAAAAAATGTTTGGTTAGAGGATTCCATAACCTGTAACCCATCTGCTTTTCATCATATCCAACGAATACATATTTCTCTGCTTTCGGTTCAAGCTTATGTCTGAGTTGAGACGGTACATAGGCATACGCTACTGATCCAAACACTTTGCAGTGATCAAGTGTTGGCTTCTTTCCCCACCAAGCTTCATAAGGGGTCATTCCTTCTAAGGCTGTACATGGTAATCTGTTTACCAAGTATGTCGCTATGTTCACGGCTTCAGCCCAAAGATAATCTGGGCAATTTTTTTCTTTTAGCATCGCTCGTGCAAACTCGACTAGAGTTCGGTTTCTCCTTTCTGCTACACCATTCTGTTGTGGTGTATACCTACAGGTTATTTCTCTCTTAATACCTGCATTCCAAAGATAGTCATTGAATTCTCGGGAGAAGTATTCTCCCCCTCCATCAGACCTCAGTCTTTTAAGTTTTTGTCCTGTGAGTCTTTCAGCATATGCATGAAAGTGTCTGAAAGCTCCGAATGCTTCTGATTTCTCTTTCAAAACATAAAGGGTTATCCACCTTGTTGCATCATCAATGAATAAGACATAGTACCTCGATCCGCTGATTGATCCTTCTTTCGTTGGTCCCCATACATCTGTATGTATGAGTTCTAGCACACCATCATGTTTGAATCCTTTCTTCTAGAAAGGTAACCTGTGGGCTTTTCCCAACTGACAAGCTTCACATTTGTGAATCATATGTTGGTTCTGTACGTTTGGTAATCCCAGTACAGACCCATTCGCTATCATAGCTTTGATTCCTTTTTCATTAAAATGACCTAGTCTCTTGTGCCAGAGGTCAAGTTCTGTAATTACCTTTTCATCATGCGTGAGCAGCGCTTGGCCAATGTTTCCTTGTACTCTTAAGGTAAAGAGTCTCCCTTCTTTCTTACCAGAGACGATCTGATAGTATCCGTTCTTGGGATCTTCTACAAATACTCCTTTATCTGTAAATCTGACCTGAAAACCTTTTTCGACTATCTGTCCCACACTGATCAGATTTTTCGGTATTGTTGGAACATACAGAACATTGGTTAGCAAATCTGCTCCACTTTTGCACTTCACTTTTCCGATTGATTTTACTTTGTGTCTTGTATTGTCACCTGTTTGAACAGTGTGACTAGAACTACCTTTTTCTAGTTCTGACATCAGTTCTATATTTCCTGATAAATGATTAGAGCATCCCGAATCAATGTAAAATACCTTTAGATCTTCGTTATCAGATGTGCTGATTGAGTTCATCATCAATGATGTATGATTTTCATTCTGTGTGTCATTTGCGTAGTTGTTGTAGGTGGTGTTGTAGGATTGGCACTGTCCCCAGCTTCTTGTTCCACCTCTACCATAGCCTCCTCTTTGGTTTTGTCTTCCTCTTTGAGCATTATTCTGATTTCTTCCGCTTCTGCCTCTGCTATTACTGTTCTGACTTTGATTTGATCCCTGTTGGTTGTGCCAACAGTCATGCGCCAAGTGGTTAGTTAGTCCACAAATCCAGCAAGCTTTCTTGGTGGTATTCTGACTACTTCTTCCTCTTGCTCTTCCTCTGCCAGTTCCTTTTCCTCTTGCGTAATAGACCTGAGAGCTCGACTCTTCTTCATCTTTTGACTTGCCTTTGTCTTTCTTCTTGGTTTTCATGTACATTGCAGAGCTATGTCCTTTGTCTGCGTCTCCTTTCAGGTCTTGCTCATATGTGAGCATCAAACCAAGCAACTGATTTAAATCTGGCACAAAATGATTTAAAGAAAGTTCAGTTGATAGTACGAAAGGTTTCCACCTTTCATCTCCTCTCAACCCTGTGAGCACTTGCGCTATCAATCTATGATCTTCGACTTCTTCATTTATGGATCCTAGACTATCTGCTAGATCCTTCATTTTAGTGACGTAGTCACTGATGCCTTGATTCGACTTCTTTTTGAATGTCGTAAATTCGGACCATAAGCTAGCCTTCCTGGCTTTCGTAGTATTTTGGAAATGATCTTCCAATGCACTCCATATGTCCTCTGCTTTCTCCAGACCTCTAATGTGCGGTAGCAGATGATCTGAAACAGTGTTGTAGATGTAGGCTCTTGCCGTTGCATCTTTCTTTTGCCACAGCTTTAGGGCGTCCAGATCTTCTTTTTCCGGTTGACTATCATCTTCGAAAGTCGGCTTCTTTTCTTCTCCGGTCACGTACATCATTAATTCCTTACTCATAAGTAAGGCTTCCATGCGCATTACCCATGCGGGATAATTATCTCTGTCCAATTTATCAATTTGGACGTGATCTGCCATGATAGGGAATACTCTGGGCTCTTATACCAATTGTTGGGAAATTAACCTGCTCTGATACCAATTGTTGGCGAAAAACTTCAGCTCTAATACCACTGGTGCGGAATTACTTTCGCCGTGAAGGTGGATTTCGCGACAAGACTTGAACTCTGTCAGGCCTGCAGAAATTGCCGCGCCACCGTAATGGAATGCTAAACTAGAGTGATTCAGAACACCTCTGTAATCAACAGTAGTTCAGCCTAATTAACGTCGCCTTAACTGTGTTATCCTGCGACACAAGTTCCACCGGAACTTCACCGGACTGTCGCTGGAACGTCACCGAAAACTTACCGGAACTTTACCGGAATAAACTTAGTTCTGCTCGTAATTGCTTCAGATGAACTTGTGTGAAGTAAGGAAGTAGTGTGTGAGCTTCCTTCATGGAATGAACTTCTTTCTGGAAACTTCACAGTTCTAAAGTGCTACTTTCCGGTTAACCTTTGTACTGTGTGTACATCTTCATTTCACCGGAAACTGTGATCAGCTTAAAGTAGAGACGTCTAGCTACAAGATGAGCTATCTCTCATACAAAGCTTCGAACTCTGCTGCGAGTTATACTTCGTTGTTCTACCGAAAAACTTGTTTTCTAAAAAACCTGTAACTGACCGGAAATTACTGAAATATGTTTACTGAGTAAACTGTTATTTACTGAAACATGCGTTTACAGAGAAGGTACCGAAGCACGTTTAGTAACGAGTCGTGACAGTTAACGATAAACGAAACTTCCTACCGTAACACGAAATAGCTTCAGACTCTTCACAAGTAAAGATTACGCGCAGACGTCCACATGAACATGTGTTTTCAATTAGAGGAGATGTGTACAAGTAAGCTTGGCCTCTTCTTGCTCAAGTTACAGAAACTCTCCTACTGTGAGTAGTTTCTTATTACCATCTCTCTCAGATGAAAAACCTGACTCTTCAGGTTTGTGTTATTCATCTGTACATACGCTATCTCTGGCGTCTTCTTCTACATACGCGATCTATGGCGTCTTCTATCTATGACTCTGCGTTTCTGCGCATCTGCTATATCTCGTCTCTATTCTTGCACATACACACTCCCGCTCTCTCTCTGTGTGTGTTCTCTTCTCTCTTTCTTTCTTCAAATCTTGCTGTATATATACACTTTCCTTTGGCGCTCCTCTGCGCTGTCACTCTTCAATTCACGTTATGCGCGCCTCACGCGCCCGCCGTGGTTAATTGCTCTGTTATGCGCACACCGTGCACTAACTTCGCATACTGTACACCTGTGCTCTGATTTTCCGGAAGATTCTGTTTCTCTCTTTGTCTGTTGCGTCGAATTCGTGAGTGTTTCCTTAACAAATCAGATACCTCTACACTGTCAGACCCCTACCATCCCCAAGAACCCGAAAGAGATTAAAAGCGGACGTGGCAGAAGTCCCCTTTTAACACTGGTGCCGTTTGTGGGAAGATGGCAATAGATTGAGAATAACCAGTAAGGTAGAGCAGTACGTAAGGCAAGCAAGGTGCAGAGGTGATATATGTCGGTTACTCCGTCTGGCGAGTCTTATCCGAAGTATAGGAGAGACCAGCATCCCTAGGCAGTTCCAAATCTATTAGGGATACCCCCAGGTGGTAGAAGTGCAGGCCATTTAAGCCCAGTTGTTGAAGGATTGGAGCCAGTTAGTAGTGATTCCCGTACCAGTGCGGTGACCCATGATGATATTTCGATAGATTTCGGTGTGATTCCGATACTTTCTAAAGCAGGTACGGTGACTTCTGAGTGTACAGAGACACAATGCGCAGTTGGTTTGACATTATCTGGTCAGAATTCGACTATTTTCAATGATAACGTTGTGTTACCAAGTGAGACTGTTTTCGGTGAAAAGACAACCTGGTGCGGTGAAAGTTCGACAAGTTCCGGTAGGAGTTCGGTGCCATTTAGTGGGAGTCTGAAGTTTTTCGGTGACACCGCAGTACTACCTGGTGGATCCTTGTTACGTTCACCACTGTTCAGTGCAAGCCTCTCTAGTTTCGATACCAAAGCTGAGGACAGGTTATTTGATTTGGAGATAAGTAAGAGATTCAACGTTATTTTTGATATGGAAGGTGAGCCGTCAGGTAATACAGATTCTCAAGGACTAGAGACACCTCCTCACCCTACAGATAACAACAATACTACTCATAATAGCAACATGAGTGGTTCACAGTCTCAGCAGCAGACACCCCCACAGTCGCAACCGCAATTTCAAGAACAGCAGCAGCCGCAACCAATTATACCAGTTTGACCGGTTCCAACAGGAGTGACTTACATAAAGTTTGGTGGATTTCTGGGTGACGACCTTGATGCACATGTGTGCACCTTTGAGATCAGTTATGCAGTATTACACCACCCACCCGACCTGGCGTACAAAGCCATCGTATACCAGGCTACATTGGTCAATGAAGAAGCGAGGTGGCTAACAGAGTATGATATCAACCATTTCGCTAACTATGATGATGTGAGAGATGCGTTTTTATAGAGGTTCCGGTTGAAGAAGAATCCTGCCGAAATCTTTGACTATTTACAGAACAATCGGCAGAAGCTGCACCAGACTGTTCGGAATACACAACATTGTTTAGAACTCACTTAAGACAACTGCCTCCGGCACATGCCAATCTCCCAGATGATGTTATAACCTAGTGGTTCATTAATGATCTGACCCCACATTTAAGACAAATTATGATCATTCGCTGTGTGGGCGGAATGACGTTGGATGCCGTAATTGCGATGGCTCTACAACTGGAGCATAAAGTTGGAGGATTTACAGAGGACTTGGAATGGCTGAAAGCCAGTAAGAATGTAGATGACGATCCGGCCAAACAGGTGTATTGTACCTAGTGCAAAAATCTAGGCACACCAGTTCTACATGTGCCCTTAACCAGATGTATTGTGCCATCTGTAACACAATAGGACATTCAACGGAAACATGCGCGTATAATGCTAAGGAGCAGGGGCGAGCAGCTGTAAATGCCATCATACAGGAACTAAGTTAGCTAGCAACCTATTACGTGCCGCCATAGATGCAAAACAATCAGTCGCAAGGATATAGAAATTATCGGGGTCAGCGGAATACTAATTTCAATTCAAATCGATGGTAGGCGGGTATATCAATGGAAGGTACTTCTCTTCCACCACCTTGATGTCATTTTTGCGACGAGATTGGCCACATCTGTAGATTTTGCAAGGATGCAGCAGAGTACGACAAAAGGAAGAAGGAGCGAAAAAATCCAATGACCAACATGGTCTATATTTCACCAGTTGAATCACAAGCAGCAGTGGTTCAGACAAGATCGGGTAAGCAGTTGCAACCCGCAGTTGAGGTGTTCGAGCTTGGTATCCATGAGCAGCAGTGAATGTATACAAAGTCTAGTCAATGGACAACTAAAGAGCCAACTGTGTTTCCTGATCCAATTCCAGTAACACAGGTTCCCCTGCCTAAGGCAAGATCGAATCAACAAAATTTTGCCCTAGCAACAGTAGAATCATCATCAAAATCGATGAGAAGTACGATCCAAACAGATCAGGTATAGGATATCCTATCTAAGGCTTCAATTACACTCCCTTTGGGACAGTTGCTCGCCTTGGTGCCAGGAGTCAGGCAGCAATTCCAACAGCAGGTTAGTCCCGGATCTTCCTGTACTCCGGTGACTACAACAATACAATCGGAAGCTGATTCTACGGTGGATCATTCAGTCCCACTGATTACTGTCTGGCATAAAAACCAAAAGATTACTCAAGTGCTAATTGATGGTGGTTCACGTGTGAATATTGCAACTGCAACTCTCTGCAAGAAATTGGGGTGGACCCAAATCGAGCCCATATAACTTTTTGTACGAATGGTAGACCAATCCCGAGTCCATCCGGTGGGACTAGTACGGAATATTCTGATTACCTTGCAGGGTACCACGTTCAAAATGACTTTTGTAGTTCTCGAACTACCAGAATCTAGCCTTGACTACAATCTACTTTTTGGTCGACCATGGTTGAAACAAGCCAAAGTTGTACAGGATTGGTCAGTGCAGGAGTTAACTTTCAAAGATAATCACCATAAATATGTAGTTAAATTGGATGCCATGCAGCTGTGCGAGCTTCATGCAAGACCATATGTAGCGGAGCCGGTCCACATGTTGGATGGCTTATCTGACGACGAGAAAGAGGCGTTCCCGAAGACCAATAAGGATTTGATCTCATTAGGTACTGTAGATATCCAGTCGGTCACAGACAAGTGGAGTCCGGCCGCTTGCACAGTGGTACCAGTGACCGGAGATGCAGACGCAGATGATAGTGTCGCTATGGATGGAGCCACCTTACATCAACTTTTGCAATCAGCTGATGATGTGGTAAAACCTCGACAATTTTATGTACCGAAAGATCAGTTAGTAACATATAATTTGGGTGATGCGGTTAACCCGCGACCAGTAAAGATTAAGGCAGGATTGTGAGAGACATTTCAAGATGATTTGATACGACTTCTACATGAGTTCTCCGATGTTTTTGCTTGGGACTATTGAGATATGAAAGGTCTGGACTCGCGGATCTATCAACATTGGGTACTCCTCAAACCAGAGGCGAAGCCAATCAAACAGTCTAGTTACCGAATGAACCCCAATTATGCAACACAGGTTAAAGCAGAACTCGATCGGTTATTGAAGGTGGGATTCAGTGTACCAATCGAGCATGCTGAATGGATATCTCCAATAGTGATCGTTTCGAAGAAAAATAAACAGCTGCGTATCTGTGTTGATTACCGGAAACTGAATGCGGCCACTATACTGGATCAATTTCCTCTTCCATTTCTAGACACAATGCTCGACAGGGTGGCCGGGCACGAGATGTATTCATTTCTAGATGGCTACAGTGGCTATAAACAGGTGAGGATGGCAGAATAGGACATACCTTAAACAACTTTTATCACGAATTGGGGTGTTTATACTTGTACGGTAATGTGGTTTGGGTTAAGGAATGCTGCAAGTACATTTCAACGATGTATGCAAGAAGTTTTTTCACCCTACTTGACTACTTTTATGCAAGTATATTTGGACAAATTTTCCTTATTTGGCAAGACTGTGACACACCTGTATCATTTACAGTGCTGCTTTTAAAAATTCCGCGAATACCGATTATGCTTGAATCCGAAAAAATCTGTTTTTGTTGTCTTTTATGGCAAACTACTTGGACATATTATCTCTAAACAAGGAATACAAGTCGATCCGGATAAAGTAGCAGCTGTGTTGGAGGCACCAATGCCCACAACACCGAAAGAAGTTATGCGCTTCCTGGGCCAAATCCGGTGGCATGGCAGACATTTACGGTGGTTAGCTCATTTAGCAACACCACTTAATCGGCTTATGACTAGTACTCCACGACAGTACAAATGGACTCCAGAGTGCCAAATTGCATTTGATCATTTAAAAGTTTTATTGATGCAGGCCCCAATTTTGCAACCCCTTGATTGGGAATGTCCGTTCCATGTCTTTGTAGATGCATCGGACATAGCCATTGGAAGCGTTCTAATGCAGCAAACTAACAAATGGTTTCGGCCTGTATATTATGCAAGTCACCGATTAGCCCCTGCTGAAAGAAACTTTTCAGTGACCGAAAGAGAATGTCTTGGGTTGGTGTACTCTATGAAGAAGTTCCGCCATTATTTGTTGGGCCGAAAATTCACCTTCCACGTGGATCATGCCGCACTTGTGTATTTGGTCCGGCAGCAACATTTAGGTGGTCGCTTGGCTCGATGGGTTTTATTATTACAGGAGTTCGACTATGAAGTTATTCATCGACCCAGCACAGCACATGCCTTGGCGGATTTTCTATCTCGGTTGGATTCCGGTGAAGCTCCGGTGGGGGTTGATGACACTACACCGACAATTTATGCTACTGAGCCAACTATTGAAGAATCTATAGAACCTCTTGTTCCCCCTACATACTACGATATGTTACTAACTTTTCTAACTGACGGGTGTCTTCCTCCTCATACTCCTCCTGCTCTACGGCAAAAATTTGCAGTTTATAGTCACAGATTCATGTTCATTGTAGGTCAACTGTACTACATGGATCATACTGGTGTTTTACTTCGATGTATCCCACCACATGAAGCAGAATCGGTTATTGCTATGGCTCATTCATTACCCTCGGGCGGACATTTCGCAGCTGATCTTACTCACCGTAAAATTCTGCAAAGTGGGCTTTGGTGGCCTACAATGTACAAAGAAGTGACTCAGTTTGTGCAGTAGTGTGATACCTGTCAACGGTCTGGACAGCCATTACAGCGACACTTCTTTCCTCTTCAACCTGTCTAACCTTGGAACCCTTTCAGAAGTGGGGTCTAGATTTTATTGGCCCAATAACACCACCCGCGACCCTCACCAATAATCGCTACATACTAACTTGTACCGATTATGCCACCAGGTGGGCTGAATCTTGGGCTTTACGGTCTGCCACAGCTGTTTCAGTGGCAAAATGCTTGATGAAGGATGTCTTCCCGCGTTATGGATTAGCTGTGGAAATAGTGACAGATCAAGGAACACATTTTGCAAACCACTTAATGCAAGTACTGACTCAGACTTTTCAAATTGTACATAAATTCAGCTCACCGTACTATCCACGTGCTAATGGTTTGGTTGAAAGCACCAATAAGACTCTGTTGAATATGCTCCACAAAAAGCTTTTGGAATGTCCGGAACGATGGGACCAGTTACTACCTGCAGTTTTGTGGGCTTACCGGACTACATACAAAGTTGCTACTGGTATGACCCCATTTAAGCTTGCTTATGGGTTGGAAGCTATTGTGCCAATGGAAGTAGTAGTCTCGAGTCTACGTGTTGCCTTAACTCAGAAATTGCTGCCGGACGACTCTTTGCCATTTCGGTTGGAAGCCCTCAGATCGTTGGAGGAACATCGCTAGGAAATTTTTTTGGTTCTTCACGAAGTTCAGCTTCGGCAAGCCCGTACTCATGATCGTTTTCTCAAGACCCCTGTGTTTACGGTGGGACAACTTGTGCTATTTTATAATGCTAAAGCAAATCAATCTGCTAGAAAATTTAAATTACGGTGGTTTGGTCCATACCGGATTGCTGACCAAGTGGGACCCGCAACTTTTCGGTTGGTCACCTTAACCGGAGTTCCCCTCCCAAAAGTGATTAATGGTTCCAAGTTACGCCCATATCACCAAGCCTAATCACCACTGACGTGTTCCTCGTTTTTTCCGCGTTTCACTTATTTGCTGTTTATCTTCGTATTTCGGTTGACCACTGACCGTAATTCTCCTCGTTCTGGTATCTCAATATGATTAATTGCCGCCCTGTGTTACTGTTTTCGTTTTTGCATGCATGCTGTAATTATGAAGGGTATCATTTCAATATCACGCAATGATTAGGGTTTTTGATCGCTTCATGATGCACGTGTGTCTACTTAATCTTGTTTCTTTTACTGATAATCGTTACTACGTTTGTGTGCTTGTGCGTGTTCGTTCTCGTTTGTATTTTTGTGCTTACTTGTGCGCGCCATGGAAGCTTTAGCGAATGTCGCTACTTTCCATGCAGGACTCACTCCAGAAGTGAGTGAGTATTTGCGCACTCGCAGTTTGTTGAATTTCGCTGAATTGCCTTGGCATTCAGTGGAATGTCAACAATTCCATGCGCAAATTATCTCTGCTATCACTGCCACACCTACTACAGAGTAGAGTTGGCCCATCGTTTGTTTACCATCCTGTGTTGTTATTACTTTAGCTTTGTTTGCTGAAGATTTTTGCCTACCTATGGAAGGATTGGAGAATGGTCCCCTCCTCCCCGTTGCCACCATGATCGAACTGTTTCCCCGGCACTCATCTAATGAGTATGCCATTTTGTATAGACCCGAACCAGAGCGAACTGCTCTGTAATTTTTAGTCACTATTTTGAATTTGCAAAAATGCACTTATGGTATCTCGTGCCCCTTCTATTCGATGATAGACATGGCTTCTCGCGAGTCGGTCCATTTTGCTTCTTTTTATTTCCGGTGCATTCACCGTGAATGTGTCGCGGTTATCAAACAGGTCACTAAGGGTGACCTCCCTCGTTCTCGTCTACCCCATATTCTTACTTTCCTCTTCCCAGTACTCCAAGCCACCCAACCTCCTCCAATCGCTCCCTTCTTGCTACATGAAGAATCGACTCAGATACTCGAGGATGCAAAAGATGATGATGAGGATCTCTTCTAACTTCTTGACAGGAAACGCCAATGTATAAGTCCTTCTGGGAGCCAAGTGCAGGGATCAACTGCTGGACATGAAGAAGAAGTCTTCCACGATACTGCTACTTCTATTCACGTAGATTCTTCTGCTCCGTCTTCTCCAAATAAGCAGCAGGAGCACGATGCCAACCTAGATGACTTCGATGAAGCTTCTTCTCGGGTGGATTCTCATCAGCAGAATCAAGACTCTGTGAAGGATATTGCTGCTGAAATTCTTAACGACGTGATTGCTATGATTGATGCCGTACTCGACAAGGTTGAGGCATCACAGCAAAATACCACCGGCCTCATTTTGATGCCAATTATTCCACTTCCTCGACCCATGAACACTGTTGAGCCCATTGTCCCAGTTGCGTCTGTTGTTCCTGATGTCCCCACTACTTCATTTTCTTCTCCCGATTACTCTCCACCACCCTCCCCTCATCTGTGCTCCGCTTCTACATCCCAACCCATTCCTGCCCTTCTTTCTCCGACCCCGATGTTTCATGAACTTGAATCGATGGGTCGACTTTTGATCCAATTTTCTCAGCAGTTACCTATGCAATTGAAGATGGCAACCGACACTATCAGACAAGAGTTACAACACAAAGTGGATGTCTTAGAAGCTGATATTGCTCCATTGCAAGAAGAGACTAATGTGGTGAAAGCGGAAAATCATGCCCTGCAGTTATAGGTTTAGCAACTTCAAGGTCAACTCGCACAGAGGGACGCTTTGCTGGGTCAAAAGGATACAGAAATTACTACGCTGAAGCAGGAAATCATTGACAATACAGATGCGATGACAGTGTTAGGCACTGAACTTCATAGTACGCGCGAGGCCTATAGCATCTTAGAAGAAGCATCTCAATCTCTGGCCGCTAATGTGCTTAAAGCAGAAGCAGAGCTCCATAATACCACTGAAACATTGTTCCGGCGAGATCAAGAATTACAGGAAGAGCTTGGTAAATATCTCAAATTGAAGAAGGAACTGGAAGGTGTGCAAAAGGAAAGAGAAGCGTAATATAAAACAATGCAGTTTCAATCTGAAGAACTGGAACGCAGAGAAAAACAGTTGGGATTTCAAGCTGAAAGATTATCACGTATCGATGCTCACATTGCATATATAAAACAGCAGAGAGATGCTACCTTAGCTAATGACTTTTACTTACAAGAAGCATTTTTGCAGACACAGGTAGATCTTTTGATGAGTCAGGACATTGCGGCAAGTTCAGTCTGAACTGACGCACAGCTGGTGGAGCCGGAGACATTAAAGTTGATGATGGATTCATTAAAACAGAAAATCTCTAGAACCTTTAAATTAGCCCGAACTATGTATATACAAGGCATTGTAGATGAGCCTTAGTTTTCTTTTCTCTGCGGGTTCGCGTCCACCATGCATGCCAGTGTTAGGCTGCCGGATTGGCACATTGTAATTTTATATTTTTCATATATCGCACGTACTGAAAGGTCATAGCAAAATGATGTAACCCTTTTACCTATTAATGAAGAGACATTACGGGGTTCTCTAGTGGTAGAGGAGACGAGATCGTCAGATTGTCTGTCTGGGCGATTTGCGACCTTGTGGAGACGTTCTGAGTACTGTCACTCTGTCTTTGTTGACTAATAGTAATTCTTTATTAACACAGTAATGTTATGTTCTCGTTAATAAGTCTGTGCGACTGTGATCATTAATTTGTGTGTTAAATACGGTGTAAGGAATAACCGAAATACGAACAGTAATATGGTGTAGAAGAAGTTATACTGGATAGTAGCGTGCTGCTTAATTTGATAGTTAAGTTGGGAAAATCAGATAAAGGGCCTCTGCATTAACAGACCCCTACCATTCCTAAGAATCCGAAAGAGATTAAAAGCGGACGTGGCGGAAGTCCCCTTTTAACAAATGGTGGTTAAGTAATCAGTAATCCTTGCATGTCATTCACAAGGTGCTTGCTTCAGCCCATACAAAGCCTTTTGCAACCTACAAACATATTCTAGATGCTTTGAATCTTCATATCCTTGTGGCTGGTCCATGTATACTTCTTCCTGTAACTCAAAATGTAGAAAATCATTCTTCACATCCATCTGATGCAATGTCCATCCTTTTGTTATAGCTAATGCAACAAGTGTTATGATAGTAGACATTTTAGCTACAGGGCTAAATGTTTCCTCACAATCAATGCCATACATTTGTGCATATCCTTTTGCTACCAAACATGCTTTATACCTACTTATGCTACCATCAGCATTGTGTTTTACCTTGTAAACCCACTTGTAGCCTATTGGTTTCTTTCCTTGTGGCAATGGAACCAGCTTTCATGTATCGTTTCCATAAAGTTCAACCATCTTCTCATCCATAGTTTTTTCCCAATCTGCATATCCATTTGCATCTTCAAAACAAGAAGGTTCAACATCTTGTATTACCTTGGTCATGTAAGCACAATGACAAGCCATGTAACTATCATATGTCAATCATTGCACTGATTTTTGTATCCTCCCAGATCTTCTTGGTCTTGGGTCACTTCTCCTTGTATCAAGCCAACTAAGTGATGCAAGGAGTAAGGGCAAGGTCAAACTCATAGAGATAGAAGAAGATGAAGACTTATGGATTGAGCTCAATGCATATCAAGAATAAGGGAGAGATCTCAAAGGTCAACAACAAATATCTGAATCAATGGAATGTTGAAATAAGAAGATCTAAATGGATAAGCTATCTACTTAAAATACTTACCTATGATTCATTTATGGGTAGACATTATGCTTACATGAGCAAGGTTGTTGAAGAACCCACATGCTTTGAAAAAGCAAACACATGAAGGGAATGGCAAGAAGCTATGTAGAATGAGATCAAGGCCTTGGAGGACAATCACACTTGCACTCCAGTGCCACAAAAGAAGAATATGAAGGCAACTTGAAATAAGTGGGTTTACAAAGTAAAAAAACATCAAAATGGTAGTATAGCTAGGTATAAAGCTAGGTTTGTGGATAAAGGGTTTGCTCAAATATACGGAGTAGGCTATGAAGAGACATTTAGCCATGTGCCTAAGATTACTACCATTAGAACCATCATTGCTACTAGAGCAAGCAAGTATTAGAAGATGTATCGACTTGATATGAAGAATGCATTTTTGAATGGGGAGGATGTTGTGTATATGGATGAACCATTAGGTTTTGAAGACAAAGTCAAGAATTATTATATTTTGAGGTTAAGAAAAACATTATATCATCTTAAGCAAGTCCAAAATACATGGAATCAAAGGCTTGTGGAATAATTGATAAATTTTTTCCCTCGGCTTGTATATATGCTGATTGCCCTAACTGGCTACTTATCTTTGTACATTCTAGTGGTAATACATTCTGTATTGTGTGTTGTGCTCTAAGCTTCTTCTTCTTCCTTGTGCTGTTTGTGTGCTTCCACAAACGTCTAACTCCAACAATTGGTATCAGACCAGGTTGCCACTTCATGTAGGGCGTCATCGACACCTCTCTGGTTATAGTCTTGGAATCGCACAAAATTTGGTGAGCATACTCAGAGTGTTTCAGAGATCAAAACAACTTTGCTATGTGGTGCCGAAATTGTGATTCGAGCTAGTCTCGGCCTCTGAATGCACTATAGCAGCACTTTTGCAGGCTATTTTGTCTTTTTGTGCCAAAGGTATATATACCAGTTTTGGTTTGCCAGTATGAGCATCTCAAAGTCTGCTACAGGTTTAGTAGAATTCATTTGGGCAATTATGTTCAACTTTTTGGGATACAGACAATTTTTTGCATCAAGATATTTTAGTCACCGGCCATGGCTAAATGATGTATTCCATATGTTGGTTGTTGAGGATAAGTTGGATGGTACGAACTACCCATTATGGGCTTATATGATGCGACATGTATTGGTTGCAAAAGGACAGTGGAACATTGTGCAGGGTGTTGAAAAACTTCCTATCACACCTACAACTATTACAACTGCAGGTATTGAAGCTGATGCAAAAGGTATCAAAGATGGTGATTCTACAGATTCTTGTTTGTGATGCAGTGTCTATTTGCACCTACTGTAGAGCAAATTTGTTGAAATGGCACAGATGCCCAGGCACATGCATTGATAGCTTTGTCTATCAAACATGCCATTATTCCTCACATTCACTCTTGCAGAACAACTAAGGATGCTTGGATACACTTACCACATTGTACCAGGCTAGGAATGGCTCACTTGTTTACCTCTAAAAATAGTTGGAGAGTGAGCAAATGAATGAAGATGATTCTATGGATAGTGTTTTGACAAAGAGCAAGGATTTTAAGGAACAATTGATTTCTACTAATGAAGTCCTTCCTGATATTTCACTTGTGCAGACTATTCTGAATGGTCTTCCCGACTCATATTAGAGTTTTGCTTCTACTCTTCGTTTGATGATGAAAGAAAATCCAAATGCCTTAACATTTGAAGAGTTCGTTTTTGTTATGCTGCAAGAAGATCAATCTAGGCAGAAATGGTATATTATGTGTGTTGTAGATCAAGCTTTCATGGCTAGTCAGAAGGGCAAAGGAAAATGGAGCTCTTCAACTAGTAAGCAGAAATCTACTAATTTTGCACAATTGAAGAAGGAAGGCAAAGATGAGAAGAAATCAGAAAAACAGAAATTGTTTTGAAAATACTGTAAAGCAAATGATCATGTCATTAAGAACTATCCAAAATTGGCTGCTAAAGAGGCAAAGAAGAAAGAGGCTGGAATGGTTGTTGTAGAGGCCTCTACATAAAAAATAGAGTCTGCTAACCTTGTGCAGAATAAGAATGGGCGTTTACTACTGTTTGCAATTTTGACCCATCTTCTCATGAGCAGTGTATGTGTACAATAGACTTAGATGTTTGATATTTTGATAGTGGGGCAACCAAACATATTACCTCGCAGCGTAGTTTTTTCACTTCACTTGAGCCTGCCCCTATAGGAAATACTGTCACATGCACCAACAACTCCTCTTATCCTATCATGGGAGTTTGTAAGATCATTTTGACGATTGCTGATGGTAGTTCTTTCCCTTTGCCAGATGCTTTCTTTGTGCGAAGGATCAAGAAGAATTTGTTATCAGTTTCGACTTTAGCCAAGATTGGCTTGGTTGTGAAATTTGTTGATGACAGATGTACAGTTCATGATCTGTCAAATGGTCACATGATTATTGCTTCTAGCATTTTATCTCGTGGGCTTTATAAGCTCATAGATTATGAAAAATATGTGGATGATTCAATATGTGCAGTACATGATTCTCAGGCTATGTCAGATGCAAAGCTTTGGCATGCACACTTTGGTCATCTCAATTTCACTAGTTTGCTATGCCTGCAAAAATCTGATATGGTGTCCTCTTTGCCCAAACTTGAGATACCTGGAAAACATGTCTGTGAAGGATGTATCTTCGGCAAAATGCACCGTTCCTCCTTTCGAAAAGATGGTTCAGTCCGGGCTACATAGAAATTGCAACTTGTACATAGTGATGTCTATGGTCCTATGTAGGCACCTTCTTTTACTTCGTGACTTTCATTGATGATTTTTCTAGGCATGCATGGGTATATCCACTCAAAGAAAAGTCCAAAGTGTTTATGTGCTTCAAACGGTTTTTGTTTTGGCTAAAAATATATCAGCATGGAAAATGGGCACCCTCCATTCTGATCAAGGGAGGGAATATATGTGTTCTAACTTTAATGCATTTCTGGCTGAACGTGGGATAAAACACCAATGTATAGTGCCGTATACACCTCAACAGCATGGAGTTGCTAAAAGAAAAAACAAGTCACTCATGGAGATGGCGAGGTGTATGGTCAAGAGCTAGGCTTTACCACATAGTTTCTGGCTTGAGGCTGTCATGTGTGCAACATATGTACTTAACAGGTGTCCCACTAAAGCACTACAATCTATCACTCCATATGAGGCTTGGCATGGTCGCAAGCCATCTGTTGCTCATCTGCATGTTTTTGGTTGTCTAGCATATGCATTAGTGCCTGAACAACATCGTAGGAAATTGGACGATAACATAGTAAAATGTATTTTTGTTGGGTACAGTTCTAAAAGTAAATGTTGTCATCTGTTTCCACAAACTAAACACATTCTGGTTAGTCGTGATGTTGTATTTATGGAAGATGCTATTCAGCCATTGCTTTCATGTACGCAGGAGACATTTGTTAGCTCCAAAGACATGTATGATACTTTGCTAACTCTTTTTATAGGTGGACAATCTAGTGTTGGTCCTAATGAGGCAATTTCTCAACCTTTGCAGCTTTCATGTGATGATGTAGATCATTCCATTTCTGATGCAGATTTACATGATGCACTTGTTGATGAGAGAGATGATATTGAGCAAGAAAGAACTATGCCAAAATGGCTGGTGCAGACTTTGCGTGATAGCGAATTAGATGCACCTCTGTCATATCATACTCATTCAGGCTCTCATAGTGTCTCTTTTACATCAGATTGTTATGCTATGGCTGCATCTAGTCTTTGTGATGAGAATGAACTTGTTTCATTTGATGAAGCACAAAATTTAGAAAATTGGATGGCTACTATGCAATCTGAATATGATGCTATAATGAAGAATGGTACATGGTCGTTATATGACTTGTCTCCGCAGAGGAAGAGCAGGAGGCTATGGTAGAGGTGGAGGAAGAAGCTGGGGACAGAATCAATCCTACAACACCACCTACTACAACTATGCAAATGACACACAGAATGAAAGTCATACATCATTGATGATGAATTCAATCAACACATCAGATAAAGAAGATCTAAAGGTATTTTACATTGACTCTGGATGTTCTAATCATTTGTCAGGAAACATAGAATTGATGTCAGAATTGGAAAAAGGCATTTCTAGTCACACAGTTCAAACAGGTGATAATACTAGACATAGTGTACATTCAATTGGAAAAGTGAAATGCAAGAGTGGAGCAGATTTGCTAACCAATGTTTTGTATGTTCCTACAATACCTAAAAACTTGATTAGTGTGGGACAGATAGTTGAAAAAGGTTTTCAAGTCAGGTTTACAAATGAAGGAGTATTTGTGGAAGATCTAGAGAATGGATATAATCAGATTGTCTCTGGTAAGAAAGAAGGTAGACTCTTTACTTTAAGAGTGCAAGGGAACATTGGTCAAGCTTTGCTCACACATGGTGAAGCAGTGATTACAGAACTTGATCTTTGGCATAAGAGATTAGGTCATTTCAATGAAAGAGGAATTAAAGTTATGGTTGCTAATCAGTCTGTACTCGGATTACCAAATGTGCAGAGTCAACATATGGTTTATAAATGCGAAGCATGTCAAATGGGAAAAGCACACAGGTTACCATTTCAGAAGAAAGGATTCAAACATGATGGAGTACTTGAGCTCATTCATACAGATGTATGGGGACCAACAAAAGAAGGATCTATCAGTGGCTCAAGGTATTATGTTCTTTTCATTGATGATGCTACAAGATGGATAACATTATATGTTTTGAAGGAAAGATCAGAAGTATTTGGTGATGGAGAGTGTTAATCTCCAAAATAACAACCTACTCTTGAATTTAGAACACCTCTATATCAAGAGTAAGTCAAAACGTTCACCAATTTAAGCTATCAATGACCAAATATCAATTTCTTGACTAAACTGTGAAGAAGGAATTTTCTCAGAAAGTCTGCTGCATAGATCTTGCTCATTGACTGAGTAAATGTGTAAAGTTTTTTATAAAACTTTGCACAAGGTGTTGCCTAAGGATTGCGCACCTTCTCCAAGTCGAATTACTTCAAAAGGTTCTGTAGATCTTGAGAAATCTACTTACCAAGTCAGCTATGTCTAAATCTGCACTTCTGAGAAGTCGATTTGGACACCCCTAACTTCTTAACTTTAATTCTCACAGTATAGAACCCGTTTAAGCAAATGCTTCTAGCCACGAGTAGCTTACCTTCCAACTTAAAGTTTAAGTGCTTACGTGCACAAAAATTTAAATTGTGGAGTGAGAAATGATCAAATCATTAAGATCAAAATTTGCGCCTGTTTCAGGAACCAGTGAGAACTTTTCACATGTAAATGTTCCTACACACAATTCTCTTAGCCTGATCACAATTAGACTCTCAAACTCTAGCCATAGATTGATTAACTATGGACTTAGATATCTCCAAAAGGAATTCACAAAAGATCTATCACACAAGGAGAAAACACAAAAACATCGGGTGCAATTTTTCCTTCTATTTCACAGAAATTTACAACTGAGTGAGGATCAACATTTAAACTCACTTCTCATGTGTCTAATGACACTTACAACTATTCTCGTGATCTCCTATTGTCTTCTCATGTCTCACTCTATTTGCCCCGACATATTTCAAAAGTATTTATAGGCAAATATATACAAGCTTATGACTAATCAAAGATCTAAGTGACCTATGTCTTCATTAATGTACATATGTGTACATGTCCTTCACTCTGTGAATGTATGCACCTTCTTTGCTTCAAGACTTGTTCTATACTCCATTCTTTGTCTTCAAATCTTCGATTGGTGATTGGTCTGCACCATCAGCTCCCCCTCAATCATCAATTGAGGTTTCTCTTACCTTCTTTATACATGCCATGTCTTTAAACTTCTGTAGCTTTGGTCCATCCAAACTCTTTGTAAGCATATCAGCTATCTAATCTTTTGTTGAAGTATGTATGACTTCAATCTCCTTATCCATCACCTTCTCTCTTAGAAAGTGATACTATATCTCAATGTGTTTAGTCCTGGCATGAAAAACAGGATTAGCAGCTAGATATAACGAACTCATGTTATCACCATAAATGATAGTTATGTTCTGTATAGTGTCAAAACTCTTCATTAGAGTCTTAAGCCATATCACTTCTTTTGCAGCTTCAACCATGCCTTTGTACTCTGCTTCTGTAGATGACAAAGAAATTGTATGTTGCTTCTTTGAGCACCAAGAGATTAACTTATCTCCCATATAACACATGTATCCATAAGTTGATCTTCTATCATCTGGATTACCTGCCCAATCTGCATCACTATAGATCTTGATGTTTGTATCTGATGTGAACCCATAATACAACCCTTCTTTGAGTGTACCCTTAATGTACCTCAACACTCTCTGACCTGCAATCCAATGCCCTTTCCTAGGACAATGCATGAATTGAGACAAAACCCCTACTGCATATGATAAATCAGGTCTAGTTAAAGTAGCATAGATAAGACTACCAACCAAACTTTGATATTGTCTCATGTCCTTGAATTCTTCACCTCCAAATTTACTCAATTTGTGATTCACCTCCATTGGTGTAGGTGCTACCCTGCAATCATCCATTTTAAACTTGATTAACAAGTTCTTCAAATACCTTTCTTGGGTCACAAATACTCCATGTTGAGTATATGTAATCTCCATGCCCAAGAAGTATGACAAGTCTCCCAAGTCACTTATTTTGAACGCCTTTTCCATTTGCTTCTTTAGTCTTTGTATTCCTTCCTCATCTGTACCAGTAAGGATTATATCATCAACATATATGCACATGTAAATAAACCCATCATCACTTGCTTTGACAAGCAAGCTACTATCTGCTTTAGACACCTGAAATCCAAGTTCTTTCAAGAACTTTACAAGTCTATAATTCCATGCCCTTGGGGCCTGCTTCAAGCCATACAAAGCTTTCTTGAGCTTGCACACATGATTCTAGATACCTTTTATCTCTGAACCCTTGAGGTTGCTCCATGAATACATCATCTGAAATATAACCATTCAAAAAAGCATTTTTCACATCTAATTGACACAATTTCCAACCTTTACATGCAGCAATTTCTATAAGTGTCCTGATGGTTGTCATCTTTGCCACAGGACTATAAGTCTCATCATAGTCAACACCATATGTCTGAGCAAACCCTTTGACAACAAGTCTACCTTTGTACCTAGACACACTTCCATCTGCAAATCTTTTTGTCTTATAAACCCACTTACATCCAATGATCTTCTGGCTATTTGGTTTTGGAACCAAATCCCATGTTTGATTCTCCAATAATGCATCATATTCTTCTTGCATAGCTTTCTCCCAATTTTCTTTACCTTTTGCCTCTTCATATGTAGAAGGGTCTTCATCTGTTTTAATCATGTAAGCATAATCTTTGGTAGCCAGGAATGAAGTATCATAGCTATACCTTGTAGGTTGCCATTTGTTCCTTATAGACCTCCTAAGTTCTCCACTTCTTGAGGTTTCTGGTTCTTCATATTCAGGATCAAACCTAGGTGTTTCTTCCACTTCAACTTGCACTTCATTATTCTCTTCTTCATCAATTATTTGAACCTTTGACTTACCTTTCCTTTGGCTCACAACCTCTTCATCATCTGTATTAATATTGATAGTACCTGCATACCAAAGTACCTTGCTCATCAAATGTAACATCTTTTGATACAAGAAAATGTTTTGTGGATGGATTCCACAACCTGTATCCCATCTGCTTATCATCATAACCAATAAACACATATTTTTCAGCTTTAGGTTCCAATTTGTGCCTTAATTGTGATGGCACATATGCATAGGCCAAACATCCAAATACTTTGCAATGGTCTAGTGTAGGTCTCTTACCCCACCATGCCTCATAAGGTGTCATTCCCTGCAAAGCTTTACATGGTAACCTATTGACCAAATAAGTAGCTGTATTTACAGCCTCAGCCCACAAATAATTAGGGCAATTTTTCTCCTTCATCATGGACCTTGCAAACTCAACAAGATTTCTATTTCTCCTTTCTGCTACACCATTTTGTTGAGGAGATTACCTGCAAGTAACTTCCCTTTTTATACCTGCATCCCACAAGTAATTAATGAATTCATTAGAGAAATACTCTCCCCCTCCATCTGACCTTAGTCTTTTCAACTTATGTCCTGTAATTCTTTCTGCATATGCATGATAGTGTTTAAATGTATTAAACACTTCTGACTTATCTTTGATCACATAAATAGTGATCCATCTAGTAGCATCATCAACATAAATCACATAATATCTTGACCCATTTATACTAAAATCCTTTGATGGTCCCCACACATCTGTATGTACCAACTCAAGCTTCTCTGAGTACATAAAACCATGCTTGGAGTAGGACAGCTTATGAGCCTTACCTAATTGACATGCCTCACATCTGTGTGTCATATGTTGACCTGCAACATTAGGCAAACCAAGCACTGAACCATTGTTAATCATGTCTTTAATACCTCTTTCATTGAAATGTCCAAGCCTCTTGTGCCAAAGATCTAACTCAGAGATCTTATGTCCTCCATATGTGAACATGGCATGACCAATATTACCTTGAATCTTCAATGTGAACAATCTTCCTTCTTTCTTCCCTGAAACAATTTGTTTATACCCATTGCTAGGGTCTTCCACAAACACTCCTTCATTAGTGAACCTTACTTCATAACCTTTTTCCACAATTTGTCCTACACTTATCAAATTCTTAGGAATTGTAGGAACATACAAGACCTTACTCAATAAGGTGCTACCATCCTTGGCCTTCACTGATCCAATTGACTTCACATTGTGCTTTGTGTTGTCACCTGTTTGAACAACATGATTAGATACCTTATTCTCCAAATCAGTCATCAAGGCTATATTACCACTCAGGTGATTGCTACACCTTGAATCAATGTAAAAGACTCTTTGATCTTCATTCTGCCTTTCACAAGTTGCATTCATTATCAATGTTGAATCTTCCTTTTGATCTGAAGCATAATTATAGTAGGTGTTGTTATATTGTTGACTTTGGAAACCTCTACCTGCATTTCTTCCAAAGTAACCCCTACTACCTCTGCCTCTGAAATTACCTCTTTGATTTCTGCCACCTCTTCCTCTTGTATTATAGTTCTGATTATATCCACCATTACTCTGATTATTATGCCAACAATCATTAGCTAAATGATTTGTCTTACCACAAATCCAACAAGCTTTGCCTCCATCTTTGTTGTTTCTGCCTCTTCCTCTACCTTTGCCACCTCCTCTACCTCTTAGGAAGTTGGCTTGACTAGTTGTACCTTCATCTTCACATGCTTGTTGCTTTCCTTTGTTAGCTTTCTTCTTGTCCTTTGAGTACATTGCATGACCTGTACTTTTGTCACCATCTCCTTTAACATCCTGCTCAAATGTTAGCATATGACCTAGCAACTGATTTAAATCAGGAGTGAAATGATCAAGTGATAATTCTGTAGACAAAATGAATGGCTTCCATTTGTCAACACCTCTTAAACCTGTAAGGATTTGCCTTACCAATTTATCCTCCTCAATGTCTTCATCAACAGCTCCTAAAGCATCTGCAATATCTTTCATTCTTGTCACATAGTCTGAAATGGATTGAGAACCCTTCTTCTTAAAAGTGGTAAAATCTGCCCATAAGGATGCCTTCCTTGACTTAGTAGTATTCTGGAAATGCTCCTCCAAAGCATTCCAAATATCAGTTGCACTTTCAAGACCTTGAATATGAGGTAACAAGTAATCATTGACTGCCATATATATAATGCTCCTAGCTTGAGCATCTTTCTTCATCCAATTTTTCAAATCTGCTAACTCTTCCCTAGTTGGAACACTAGGATCTCTGAACTGTGGCTTCTCTTCTTCTCCTGTGATGTAAGCTATTAAATCTTTGCTCATAAGGTGAGCTTCCATCCTCATTGACCATGCAGGATAGTTTTCCCTATCCAATTTCTCTATCTGTAAAGAATCTCCCATCTTGTGTCCACCTGTGTATTGAAATCTTCAAGCTTTATGAATAATATATGTACCTTTACTTCAAATTAGAGTCCTTTTGTCTTTCTTGATGTCGTATGGTCTCCTCCTCAAGCTTTGCCTTCAAGCTTTCACCTTTTAGTTCTTCAGTTGTTGAATTTCTTGAATCTACAGCAGTCGGGATCCTCCTTTCCTTGATTTTGATGTCTCCTGCTCTGATACCACTGATGGAGAGTGTTAATCTCCAAAAGAACAACCTACTCTTGAATTTAGAACACCTCTATATCAAGAGTAAGTCAAAACCTTCACCAATTTAAGATATCAATGACCAAATATCAATTTCTTGACTAAACTGTGAAGAAGGAATTTTCTCAGAAAGTCTGCTGCATAGATCTTGCTCATTGACTGAGTAAATGTGTAACGTTTTTTATAAAACTTTGCACAAGGTGTCACCTAAGGATTGCACACCTTCTCCAAGTCGAATTACTTCAAAAGGTTCAGTAGATCTTGAGAAATGTACTTACCAAGTCAGCTATGTCTAAATCTGCACTTCTGAGAAGTCGATTTGGACACCCCTAACTTCTTAACTTTAATTCTCACGGTATAGAACAAGTTTAAGCAAATGCTTCTAGCCACGAGTAGCTTACCTTCCAACTTAAAGATTAAGTGCTTACTTGCACAAAACTTTAAACTGTGGAGTGAGAAATGATCAAATTATTAAGATCAAAATTTGCGCCTGTTTCAGGAACCAGTGAGAATTTTTCACATGTAAATGTTCCTACACACAATTCTCTTAGCCTGATCACAATTAGACTCTCAGACTCTAGCCATAGATTGATTAACTATGGACTTAGATATCTCCAAAAGGAATTCAAAAAAGATCTATCACACAGGGAGAAAACACAAAAACATTGGGTGCAATTTTTCCTTCTATTTCACAGAAATTTACAACTGAGTGAGGATCAACATTTCAACTCACTTCTCATGTGTCTAATGACACTTACAACTATTCCGTGATCTCCTATTGTCTTCTCATGTCTCACTCTATTTGCCCCGACATATTTCAAAAGTATTTATAGGAAAATATATACAAGCTTATGACTAATCAAAGATCTAAGTGACCTATGTCTTCATTAATGTACATATGTGTACATGTCCTTCACTCTGTGAATGTATGCACCTTCTTTGCTTCAAGACTTGTTCTATACTCCATTCTTTGTCTTCAAATCTTCAATTGGTGATTGGTCTGCACCAACATTTGGAGCTTTCAAGCATTTTCATGCATATGCAGAGAGAGTCACAGGTCAAAATCTTAAAAGACTGAGGTCTGATGGAGGGGGAGAATACTTCTCCCAAGAGTTCAATGATTATCTTTGGAATGCAAGCATTAAGAGAGAAATAACTTGTAGGTATACACCACAACAAAATGGTGTAGCAGAAAGAAGGAACAGGACTTTGGTTGAGTTTGCTAGAGCTATGCTAAAGGAGAAGAATTGTCCAAATTATCTTTGGGCTGAGGCTGTAAATACAGCTACATATCTTGTGAATAGATTACCATGTGCAGCTCTAAATGGAATGACTCCATATGAAGCTTGGTGGGGTAAGAAACCAACACTAGATCATTGTAGAGTGTTTGGATCGATTGAATATGCTTATGTGCCATCACAGCTTAGGCATAAACTTGAACCAAAGGCAGAAAAATATGTGTTCATTGGTTATGATGAAAAGAAGATGGGTTACAAGTTGTGGAATCCTCTAACCAAACAATTTCTTGTTTTTAGAGATGTTACATTTGATGAACAAAAAAGTTGGTATGCAGATCAAAGTCACACAGCTGAAGAATTTGAAGAAGAGGTAAGAAGATGTGAGAGAGGAAAATCAATTGTGCGGGTGAATAGAGATGAAGACTATATGCAAGCAAGTACATCCACAAGTGGATTAACAAGAACGAATGAAGAAGCTCCTATATTTGATGAAGAGGTGTATCCAGAAACTTATGAAGAATGTGAACCAAGAAGGTCAAGCAGGACTAGAAGACAACCAGAAAGGTATTCTTATGATACTTCTTACATAACTCAGAAGAACTATGCATATATGGTCAAAGATGATGAAGAACCCCAGAACTATGATGAAGCTAAAGGTAAGAAGCAATGGGAAGAAGCAATGAAGGAAGAGTTCAATGCACTGGAGGAGAACAAGACATGGGAACTTGTTCCTAAACCAAATGGTAAGAAAGTAATTGGAAATAAATGGGTTTATAAAGTGAAGAAGCTTGCAGATGGAAGTATAGCCAGATACAAAGCTAGACTGGTGGTGAAAGGCTATGCCCAAACCTATGGCATAGATTATGATGAGACATTCAGTCCCGTAGCTAAGATGTCAACTATAAGGACAATTATTGCTATTGCAGCTTCAAAAGGATGGACTCTAAGTCAATTGGATATAAAGAATGCATTCTTGAATGGATACATATCAGATGAGGTATACATGGAACAACCTCAAGGGTTTATAGATTCCAGGTATCCAAATTTTGTTTGCAGGTTGAGAAGAGCATTGTATGGATTGAAGCAAGCTCCAAGAGCTTGGAACTATAGACTGGTGAAGTATCTCAATGATCTTGGATATGAAAGTTCAAAAGCAGATTCAAGTCTACTTATCAAAAGAATAGAGGAAGGTACAATCTACATTCGTATTTATGTAGATGACATTATAATCACAGGTACTTCAGATGAAGGAATCAAGGAGGTAAAGAGATTACTTGAGAAAGAGTTTAAGATCAGTGACCTAGGAAATTTGTCATACTTTCATGGAATGGAAGTTACTTATACAGATCATGGCATATATGTGTCACAAGAAAGGTATCTTCTGAACTTGTTGAAGAAGTTTGATATGGAAAATTGCAGAGAAGCTTCAACTCCACTTGAAGTTAATCACAAGCTCAATAAATATGATGGTGCAGAATACAAAGATATGAGGAAGTATCAATCTCTTGTGGGTAGTTTGATTTATGCTACACTAACAAGACCTGATCTTAGTTATGCAGTGGGAGTTTTGTCACAATTCATGCATTTTCCAAAGGACCCACATTGGATTGCAGGTCAAAGAGTTCTCAGATATATCAAAGGAACTATAAAGGAAGGATTATATTATCCTTTTACATCAGATTTAAGGTTGAGAGCCTACAGTGACTCAGACTGGGCACGTAACCAAGATGACAGAAGATCAACTCATGGTTACATGATATACATTGGTGATAAGCTTGTAAGTTGGTGTTCAAAGAAACAACATACAGTAGCATTATCATCAAGTGAAGCAGAGTACAAAGGACTTGTGGAAGCAGCTAAGGAAGTCATATGGATGCAGACATTGTTCAAGAGCTTAGGCATTGATCAAGGTACACCTCCAATACATGGAGATAATATGAGTTCACTTTATCTTGCAGCAAATCCAATATTTCATGCAAGTACAAAGCACATAGAGATACATTATCATTTTCTCAGAGAAAAGGTAATGGAGAAGGAGATTGAAGTGGAGTACATTTCTACTAAAGATCAGTTAGCAGACATAATGACAAAGAGCTTGGATGGTGTGAAGACCAGCAGATTCAAAAGCATGGCAGGAGTAAAAGAAAAGAAGATGATATGAAGAAACAGGGAATGTCAATTAGTGATTGAGGGGGAGCTATTGGAGAAACAATCACTAATTGGACATATATTTGAAGGTCAAATCTTAGGAAGAAAACCCCATGCCTATGTGAAGGGACAAATTCACAAGTGTATCATATTTGTAAAGTTAGTTCACTTTAGTTCTAGAAGTTTTTTAAAAATCACGGGAATGAGAAAATCTATATAAGTTAGTTTGTATTAACTGACGCGGCGAGAGAGCGAGAGAGAGAATAGAGAGAAAGAACAAAGAAGGAGTTCATTTTATACGACTGATTATAGTCGGGCTTCTCTGAGTGAGAAAGCATCTGTAAAACTTCTGAGTTTCCATAGCTATGAGAAAGAACTGAGTAAAGTTCTGTGTATGAGTCTCTCTCCATCATCTCCATGATTGCCTATTGTGTGATGAATTCAAAAGTTCAAGTTTTCCAAGCAATTCGATGCCTGGCATCGAATCTTGGCTGATAAGTCATTGTTTTCATTCTCTGTGTGCTACCTGTTGTTGAATCTTCTAAAAACATGAAGTTTGTGGAGCAACTCGATGCTTGGCATCGAGTTTCAGCATAAAGTGGATGCACGGCATCGACTTCTAGCATACAAGTGTTCTTCTTCATGTGTGTGTAAAAGAGAGTATTTCTGGTGCAGAAAAAGAGCCTAAAAAAGCTCAAATTCTATGCCCGGCATCGACCTTGACTGAAATTCGATGCTAGGCATCGAATTTTTATTTTTAGACACTCTGGATTACTAAAACAGGCAAAAATTTCCAGTTTTGGAAGGTCATACAGGGTCATCTTGTGAGGGCCATAAATTGAGTTCTAGAGATCCATTTGATGCATATGATAGCTTGTTGGAAAGCTCTACTCTTCTAGATTCAGCCTATAAAGTTTCATGGAGAAATAATACTTGAGCTAGGAGAAATTAGCAAGTCTTTTTGATGTATGAAACACCACAAGAAATGAATTAATGTGAAACTAGAACACCTCTATGGTCACCATTAACTCATTGCCACTCCAAACTTTGAGAAATGATAGCCTAAAGTGAGAACTTTGCTTCTACAGAAATTCCTAGTCACCGAAATGACATAACTTCAGTATTTTGCTAATTTCCCCTAGCTCACATATTATTTCTTCATGAAACTTTGTAGGCTGCAACAAGAAAACTAGAGCTTTCCAACAAGCTATCATATGCATCAAACACATCTCTGGAACTCAAGTTATGGCCCTCACAAGATGACCCTATATGACCTTCCAAAACTAGAAATTTTTGCCTGTTTTAGTAATCCAGAGTGTCTAAAAATAAAAATTCGATGCCTAGCATCGAATTTCAGTCAAGATCGATGCTGGGCATCGACTTTGGGCTTTTTTAGGCTCTTTTTCTGCACCAGAAATACTCTCTTTTACACACACATGAAGAAGACCACTTGTATGCTAGAAGTCGATGCCGGGCATCCACTTTATGCTGAAACTCGATGCCAAGCATCGAGTTGCTCCACAAACTTCATGTTTTTAGAAGATTCAACAACAGGTAACACACAGAGAATGAAAACAATGACTTATCAGCCAAGATTCGATGCCAGGCATCGAATTGCTCAGAAAACTTGAACTTTAGAATTCATCACACAGTAGGCAAGCATGGAGATGATGGAGAGAGACTCATACACAGAACTTTACTCAGTTCTTTCTCATAGCTATGAAAACTCAGAAGTTTTACATATGCTTTCTCACTCAGAGAAGCCCGACTATAATCACTCGTATAAAATGAACTCCTACTTTCTTCTTTCTCTCTATTCTCTCTCTCACCGCGTCAGTTGATACAAGCTAACTTATATAGATTTTTGTATTCTCGTGATTTTAGAAAACTTCTAGAACTAAAGTGAACTAACTTTACAAATATGATACACTTGTGAATTTGTCCCTTCACATAGGCATGGGGTTTTCTTCCTAAGATTTTACCTTCAAATATATGTCCAATTAGTGATTGTTTCTCCAACAGCTCCCCCTCAATCACTAATTGACATTCCCTGTTTCTTCATATCATCTTCTTTTCTTTTACTCCTGCCATGCTTTTGAATCTGCTGGTCTTCACACCATCCAAGCTCTTTGTCATTATGTCTGCTAACTGATCTTTAGTAGAAATGTACTCCACTTCAATCTCCTTCTCCATTACCTTTTCTCTAAGAAAATGATACTGTATCTCTATGTGCTTTGTCCTTGCATGAAATACTGGATTTGCTACAAGATAAAGTAAACTCATATTATCTCCATGTATTGTAGGTGTACCTTGATCAATGCCTACGCTCTTGAACAATGTCTGCATCCATATGACTTCCTTAGCTGCTTCCACAAGTCCTTTGTACTCTGCTTCAGTTGATGATAATGCTACTGTATGTTGTTTCTTTGAACACCAACTTACAAGCTTATCACCAATGTATATCATGTAACCATGATTTGATCTTCTGTCATCTTGGTTACCTGCCCAGTCTGAGTCACTGTAGTCTCTCAACTTCAAATCTGATGTAAAAGGATAATATAATCCTTCCTTTATAGTTCCTTTTGATATATCTGAGAACTCTTTGACCTGCAATCCAATGTGGGTCCTTTGGACAATGCATGAATTGTGACAAAACTCCCACTGCATAACTAAGATCAGGTCTTGTTAGTGTAGCATCAATCAAACTACCCACAAGATATTGATACTTCCTCATATCTTTGTATTCTGCACCATCATATTTACTGATTTTGTGATTAACTTCAAGTGGATATGAAGCTTCTCTGCAATTTTCCATATCAACTTCTTCAATAAATTCAGAGGATACCTTTCTTGTGACACATATATGCCATGATCTGTATAAGTAACTTCCATTCCAAGAAAGTATGATAACTTTCCTAGGTCACTGATCTTGAATTCTTTTTCAAGTAATCTCTTTACCTCCTTGATTCCTTCATCTGAAGTACCTGTGATTATAATGTCATCTACATAAATAAAAATGTAGATTGTACCTTCCTCTATTCTTCTGATGAGTAGACTTGGATCTGCTTTTGAACTTTGATATCCAAGGTCATTGAGATACTTCACCAGTCTATAGTTCCATGCTCTTGGAGCTTGGTTCAATCCATACAATGCTCTTCTCAACCTGCAAACAAAATTTGGATACCTGGAATCTATAAACCCTTGAGGTTGTTCCATGTATACCTCATCTGATATGTATCCATTCAAGAACGCATTCTTTATATCCAATTGACTTAGAGTCCATCCTTTTGAAGCTGCAATAGCAATGATTGTCCTTATAGTTGACATCTTGGCGACGGGACTGAATGTCTCATCATAATCTATGCCATAGGTCTGGGCATAGCCTTTCACCACCAATCTAGCTTTGTATCTAGCTATACTTCCATCTGCAAGCTTCTTCACTTTATAAACCCATTTATTTCCAATTACTTTCTTACCATTTGGTTTAGGAACAAGTTCTCATGTCTTGTTCTCCTCCAGTGCATTGAACTCTTCCTTCATTGCTTCTTCCCATTGCTTCTTACCTTTAGCTTCATCATAGTTCTGAGGTTCTTCATCATCTTTGACCATATATGCATAGTTCTTCTGAGTTATGTAAGAAGTATCATAAGAATACATTTTTGGTTGTTTTCTTGTCCTGCTTGACCTTCTTGGTTCACATTCTTCATAAGTATCTGGATACACCTCTTCATCAAATATAGGAGCTTCTTCATTCGTTCTTGTTAATCCACTTGTGGATGTACTTGCTTGCATATAGTCTTCATCTCTATTTACCTGCACAATTGATTTTCCTTTCTCACATCTTCTTACCTCTTCTTCAAATTCTTCAGCTGTGTGACTTTGATCTGCATACCAACTTTTCTGTTCATCAAATGTAACATCTCTAGAAACAAGAAATTGTTTTGTTAGAGGATTCCACAACTGTAACCCATCTACTTTTCATTATAACCAATGAACACATATTTTTCTGCCTTTGGTTCAAGTTTATGCCTAAGCTGTGATGGCACATAAGCATATGCAATTGATCCAAACACTCTACAATGATCTAGTGTTGGTTTCTTACCCAACCAAGCTTCATATGGAGTCATTCCATTCAGAGCTTCACATGGTAATCTATTCATAAGATATGTGGCTGTATTTACAGCCTCAACCCAAAGATAATTTGGACAGTTCTTCTCCTTTAGCATAGCTCTAGCAAACTCAACCAAAGTCCTATTCCTTCTTTCTGCTACACCATTTTGTTGTGGTGTATACCTGCAAGTTTTTTCTCTCTTAATACCTGCATTCCAAAGATAATCATTGAACTCTTGGGAGAAGTATTCTCCCCCTCCATCAGACCTCAGTCTCTTAAGCTTTTGACCTGTGACTCTCTCTCTGCATATGCATGAAAATGCTTGAAAGCTCCAAACACTTCTGATCTTTCCTTCAAAACATATAATGTTATCCATCTTGTAGCATCATCAATAGAAAGAACATAGTACCTTGAGCCACTGATAGATCCTTCTTTTGTTGGTTCCCATACATCTGTATGAATGAGCTCAATGTTGGTGTATGAAACACCACAAGAACTAAACTAATGTGGTATTAGAAGACCTCCATAACCATCATTAGCTTAGCAATACTCTTAATGTAAATCTTCATCTCTGAACTTAGTGAAAATCAAAATTCCACTTCACAGAAATCTACGCCTTCTCTTCAAATCTTCAATCTGACCTGTATTAGCTTGATCTTTGCAAATTCCTTTGATCATTTGCTAAAAGAAGTTCTTGCTAATGTTAAGTAACACATATCAAGCAAAACGTTCAAGTACTAACTTCAAAATCTTCTGAATTTGTTCCAAACTTTCCACTATGTCTGAAAACTGGAAAATGACTTCATCGATTTGACATACCTTCACTGTTAAGCTGATTTCTCTGAGTATGCGTCCCGTTTCTTAAAGATCTTTTGACCAAATGTAGTTGAAGATAGTAGCTTTAAAATGAGCTATCACTTGCTGAAAGCTTTACAGTATACTTCGAGATCTGACCTTAAGAAGTTCAAGCAAATGTGCGCCAGAAAAGTCGTAACTGTCAACTAACTTACACAGTCATATGAAATGACTTAGAATTCAATGTACAAGAGGAATTAGACTTAATCCTTCTACACAAACATATTTTGTATATCAAAGAAGATGTATACAAAATGGCTTAGCCTAATTTTGCTCATAGCCATGGAAAACTCTCTCACACTCAGAAGTTTTCCTGAACATCTCTCTCAGAAAAGACACGACTTTTCTCTACTCACTCAGATTACAAAATTGAGTTCTCTCTACATAGTTTTTGTCTCAAATTAACTTATATACCTATGGTTTACATTCTTCTAGACTCGAACTCGTAAGTTTTGAAGATCTTATGAAAAAACTAGACTCTAATTTGCACTAATTTACAATAGTGAAATTGTCCCTTCACTTAGGCTTAATTTTCTGTATACTTTTCCTTTCCTTCTTCCTTTCTTCATATGTCTTCATATATCCATGCCTAATTAGTGAGTGAAGCCTCAACAGCTCCCCCTCAATCACTAATTAGCATGCTTTGACTTCTTCATATAGTCTTCTTCTCTTTTATTCCTGCCATCTCCTTGAATCTACTTGTCTTCACTCCATCCAAGCTCTTTGTCATAATATCTGCAATCTGATCTTTTGTAGAAGTGTACACCACTTCAATCTCCTTTTCCATTACTTTTTCTCTGAGAAAATGATATTGTATTTCTATGTGCTTTGTCCTTGCATGAAATACAGGATTTGCTGCAAGATATAGTGAGCTCATATTATCTCCATGAATGATGGGTATACCTTGATCAATTCCCAAGCTTTTGAATAATGTCTGCATCCATATTACTTCTTTTGCTGCTTCCACAAGTCCTTTATACTGAGCTTCTGTTGATGACAAGGCCACTGTATGTTGTTTCTTTGAACACCAACTCACAAGCTTATCTCCAATGTATATCATGTAGCCATGAGTAGATCTTCTATCATCCTGACTTCCTGCCCAATCTGAATCACTATAGGCTCTCAATCTTATATTTGATGTAAAAGGATAATACAATCCTTCTTTCAAAGTCCCTTTGATATATCTAAGAACTCTTTGACCTGCAATCCAATGTGGATCCTTTGGACAATGCATGAATTGAGAAAGAACACCCACTGCATAACTAAGATCAGGCCTTGTTAGTGTAGCATAAATTAAACTTCCCACCAAAGATTGATACTTCCTCATGTCTTTGAACTCTGCACCATCATATCTACTGAGTTTATGATTGACCTCTAATGGTGTTGATGCCTCTCTGCAATTCTCCATGTTAAACTTCTTTAGAAGATTCAAGAGATACCTTTCTTGTGATACATATATGCCATGTTCTGCATAAGTGATTTCCATTCCAGAAAATATGACAATTTTCCTAGATCACTTATCTTAAATTCTCTCTCAAGTAACTTCTTCACCTCCTTGATTCCTTCATTTGAGGTACCTGTAATTATAATATCATCTACATAAATACAAATGTAGATCATACCTTCATCTGTTCTTTTGATAAGTAAACTTGCATCTGCCTTTGAACTTTGATATCCAAGATCATTAAGATACTTTACAAGTCTATAATTCCAAGCTCTTGGAGCTTGCTTCAAACCATAAAGTGCTCTTCTCAGCCTGCAAACATAATTTGGAAACTTGTGATCTGCAAACCCTTGAGGTTGCTCCATGTACACCTCATATGATATATATCCATTCAAAAATGCATTTTTAATGTCCAATTGACTCAATGTCCATCCTTTTGATGCTGTAATGGCAATGATTGTCCTTATGGTTGACATCTTTGCCACAGGACTGAATGTCTCATCATAATCTATGCCAAAAGTTTAAGCATAGCCTTTAACCACCAATCTGGCTTTATATCTGGCTATTCTTCCATCTGCATGCTTCTTAATTTTGTAAACCCATTTATTTCCAATCACTTTCTTACCATTAGGCTTTGGAACAAGTTCCCAAGTTTTGTTTTCTTCAAGTGCATCAAACTCTTCCTTCATTGCTTCTTCCCATTGTCTCTTACCCTTTGCTTCATCATAGCTTTGAGGTTCTTCATCTTCCTTAACCATGTAAGCATAATTTTTCTGAGTCAAGTAAGAACTATCATAGGAATACCTTGTAGGTTGCTTCCTCATTCTGGTTGATCTTCTTGGTTCACACTCTTCATGTATATCTGGATGTACTTCTTCATCAAATATTGGTCCATCTTCATTTCCTCTATATGATTCAACTCTTGATGTGCTTGTTTGCATATGTTCTTCATCTCCATCTATCTGCATATGTGACTTACCTCTTGCACTTCTTCTTATCTCTTCTTCAAATGTTTCAAGATCACAATCTTTATCTGCATACCAACTCTTCTGTTCATCAAAGGTCACATCTCTGGAAACAATAAAATGTTTAGTTAAAGGACTCCATAGCCTATAACCCATTTTCTTTTCATCATACCCAATGAACACATATTTTTCTGCCTTTGGTTCAAGCTTATGTCTAAGTTGTGATGGCACATAAGCATAGGCAATTGACCCAAACACTTTACAATGGTCAAGTGTTGGTTTCTTACCCCACCAAGCTTCATAAGGGGTCATACCATTCAAAGCTCCACATGGTAGTCTATTCACAAGGTATGTAGCTGTATTTACAGCCTCAGCCCAAAGATAATTAGGGCAATTCTTTTCTTTTAACATTGCTCTTGCAAATTCAACCAATGTTCTATTTCTCCTTTCTGCTACCCCATTATGTTGAGGTGTATACCTGCAAGTTATCTCTCTCTTGATACCTGCATTCCAAAGATAGTCATTAAACTCTTGGGAGAAGTATTCTCCCCCTCCATCAGACCTTAACCTCTTGAGTTTTTGACCTGTAACTCTTTCTGCATAAGCATGAAAATGTTTGAATGCTCCAAATACTTCTGATCTTTCTTTTAAAACATAAAGGGTTATCCACCTTGTAGCATCATCAATAAACAGAACATAATACCTAGATCCATTTATTGATCCTTCTTTTGTTGGTCCCCATACATCTGTATGTATGAGTTCAAGCAAACCATCATGCTTGAAACCTTTCTTTTGAAATGGTAATCTGTGTGCTTTTCCCATCTGACAAGCTTCACACTTGTATATCATATGTTGACTTTTCACATTTGGTAGCCCCATTACAGATTGGTTCTCCACCATAGTTTTGATTCCTTTTTCATTGAAGTGTCCCAATCTCTTATGCCAAAGATCTAACTCTGTAATTACTTCATCACCATGTGTGATTAGGGCTTGACCAACATTTCCTTGCACTTTAAGAGTAAAAAGTCTACCTTCCTTCTTACCACAAACAATGGGATTGTATGCATCCTCTGGATCTTCAACAAATACCCCTTCATTTGTAAATCTGACTTGAAAACCTTTTTCCACTATTTGCCCAACACTAATCAGATTCTTTGGTATTGTTGGAACATACAAAACATTTGTTAACAAATCAGCTCCACTCCTGCACTTCACTTTTCCAATTGAATGCACATTATGTTTTGTATTATCACCTGTTTGTACTGTATGACTTGAATTGCCTTCTTCCAATTCTGATAATAATTCTATATTACCTGACAAATGATTTGAACAACCAGAGTCAATATAAAATACCTTGAGATCCTCCTTTTCTGATGGACTTACTGAATTCATCATCAATGTTGTATGAATGTCATTCTGTGTATCATTTGCATAATTGTAATATGTGGTATTGTAAGACTGATTCTGATTCCAATTTCTTCCACCACCTCTACCATAACTTCCTCTTGAATTATGTCTTCCTCTTTGAAATTGATTCTGAAATCTTCCACCTCTTCCTCTGCCATTGTTGTTTTGATTTTGTCTTGATCCTTGTTGATTATGCCAACAATCATATGCTAGATGATTGCTCAATCCACAAATCCAACATGTCTTTTTGTTATTGTTCTGATTTCCTCTACCTCTTCCATTTCCTCGACCTTTACCTCTGCCAATACCTCTTCCTCTTACATAATTTGCTTGAGTTGTTGACTCTTCTTCATCCTTTTCTTTACCTTTATCTCCTTTCTTCTTGTTCTTCATGTACATTGCAGAACTTTGCCCTTTGTCTCCATCTGACTTCAAGTCTTGCTCAAATGTGAGCATCAATCCAAGTAATTGATTCAATTCTGGCACATACTGATTTAATGAGAGTTCTGTTGAAAGTACAAAAGGCTTCCATCTTTCATCACCTCTTAACCCTACAAGTAATTGTGCTATCAACCTATGATCTTCAATATCCTCATCAATAGATCCAAGGCTATCTGCCAAGTCCTTCATCTTAGTGACGCAATCACTAATGCTCTGATTCTGCTTTTTCTTGAATGTGGTGAACTCTGACCATAAGCTAGCCTTCCTAGCTTTAGTAGTGTTTTGGAAGTGATCCTCCAAAGCATTCAAAATATCTTCAGCTGTTTCTAAACCTCTGATATGTGGTAACAAATGATCTGTAATAGTGTTATATATATAAGCTCTTGCACTTGCATCTCTCTTCTGCCATAACTTCAAAGCTTCTAGCTCTTCCTTTCTTGGATGACTCTCATCTTCAAATTTAGGCTTTTCTTCTTCACCTGTCACATATATCATTAGGTCCTTACTCATAAGTAAGGCTTCCATCCTCATCACCCAAGTAGGGTAATTATCTCTGTCCAATTTGTCAATGGACACATGATCTGCCATAGTATTCTTGCTTCTGCTTCAACCTGTAAGTATAAAGTTAAAGAATGATACCTTTTGTAGACCTTTACCTTTGGAAGTAACTTCGAAATAATCTTCTGATGACTTTTGTTTGTTGAACACCTCAGCTTTCACCTTCTTGATAAAGAACTCTTCAATTCTTCTTGTATCTGCTCTCCCTTTACTTTCGAGGACCTTATCTGCTCTGATACCACTTGTTGGTGTATGAAACACCACAAGAACTAAACTAATGTGGTATTAGAAGACCTCCATAACCATCATTAGCTTAGCAATACTCTTAATGTAAATCTTCATCTCTGAACTTAGTGAAAATCAAAATTTCACTTCATAGAAATCTGTGCCTTTTCTTCAAATCTTCAATCTGACCTGTATTAGCTTGATCTTTGCAAATTCCTTTGATCATTTGCTAAAAGAAGTTCTTGCTAATGTTAAGTAACACATATCAAGCAAAACGTTCAAGTACTAACTTCAAAATCTTCTGAATTTGTTCCAAACTTTCCACTATGTCTGAAAACTGGAAAATGACTTCATCGATTTGACATACCTTCACTGTTAAGCTGATTTCTCTGCGTATGCATCCCGTTTCTTAAAGATATTTTGACCAAATGTAGTTGAAGATAGTAGCTTTAAAATGAGCTATCACTTGCTGAAAACTTTACAGTATACTTCGAGATCTGACCTTAAGAAGTTCAAGCAAATGTGCGCCAGAAAAGTCGTAACTGTCAACTAACTTACACAGTCATATGAAATGACTTAGAATTCAATGTACAAGAGGAATTAGACTTAATCCTTCTACACAAACATATGTTGTATATCAGAGAAGATGTATACAAAATGGCTTAGCCTAATTTTGCTCATAGCCATGGAAAACTCTCTCACACTCAGAAGTTTTTCCTGAACATCTCTCTCAAAAAAGACACGACTTTTCTCTACTCACTCAGATTACAAAATTGAGTTCTCTCTACATAGTTTTTGTCTCAAATTAACTTATATACCTATGGTTTACATTCTTCTAGACTTGAACTCGTAAGTTCTGAAGATCTTATGAAAAAACTAGACTCTAATTTGCACTAATTTACAATAGTGAAATTGTCCCTTCACTTAGGCTTAATTTTCTGTATACTTTTCCTTTCCTTCTTCCTTTCTTCATATGTCTTCATATATCCATGCCTAATTAGTGAGTGAAGCCTCAACACTCAAGTACTCCATCATGTTCGAAACCTTTCTTTTTAAATGGTAACCTGTGTGCTTTACCCATTTGACATGCTTCACACTTATAAACCATATGTTGACTTTGCACATTTGGTAATCCTAGTACAGACTGATTAGCAACCATAGCTTTAATTCCTCTTTCATTGAAGTGACGTAATCTCTTATTCCAGAGATCAAGTTCTGTAATCACTCCTTCACCATGTGTAAGCAAAGCTTGACCAATGTTCCCTTGTACTCTTAAAGTAAAGAGTCTACCTTCTTTCTTACCAGAGACAATCTGATTATATCCATTCTCTGGATCTTCCACAAATACTCCTCCATTTGTAAACCTGACTTGAAAACCTTTTTCAGCTATCTGTCCCACACTAATCAAGTTTTTAGGTATTGTAGGAACATACAAAACATTGGTTAGCAAATCTACTCCACTCTTGCATTTCACTTTTCCAATTGAATGTACACTATGTCTTGTATTATCACCAGTTTGAACTGTGTGACTAGAAATGCCTTTTTCCAATTCTGATATCAATTCTATGTTTCCTGACAAATGATTAGAACATCCAGAGTCAATGTAAAATACCTTTAGATCTTCTTTATCTGATGTGTTGATTGAGTTCATCATCAATGATGTATGACTTTCATTCTGTGTGTCATTTGCATAGTTGTAGTAGGTGGTGTTGTAGGATTGATTCTGCCCCCAACTTCTTCCTCCACCTCTACCATACCCTCCTCTTTGACTTTGTCTACCTCTTTGAAAATTACTTTGATATCTTCCACCTCGGCCTCTGCTATTGTTGTTGTGATTTTGATTTGATCCTTGTTGGTTGTGCCAACAGTCATGAGCCAAATGATTACTCAATCCACAGATCCAGCAAGCCTTTTTGTTGTTATTTTGATTACCTCTTCCTCTTCCAAAGCCTCTTGCTCTTCCTCTACGAGTGCCTTTACCTCTTGCATAATAAACTTGAGAACTTGACTCCTCTTCATCCTTTGCTTTACCTTTATCTCCTTTCTTCTTATTCTTCATGTACATTGCAGAACTTTGACCTTTATCTCCATCTCCCTTCAAGTCTTGCTCATATGTGAGCATCAAACCAAGCAACTGGTTCAAATCTGGAACATAATGATTTAATGAAAGTTCTGTTGATAAGACAAAAGGTTTCCACCTTTCATCCCCTCTCAAACATGCAAGTAGCTGAGCAATCAATCTGTGATCTTCAACATCTTCATCTATGGATCCAAGACTATCTGCAAGATCCTTCATCTTAGTGACATAATCACTAATGGTTTGACTTGGCTTCTTCTTGAATGTTGTAAACTCTGACCTTAGACTTGCTTTCTGTGCTTTAGTAGTACTTTGGAAATGATACTCCAATGCATTCCATATATCTTCAGATGATTCCAATCCTCTGATGTGTGGTAGCAAATGATCAGAGATTGTATTGTAGATGTAGGCTTTTGCACTTGCATCCTTCTTCTACCAATGCTTTAAAGCATCAAGTTCCTCTTTCTTTGGTTGGCTTTCATCTTCAAATACTGGCTTCTCTTCTTCACTTGTTACATATACAATGAGATCCTTACTCATAAGTAAGGCTTCCATTTTCATTACCCATGCGGGGTAATTATCTCTGTCCAGTTTGTCAATGGAGATATGATCTGCCATAGTTCTTTCCTTCTGCTGCAACCTGTGAGCTTAAAGGATAAAGGATAATACCTTTTGAAGTTCTTTTTGTATGAGGATACTTTTGAAGTAACCTTTTGATGCCTTGTGTCTTCAAATGCTTCACCTTTCAAACTTTAATGGAAAACTTTACAAAACTTCTCGTACCTTTGCCGCCTTCTGTTCGTTAAGACCTTTTTGCTCTGATACCACTTGTTGATGTATGAAACACCACAGGAAATGAATTAATGTGACACTAGAACACCTCTATGGTCACCATTAACTCATTGCCACTCCAAACTTTGAGAAATGATAGCCTAAAGTGAGAACTTTGCTTCTACAGAAATTCCTAATCACCGAAATGACATACCTTCAGTATTTTGCTAATTTCTCCTAGCTCACAAATTATTTCTCCATACAACTTTACAGGCTAAAAGTAAAATAGTAGAGGTTTCCAACAAGCTATGATATGCATCAAACGGATCTCTAGAACTCAAGTTATGGCCCTCACAAGATGACCCTGTATGACCTTCCAAAACTGGAAATTTTTGCCTGTTTTAGTAATCCAGAGTGTCTAAAAATAAAAAATCGATGCCTAGCATTGAATTTCAGTCAAGGTCGATGCCGGGCATCGACTTTGGGCTTTTTTAGGCTCTTTTTCTGCACCAAAAATACTCTCTTTTACACACACATGAAGAAGACCACTTGTATGCTAGAAGTCGATGCCGGGCATCCACTTTATGCTGAAACTCGATGCCAAGCATCGAGTTGCTCCACAAACTTCATGTTTTTAGAAGATTCAACAACAGATAACACACAGAGAATGAAAACAATGACTTATCACCCAAGATTCGATGCCAAGCATCGAATTGCTCAGAAAACTTGAACTTTTGAATTCATCACACAGTAGGCAAGCATGCAGATGATGGAGAGAGACTCATACACAGAACTTTACTCAGTTCTTTCTCATAGCTATGAAAACTCAGAAGTTTTACAGATGCTTTCTCACTCAGAGAAGCCCGACTATAATCAGTCGTATAAAATGAACTCCTTCTTTCTTCTTTCTCTCTATTCTCTCTCTTGCCGCGTCAGTTGATACAAGCTAACTTATATAGATTTTCGTATTCTCGTGATTTAAAAAAAAAACTTCTAGAAATAAAGTGAACTAACTTTACAAATATGATACACTTGTGAATTTGTCCCTTCACATAGGCATGGGGTTTTCTTCCTAAGATTTGACCTTCAAATATATGTCCAATTAGTGATTGTTTCTCCAACAGCTCCCCCTCAATCCTTATTTGAGATTCTCTATTTCTTCATATCATCTTCTTTTCTTTTACTCCTGCCATGCTTTTGAATCTACTGGTCTTCACACCATCCAAGCTCTTTGTCATTATGTCTGCTAACTGATCTTTAGTAGAAATGTACTCCACTTCAATCTCCTTCTCCATTACCTTTTCTCTGAGAAAATGATACTGTATCTCTATGTGCTTTGTCCTTGCATGAAATACTGGATTTGCTGCAAGATAAAGTGAACTCATATTATCTCCATGTATTGTAGGTGTACCTTGATCAATGCCTAAGCTCTTGAACAATGTCTGCATCCATATGACTTCCTTAGCTGCTTCCACAAGTCCTTTGTACTCTGCTTCAGTTGATGATAATGCTACTGTATGTTGTTTCTTTGAACACCAACTTACAAGCTTATCACCAATGTATATCATGTAACCATGAGTTGATCTTCTGTCATCCTGGTTACCTGCCCAATCTGAATCACTATAGGCTCTCAACTTCAAATCTGATGTAAAAGGATAATATAATCCTTCCTTTATAGTTCCTTTCATATATCTGAGAACTCTTTGACCTGCAATCCAATGTGGGTCCTTTGGACAATGCATGAATTGTGACAAAACTCCCACTGCATAACTAAGATCAGGTCTTGTTAGTGTAGCATAAATCAAACTACCCACAAGAGATTGATACTTCCTCATATCTTTGTATTTTGCACCATCATATTTACTAAGCTTGTGATTAACTTCAACTGGAGTTGAAGCTTCTCTGCAATTTTCCATATCAAACTTCTTCAATAGATTTAGAAGATACCTTTCTTGTGATACATATATGCCATGATCTGTATAAGTGACTTCCATTCCAAGAAAGTATGACAACTTTCCTAGGTCACTGATCTTGAACTCTTTCTCAAGTAATCTCTTTACCTCCTTGATTCCTTCATCTGAAGTACCTGTGATTATAATATCATCTACATAAATACAAATGTAGATTGTACCTTCCTCTGTTCTTTTGATCAGTAGACTTGAATCTGCTTTTGAACTTTGATATCCAAGTTCATTAAGATACTTCACCAGTCTATAGTTCCATGCTCTTGGAGCTTGCTTCAATCCATACAATGCTCTTCTCAACCTGCAAACAAAATTTGGATACCTGGAATCTATAAACCCTTGAGGTTGTTGCATGTATACCTCATCCGATATGTATCCATTCAAGAATGCATTCTTTATATCCAATTGACTTAGGGTCCATCCTTTTGAAGCTTCAATAGCAATGATTGTCCTTATAGTTGACATCTTAGCTACAGGACTGAATGTCTCATCATAATCTATGCCATAGGTTTGGGCATAGCCTTTCACCACCAATCTAGCTTTGTATCTGGCTATACTTCCATCTGCAAGCTTCTTCACTTTATAAACCCATTTATTTCCAATTACTTTCTTACCATTTGGTTTAGGAACAAGTTCCCATGTCTTGTTCTCCTCTAGTGCATTGAACTCTTCCTTCATTGCATCTTCCCATTGCTTCTTACCTTTAGCTTCATCATAGTTAGGTTCTTCATCATCTTTGACCATATATGCATAGTTCTCCTGAGTTATGTAAGAAGTATCATAAGAATACCTTTCTGGTTGTCTTCTAGTCCTGCTTGACCTTCTTGGTTCACATTCTTCATAAGTTTCTGGGTACACCTCTTCATCAAATATAGGAGCTTCTTCATTCCTTCTTGTTAATCCACTTCTCGATGTACTTGCTTGCATATAGTCTTCATCTCTATTCACCTGCACAATTGATTTTCCTCTCTCACATCTTCTTACCTCTTCTTCAAATTCTTCAGCTGTGTGACTTTGATCTGCATACCAACTTTTCTGTTCATCAAATGTAACATCTCTAGAAACAAGAAATTGTTTGGTTAGAGGATTCTACAACCTGTAACCCATGTACTTTTCATCATAACCAATGAACACATATTTTTCTGCCTTTGGTTCAAGTTTATGCCTAAGCTGTGATGGCACATAAGCATATGCAATTGATCCAAACACTCTACAATGATCTAGTGTTCGTTTCTTACCCCACCAAGCTTCATATGGAGTCATTCCATTCAGAGCTGCACATGATAATCTATTCACAAGATATGTGGCTGTATTTACAGCCTCAGCCCAAAGATAATTTGGACAATTCTTCTCCTTTAGCATAGCTCTAGCAAACTTAACCAAAGTCCTGTTCCTTCTTTCTGCTACACCATTTTGTTGTGGTGTATACCTACAGGTTATTTCTCTCTTAATACCTTCATTCCAAAGATAATCATTGAACTCTTGGGAGAAGTATTCTCCCCCTCCATCAGACCTCAGTCTCTTAAGCTTTTGACTTGTGACTCTCTCTGCATATGCATGAAAATGCTTGAAAGCTCCAAACACTTCTGATCTTTCCTTCAAAACATATAATGTTATCCATCTTGTAGCATCATCAATAAAAAGAACATAGTACCTTGAGCCACTGATAGATCCTTCTTTTGTTGGTCCCCATACATCTGTATGAATGAGCTCAAGTACTCCATCATGTTTGAAACCTTTCTTTTTAAATGGTAACCTGTGTGCTTTACCCATTTGACATGTTTCACACTTATAAACCATATGTTGACTTTGCACATTTGGTAATCCTAGTACAGACTGATTAGCAACCATAGCTTTAATTCCTCTTTCATTGAAGTGACCTAATCTCTTATGCCAGAGATCAAGTTCTGTAATCACTCCTTCACCATGTGTAAGCAAAGCTTGACCAATGTTCCCTTGTACTCTTAAAGTAAAGAGTCTACCTTCTTTCTTACCAGAGACAATCTGATTATATCCATTCTCTGGATCTTCCACAAATACTCCTTCATTTGTAAACCTGACTTGAAAACCTTTTTCAACTATCTGTCCCACACTAATCAAGTTTTTAGGTATTGTAGGAACATACAAAACATTGGTTAGCAAATCTGCTCCACTCTTGCATTTCACTTTTCCAATTGAATGTACACTATGTCTTGTATTATCACCAGTTTGAACTGTGTGACTAGAAATGCCTTTTTCCAATTCTGACATCAATTCTATGTTTCCTGACAAATGTTAGAATATCTAGAGTCAATGTAAAATACCTTTAGATCTTCTTTATCTGATGTGTTGATTGAGTTCATCATCAATGATGTATGACTTTCATTTTGTGTGTCATTTGCATAGTTGTAGTAGGTGGTGTTGTAAGATTGATTCTGCCCCCAACTTCTTCCTCCACCTCTACCATAGCCTCCTCTTTGACTTTGTCTACCTCTTTGAAAATTACTTTGATATCTTCCACCTCGACCTCTGCTATTGTTGTTTTGATTCTGGTTTGATCCTTGTTGGTTGTGCCAACAGTCATGAGCCAAATGATTACTCAATCCACAGATCCAGCAAGCCTTCTTGTTGTTATTTTGATTACCTCTTCCTCTTCCAAAACTCTTTGTCTTCCTCTGCTAGTGCCTTTACCTCTTGCATAATAAGCTTGAGAACTAGACTCCTCTTCATCCTTTGCTTTACCTTTATCTCCTTTCTTCTTGTTCTTCATGTACATTGCAGAACTTTGTCCTTTATCTCCATCTCCCTTCAAGTCTTTCTCATATGTGAGCATCAAACCAAGCAACTGGTTCAAATCTGGAACATAATGATTTAATGAAAGTTCTATTGATAAGACAAAAGGTTTCCACCTTTCATCCCCTCTCAAACCTGCAAGTAGCTGAGCAATCAATCTGTGATCTTCAACATCCAAGAGTATCTGCTAGATCCTTCATCTTAGTGACATAATCACTAATGGTTTGACTTGGCTTCTTCTTGAATGTTGTAAAATCTAACCATAGACTTGCTTTCCGTGCTTTAGTAGTACTTTGGAAATGATACTCCAATGCATTCCATATATCTTCAGATGATTCCAATCCTCTGATGTGTGGTAGCAAATGATCAGAGATTGTATTGTAGATGTAGGCTTTTGCGCTTGCATCCTTCTTCTGCCAATGCTTTAAAGCATCAAGTTCCTCTTTCTTTGGTCGGCCTTCATCTTCAAATACTGGCTTCTCTTCTTCACCTGTTACATATACCATAAGATCCTTACTCATAAGTAAGGCTTCCATTCTCATTACCCATGCGGGGTAATTATCTCTGTCCAGTTTGTCAATGGAGATATGATCTTCCATAGTTCTTTCCTTCTGCTGCAACCTGTGAGCTTAAAGGATAAAGGATAATACCTTTTGAAGTTCTTTGTGTATGAGGATACTTTTGAAGTAACCTTTTGATGCCTTGTGTCTTCAAATGCTTCACCTTTCAAACTTTAATGGAAAACTTTACAAAACTTCTCGTACCTTTGTCGTCTTCTGCTCTCGAGAATCTTTCTGCTCTGATACCACTTGTTGATGTATGAAACACCACAAGAAATGAATTAATGTGACACTATAACACCTCTATGGTCACCATTAACTCATTGCCACTCCAAACTTTGAGAAATGATAGCCTAAAGTGAGAACTTTGCTTCTACAGAAATTCCTAGTCACCGAAATGCCATACCTTCAGTATTTTGCTAATTTCTCCTAGCTCACATATTATTTCTCCATGAAACTTTATAGGCTGAGACTAGAAGAGTACAGCTTTCAAACAAGCTATAATATGCATCAAACAGAGTTCTAGAACTCAAGTTATGGCCCTCACAAGATGACCCTGTATGACCTTCCAAAACTAGAAATTTTTGCCTGTTTTAGTAATCCAAAGTATCTAAAAATAAAAATTCGATGCCTAGCATCGAATTTCAGTCAAGGTCGATGCCGGGCATCAACTTTGGGCTTTTTTAGGCTCTTTTTCTGCACCAGAAATACTCTCTTTTACACACATATGAAGAAGACGACTTGTATGTCCTGTTGGAGAAACAATCACTAATTGGACATATAATTGAAGGTCAAATCTTAGGAAGAAAACCCCATGCCTATGTGAAGGGACAAATTCACAAGTGTATCATATTTGTAAAGTTAGTTCACTTTAGTTCTAGAAGTAAATCACGGGAATGAGAAAATCTATATAAGTTAGTTTGTATTAACTGACGCGGCGAGAGAGAGAGAGAGAGAGAGAGAGAGAGAGAGAGAGAGAGAGAGAATAGAGAGAAAGAAGAAAGAAGGAGTTCATTTTATACGACTGATTATAGTCGGGCTTCTCTGAGTGAGAAAGCATCTGTAAAACTTCTGAGTTTTCATAGCTATGAGAAAGAACTGAGTAAAGTTCTGTGTATGAGTCTCTCTCCATCATCTCCATGCTTGCCTACTGTGTGATGAATTCAAAAGTTCAAGTTTTCTGAGCAATTCGATGACTGGCATCGAATCTTGGCTGATAAGTCATTGTTTTCATTCTCTGTGTGTTACCTGTTGTTGAATCTTCTAAAAACATGAAGTTTGTGGAGCAACTCGATGCTTGGCATCGAGTTTTAGCATAAAGTGGATGCACGGCATCGGCTTCTAGCATACAAGTGGTCTTCTTTATGTGTGTGTAAAAAAAAAAAATTTCTGGTGCAGAAAAAGAGCCTAAAAAAGCCCAAAGTCGATGCCCGGCATTGACCTTGACTGAAATTTGATGCTAGGCATCGAATTTTTATTTTTAGACACTCTGGATTACTAAAACAGGAAAAAATGTTTAGTTTTGGAAGGTCATACAAGGTCATCTTGTGAGCGCCATAACTTGAGTTCTAGAGATTTGTTTGATGCATATGATAGCTTGTTGGAAAGCTCTACTCTTTTAGTTTTAGCCTATAAAGTTGCATGGAGAAATCGTATGTGAGCTAGGAAAAATTAGCAAAATACTGAAGGTATGTCATTTCGGTGACTAGGAATTTTTGTAGAAGCAAAGTTCTCACTTTAGGCTATCATTTCTCAAATTTTGGAGTGGCAATGAGTTAATGGTGACCATAGAGGTGTTCTATTGTCACATTAATTCATTTCTTGTGGTGTTTCATACATCAACAAGTGGTATCAGAGCAGAAAGATTATCGAGAGCAGAAGACGACAAAGGTACGAGAAGTCTTGTAAAGTTTTCCATTAAAGTTTGAAAGGTGAAGCATTTGAAGACACAAGGCATCAAAAGGTTACTTCAAAAGTATCCTCATATACAAAGAACTTCAAAAGGTATTATCCTTTATCCTTTAAGCTCACAGGTTGCAGCAGAAGGAAAGAACTATGGCAGATCATATCTCCATTGACAAACTGGATAGAGATAATTACCAGCATGGGTAATGAGAATGGAAGCCTTACTTATGAGTAAGGATCTCATGATATATGTTACAGGTGAAGAAGAGAAGCCAGTATTTGAAGATGAAAGCCAACCAAAGAAAGAGGAACTTGATGCTTTAAAGCATTGGTAGAAGAAGGATGCAAGTGCAAAAGCATATATCTACAATACAATCTCTGATCATTTGCTACTACACATCAGAGGATTGGAATCATCTGAAGATATATGGAATGCATTGGAGTATCATTTCCAAAGTACTACTAAAGCACGGAAAGCAAGTCTATGGTGAGAGTTTACAACATTCAAGAAGAAGCCAAGTCAAACCATTAGTGATTATGTCACTAAGATGAAGGATCTTGCAGATAGTCTTAGATCCATAGATGAAGATGTTGAAGATCACAGATTGATTGCTCAGCTACTTGCAGGTTTGAGAGGGGATGAAAGGTGGAAATCTTTTGTCTTATCAAAAAAACTTTCATTAAATCATTATGCTCCAGATTTGAACCAGTTGCTTGGTTTGATGCTCACATATGAGCAAGACTTGAAGGGAGATGGAGATAAAGGACAAAGTTCTGCAATGTACATGAAGAACAAGAAGAAAGGAGATAAAGGTAAAGCAAAGGATGAAGAGGAGTCTAGTTCTCAAGCTTCTTATGCAAGAGGTAAAGGCACTAGCACAGGAAGACAAAGAGGTTTTGGAAGAGGAAGAGGTAATTAAAATAACAACAAGAAGGCTTGCTGGATCTGTGGATTGATTAATCATTTGGCTCATGACTGTTGGCACAACCAACAAGGATCAAACCAGAATCAAAACAACAATAGCAGAGGTCGAGGTGGAAGATATCAAAGTAATTTTCAAAGAGGTAGACAAAGTCAAAGAGGAGGCTATGGTAGAGGTGGAGGAAGAAGTTGGGGGCAGAATCAATCCTTCAACACCACCTACTACAACTATGCAAATGACACACAGAATGAAAGTCATACATCATTGATGATGAATTCAATCAACACATCAGATAAAGAAGATCTAAAGGTATTTTACATTGACTCTGGATGTTCTAATCATTTGTCAGGAAACATAGAATTGATGTCAGAATTGGAAAAAGGCATTTCTAGTCACACAGTTGAAATAGGTGATAATACTAGACATAGTGTACATTCAATTGGAAAAGTGAAATGCAAGAATGGAGCAGATTTGCTAACCAATGTTTTGTATGTTCCTACAATACCTAAAAACTTGATTAGTGTGGGACAGATAGTTGAAAAAGGTTTTCAAGTGAGGTTTACAAATGAAGGAGTATTTGTTGAAGATCTAGATAATGGATATAATCAGATTGTCTCTGGTAAGAAAGAAGGTAGACTCTTTACTTTAAGAGTACAAGGGAACATTGGTCAAGCTTTGCTTACACATGGTGAAGGAGTGATTACAGAACTTGATCTCTAGCATAAGAGATTAGGTCATTTCAATGAAAGAGGAATTAAAGCTATGGTTGCTAATCAGTCTCTACTAGGACTACCAAATGTGCAAAGTCAACATATGGTTTATAAATGTGAAGCATGTCAAATGGGTAAAGCACACAGGTTACCATTTCAGAAGAAAGGATTCAAACATGATGGAGTACTTGAGCTCATTCATACAGATGTATGGGGACCAACAAAAGAAGGATCTATCAGTGGCTCAAGGTATTATGTTCTTTTCATTGATGATGCTACAAGATGGATAACATTATATGTTTTGAAGGAAAGATCAGAAGTGTTTCGATCTTTCAAGCATTTTCATGCATATGCAGAGAGAGTCACATGTCAAAAGCTTAAGAGACTGAGGTCTGATGGAGGGGGAGAATACTTCTCCCAAGAGTTCAATGATTATCTTTGGAATGCAGGTATTAAGAGAGAAATAACCTGCAGGTATATACCACAACAAAATGGTGTAGCAGAAAGAAGGAACAGGACTTTGGTTTAGTTTGCTAGAGCTATGCTAAAGGAGAAGAATTGTCCAAATTATCTTTGGGCTAAGGCTCTAAATACAGCTACATATCTTGTGAATAGATTACCATGTGCAGCTCTGAATGGAATGACTCCATATGAAGCTTGGTGGGGTAAGAAACCAACACTAGATCATTGTAGAGTGTTTGGATCAATTGCATATGCTTATGTGCCATCACAGCTTAGGCATAAACTTGAACCAAAGGCAGAAAAATATGTGTTCATTGGTTATGATGAAAAGCAGATGGGTTATAGGTTGTGGAATCCTCTAACCAAACAATTTCTTGTTTCTAGAGATGTTACATTTGATGAACAGAAAAGTTGGTATGCAGATCAAAGTCACACAGTTGAAGAATTTGAAGAAGAGGTAAGAAGATGTGAGAGAGGAAAATCAATTGTGCAGGTGAATAGAGATGAAGACTATATGCAAGCAAGTACATCGAGAAGTGGATTAACAAGAAGGAATGAAGAAGCTCCTATATTTGATGAAGAGGTGTACCCAGAAACTTATGAAGAATGTGAACCAAGAAGGTCAAGCAGGACTAGAAGATAACCAGAAAGGTATTCTTATGATACTTCTTACATAACTCAAAAGAACTATGCATATATGGTCAAAGATGATGAAGAACCTCAGAACTATGATGAAGCTAAAGGTAAGAAGCAATGGGAAGATGTAGTGAAGGAAGAGTTCAATGCACTAGAGGAGAACAAGACATGGGAACTTGTTCCTAAACCAAATGGTAAGAAAGTAATTGGAAATAAATGGGTTTATAAAGTGAAGAAGCTTGCAGATGGAAGTATAGCCAGATATAAAGCTAGACTGGTGGTGAAAGGCTATGCCCAAACCTATGGCATAGCCTTTATGATGAGACATTCAGTCCTGTAGCTAAGATGTCAACTATAAGGACAATTATTGCTATTGCAGCTTCAAAAGGATGGACTTTGAGTCAACTAGATATAAAGAATGCATTCTTGAATGGATACATATCAAATGAGGTATACATGGAACAACCTCAAGGGTTTATAGATTCCAGGTATCCAAATTTTGTTTGCAGGTTGAGAAGAGCATTGTATGGATTGAAGCAAGCTCCAAGAGCTTGGAACTATAGACTGGTGAAGTATCTCAATGATCTTGGATATCAAAGTTCAAAAGTAGATTCAAGTCTACTTATCAAAAGAACAGAGGAAGGTACAATCTACATTTGTATTTATGTAGATGACATTATAATCACAGGTACTTCGGACGAAGGAATCAAGGAGGTAAAGAGATTACTTGAGAAAGATTTCAAGATCAGTGACCTAGGAAAGTTGTCATACTTTCTTGGAATGGAAGTCACTTATACAGATCATGGCATATATGTATCACAAGAAAGGTATCTTCTAAATCTATTGAAGAAGTTTGATATGGAAAATTGCAGAGAAGCTTCAACTCCACTTGAAGTTAATCACAAGCTCAGTAAATATGATGGTGCAGAATACAAAGATATGAGGAAGTATCAATCTCTTGTGGGTAGTTTGATTTATGCTACACTAACAAGACCTGATCTTAGTTATGCAGTGGGAGTTTTGTCACAATTCATGCATTTTCCAAAGGACCCACATTGGATTGCAAGTCAAAGAGTTCTCAGATATATCAAAGGAACTATAAAGGAAGGATTATATTATCCTTTTACATCAGATTTGAAGTTGAGAGCCTATAGTGATTCAGATTGGGCAGGTAACCAGGATGACAGAAGATCAACTCATAGTTACATGATATACATTGGTGATAAGCTTGTAAGTTGGTGTTCAAAGAAACAACATACAGTAGCATTATCATCAACTGAAGCAGAGTACAAAGGACTTGTGGAAGCAGCTAAGGAAGTCATATGGATGCAGACATTGTTCAAGAGCTTAGGCATTGATCAAGGTACACCTACAATACATGGAGATAATATGAGTTCACTTTATCTTGCAGCAAATCCAGTATTTCATGCAAGGACAAAGCACATAGAGATACATTATCATTTTCTCAGAGAAAAGGTAATGGAGAAGGAGATTGAAGTGGAGTACATTTCTACTAAAGATCAGTTAGCAGACATAATGACAAAGAGCTTGGATGGTGTGAAGACCAGCAGATTCAAAAGCATGGCAGGAGTAAAAGAAAAGAAGATGATATGAAGAAACAGGGAATGTCAATTAGTGATTGAAGGGGAGCTGTTGGAGAAACAATCACTAATTGGACATATATTTGAAGGTCAAATCTTAGGAAGAAAACCCCATGCCTATGTGAAGGGACAAATTCACAAGTATATCATATTTGTAAAGTTAGTTCACTTTAGTTCTTGAAGTTTTTTAAAAATCACGGGAATGAGAAAATCTATATAAGTTAGTTTGTATTAACTGACGCGGCGAGAGAGAGAGAGAGAGAGAGAGAATAGAGAGAAAGAAGAAAGAAGGATTTCATTTTATACGACTGATTATAGTCAGGCTTCTCTGAGTGAGAAAGCATCTGTAAAACTTCTGAGTTTTCATAGCTATGAGAAAGAACTGAGTAAAGTTCTGTGTATGAGTCTCTCTCCATCATCTCCATGCTTGCCTACTGTGTGATGAATTCAAAAGTTCAAGTTTTTTGAGCAATTCGATGCCTGGCATCGAATCGTGGCTGACAAGTCATTGTTTTCATTCTCTGTGTGTTACCTGTTGTTGAATCTTCTAAAAACATGAAGTTTGTGGAGCAACTCGATGCTTGGCATCGAGTTTCAGCATAAAGTGGATGCCCGGCATCGACTTCTAGCATACAAGTGGTCTTCTTCATGTGTGTGTAAAAGAGAGTATTTCTGGTGCAGAAAAAGAGCCTAAAAAAGCCCAAAGTCGATGCCCGGCATCGATCTTGACTGAAATTCGATGCTAGGCATCGAATTTTTATTTCTAGACATTCTGGATTACTAAAACAGTAAAAAATTTTATAGTTTTGGAAGGTCATACAGGGTCATCGTGTGAAGGCCATAACTTGAGTTCTAGAGATCCATTTGATGCATATGATAGCTTGTTGAAAAGCTCTACTCTTCTAGTTTCAAGCCTATAAAGTTTCATGGAGAAATAATATGTGAGCTAGGAGAAATTAGCAAAATACTGAAGGTATGTCATTTCAGTGACTAGGAATTTCTGTAGAAGCAAAGTTCTCACTTTAGGCTATCATTTCTCAAATTTTGGAGTGGCAATGAGTTAATGGTGACCATAGAGGTGTTCTAGTGTCACATTAATTCATTTCTTGTGGTGTGTCATACATCAAGAATCCATAGGAAAGAGGCATTGATTTTGATGAGACCTTTGCACATACATGTCATATGACTATTGTTTGTAGCATCTCTACACTTGTAGCTCATCGTGGTTGGAATGTACATCAGTTGGACATTAAAACAAACATTTATGAATGGTGACTTGCATGAAGAAGTGTACATTTTTCAGCCTCGTGGCATTGTGTAGAAAGGGCATGAAAACCAGGTGTGCAGGTTAAGAAAGGCTTTATATGGTTTGAAACAAGCACCACATGCTTGGTATGAAAAGATATAGGCTATTTGATTGCACATGGTTTTGAGAACAGTTCAACTAAAAGCACCTTATATGTTAAGCATGCTAATGATGTACTTCTGATCATTGTGGTGTATGTTGATGACATGCTGCTCACTGGTCCTCATGAAAAGCATATTGCTAATTTTATGGCTGATTTGCATGCCTCATTTGAGATGTCTAATTTGGGGCATTTGCATCATTATTTGGGCATTCAATTTATGCACGTTGATGGTGGGATGGCTTTGTGTCAAATGAAATATATTGACACATTATTGCACCGTTTTGTGTTGATATATTTAGGTAGTGATGTGTGTGAACACACTAGGACTGCCAGGGCACTTTTTTCCCTCTTTAGGAGTTTTTTTTCCCCCGGCTTGTATATACGCCTATTGCCGTAATGGGCTACTTATCTTTGTACATTCTCTAGTAATACATTCAGTATTATGTGTTTGTGCTCCAAGCTTCTTCTTCTTCCTTGTGTTGTTTGTGTGCTTCCGCAGACATATATCTCCAACAATTGGTATCAGAGCAGGTTGTCGCTTCATCTAGGGCATCATCAACATTCCTTCGTTTGTAGTCTCAGATTCCCACAAAATTTGGTGAGCATACTCAGGGTGTTTCAGAGATCAAAACAACTTCACTATGTGGTGCCGAAATCGCGATCTGAGCTCATTTCGGCCTCCAAACGCATTATCGTAGCGCTTGTGCAGGCTATTTCATCTTTTTGTGCCAAAGGTATATACCAGTTTCTGTTCGCAACTATAAGCATCTCAAAGTTTGCTATAGGTCTAGCAGAATTCGTTGGGGTAGTTCTGTTCAACTTTTTGAGATACAGTCAATTTTCTGCATCAAGGTATTTTAGTCACCGGCCATGGCTGAAAGCAGTGATGTATTCCGTATGTTGGCTGTTGAGGATAATTTGGATCGTACCAACTACCCATTATGGGCTTATACGATGCGACATGTATTGGTTGCAAAAAGGATTGTGGAACATTGTGCAGGGTGTTGAAAGACGTCCTGTTATACCTCTGACTACAGGTACTGCAAATACAGGTGCTAGAGCTGATGAAGATGGTGTCGAAGATGATATTCCGCAGATTCCTGTTGGTGTTGCTGTTTCCACTGCACCTACTACAGAGCAGATTCATTGGGATGGCAGAGATGCCCAGGCACATGCATTGATAGCTTTTTCTGTCAAACGTTCCATTATTCCTCATATTCGCTCTTGCAGAACAACTAAGGATGCTTGGGATACACTTACCACATTGTACCAAGCTAGGAATGAGGATCGTGTTGCTTACCTCCAAAAATAGTTGGAGAGTGAGTGTTGGGAGTGATGGTTGGATGCACTCAAGAGATTGAGTTGAAGCTGCTAGACCTGCTTTGCTTCAGCCCTCCTTTGCTTCAGATATACTTAGTACACAAGTTTAGCTTCCAAATGATACCAAGAAAGTATATATGTACTTTGCAAATGATATGTGTAATGATCAAATCAAAACAGACTACTTGAGACTTCAAGAATCCAAGAAAAACTTGCTAATTTGGTATTGACACCTGCTCAGTCTTTCACTCAGTATGACCAGCACACTTACAATTGATCAAATTCCTTCTGGACATATTAAACTAGCTTAACAAGCTACCATTTGCAAGTGGAACGAGTGGAAATGATATACTCTGAGAAAGAAGTTTAGCAAAATTATATGTACCCCCGACTTTTTAGGAGCTCTGAAGAAAAATACCAGAGGTCACTTCGAGCAATATTTCTCCGAGATGGCTGATCCTTTGACCTTGAAATTTTGTAGGCGTGTAGTATGCTTGGAGCTGGTTCCAATGTGCTTTGCATCACTTGATTTGGTTCAGTAGATCCTGAGATATGCCCCTTTGAAGTTGACAGACTTGGAGATGATGACTTAGAGAACCAGAAATAATGAATGTGTATACTTCTATTGATTGATGTAGTTGTACATTCTCATTAGCATGACAAGCATAGCTAAATGAGGTATTGTGGTGTAGGCTATGAAGTAGCACTAACAAACAATGAGTTACAATAGTGAAATGCCTCGGGGAGTGAGCTCAATGAGACTAGCTTACCCGCGACTTTTTACATTGTCTTTTATATGAGTTGAGTTGAGATTTGAATTTGAATTCAAATTCAAATCTCCTATAATCACTCCTCTAAAAGTAGGGAGATATTCTCTCCATTTACACCATCCAAATTCCACGACTAATCAAGTAGGTAAGTGATTACTTGTAAATACCAAGTCATATAGACTTTTACAATGAGTAAAATGTAATAACACATAGGCAAGTGTTCCTATGGTTCTAGCTTCACATAGTGATACCCTTCAAGGGTTCCAAGCTAATCTTCCAAAGTTCCAAGCCAAGTGTGAAGGCTTGAAATGCACCAACAGTGAGCACATGAATGAAGGTGATTCTATGGACAGTTTCCTAACAAAGGTCAAAGACTTGAAGGAATAGTTGATTTCTGCTGATGAGGTTATACCAGATAGCTCACTTGTGCAAACCGTTCTGAATGGTCTTCCTGATTCATATCAGAGTTTTGCTTCTACTGTTCGGTTGATGATGAAAGGCAATCCAAATGCCTTGTCATTTGAGGAGTTAGTCTTTGTTCTGTTGTAGGAAGATCAGTCCAGGCAAAACAGGTCCATTATGTGAGTTGCAGATCAAGCTTTCCTGGCTAATCAGAAGGGCAAAGGAAAATGAAGCTCTTCAATTAGTAAGCAGAAATCTGCTAATTCTGCATATTCAAAGAAGGAAGATAAAGATGAGAAGAAATGAGAAAAGCAAAAATTTTTTTGTAAGTACTGTAAAGGGAACGATCATATCATAAAGAACTCTCCAAAACTGGCTGCTAAAGAGGCAAAGAAGAAAGAGGATCGAATGGTTGTTGTAGAGGCCTCTACACCAAAAACAGAGTCTGCAAATCTTGTGCAGGAAGAAGAATGGGCGTTTACTACTGTCTATAGTTTTGACCAATCTTCTCATGATCAATGCATGTCTCCAGTAGACTCAGATGTTTGGTACTTTGACAGTGGGGCGACCAAACATATTACCTCGCAGCGCAGTTTCTTCTCTTCACTCGAGCCTGCCCCTACAGGGAATACTGTTACATGCGCCAACAACTCCTCTTATCCTGTTATGGGAGTTGGTAAGATCATTTTGACTACGGCTGATGGAAGTTGTTTCACTTTGTCAGATGCTTTATTTGTGCCAGGGATCAACAAGAATCTATTATCAGTTTCTGCATTAGCCAAGATTGGCTTGGTTGTGAAATTCGTTGATGACTGATGTACATTTCATGATCTGTCAAATGGCGATGTTATTATTGCTTCTGGCATTTTATTGATGGAGAGTGTTAATCTCCAAAAGAACAAGCTACTCTTGAAGTTAGAGCACCTAAATATCAAGAGTAGCTCAAACCATTCACCAATTTAAAGAATCAATGATCAATTGTCAAAATTTTGATCAAACTATGAAGAAGATGACTACACAAAAAGTCTGTTGCACATAACTCTCTCATTGACTTATCAAATGTGTAAATTTTTTTATAAAACTTTGCATAAGGTGTTGCCTATAGTTTTTGCACCTCCTCCAAGTTAAAACACTTCAAAAAATTCAGTAGATCTTGAGAAATGAACTTAACAAGTCACCTATGTCTAAAACTATTCTTCTGAAAAGTCGATTCAGACACCTATAACTTCTAACACCTGGTTCTCTCAATCTAGAACCCATTTATGCAAATGCTTTTAGCCACACGTTCCAACTTAAAGATTGAGTGCTTGCTTGCTCAAAAGTTTATAGTATGGAAGGAAAACTGACCAAAACATTAGCATCAAATTTTGCACCTCTTTCAAGAAACAGTGAACACTTCTTCACATATGAATGTTCCTACTCATAATTCTCACAGCTTGTTTACAATTAGGCTCTCAAACTTTAGTGTAGCTCAGTGATGTATAGCACCTCCTTTAATGTCAATCCGGGAAGACATGAGGTTGGTATGAAGACCACGAGCAAGTGGAGGCACAAGTGCGTGAGTGAGAAGCACACAAGCATGCACACACATACACACACACGCGCACACACGACAAGACAAAGAGTGAGAAGCAATGGAGTTCTTAGATTACTCTCAAAAAGCTCTTACAAGTTCGTTTCAATTACAATCTAACCTCAAAAATGAGCTCTCTAGCTCTTTTTATAGTTTTTGACTAGGTTTTGGCCCTGTCCAGACCTAGTGTCCGGCCTAGTTAAAAATTAGGTTCCAGGGCCAATTTGAGGGCTTAAACGGAGTCTAAAAAATACGAAATTTGATATGTAGGCACTTCTAAGGCTCCTCAAGCTTAAGGACTCCTTGGCTTGCACAAAATGGAGCTACAAAAATATGCAATGGTATTTACAATGACTGTTAGTGATAAGAATCACTGTTATAAAGATGTTGATTTGGAAAAATTTGAAGGGCCTATCTGCCAGATTTGCGTCGACTGCTTTGTCTACTTACTCCTTCACCTTGCTCTGACTCTCTCCGCTGGCTTCCTTGTCTAGTCAGTCCTTGGGTGCCCATACTGCTCTCAACACCCCCCCCCTCTCTCGCGTCTGTCGTCCCTGACAGACCCTTGTTGCTGGGAGTGTTGGATGTAATATTCCACAACCTGAGTGGCAAGCTGATGTTCTTGTAGGCGTAGTCCTCTGGCCAAGTCTGTCATCATACGATCCCACTCAATTGGTCCTGGAATGTCTGGGTGTGGCAGACGTAACTGATCTGCATGGATCGCTTGTTCTACTGCGAATAGATGTAGCAAATGTGTGGGTCTGGGAATGAAGATTTCGGAATGATATTCCCAGAATCCCGTAGAGAACATTTCCTCAAATGTCTGCTTGAAGCATGCGGGTAAGTACTTTATTCGTGCATGCCAAGCAAAGATTATAGTGACCGAAGGGGTCTGGCTCATGTCGTAGACTAAATCCTTGTTACCTTGAGAGAATCCAGGGGCAGAGATGTATGGAGCTTGTACATTCCGAAAGGTTTTAAAAACAATGGTCATGAGCTCGAATATCTTCATACACATTTTCGCTGCTATGTTGGGTACATTATTTAGACGTGTAGACCAGTGCCGAATTGTTGATATCATGTAGGCTACGGTTGGGGTCCCTCGAGGTGGAGCAAAATATGGATAGTTAACCCAAGCCGAGCATTCTTTATTTTTGTGTACCTTGATTGCAAATGCTTGCTAGGATCTGCGACGTACCACTGGGCAATAGCATGGATTATACTTGATATATAGTGGCATGATTGCCCAGGTGCTCATCATCTCTGGGTAATCGGTTAGTAGACGTGCACGCCAATTAGGTTGGAAAATCGAGCCAGCACGTGCATCTGTCGGTAAATCCCCTAGCTCAAATTGAGTGGCGAATGTGGGCACCTTCCCTGTATGTCTTTTGACTTCTGCATTATAATCATGTAGTAAGACAAAATAAGGCATGTATTGCGACTCTGATGTTGTGATTAACCGTTGATGGGATAAGTTTTGAAAGTAGGAAGACCGAAGGACAGTTTCTTCCAGATTTGTGAGAGATTGCATTTGCACGGCCACACGATCATCATGTGTCTTACCCACTTTCTTGACCCTTTTGACCCAATCTGGAACTTGAATTTCTAAAGTGTCTTGTCCTTCCTCTGTAGTTCGACCACCGGGTGTCGGCATCGGCTCATATGGCTCTTCATAGCTGTCATCGACGGGGATTTCCACAACTGTTTTAGGTTCTGGTTCTTCAATGGGCGAGGGTGGCCTTTCATATGGTAAGAGGCGTGCTTGGAGTTCTGCCACCTGTTTACGGAGGGTCTCTACTTCTTCTGTAGAGTGTTGCAAGATTACCGGCTCCTGTTGAGCTGTGGGGGCACTGGCTATCTGTTTCTTTAGGTCTGCACATTCAGTCTCTAACTTTTCATATGACTCCAAGAAATTTGCATGCTCCTCAAGTAAGATGTGAATGTCTTCCGATGGGACTGCTCTATATCTGGTAGGGCTAATGGTTGCTCCTACAGTTCCTTCCATAGCCGCTTCAAAGTTGTCTTGGTTTTGTTGTTGAAGTCTCTTGTTCTCTTCTAGTGTTGCTGCCATATGCTTCCTTAATAGCCCAATGTTGCGTCTGAGTGTAGCATTAGATATCATTTGCGCTTGGAGCACTGTTTCTAGTTCCTTGACTGCTTGATCATCTACTGTTGATGTCTTTGATTCCAATTCGGAGTGAGCCTGCTGTAAGGTGGTATGCTCGGTTAGGAGCGTTTGGTAATCCGCTTCAAGAGTGGTGACTCTAGCTTGCAGACGTTGAGATTCTGCCTGGAGGGCAGCAGTACGTTCTTCCAACTGATGGTATTCTTGTTGTAGTTGATGTGCACACTGAAGTAATGTGTTGAACGTGCTATTTACATTATGAGATGCAAGGGGAAAAGTTTGAAGTGCAGGGGAAGTGGGATTGGGTAGGGGGGTAGTGAATGTTGTGTGTGCCAATGATGTGAGTGGTGAGGTGGGGGGTAAGGGAGGGGGAGATGGTGGAATCGTGGGGAGAGGTGCTGTGGTTGGTGAAATGTCCATTGGGTCAGACAAAGTGGTGTGTACAGGGGCTACCATGTAGGTGGGTATGGTAGGTGAAGTGAGTGTGGTGTTCATGTAAATTGATGTCGTTGCGAACATCGGAGGAATGTGCCTCTGAAACATTGGAGAGCGGATGAACTGCTCCACAAAGGACGGGTATTGGGATGGTGCGGTCGGGTTGAAAGAGGTGTAGGGGCCAGATGGGAAGTGAGGGTCATGGAATGGAGGTACCCGTAGTGGGGAATAGGCTGGAAAACACAGGGTGCCTTCAGTGGGAGCTGGTTTTCCCACCACATTTGGAATTATGGGATGGCCAGTTATGGGTTCGGAGGATGGAAGGGTGGAAGTGTACAAGGGATTGGTGGCGAAGGAGAAGAGGGTGTCTTGTGAGGTGGGTTCTCGAAATGAGAATGATTTGAATGAGGATGGGTTATAAGTGAAGGTAGAGGTGATGACTGTCGTTTCTTCCATGGTGGGAGGTGGTGGTGGGGGTGGAGAAGGTGGTGATGGAGGATGCTGGGGTGAGATGGGTGATGTCTGAACGAAGGTTTCGGCAGAGAGGTCAGTGGTGGTTGTGGGGGTAGCTGTTGTTTCAATGGGTACTTCTTGTTCTGTGACGGGTATCCTGATAGTCTTACCTGCTCGTGGTAATGTGTCAACTCTACGTTTGTCATACCTCACGGACTGGCGAACTGCAGTGTGGACAGCCTCCGGAATTCCTAAAGATTCTGACACTAATTTGAGGGTGTCAATGAAATGTTGGTCCACCCCCTCATATGATAGCATTTCTTGCATCAAAGCTTGACCTGATACAAGAGAGAGTTGATGCCTTTCTTGGACTGCTTTGATTGTTTCGTATAACCTTCGTAGTTGAGCTATATATGCTGGTGCACCTACAAGTTCTGGCACTTCTTGTTGCTCCTCTTGATGCTCTTGATCATAATCCTCCTCATCTTCCTCCTGTTCTTCATCTCCGTCATCCTCTTCATTCACTTCAACTGGGGTGACAGGTGCTTGGGAGGTTGTGGCCTACGTTTGCACGTTTTCCGCTTGTTGTGCCTCTTCTGCCTCCAGCTCTACATCTTGTAATAATTGTTTGAAATCTTCATTAGTGAGTTCTTCCAAAGGTGCACCACTGGGAAATTCAAGATCGGTTGGGATAGGAGGGAATATCAAGGTGGAACCATCGGTGCTGCGTCTTGGAAGTCGGAGTGTGAATGGTCGGACTCTTCGGGGTGGAGGGGTAACATCTGGTGTTAGGGTGGCTCCACGTGGTTGAGCACATGGGACTTGGACAATGCCTCTCATCTTCTTAGAAGGGGGTCCAGTAAATGTCCTGCCTCTAAACTGCTCTACACGATTCCACATTAGGGCCCGTTGAATAGGGATGTCATAAGCCAAACACCTATAACTGATTCTCGTCAGAGCACAGCAACCATATAAAACCTATTTTCGCGGCCATCGTTTGTGAGCTAGGTGTATCTGATCAATTATCCAGTGCGGTAAGTTGATGGTGAGGCTCTGTGTCTCTGCCAGATACAAACTAAACCAGATCTTCTTGGGCGGCATGGTGAATCTATCTTGTGCAGGAAAAGCAAAGTGTTGCATGCACATGCGAAGGTGTATCACAATATTAGGCGTCATGGACACCATGTCCTTGAGTTTGGTGAGACTTCGATTCTTCATGTAATCCGGTACTAGGGTTTCCTTCTCTGTAGGAATATGCATTCCGCGCATATCTAGAGCCTCTCTCACCAAGTTGTTTGATAGCCTGAACCTCTTGAGCTCATTCCCCTTTGTCAGAGATGGGATCACAAATGAGCTTGCACCTTTTGGGTTCTGGTTTGGAGTCAAGGTGTTGATGAGATAGTAGCATCGCATGAAGTCAGGCTTTGGGAGCCGTGCACTGAAATATGCATTCAATCCTACCTTTTCCCATATCGAACGTAGACCTTCTGCATTTTGTAATTTCTCGAATTCTCTTGTAAAGAAATGGTATCTGCCTTGCTTCCCATTGAAGTCCAACTCTGATTCCCATAGGTACGTTCCCTCACCCAAGGGTCCTGCCACCTCAGTAAACCAGTGGGAAGTCTTTCCTACGGGCATGGTGTGGCCACGCGGAGGGTCCGCAATAGGTATGATTTTGATTGCCTGCAATTCTTCTGGTCTTTCATTTGTCTCAGGCAAAACGGGTAAACTGTCTAAGTCCACCACTTGCGGGCTTGTTTCTGTGTGAGAGCTAGTTCCTGCTGCCTCAGCCATGTTGAAAACTTCACAGCTGGTTCTGTGAGAATATATGAATAAATGTTAACATCGCAATGGACACAAAAATGACACAGTGTCCCCTGTTACAACATTAACCTAAAGTTTGGGAGAGGTTAGGGGTTAGTAAGTGCTCGGTGCTAGTGTGTGTAGTTAGAAATTGGGTAGACCTATGAGCTAAGCGGAATGATGTGATGTGATAGTGAAGTAGTTAGTAGGTGGAAATGGATTTACAATTGGGGTCTGGGGGTTTATTACAAGTTTTAGGTTGCCAAATGCAATGGATAGGTTTTGAGTTTGGCTTTGTGGAGGCTCTGGAAAGTGTGATAGGGTATTTACTTGAAAAAGGGGGCTGTTTAGGGACCCATCTACCGATGAGTCTGTGCGTGCTTCTAGGTGGCGGTGTGTTCGAGTGTATTAGACAAGAGTGGGTGGCGGCTGCTTGAGTGAGTGAACCCTGTCGTGTATGATGTGAATTGTGTGGGGTTATTTGAGCCCGCAAGCAAGCCTTAGGCACCCAAATTTGTCTTGATTGTGGGTCAGCCTTCATCGACTTCTTGGGTACCCAAATGGACTTCACTTTGTCAACAGAGGTTTTAGGAGTCCTCTTATTAGCATCAAGTCGTTGATTACTAATAGGAAGTTGAGACCGTTGTTGCGACTTAGTTACGGTCGGCAGCTCGTCTTTCCGCACCCACATTTGTTTCATCGGCTGAGTTGTTCTGCTTCGTGTGTTCTTTTGGTCTCTTGCCTGGAGAGTCTTCAATGATTGATCTGCCCTTAGTTGCTGCCTCCTTCTGGCCTTTAGAAAAGAAGGGAGTTCCATTGTGGTTCTGACTCCTTCTTTGAGATCTTCATTCCTCTGCATCACATAGCCTTGGACAAGAACAGCATGGTCAACTTCATGTGCACCCCTGGAGGGACCAGGAGTCCGTGTCTTTTCTAGTTCCTGGAGTGCTCCATTATTTAACTCAATTGTAATTCTAGTCTGATTCACCCATACCTGAAGAAGTCCACTTCTTAGGTTTAAGTTGACTGCTTGGTCATAGATCCAGTCTTGACCCAAGACAAGGGGTTCAGTGAGGTCCTCATCTTGACACACTAGTACTTTAACTGTCATTGCCTCATCATGAATATAGAGGGGAAGTTCCACCTCACCCATGCAAGGGGTTTCCACGCCTCCCAATCCTATGAGATATGCTTCCATAGGATTGACAGTTAATTGCAACTCTTAACAGTAAGACAATTTAACAGCACTAGTGGCTGCACCTGAGTCAATCAAGGCTCTTACAGTCCTTGCACTCTTTCCTTGTCCTATATCTAAGGTTATGAAAGGACGTCGATCAGTTATCCTATGTGAGCTAACACCTGAAACTTCACACATAGCCACGGGATATCTTGGATCTGCATATGCATCTGGCACAGGTTGCTCTCTACCTTGTCTTCTTAATTTCATTCTCCGTATGCGCTCTAGGGCTTCTGCTTGTGCTTCTTCTCGAATTCGTTTTTCCTCCTCTTTACGTTGCTTAGCAGTATTGAGTCGACTTAGCATTTCCTCCGTGAGGGGTTCCTGATACAACTTGACTCTGCATCCGCTAATATAGTTTGGGAGAACATCACCCTCTAAAGTGGCTAGTTGTACTGCTCCACTCGTGGAGATCCTATTGATGATCATAGGTCCGTAGCCTCTCTTCTCCAATTTCCTCGCATGTTGCTTCAATGTGTAGACTAAAACTAACTCGCCTGCCTTTAAACCTTTATCCTTAACGTGGGCATCAAAGTATGCCTTCTGTCGTTTCTTTACTGCATATATCCCTGCAGCTGCTCTCAGTCTTGTTTCTCCTAATCATTCAAGGTCAAACAGTCTGGAGGAGAGTTCATGACCCGTCCATTCATGCTCTTGTGCTACTTTCAATGTAGGTATTAGGAAGTCCAAAGGTAGCACGGCGTTTTGGCCAAATACCATCTGAAAGGGGGTGGCTTGGAGTACCGTTTTGTAGGCGACTCGGTATGCCCAAACAACATGGTGTAGCTGTTTGTCCCAATCAGAGCGTTTATTGTTCACTAATTTCGTCAATACATTGCATAAGATCTTGTTGGTGCTCTCAGCCTGGCCATTCGCTTGAGGGTGATAGGGGGCAGATTTCTTATGCACTACCAAGAATTCTTGGAGCAGATTTTCAATCACTTCATTCAAGAAGTGAGTGCCTCTATCACTAACTAGCTCTAATGGTACCCCGTATCTAGTGAACACATTCTCAAATAAAAACTTAGCTGTTGTTTGAGCATCGTTCTTCGTCGTGGCTTTTACCTCTACCCACTTAGTTAGATAGTCTGTTGCAACAATGATGTATTCTGCATGAGAACCCTTAGCTGGGGGATTAATAGGACCTACGAAGTCTATTCCCCACTTAGAGAATGCACGTCCACCCATCATGGGTTTCAGTGGCATCTCGTCTTTACGTATAGGATACTGAGTTCTCTGGCAAACGTCACACCGTTTCACATAGGTATGTGCGTCCATGTGAAGGGTCGGCCACCAGAAGCCCGCAAATAGTATTGCCTTGATCACTCGATCTGGTCCAAAGTGTCCTCCTGCTACACCTTGGTGAGCAGTTTCCAAGATCTTGAGATATTCACTTTCATGGACACAAAGTCTCAGATAACCATCTTTACCACGTTTGTAAAGATTATCACCAATGAGTGAGTAATCCTGGGCTTCTTGTTCTAAACTCCTTTTCCTAGCCAGAGTCATGTCTGGAGGGAATGTTTTCGTCCTCAGGAAGGATACTAGTGGTTCACTCCAATCTGGCACTATGGACACTTGATAAAGAGTGGCATGTTCCACAGGTGGTTTAGTGCTACAGATTGGGCATTCTTTGCACAACCTTTGGACATCCGCTTCCATAGTTGGCCAGTGCACTCAGAGTCTCCTTAGTGTCTGTAGGGTTCGTTGTTTTGAGTAGTGTTGCTCTAATGCACCTACATGTGCTAATTGCAACCACTTCGCATACTCGTCCTCTTCTACACAACAAGCCAAGATTCCTTGATCTGTGTGCTTGTACATACTACCAGCCATGATGTGGTACTTTTGGGCTTTTACTACCTCTCTATTCTGTGTGTTTACTACTGGATGGTTAGGCCCGTATGTCAATACTGGCACCAATGGCTTAGCCCACTGCGGTACCACTTCCAAGTTAAACAAGTAAGCATCAGGAAGGTCATCTGATACTCCTTGTGGGGCTTCTCCAGATGTGAGCCTAGAAAGGCGATCTGCTCTCAAATGAGTCCTCCCTTTCCTTACCACAACCTCGAAATCATATTCCATTAGCAAGAGAAACCATCTTACTAATCTTCCTGTATTGCATGGCTTGTTTACGAGATATAACAATGCTTGATGGTCGGTAAAAAATTTAAACTTATTTGCAAGCAAATAATGTCTAAACTTTTTAACTGCATATATCATGCCTAAGCCTTCTCTCTCAGTAGTGGTATAATTTCGTTCAGCTGCATTCAATTGTCTACTGGCATAGGCAATTGGAAGATCCATATTACCTTCACCAGTAGGTTGAGCAAGCACACACCCAATAGCATAGTTGGATGCATCCACGTGAACATGGAATGGCTTATTCCAATCCGGTGTGGTTAAGATTGGTGCTGAACATAATCGCCGTTTAAGCTCATTGAAGGAATTCTCACATTCCTCAGTCCACTCAAAGTTTGTCAGAAGTCCGTACATGGGCTTTGCAATGACAGCATACATGTGAATGAACTGGCGGTAGTAACCACAATGTCCCATGAAAGCTTGCACTTCCTTGACATTCCTTGGCCTAGGTAGCTCTGCTATGGCTCTCACTTTCTCTTCATCAGTAGATATGCCATTCTTTGACACTATGTGCCCTAGAATCTTGCCTTGCCTGACCATGAAAACGCACTTTTTTGGGTTTAGGCACACCTGATATTCTCTACATTTGTCAAAGATTTGTCTCAGTTCAGGAATATGGGTTTGTCTAATGTTGGAATGAGCACAAAGATCATCAACATAGACTTCTAAATTCTTCCTCAGGAACTCCTTAAATACATGCCACATCAGCCTTTGGAAGGTAGCTGGTGCATTGGTAAGCCCAAATGGCATTACACGAAAGGCAAATATACCCCACTCTGTGGCAAAAGCCGTCTTATGTTGATCTTCTGGAGCTATGGCTACTTGATTGTAGCCCGAAAATCCATCAAGGAAGCTATACACTTCCTTGCCTGCCACTCTTTCTAAGAGATGTTCTGTGATGGGAAGCGGATAGTTATCTCGGATTGTGGCTGCATTGACCTTCTTTAAGTTAATGCATACACGTAATTTACCATTCTTTTTGGGCACCACTACAATGGGGGATACCCATTCACTGTGCTCAATTTCATAGATAAATCCAGCTTCAACCAGTCTATCTATTTCCTCTTTAATCTTGGCAGCGTAATTATCGTTATATGTATAGGGCTTTTGCTTAGAAGGTTTGGCATCCGAGGTCATGGGGATAATGTGTGAGCATATGTCTGGATCAACACCTTTCAAATCCTTGTAACTCCAAGCGAATACATCTCTGTATTCTCTTAGCAAGGCTATTAACGCATGCTCTTCTTCCTCTATTAGGTCATGGCCTATGTACGTGCATCTCTCCTCTCCTTCTTCTAGGGCCACTACTATTTTCTTGGTGGCTTCTTTGTTATCATAGGCCTCTCCTGATTGTGCCTCTCGTTTAGGCATTCTTATCATGACTCTCCTGTCGTCTATCTCGTACTTCTTAAAATTTTCTAGGACCTCAAACAAAGATTCTTCCTCCTCTGGTGAGACTTCTCTTTTCTTTTGTTTCTTTCCTTCTTCCTTCGGGGTCACATGTGTGGCTAATCTTACATCATTTGTAAGCTCTCCATGCCTCTGGGGTTGAAATTCTACTTTATGGAAGTATTCTTCATCTGATGCAAAAGGTGGGTCCATAATGATTGACTCTAGATCGGAGTCACTTGCATCCTCAAATGCATCAGGGCTAGGTTCGCATTCTTCTAGAACTGCCTCTCCCATGATTGGCTCTATGGAGAAGACTGAAATGTCATAGCCATCCTCATCATAGTGAGGTGTCCGTTGTTCTTAATTGATGGCTACATCCATGGTTGCTAGAATTTCTGCCCAGCCATGGGGTTCAAATTCTTCGTCTGGGAAAACTACCGGTGCATAGGCTGGGTCTTGGGTTGATCTATGGGTTTCTTTTGCACCTATCTCCCTGGCTTTTTCTCTCTTCTCTTCTTCTACAGCTACCTTACACATCCATAAGTGAGTGTCTTCATGCATCCACGAGGATCCGGATTCTATGGAATGCACGGATTCCGTATCATCTTTGGCTCTATGGATGGGGTTCCATTGAATAGGTGGTACATCTCTATGAGAGTAATCCTTGAGATTCACTTTGGTCGTAACACCTAAGTGCTGCAGGTACAAAGAATTGGTTCCCCAATCCTGTACCACTTGCAACTGTTGCATAAAAGGTCGTCCCAAGATCATTTCATAGGCATGGTTCTTGCTAAAATCACATATGGCAAAGGTATGCTCGAACTCGACACCACAGGTGGTGAGAGTTATTCCTTCTAGCAATCCTAAGGGTCTCTCAATATGACCATCGGCCATCTGCAATTTCATTCTCGTTGGCCTGAGTGCTGGCTTGCCCCAACGCTTCCATAGGGAAGTGGTGGCAATTGCAACTCCTGCGCCTGAGTCCAAAATTGCCTTGGTGGTGTACTCCTGGTAGGTAATGGGAAGGTAGGTGTTACCTTCTTCACCTTCACACATATCTCCTATCTTATCCAAGGGTATCTCTGGTACTGTCCTATGTGATCCTACCTGGGAACGAGGTTTTGCTATCTCTGGTACTTGTTTGGCAACATGTTTCCATAATTCAGGTCTAACCTTGAGTAGCTCTTCCAAAGTGAGATTGCACTGCACTGTGGTGTTCTTCACTACCTCTGTGTTCTTAGGTATGACTGAATCTTCGTTTCTTACCATGACCGTGGGTGCTCTCATACAAGTAGACTTAGCTTCCCATGGGCCTGTGAAGTGGGGTAATTCTTGTAGAGAGTTAGACTCAAAGTCTAGTCTGTCCTGAGAGTGGGTGCTCTCCTGCTCCTCATAAATGGATGGGATGTCTTGTGGGAATTGGTCGCGTGCATCATCCACAAGTTCAATAGGAGGAGGGACTTCACTCTCTTTAGCCCATTTGTCTTCTTGAATCTCGCGTAGGAATTCTGGTGTGAACCGATTCATAGAAGATGATGTGTCTGGCTCCGTAGAGTTAGGCACATAGGCTTCCTGAGCAGGAATGCTTAATCTTTCACTTGCCTTGTCCTTGCGTTGAGAGGCGGGTTCCTTTTCTGATTGTGCAATCAGCTTCTCTATTCTTTCTAACAGTCCATCAAAGTGCAACTGTGTCTTCGCTGAACTAGAGATGTTAAATAGGCGACTGGCCTCAAACATGGTCTGAGCCAATTCCACCATCTTGGCACAAATTTCGGTTCGTTCTAGCTCTAGTTCTGCTCTAGGGTAACACTTTTCATGATCAGTTATGTTTGGCCCTTCTTGGATTCTGGCCTGATATGCTTTAAGCATCATATTAAGGTCTTCGGGAGTGGGATCAGCTAATACTGATCCTGCTTGGGGTGGTGGGTGGGTTACGTGGGGTGTATTAGCGGGTGGAGGGATGGAGGGTAATGGGGATGGTAGCAGTGGGAATGTGTGAGAGTGCGGTTGGGATGTGATCTCTATGATTTTGGCCTTGGTTTCTCGTAGACTTTCCTCAAGATCACTCATCTTCTTTGCCCATTGCCTTTTCATACGTTCACGGCTATCTCTCCAAGATCTTGTCCTCTTCTTTGTCATGCTCCCTATTTCACTAACATCTCGGCTCTTCTCCTGATCTACCCCTTGGTTTTGCTGCAATGCTTGAGCTCTAGTGATCACTTGCACGGGTGTAGTGGGAGTGACACTTCCTGTGGAATCTACCACTAACCCAATAACGTTAATAGGAGTAATTTTTGGCATATTACTAGGATTCCTAGGGCAGTCTCGTAAGAGATGTTCCTTTCCACAGTCTTGGCAAAAACCCTGGATCGTTACTGACTGGGGTTGTGTCGGTGGAGGCACAGGGCAATCACGAATGAGATGATCTCCTTGACATCTGTAGCATGGTCCTCTAGGGAATGGAGGTCTTGCCTGCCTAGATTGAGGCCTAGGATTGGGGTTTGTATACATGAGGTTTGTGTGATTTGACTCCCAACTAGGTTCACTTGGTTCTTCACTATAGTAGGACTCACCATGTTCAAGGGATTGCATGTAGTAAGCCTGGGGACTATCAACATGTGTAGAATCGAAGCTATGGTCACTGGGATCACTTTCTGAAAGCACTGGTGTTACAGGGACTATGGCTCTATTCAGGTTTTCTTCTGCAGCAGCATACTTTACCGGAATCACATTAGCTGGAGCTGGGGGTTGTTGTGCTAGCACAGGCTGAGGCCTTTGTTGGTTTTGGTAGGGTTGATAGGTTTGTTGAGGCCTCGCATACTGCTGAGGTGGGTACTGGTTCTGGTATCTTCCTTGTTGAGGGTATGGTTGTGGGTACGTCTGCCTAACAGTTTGCTTATTGTAGGGGCAATCTTGCGCGGTGTGATTGGTGTACCTTCGTTCTATGGTGCAGTACTGGCTACTAGGATTAACTTGGGGTTGAGCCATAATGGGACATACATTCGCCATGTGGTCGCCGCCACAAGTATAGCACCTTCTCACAGGGGCAAACCTTGGGATTTGTTTGTTAGTGACGCCTAATTTCTGAGCTACTTTCTCTGCAAGTTCCTCAATTGATGTGGATTGCGTGGAAGAGAGGTTAGAGGCACTATCTGAATCTTTGTATGTCTTGGAAAGCTCTAACTCCTCCCCTAGGTTATCCTCGATGTCAATGCACATGCGCACACACTCTTCTATGGTCCTAGGGTCCTTCAAATACACATAAGATCTCAATTTAGTACTTAGCAATCCATCCAGGAATAAAGCCACTTGCTTAGCTGGCGTGGGTAGCTCCGAAACGGGGCATCTTTCTAAGTATTGCCTAAATCTTCTTCCTGCAAGTCTCACGGTTTCTTGAGGGGTTTGCTTGAAGCTGTGAATCAGCGAGAAGGTATTATGCCTTATGCCACTCTTAGAGAATTCAATAATGAAAGCCTCTAGGAGTTGGTCTATGCTCCTGAACTGCCTCTCATTTAGTGGCTGAAACCATGTCAGGGTAGTGTTCCTAAGGGTCAGACCAAAGGCATTGTACTGCGTGAATAGATCCTCCACTTGTTCAGCTCTCAAGACTTGCCTAAACTCAGCCACATGATCGTATGGATCTCCAGTGCCATCGAAGTAGTTCTTCATGGACTTAACTAGCTGAGTCGGTCTCAAAGTCCTTGTGTGCTCTCTAGGTCGTGGTAGAGGGAACTCATCCGCATTTCTTTGATTCCTGTGAGCTCTAAGTATCTCAAGTTCTACTCTATTTGTTTCCGTCCTCGTTCTTTCTCTGCCCACTAGGTTGGCAAAGCTTACTTCTGGTCTATCTCTACTTCTGTCTCTTTGCATTCCATGAGCTTGGGATGTTCCAGCTCCAGGGTGACCATAGGATACATTCGATCTTGGTTGGGGAAAAATGAATTCACCCTTCCAAGTGTAAGCATGCCTATCATTTTCTGTCACCACAAAGATCCTCTCCGAAGCGTGATCTAAGTAGGTCACTCTACCTGGGCTATCAGGATCCTTAAACTCATAGATCATGATTGTTCCTATATCAATTGGCCGATCGGGTTTGTACCTCCAAAAGGCTTCGTCAGTCTCTCGATTGAGGAGCAAATCTATGCTCTTATTATCCTGGGGAATCCACTCCGGTGTGATAATCCTAGTGAGAACCGATTTACCTCGAGGGGTTCTAGGTTCTGCACCCATGTTTCCTTGCTCCAGGTCACCTAAGTCTGCTTCGGGGATTACATTTCCAAATTCGTCCGTCCTATCTGGGTGACTGGTGACTACGTATATGGTTCCTTCTTTGTCCAAGTATGCTCCATTTTCAAACTTGACAGCTGGGTGCTCTAATCCAATGGATTGATCAGGATTCTTAATCTGTACCACAGATCTTCCTAGGCCGTCCTCATAGATGCTGGCACCTAATCGGTTGGTCCTAAGGTATTCCAACTGCGTTTTGTAAGGGCCTTCTACCCTGTGCAAGTATGGCACTCCTGAACTTCCTGTAGGTCTCTCCATACCTTGAGACATCTCGGATTCACTAGTCTCAAAACTTGGGTAGTATGAGTGGTGGCTCAACTGCTGGGCCCACGACCTAGCAGTGTGGTTGACACTAGCCTCTGAAGACCTTAGGCTTTGTCTATCCCTTACTAGATGTCATCCTGATCTAAGGTTCATATGCCTATTTAAGTAGCCCAATTTTTTGCCCAGAGTACAACCTCGTTGCAGAGTCCTTTTGTACCAATTACTTAATCCCCTTTTTATGTTGATTATCGTGTTTATACTCTTGTCTGATATCACGTCATTAGGAATACTTGAGTTTAATTTCGCACTTTAGTTTGGTCGTTTCACGTTAGGTTCTTTTCCTTTAAGGTTGTCGTTCACACACACAGGTTATCTCTTGTCTTGAACTCGATTTCTTAGATAGTCTTTGATTTATCTCGTGCCTATCGTTGCCTGGAATTACTTCTAACACTACCCACACTTAGCCTAAACTAAGAATTGACAGAGAGTGTTGCGGGTTTTCCAACCTTGAGTTCCTTTCCTTGTGTTGTTGCCCTGGTGTGTCCAGGATGCGCGTTCCCAAGCCTGCACTTACTCTTGCTTTGCGTACCCTTCGATGCTCTCAAAGGACCTGTAAAAGGCCCACTGTTAGCTCAAGACTTAAATTCAAAAGACAGAACCAATGATTCTCATTCCTGTAGCACAAATACTAATTTGCATAGTGAATTTTAGGAAAAACAATTCTTAAGACCCCTGACTTTGATCCCCCTAGGTATGGTCAACTTCGTATGAAAAAGTGGATTTCGTATGAAAAAGTTATGACCGTTCAGGGTTCTAGGGTTAAGACAGAGTTCAAACAGGATCACTGTGCAACAGGTCTTCCCCAAGTTGTTTTCCTAAGGCCTCCTTTGTGCTCTAGAGTAAAATGTTTATGCCCAAAATTAGCCCAACTCTTCAATTAACAAACCCTAAAAAAATTGGCTAAAATTGGCTGTCAATCGCGATCGACTGGGCTGTCAATCGCGATGGACAGAGTGTCAATCGCGATGGACTGAGTATCAATCGCGATGGACAGGCAATCAATCGCGATGGACAGGGGGTCAGTCAATCGTGATGGACAGGCAATCAATCGTGATGGACAGGGGTCAGTCAATCGCGATGGACAGGCAATCAATCGCAATGGATGTTGGAGAAACACTCACTAATTGGACATATATTTGAAGGTCAAATCTTAGGAAGAAAACACCATGCCTATGTGAAGGGACAAATTCACAAGTGTATCATATTTTGTAAAGTTAGTTCACTTTAGTTCTAGAAGTTTTTTAAAATCACGAGAATACGAAAATCTATATAAGTTAGTTTGTATCAACTGACGGGGAGAGAGAGTGAGAGAGAAGAAGTAGAAGAAGGAGTTCATTTTATACGACTGAGTATAGTCGGGCTTCTCTGAGTGAGAAAACATCTGTAAAACTTCTGAGTTTTCATAGCTATGAGAAAGAACTGAGTAAAGTTCTGTGTATGAGTCTCTCTCCATCATATCCATGCTTGCCTACTGTGTGATGAATTCAAAAGTTCAAGTTTTCTGAGCAATTCGATGCCTGGCATCGAATCTCTGTTGATAAGTCATATTTTCATTTATATTTTTCATTCAGTACTGAAGTGTTTTGAAAACATGATGTTGTTGGAGTAACTCGATGCCTGGCATCGAATTCCAGTTGATAAGTCATATTCTAAGTGTGCATGAAATCATCTATAGTTTTGGTGTCCAAAAGATCAAGGTTTTATGCGGGAAGTCGATGCCCGGCATCGAATCCCTGCTGAAAAGTGGCCAAAAACATCCCAAGTCGATGCCCGGCATCGAATTCTCGTTGCAAGTCGCTGCTAGGCATCGAATTCTAATTTTAAACAGGCGCTCTTACTAAAACAGGTAAAATTTCCAGTTTTGGAAGGTCATACAGGGTCATCTTGTGAGAGCCATAACTTGAGTTCTAGAGATCCGTTTGATGCATATGATAGCTTGTTGGAAAGCTCTACTCTTCTAGTTTCAGCGTCTAACGTTTCATGGAGAAATAATGCTTGAGCTAGGAGAAATTAGCAAAATACTGAAGGTATGTCATTTCGGTGACTAGGAATTTCTGTAGAAGCAAAGTTCTCACTTTAGGCTATCATTTCTCAAAGTTTGGAGTGGCAATGAGTTAATGATGACCATAGAGGTGTTCTAGTGTCACATTAATTCATTTCTTGTGGTGTTTCATACATCAACAAGTGGTATCAGAGCAGAAAGATTCTCGAAAGCAGAAGACGACAAAGGTACGAGAAGTTTTGTAAAGTTTTCCATTAAAGTTTGAAAGGTGAAGCATTTGAAGACACAAGGCATCAAATAGTTACTTCAAAATTATCCTCATACACAAAGAACTTCAAAAGGTATTATCCTTTATCCTTTAAGCTCACAGGTTGCAGCAGAAGAAAAGAACTATGGCAGATCATATCTCCATTGACAAACTGGACAGAGATAATTACCCCGCATGGTTAATGAGAATGGAAGCCTTACTTATGAGTAAGGATCTCATGGTATATGTAACAGGTGAAGAAGAGAAGCCAGTATTTGAAGATGAAAGCCGACCAAAGAAAGAGGAACTTGATGCTTTAAAGCATTGGCAGAAGAAGGATGCAAGTGCAAAAACATACATCTACAATACAATCTCTGATCATTTGCTACCACACATCAGAGGATTGGAATCATCTGAAGATATATGGAATGCATTGGAGTATCATTTCCAAAGCACTACTAAAGCAAGGAAAGCAAGACTATGGTCAGAGTTTACAACATTCAAGAAGAAGCCAAGTCAAAGTATTAGTGATTATGTCACTAAGATGAAGGATCTTGCAGATAGTCTTGGATCCATAGATGAAGATGTTGAAGATCACATATTGATTGCTCAGCTACTTGCAGGTTTGAGAGGGGATGAAAGGTGGAAACCTTTTGTCTTATCAACAGAACTTTCATTAAATCATTATGTTCCAGATTTGAACCAGTTGCTTGGTTTGATGCTCACATATGAGCAAGACTTGAAGGGAGATGGAGATAAAGGACAAAGTTCTGCAATGTACATGAAGAACAAGAAGAAAGGAGATAAAGGTAAAGCAAAGGATGAAGAAGAGTCAACTTCTCAAGTTTATTATGCAAGAGGTAAAGGCACTGGCAGAGGAAGAGCAAGAGGTTTTGGAAGAGGAAGAGGTAATCAAAATAACGACAACAAGGCTTGCTGGATCTGTGGATTGAGTAATCATTTGGCTCATGTCTGTTGGCACAACCAACAAGGATCAAACCAGAATCAAAACAACAATAGCAGAGGCCGAGTTGGAAGATATCAAAGTAATTTTCAAAGAGGTAGACAAAGTCAAAGAGGAGGCTATGGTAGAGGTGGAGGAAGAAGTTGGGGACAGAATCAATCCTACAACACCACCTACTACAACTATGCAATTGACACACAGAATGAAAGTCATACATCATTGATGATGAACTCAATCAACACATCAGATAAAGAAGATCTAAAGGTATTTTATATTGACTCTAGATGTTCTAATCATTTGTCAGGAAACATAGAATTGATGTCAGAATTGGAAAAAGGTATATCGAGTCACACAGTTCAAACTGGTGATAATACAAGACATAGTGTACATTCAATTGGAAAAGTGAAATGCAAGAGTGGAGCAGATTTGCTAACCAATGTTTTGTATGTTCCTACAATACCTAAAAACTTGATTAGTGTGGGACAGATAGTTGAAAAAGGTTTTCAAGTCAGGTTTACAAATGAAGGAGTATTTGTGGAAGATCCAGAGAATGGATATAATCAGATTGTCTCTGGTAAGAAAGAAGGTAGACTCTTTACTTTAAGAGTGCAAGGGAACATTGGTCAAGCTTTGCTCACACATGGTGAAGCAGTGATTACAGAACTTGATCTCTGGCATAAGAGATTAGGTCATTTCAATGAAAGAGGAATTAAAGCTATGGTTGCTAATCAGTCTTTACTAGGATTACCAAATGTGCAAAGTCAACATATGGTTTATAAATGTGAAGCATGTCAAATGGGAAAAGCACACAGGTTACCATTTAAGAAGAAAGGATTCAAACATGATGGAGTACTTGAGCTCATTCATACAGATGTATGGGGACCAACAAAAGAAGGATCTATCAGTGGCTCAAGGTATTATGTTCTTTTCATTGATGATGCTACAAGATGGATAACATTATATGTTTTGAAGGAAAGATCAGAAGTGTTTGGAGCTTTCAAGCATTTTCATGCATATGCAGAGAGAGTCACAGGTCAAAAGCTTAAAAGACTGAGGTCTGATGGAGGGGGAGAATACTTCTCCCAAGAGTTCAATGATTATCTTTGGAATGCACGTATTAAGAGAGAAATAACTTGCAGGTATACACCACAACAAAATGGTGTAGCAGAAAGAAGGAACAGGACTTTGGTTGAGTTTGCTAGAGCTATGCTAAAGGAGAAGAATTGTCCAAATTATCTTTGGGCTGAGGCTGTAAATACAGCTACATATCTTGTGAATAGATTACCATGTGCAGCTCTGAATGGAATGACTCCATATGAAGCTTGGTGGGGTAAGAAACCAATACTAGATCATTGTAGAGTGTTTGGATCAATTGCATATGCTTATGTGCCATCACAACTTAGGCATAAACTTGAACCAAAGGCAGAAAAATATGTGTTCATTGGTTATGATGAAAAGCAGATGGGTTACAGGTTGTGGAATCCTCTAACAAAACAATTTCTTGTTTCTAGAGATGTTACATTTGATGAACAGAAAAGTTGGTATGTAGATCAAAGTCATACAGCTGAAGAATTTGAAGAAGAGGTAAGAAGATGTGAGAAAGGAAAATCAATTGTGCAGGTAAATAGAGATGAAGACTATATGCAAGCAAGTACATCCACAAGTGGATTAACAAGAAGAAATGAAGAAGCTCCTATATTTGATGAAGAGGTGTATCCAGACACATATGAAGAATGTGAACCAAGAAGGTCAAGAAGGACTAGAAGACAACCAGAAAGGTATTCTTATGATACTTCTTACATAACTCAGAAGAACTATGTATATATGGTCAAAAATGATGAAGAACCTCAAAACTATGATGAAGCAAAAGGTAAGAAGCAATGGGAAGAAGCAATGAAGGAAGAACTCAATGCACTGGAGGAGAACAAGACATGGGAACTTGTTCCTAAACCAAATGGTAAGAAAGTAATTGGAAATAAATGGGTTTATAAAGTGAAGAAGCTTGCAGATGGAAGTATAGCCAGATACAAAGCTAGATTGGTGGTGAAAGGCTATGCCCAAACCTATGGCATAGATTATGATGAGACATTCAGTCCCGTAGCTAAGATGTCAACTATAAAGACAATCATTGCTATTGCAGCTTCAAAAGGATGGACCCTAAGTCAATCGGATATAAAAAATGCATTCTTGAATGGATACATATCAGATGAGGTATACATGGAACAACCTCAAGGGTTTATAGATTCCAGGTATCCAAATTTTGTTTGCAGGTTGAGAAGAGCATTGTATGGATTGAAGCAAGCTCCAAGAGCTTGGAACTATAGACTGGTGAAGTATCTCAATGATCTTGGATATCAAAGTTCAAAAGCAGACCCAAGTCTACTTATCAGAAGAACAGAGGAAGGTACAATCTACATTTGTATTTATGTAGATGACATTATAATCACAGGTACTTCAGATGAAGGAATCAAGGAGGTAAAGAGATTGCTTGAAAAATAATTCAAGATCAGTGACCTAGGAAAGTTATCATACTTTCTTGGAATGGAAGTTACTTATACAGATCATGGCATATATGTGTCACAAGAAAGGTATCTTATGAACTTGTTGAAGAAGTTTGATATGGAAAACTGCAGAGAAGCTTAAACTCCACTTGAAGTTAATCACAAGCTCAATAAATATGATGGTGCAGACTACAAAGATATGAGGAAGTATCAACCTCTTGTGGGTAGTTTGATCTATGCTACACTAACAAGACCTGATCTTAGTTATGCAGTGGGAGTTTTGTCACAAATCATGCATTGTCCAAAGGACCCACATTGGATTGCAGGTCAAAGAGTTCTCAGATATATCAAAGGAACTATAAAGGAAGGATTATATTATCCTTTTACATCAGATTTGAAGTTGAGAGCCTATAGTGATTTAGATTGGGCAGGTAATCAAGATGACAGAAGATCAACTCATGGTTACATGATATATATTGGTGATAAGCTTGTAAGTTGGTGTTCAAAGAAACAACATACAGTAGCATTATCATCAACTGAAGCAGAGTACAAAGGACTTGTGGAAGTAGCTACGGAAGTCATATGGATGCAGACATTGTTCAAGAGCTTAGGCATTGATCAAGGTACACCTACAATACATGGAGATAATATGAGTTCACTTTATCTTGCAGCAAATCCAGTATTTCATGCAAGGACAAAGCACATAGAGATACAATATCATTTTCTCAGAGAAAAGGTAATGGAGAAGGAGATTGAAGTGGAGTACATTTCTACTAAAGATCAGTTAGCAGACATAATGACAAAGAGCTTGGATGGTGTGAAGACCAGCAGATTCAAAAGCATGGCAGGAGTAAAAGAAAAGAAGATGATATGAAGAAACAGGGAATGTCAATTAGTGATTGAGGGGGAGCTGTTGGAGAAACACTTACTAATTGGACATATATTTGAAGGTCAAATCTTAGGAAGAAAACACCATGCCTATGTGAAGGGACAAATTCACAAGTGTATCATATTTTGTAAAGTTAGTTCACTTTAGTTCTAGAAGATTTTTAAAATCACGAGAATACGAAAATCTATATAAGTTAGTTTGTATCAACTGACGCGGAGAGAGAGTGAGAGAGAAGAAGTAGAAGAAGGAGTTCATTTTATACGACTCAGTATAGTCGGGCTTCTCTGAGTGAGAAAGCATCTGTAAAACTTCTGAGTTTTCATAGCTATGAGAAAGAACTGAGTAAAGTTTTGTGTATGAGTCTCTCTCCATCATCTCCATGCTTGCCTACTGTGTGATGAATTCAAAAGTTCAAGTTTTCTGAGCAATTCGATGCCTGGCATCGAATCTCTGTTGATAAGTCATATTTTCATTTATATTTTTCATTCAGTACTGAAGTGTTTTGAAAACATGATGTTGTTGGAGTAACTCGATGCCTGGCATCGAATTCCAGTTGATAAGTCATATTCTAAGTGTGCATGAAATCATCTATAGTTTTGGTGTCCAAAAGATCAAGGTTTTATGCGGGAAGTCGATGCCCGGCATCGAATCCCTGCTGAAAAGTGGCCAAAAACATCCCAAGTCGATGCCCGGCATCGAATTCTCGTTGCAAGTCGATGCTAGGCATCGAATTCTAATTTTAAACAGGCGCTCTTACTAAAACAGGTAAAATTTCCAGTTTTGGAAGGTCATACAGGGTCATCTTGTGAGAGCCATAACTTGAGTTCTAGAGATCCGTTTGATGGATATGATAGCTTGTTGAAAAGCTCTACTCTTCTAGTTTTAGCCTTTAAAGGTTCATGGAGAAATAATACTTGAGCTAGGAGAAATTAGCAAAATACTGAAGGTATGTCATTTCGGTGACTAGGAATTTCTGTAGAAGCAAAGTTCTCACTTTAGGCTATCATTTCTCAAAGTTTGGAGTGGCAATGAGTTAATGATGACCATAGAGGTGTTCTAGTGTCACATTAATTCATTTCTTGTGGTGTTTCATACATCAACAATGGACAGGGGGTCAGTCAATCGCGATGGACAGGGGGTCAGTCAATCGCGATGGACAGGCAATCAATCGCGATGGACAGGGGTCAGTCAATCGCGATGGACAGGGGTCAGTCAATCGCGATGGACAAGGGTCAGTCAATCGCGATGGATAGGGGTCAGTCAATCGCGATGGATAGGCAATCAATCGTGATGGACTGGGGTCAGTCAATCGCGATGGACAGAGCTGTCAATCGCGATGGATAGAGCTGTCAATCGCGATGGACTGAAATTTTGCAAGATTTTCAAAAATTTTGGTGGAATTGTGGTGTGCAGGGTCTCTAGTCCACTGTGGTGCACTCAGATTTACCAAAAGGTGAAAATTTCTGTCAATCGCGATCGACAGGAGTCGGCGACTGCGAGACAGTTCCGCACATTTCCGTACTTGCGCGACGTGCTGGAGGGGATGATGATGCTGAAACTTGCAAGAAACTCCAAAAGCATGCAGAAAATAGCACACAACAGTTCGCTCTCTCGCTCTCTCTCACAAGTGAAATGAGGGAAATGAGGTGGAGAAGGTGATATAATCAAAAAACTGAAATTTTCACGATGATGGAAGTGGAGGTGGAAGATGGTGATGATGATGATGGTGATGATGGTGGTAAGGTAAGAAAGAAAAAAATAGGAAAAGTAAAGAAATTACCTACAACGCCAACGTCTCCAATCTACGTCTTACCATCACACGCTCGTCCTCAAAGCTCGATCCCCGACAACGGCGCCAAAATTTGGTGTAGCTCAGTGATGAGTAGCACCTCCTTTAATGTCAATCCGGGAAGACATGAGGTTGGTATGAAGACCACGAGCAAGTGGAGGCACAAGTGCATGAGTGAGAAGCACACAAGCATGCACACACATACACACACACGCGCACACACGGCAAGACAAAGAGTGAGAAGCAATGGATTTCTTAGATTACTCTCAAAAAGCTCTTACAAGTTCGTTTCAATTACAATCTAACCTCAAAAATGAGCTCTCTAGCTCTTTTTATAGTTTTTGACTAGGTTTTGGCCCTATCCAGACCTAGTGTCCGGCCTAGTTAAAAATTAGGTTCCAGGGCCAATTTGAGGGCTTAAACGGAGTCTAAAAAATACGAAATTTGATATGTAGGCACTTCTAAGGCTCCTCAAGCTCAAGGACTCCTTGGCTTGCACAAAATGGAGCTACAAAAATATGGAATGGTATTTACAATGACTGTTAGTGATAAGAATCACTGTTATAAAGATGTTGATTTGGAAAAATTTGAAGGGCCTATCTGCCAGATTTGCGTCGACTGCTTTGTCTACTTACTCCTTCACCTTGCTCTGACTCTCTCCGCTGTCTTCCTTGTCTAGTCAGTCCTTGGGTGCCCATACTGCTCTCAACATTTAGCCATAGACTCATTAAATATGGATTTAGACATCTACAAAAGGATTCTTTAATTGATCAAGCACAAAAGGAGAATGCACAAAAAGATCGGGCGCAACATTTTTTCATTTCTGAGAAATTTTACATCTCAGTAATGAGAGAGATTCTATTCACTTCTAAGAGGTCTAATGACGTCTAATTCTCCTCAAAATGTATTCTAACACATTCTTTCCTATTTTCCCCGACATTTTCTTTGTATATATAGGCAAATATTTACAAGCTCATGACCATACAAAAGTATGTGATGAACTGACTCTAAAATAATGTACATATGTATACACATCTTTATCTCCTGGATATGCACTTCCTTCATGCTTCATGACTTGGTCTTTTCTTCAGTCCTTGACTTCAATTCTTCATCCAAAACTTCAATTGTTGATTGCCCTGCACCAACAGCTCCCCCTCAATCATCAATTGAGGTTTTCTCTATCTTCTTTATGCCTGCCATGTCTTTGAATCTCTGTAGCTTTGGTCCATCCAAGCTTTTGGTTAGCATATCAGCTATTTAATCTTTTGTTGAAGTATGTATGACTTCAACCTCTTTATCCATCACCTTCTCTCTTAGAAAGTGATACTGAATCTCAATGTGTTTAGTCCTAGCATGAAACACAGGGTTAGCAGCTAAATACAAAGAACTCATGTTATCTCCATGAATAGTGGGTATACTCTGAATGGTGTCAAAACTCTTCATCAGAGTCTTAAGCCATATCACTTCCTTTGTAGCTTCCACCATACCTTTATACTCTGCCTCTGTGGATGATAAAGCAACTATGTGTTTCTTCTTTGCACACCAAGAAATTAACTTATCTCCCACATAACACAGGTATCCATAAGTTGATCTCCTATCATCAGGATTACCTGCCCAATCTACATCACTATATATCTTGATGTTTGTATCTGATGTAAAACCATAATACAAACCCTCTTTGAGTGTACCCTTAATGTACCTCAACACTCTTTGACCTGCAATCCAATGTTCTTTCCTAGGACAATGCATGAATTGAGACAATACTCCCATGGCATATGATAAGTGAGGCCTAGTTAGTGTAGCATAGATCAGACTACCAACCAAACTTTGATATAGCTTCATGTCCTTGAACTCTTCTCCTCCATATCTGCTCAATTTGTGATTCACCTCCATTGGAGTAGGTGCTACCCTGCAATCATTCATCTTAAACTTGATCAACAAGTTCTTCAAATACCTTTCTTGAGTTACATACACTCCATGTTGAGTGTATGAGATCTCCATGCCCAAGAAACATGACAAGTCTCCCAAATCCCTGATCTTGAATTCTTTCTCCATTTGCTTCTTTAGGCTTTGAATGCCTTTCTCATCTGTACCGGTAAGAATTATATCATCAACACATATGCACATGTAAATGAGCCCATCATCACTTGCTTTAACAAGCAAGCTACTATCTGCTTTAGATACTTGGAATCCAAGTTCTTTCAAGAACTTCATAAGTCTATAATTCCATGCCCTTGGGGCTTGCTTCAAACCATACAAAGCTCTCTTGAGCTTGCACACATGATCTGGATACCTTTCATCTCTGAATCCTTGTGGTTGCTCCATGAAAACATCATCTGAAATATAACCATTTAGAAAAGCATTCTTCACATCTAATTGACATAATCTCCAACCTTTACATGCAGCAATAGCTATGAGTGTCCTGATAGTTGTCATCTTTTTCATCCTTGTGGTCTCTTACCCCACGATGCCTCAGATGGTGTCATACCCTGCAAAGATTTACATGGTAACCTATTGACCAAATAAGTAGCTGTGTTTACAGCCTCAGCCCACAAATAATTAGGGCAATTTTTCTCCTTCATCATTGACCTTGCTAACTCAACAAGAGTTCTATTTCTTCTCTCTGCTACCCCATTTTGTTGAGGAGAGTACTTGCAAGTAACCTCTCTCTCATTAGAGAAATACTCTCCCCCTCCATCTCACCTTAGTCTCTTCAACTTATGACTTGTAATTCTCTCTGCATACACATGATAATGTTTGTATTGAATACCTCTGACTTATCTTTGATCACATAGATAGTGATCCATCTGGTAGCATCATCAACATAAATCACATAATACCTTGAGCCATTGATACTAAAATCCTTTGATGGTCCCCACACATCTGTGTGTACCAATTCAAGCTTCTCTGAATACATAAACCCATGCTTGGAATAAGATTGCTTATGAGCCTTACCTAATTGACATGCCTCACATCTGTATGTCATATGTTGGCCTGCAATATTAGGCAATCCAAGCACTGAACCATTATTAACCATATCTTTGATACCTCTTTCATTGAAATGTCCAAGCCTCTTGTGCCAAAGATCTAACTCAGAGATCTTATGTCCTCCATAAGTGAACAAGGCATGACCAACATTACCTTGGATCTTCAATGTAACAATCTTCCTTCTTTCTTTCCTGAAACAATTTGTTTATACCCATTGCTAGGGTCTTCCACAAACACTCCTTCATTAGTGAACCTAACTTCATACCCTTTTTCAACAATTTGTCCTACACTTATTAAATACTTAGGAATTGTAGGAACATAAAAAACCTTACTCAAGAGAGTACTGCCATCCTTGGCCTTCACTGATCCAATTGACTTCACATTGTGCTTTGTATTGTCACCTATTTGCACGACATGATTAGTTACCTTATTTTCCAAATCAATCATCAATGCTATGTTACCACTCAGGTGATTGCTACACCTTGATTCAATGTAGAAGACTCTTTGGTCTTCACTTTGCCTTTCACAAGTTGCATTCACTATCAATGTTGAATCCTCCTTCTGATCTGAAGCATAATTGTAGTAGGTATTGTTGTATTGTTGAATTTGGAATCCTCTACCTGCATTTCTTCCAAAGTAACCCCTACTACTTCTACCTCTGAAATTACCTCTTTGATTTCTGCCACCTCTTCCTCTTGAATTAAAGTTCTGATTATATCCACCATTACTCTGAGTATTATGCCAACAATCATTAGCTAAGTGATTTGTCTTATCACAAAAAGCCTTGACTCCATCTTTATTACTCCTTCCTCTTCCTCTACCTTTGCCACCTCCTCTTCCTCTTAGGAAGTTAGCTTGGCTAGTTGTACCTTCATCTTCATTTGCTTGTTGCTTTCCTTTGATATTCTTCTTCTTATCCTTTGAATACATTACATGACCTGTACTCTTGTCACCTTCACCTTTGACATCTTGCTCAAAGGTTAACATATGTCCTAGCAATTGATTTAAGTGAGGAGTAAAATGATCAAGTGATAATTCAGTAGACAAAATGAATGGCTTCCATTTGTCATCACCTCTCAAACCTGTAAGGATTTTGGACAATTACTTCCTTACCATCTCGGGTAGTAATCACTCTACAGACTTTTGCTGATGCTTTCCGACTCTCTCCGGAAGGTCGAGAAAATGGCCCTAATCTGCCAATAGCTACAATGATCCAATTGTTTCCTAGATATTCTTCAAATGAATATGCCATCCTTTGTCGTCGTGACCCTGAAAGAACAGCCTTGCAATTTTTAGTAGCAATACTAAATTTGCAGAAACATACATATGGGATATCTCGCCCATTCTACTCAGCGATAGATATGGCTGCTAGAGAGCCTGTTAATTTTGCCTTGTATTATTTTCGGCGCATTCACCTTGAATGCATTTCGGTAATTAAACAGGTTAACAAAGGAGATTGCCACGTTCTCGTCTCCCCCACATACTAAGTTTCCTGTTTCTGGTCCTTCAAGCAGCACAACCACCAGCCAAAGGTCCTGTTTTGTATCATGAAGAATCCGCGCAAATCCTGGAAAATGATGAAGAAGATGACGAAGAAATCTTCCAGCTACTCCGCCGAAAATGCATCAGAATAAGTTCATCTAATAGTCAAGTATAGGGTTCGGCTGCACGAAATGAAGCCGACAACAATGAAGACGAAGAACATGAAGAAGAAACTTTTCACGATACAGCTACTTCAATGAATCATGATTGATCAGCCCAGTCATCTCCAAAGCAGCAACAAGAGCATGATGATACGACCGATTCTGGAGCCAGTTCTTCTAAAGAAGAATCTCGACAACAGTCCAGACAAGAAAAGAAAGAAGAGGTACAACATATTATTACCGAAATTTTTGAAGAATTGATTACAACAATGGAATCTGCAGATGCCCATCCTGATAATACTACGCAGCAATCCACCGAAAAGGTATTAGAAACTAACATCGTTCTTCTCACTCCTCCCCCCAAACCTCCAATTAAGCCCATTGTCCCTGTTCCACCCGTTGTATCTGACGCAACCGACTCATCATCCTCTTCACCAAATTATTCTCCACCCAATTCCCATCAACTCCTCACCACTTCTTCATCTCAACCACGTCCTTCTCTTCTGTTTCCTTCGCTACGTGTATTTAATGAGCTCGCACCCATGGGACAGATGTTGATTCATTTATCGCAGCAACTACCAGCACAAATGAAAGAAGTAACTGATAATATCAGAGATGAATTCCAACATAAAGTTGATGTTCTGGAGGCAGATATTAGTCCACTCTAGGAAGAAATAGATGTAGTAAAAGCAGAAAATCAAGCTTTACAAGTACATATTAAAACTTTACAGGCCAGACTTGCTGAACAGGAAACAGTAATCAGTCAACGAGATGCTGCATTGGCTGAAGTCAAAGAAAAAGCTGATTTATTGTGTGTTGCTGATGCCGAAATTATTCATTTGAAACAGTTAGTCCAAGATAAGGAAGATGCCCACATAGCACTGGGAAATTTGTTAGAAGAAACTAGAGCACAACTGGATGAAGTAGTACAGAAAGGACAGGAAATGACGGCTTTATTAAAGCAAACCAATACAGAGCTAGAGTTTGCAAATGCAAACCTATTTGAATCCAATGCTGCTCTTAAAAGCCAGATGATGCTGGTCGTTCAACTACAGAAGGAGATACCAGGGATAAGAAGAGAGAGTGATGCATATTATAGGACCATCTAGTTTCAAAATCAAGAATTGGAAAGACGAGAAAATCAACTTGGAGCTCAAGCAGAAAGACTATCAAGAATAGATAAACAGATTGCAGACATGAAAGTCAGTCATGATGTAGCTTTATCAAATGAATTTTATTTACAGGAAGCTTTTCTATAGACACAAGCAGAACTTTTGATGAGCCAGGTTATTGCCACCAGTTCAGTAAGAACTGATGCTCAGTTAGTAGAACCCAAAGTCCTCAAACAGATGTTAGAGTCATTGAAAAAGAAAATTGTCCGGACATTTAGGTTAGCTAGAACTATGTATTTAGAGGGTATAATCGATGAGCCATAGACTTTTGTATACATGCGGGTTCAAGTCCACCGTGCGTGCCATTGTAAGCCGCCGGATTGGCAACTGTAAAATCCTTTTTTCCTTTTCATATTCCGCACGAACTGAGAAGTCGCTGCGACGAGTTTTTATAAAGCAATGAAAAGACATTTTCGGGGATGACCTGCAGATCGCCAGACTCTCTGTCTAGGCGATACGTCTGTGTAGTACCAAAGTGTTGTGTTTTCATAACTCTGAGTCATATTGTGTCTTTCTGTTGTGTTTGATTATCTGTATCTGTGCGTTACAGATTGAGTTACGGTAATGTTTACATTAAGTGAAGTATTGAATAGTTGTTCTGTAAGTTGTTTACAGTAAGTCTGTGTTATAGTAGCATTCACCTTGTACGCCGATTATTGAGAAGTTTTAATTTGTGTATGAGTCGATACTCTATGAGTGAGCCAAATTAGAATAGTAAGTCTGTAAGGAACGAGTCTGAGTTTTCTGTTAGTAAGTTTGATTAGCAGAGTCGATGAAAAAACTGTCATGTGAAGTGATTATTTGGGAAAATCAAGTATAGAGCCTCTGATTATTCAGACCCCTTCCACTCCCAAAAACCCGAATAGAGTTTAAACGCATTGTGACGGCAAACCCACGTTTAACTCTAACCGAGAGAGAAAATCTGCTAATGCATGTGCAGTTCCAGGTCGATGAATCACTTCGTAATCAAATTCTTGTAACAATAAAACCCAATGTGCCAAATGGCCACCTAAATGCTGCTGCCGAACCAGATATACCAGCGCAGCATGATCTACATGAAAGACGAATTTTCGGCCTAATAAATAATGCCGGAATTTCTTTACAGAATACACTAAACCAAGACATTCTCTTTCAGTTACTGAATAATTCTTTTCAGCAGGAGCAAGCCTTTGACTTGCATAATAGACAGGCCTAAACCCGAATAGAGTTTAAACGCGTTCTGACGGCAAACCCGCGTTTAACAGCACATCAAGGATAAAGGACTAAAAGAAGGAGATTTATTCCTAGTGTATACTTTGAAGCAACACGCCAAGAAGCTACATAAACGCGGATATGGACCTCTAATAATCAATAGGATTTCAACAAGTGGAGTTGTCAATGTAGCTACACTAGATGGAGATATACTTCTTAATTACATAAGTGGTTGTCGAGTAAAATGCTACATGAAGCCATTGATGGATCAAATGTTAGCACGACTTGTAGGGGCACAAAATAGAAAAAAAGAGGAAGAGAGGATTAGAGAAGAGGCAAGGCAAGAAGCCCTAGAGCATATCAACAAATGAAAAGAGTGGATAAGGCAAAGGGATGAACGATATTTACAAGGACAGGAGCCTATTCCCATGGCCAACTATCAAGTTCACTAGGCCAACACAAACAACCTCAACATATCCCAACCATATTTAAACCCACGGATTGGAACTACAGAATACCAGCTAATAGATGCATTGATAGACTCGAGAGCAACACTTAGTTGCATACGAATGACGATCATCACCCATTTTCAAACGACCATAACAGGGACTAAAGCACACATGATAGGCGTTGGGGGCCAAGTCATAGAATGCATTGGAGAAGCCATGATATCTCTCCACCTAGGAAATTCCACTATGGAGCAATGAGTTATGGTCTGCAAAGATGAGGATTTAATAGAAAATCTGATCCTGAGGCAAGATTGGATTATTGAAAATGAAGTGAGCATTCATCTAGCTCAAGGGTACATTGTTGAAAATTATGGAACATGTGCAAGCTCCAATTGTGAGGCTTGGCACATACTCACCTCTCATTTATTACCTCTTCATCATTTATGTATTTTTTTGTAAGCCCGAATGAAGAAAGACCCTAAAAATATAAAGGGCACACTCATAACCTTAGAGTAGAGTGTTGAATTAAAAAGGGATAATGTATTGAAGGCTTATATAAAAGCCAAAATATATTTAGAGAGATGAAATACTCAAAAAATACGTGACATTATCCATATGAAGTCATATGGAGCACCAAGAGCCACCCAAGGCAATGGAAGGACAAAGGCCATGAAGTGAAAGGTCAAGAGGTGAAAGAAGATGCAAGGGTAGGTGAAAAGTCCTATGCCCATACCTCTATATATAGAGGTCATTTGAACGTGACAATTTGTGGAGATGACAAGGAGATGGTGTAGAAGCATATGCTGGTCATTCTCTCACCAATGGATATTAGAAGGTACCTCATTTGGATGCTAGAAGGCACAAAGGTATTCCAACTGCATACCTTGTTTGTACACAGCCACCTTGTAAAGGTTATATCTCTCCATATACGTATCCAATTAATGCATATGATATCTTGTTGGAAATCTATCTCGCATACTCTCCGTATATGAAATATCTCTGTCAGATCATTCTCCAGTAGTTACTGAGAGCATTTCTTGTGAACCTCAGTTTTCTGCATAACATGAGATGACAGGTAGTCCATCTTTGAGCAGTTAGTTGCCTAATCAAATGAACTCCCAATGGAGTGTTCTTTAGCTTGTTAGAAAGTTACAAAAGTCTACTATGTGTGGACAAAATTTCAGAGCCATTGGATCTCTGAGTTGTGACTGAATCAGGTTTTAGTAAGCATGTGTCTTGCAGGGCAGATTCTAGAAGAGGTTCTCTAACTTCCGCTGCGTGTATTGAAGTGTATTGGAGTGCAATTTCTCCACATTTTGGTATCAGAGCTTTGGTTGCAGAGAATTGGGAGTGGAGCCCATGAATGTGCAAAGAGATCTTGAAGAGGATGCAGAGATGGCAAAGGAAAGCTTGGAGCAATCATGCTCATTGGAAAGCTATGGAGATGAAGCTTCTTGTATGTAAGAGACATTTGTTGCTTTATGTTAATTGAAGTCAAACACTCTCTTGTCCTACTCTCAAATACATATTCTTGAGCATTGAGCCATGCTATAAGTGATACTCATCACTTTGTTGAGGATTTATGAGCAGCCTATAGAAGGAGATGAAGATTCAAGCAAAGAATCTTGGATGAGCAACTATGTATAGTTGCAAATGAAAATTGCATGCATGGTTGAGATGTTGCACGCAATTGAATCAAGTGCAAGATTTGGTTAATGTACATGGCTGAACTTTTAAGCTTTTATTTAAGCTTAGCATTATATGCTTATGCATTGGATATGCTTATGTGTGCATGCTTGTGAAGTCTATGCTCATGATGAATGATGATTTTGGATAGCCATGCTTAGGCTGAATGTAAGTTGAATTTGGATTTGAAGATTGATGTCTAATATGGAAGAATGTATGCACATGTGGTTAAGGATAAGATATACACATGTTTTTAAAGTGTGGATGAGTATGAGGCTATCTTATAAAGCCTATACAAGCTGAAAATTTGCAGGTTTATGTAGCCATGTGAATTGGCATAAAGAGAGCTAAATATAAGCTCAAATGATTGGTGATTTGCATACATGCTTTTATGAATGTGTTAGCATCATATTGAAGCTTTAAAGGTTGTTCATGTTCAGCCATATATGAGCTGAAAGTACATGTGGTTGGATGCTATGAACATTGGTAAGATGTAAGGCTACCATGTATGAAGTTTGTGGATGTATCTTGTTGTGGATAAAACTCATTGAGTTAAATTTCCAAAATTAAATGTGAATGCTTATGTTATGATAATTAAAATCATTTGATCTTTGAGTTTAGATACATCATGTGATGCAATGCTCCTATTAGCACAAGCCAAGGAAAGATTGGCAAAGCTTGGATGAAGCTAGGACACAAAGCTTGGAGCCAAAGTGAAGGAAGGAGCCCAAGCTACACGTTTGTCAATCAAACACTTGAAGGTTGAAGGCTTGAAGATTGGAACCCAAGCTGAAGGTGGAAAAGGTGAAGCCAACGATTGAGATTCCCAACAAAGGAGGAGTAGAAGACTCCAAAGGAAGGGCTGCCATGAAGTATTGAAGGCTCACATGAAGGACTTGAAGACACTCCCAAGGTTTAAGGAGCACAAGCATGTGCCATAGTAGAAGGAAGAGTCACCCTAGAGAAGTGTGACATGTTGGCTGAAGCAAAGGAAGGTAAAGAAGACCATTTGTAATGCTAAGGGCTGAGGTAATGTTTTTGAAAAATCCACATTGTGTGGTGGTAAGTTCCAAGCATAAATCATGTGAATGTATTATGAAAGTGTGAGGCTAGTAAGACCACCAAAGAGAGTGGCAAGCCTATGGCAAGTAAGAACATTCAAAGAGGAATGGCAAGCCATATGTAACGGCAAGTAAGACCACCCAAAGGAGTGGCAAGCCTATGTGTATTGTTAAATGCGCGTTTGCCGTCAGAACATGTTTAAACTCTATTCAGGTTCTTGGGAGTGGAAGGGGTCTGAATAATCAAAGTGTTGAAAGTTTTTCAAGCTCAAGAGTGTGGGAACATGCCCCAAATTGAACCTTCCACATCATCCAAATCAAAGGAGGCTGATTTCCACGAGTTGGAGGCATCCAATTATGCCCATAATGGAAAGAAGTTGATTAGAAAAGATTTAGCTCACCTCTTGATGTGATTGGACCTCACTTTTGACATGTATATGCTTTTGATTGGTTAAAGAGGTTATTATGTGGTCTTTAAAACCTCTAATGAGTTGTATTATGACTTAGAGTTGTGGAAATACATGCCCAAGCTGCCGCCTTGCTTAAGCACACCCCCTACTAGCTGTTCTTTGCATATTTTGCAGAAATTTAACTTTTACACACTATCTATCTAGATGTTTTTGGCAGACCCCCTGGTCTTGTAATTGTTGTTTCTCCTTCATCCAGAATCCATTTGCAATAATTTTTGTCTTGTTGGAAAGCTTATAAATTCTACTTTGTCTACTATAAGTCTCAGGTTCAGTGCCTGCACATGTGTAGAGAAATGTCCATAATAGTGTCTATCTAGTAAGCTCATACTCTGTGAAGAGATCAAGTTATCTGTTTTGTTGCAGCTGGTTGAGGCATCATCCAGTATCCAAATGGAGTGATTTTACTCTCATTTGAAAGCTCTTAAATTCTAGTTTATGCCTGCAAAATTGCATTTTCAATCTCTGCATATAGGCAGAGAAACTCATAAAATACAGAGCCTATGTCTGAAAAATTTCAGGATCCTAGGAGGGTTCATTTGCTTTTGTTGTGCACATAGGAGTGTTTATCCTCCAACAGTGGTATCAGAGCTATAAGTGGAGTATCAAAGAGAGAAGAAGGAGCTACTGAAGTGAAGTAAGGACTTCATCAAAGTTTGAAGGAAGGAAGCAAAGAACGGGCACGTCAACAACAAGGGGAAGCAAATACATCATCAAATCAAAGACGAAGCTTCATCAAGAGGAGTAGCTCTATTTTTTGAGGTAAAAGCCATCCTTTTCAACTTCATTACATCAAGGGGGAGGTTCAAAAGAGTTAGGAGGCACCATGGCTGATCTCAATGCTCAGATTGAGAAGCTCGAGAAAGGAAACTACCAACCATGGCGATTTAGAATAAGCAATTTTTTGATGGGGAAAGGTTTGTGGGGACTTGTGAGTGGTGGAGAGCCAAAACCCTACATAGATGAGGTAAATCCAACCAATGACTAGAGAAGATCAGTAAGAGAGTGGGATGAAAGGGACAAAAGGGTCATTTTCATTTTATCTCAACATATTAGCAACTCTATGGTAGGGCATATTCAAGATTTGGATACATCGAAGAAGGTTGTTGAGAGCAGTATGGGCACCCAAGGACTGACGAGACAAGGAAGCCAGCGGAGAGAGTCAGAGCGAGGGGAAGGAGTAAGTAGACAAAACAGTCGACGCAAATCTGGCAGATAGGACCTTCAAAATTTTCCAAATCAACATCTTTATAATAGTGATTCTTATCACTAACAATCATTGTAAATACCATTTCATATTTTTGTAGCTCCATTTTGTGCAAGCCAAGGAGTCCTTGAGCTTGAGGAGCCTTAGAAGTACCTACATATCAATTTTCGTATTTTTTAGACTCCGTTTAAGCCCTCAAATTGGCCCTGGAACCTAAATTTTAACTAGGCCGGACACTAGGTCTGGACAGGGCCAAAACCTAGTCAAAAACTATAAAAAGAGCTAGAGAGCTCATTTTTTAGGGTGGATTGTAATTGAAATGAACTTGTAAGAGCTTTTTGAAAGTAATCTAAGAACTCCATTGCTTCTCACTCTTTGTCTTGCCGTGTGTGCGCGTGTGTGTGTATGTGTGTGCATGCTTGTGTGCTTCTCACTCACGCACTTGTGCCTCCACTTGCTCGAGGTCTTCATACCATCCTCACGTCTTCTCAGATTGACATTAAAGGAGGTGCTACTCATCACTGAGCTACACCAAATTTTGGCGCCGTTGCCGGGGATCGAGCTTTGAGGACGAGCGTGTGATGGTAAGACGTAGATTGGAGACGTTGGCGTTGTAGGTACTTTCTTTACTTTTCTTATTTCTCTTTTTCTTACCTCACCACCATCATCACCATCATCATCATCACCATATCCGATCTCCATCTCCATCTTCACAAAAATTTCAGTTTTTTACTATATCCCCTTCCTCCTTTCATTTCCTTCATTTCACTTGTGAGAGAGAGCGAGAGAGCAAACTGTTGTGTGCTATTTTCTGCATGCTTTTGGAGTTTCTTGCAGGTTTCAGCTTCATCATCCCCTCCAGCACGCCGCGTAGGTACGGAAATGTGCAGAACTGTCTCGCAGTCGCCGACTCCTGTCGATCGCGATTAACAGAAATTTTCATCTTTTGGTAAATCTGAGTGCACCACAGTGGACTAGAGACCCTGCACACCACATTTCCACAAAAATTTTTGAAAATCTTGCAAAATTTCAATCCATCGCGATTGACAGCTCTGTCCATCGCGATTGACAGCTCTGTCCATCGCGATTGACAGCTCTGTCCATCGCGACCGACTGCCTGTCCATCGCGATTGATACTCTGTCCATCGCGATTGATACTCTGTCCATCGCGACTGACAGCCTGCCTGTCCATCACGACCGACTGCCTGTCCATCGCGATTGATAGCCTGTCCATCGCGATTGATAGCCTGTCCATCGCGACTGACAACCTGCCTGTCCATCGCGATTGATAGCCTGTCCATCGCGACTGACAACCTGCCTGTCCATCGCGATTGATAACCTGTCCATCGCGACTGACAACCTGCCTGTCCATCGCGATTGATAGCCTGTCCATCGCGACTGACAGCTTGCTCTGTCCATCGTGATTGATACTCTGTCCATCGCGATTGATACTCTGTCCATCGCGATTGATACTCTGTCCATCGCGATTGATACTCTGTCCATCGTGACTGACAGCCCTGTCGATCGCGATTGACAGCCAATTTTAGCCAATTTTTTAGGGTTTTTTAATTGAAGAGTTGGGCTAATTTTGGGCATAAACATTTTACTCTAGAGCACATAAGGAGGCCTTAGGAAAACAACTTGGGGAAAACCTGTTGCACAGTGATCCTGTTTGAACCCTGTCTTAACCCTAGAACCCTGAACGGTCATAACTTTTTCATACGAAATCCAATTTTTGAGCTCTAGGGCTTATTGGAAAGCTTGTGGCATATACTACACACCCTCAACTGTTTTTTATAAAGATAAGGCGTTGATTTTTAGCTAGGGTATTTTGAAGTTGACCATACCCAGGGGGATCAAAGTCAGGGGTCTTAAGAATTGTTTTCCTAAAATTCACTATGCAAATTAGTATTTGTGCTACAGGAATGAGAATCATTGGTTCTGTCTTTGGAATTTAAATATTAAAGCTAACTTCGGAACTCGACAGATCTATTGAGAGCATCAAAAGGTGTTCGAAGCAAGTGTAAGTGCAAGCTTGGGAACACACTTCCTGGGCATTCAAGGGCAACCAAGCAGGAAACAAAAGGTTGGAAACTTTCAACCCCCTCTGTCAATTCCTAGCTTAGGCTAAGAACGACTAGAGGTAGGAGTAAGTCAGGGTGACGATAGGCAATTATCAAGTTGAAGCAGACCTAAACTCTCAAGTTCAAGCTAAGGACATAATCTTTGTACTATCGAGAACTTTAAAGGAAAAGAACTTAACGTGGAACGGTCAACTTTAAGTGCGGAACTACACTCAAATATACCTTACGACATGGTATCAGACAAGAATTTTAACACGGGAATCAACTAAAAAGAATCAAGTAACTGATACAAAAGGACTCTGCAACGAGGTTGTATTTGGGCAAAATTGGGCTATTCAGCTAGGCTTATGAACCTTAGATCAGGGCGACATCTAGTAAGGGATAGACAAAGCCTTAGGTCTTCAGAGGCTAGTGTCAACCACACTGCTAGGTCGTGGGCCCAGCAGTTGAGCCACCACTCATACTACCCAAGTTCTGAGACTAGCGAATCCGAGATGTCTCAAGGTATGGAGAGACCTACAGGAAGTTCAGGAGTGCCATACTTGCACAGGGTAGAAGGCCCTTACAAAACGCAGTTGGAATACCTTAGGACCAACCGATTAGGTGCCAGCATCTATGAGGACGGTGTTGATATATTTAGGTAGTGATGTGTGTGAACACTCTAAGACTGTCGGGGCACTTTTTTCCCTCTTTAGGAGGTTTTTTTCCCCCGGCTTGTATATACGCCTATTGCCCTAATGGGCTACTTATCTTTGTACATTCTCTAGTAATACATTCAGTCTTGTGTGTTGTGCTCCAAGCTTCTTCTTCTTCCTTGTGCTGTTCGCGTGCTTCCGCAGACGTTTAACTCCAACAATTGGTATCAGAGCAGGTCGTCGCTTCTTCTAGGGCGCCGTCGACACTCCTCCGTTTGCAGTCTCATATTCGCACAAAATTTGGTGAGCATACTCAGGGTGTTTCCGAGATCAAAACGGCTTTGCTCTGTGGTGTCAAAATCGCGATCTGAGCTCGTTTCGGCCTCCGAACGCACTACCGCAGCGCTTGTGCAGGCTATTTCGTCCTTTTGTGCCAAAGGTATATACCAGTTTCTGTTCGCCAGTTTAAGCGTCTCGAAGTCTGCTACAGGTCTAGCAGAACTCGTTTGGGCAGTTCCGTTCAACTTTTTTAGATACAATCAATTTTCTGCATCAAGGTATTTTAGTCACCGGCCATGGCTGAAAGCAGTGATGTATTCCGTATGTTGGCTGTTGAGGATAAGTTGGATGGTACCAACTACCCATTATGGGCTTATATGATGCGACATGTACTGGTTGCAAAAGGATTGTGGAACATTGTGCAGGGTGTTGAAAGACGTCCTGTTACACCTGTAACGACAGGTACTGCAAATACAGGTGTTGGAGCTGATGAAGATGGTGTCGAAGATGATATTCCGCAGATTCCTGTTCGTGCTGCTGTTTCTGTTGCACCTACTGCAGAGCAGATTCGTTGGGATGGCAGAGATGCCCAGGCACATGCATTGATAGCTTTGTCTGTCAAACGTGCCATTATTCCTCACATTCGCTCTTGCAGAACAGCAAAGGATGCTTGGGATACGCTTACCACTTTGTACCAGGCTAGGAATGAGGCTCGTGTTGCTTACCTCCGAAAACAGTTGGAGAGTGAGCACATGAATGAAGGTGATTCTATGGACAGTTTTCTTACAAAGATCAAAGACCTGAAGGAACAATTGATTTTTGCTGATGAGGTTATACCAGATAGCTCACTTGTGTAGACCGTTCTGAATAGTCTTCCTGATTCATATCAGAGTTTTGCCTCTATCATTTGAGGAATTAGTCTCTGTTCTATTGCAGGAAGATCAGTCCAGGCAGAACAGGTCCATTATGCGTGTTGCAGATCAAGCTTTCTTGGCTAGTCAGAAGGGCAAAGGAAAATGGAGCTCTTCTACTAGTAAGCAGAAATCTGCAAATGCTGCACAATCGAAGAACCAGGATAAAGATGAAAAGAAATCAGAAAAGCAGAAATTGTTCTGCAAGTACTGTAAAGGAAATGATCATATTATAAAGAACTGTCCAAAGCTGGCTGCTAAAGAGGCAAAGAAGAAAGAGGCTAGAATGGTTGTTGCAGAGGCCTCTACACCAAAAACAGAGTCTGCAAATCTTGTGCAGGAAGAAGAATGGGCGTTTACTACTGTCTGCAGTTTTGACCCATCTTCTCATGATCAGTGCATGTCTGCAGTAGACTCAGATGTTTGCCAGTACTTTGACAGTGGGGCGACGAAACATATTACCTCGCAGCACAATTTCTTCTCTTCACTTGAGCCTGCTCCTACAGGGAATACTGTCACATGCGCCAATAACTCCTCTTATCCTGTTATGGGAGTTGGTAAGATCATTCTGACTACTGCTGATGGTAGTTCTTTCACTTTGTCAGATGCTTTATTTGTGCCAGGGATCAAAAAGAATCTGTTATCAGTTTCTGCATTAGCCAAGATTGGCTTGGTTGTGAAATTTGTTGATGACAGGTGTACAGTCCATGATCTCTCAAATGGTGATGTGATTATTGCTTCTGGCATTTTATGTCGTGGGCTGTATAAGCTCATAGACTATGAAAGATCTGTGAATGATTCGGCATGTGCAGTTCATGATTCTCAGGCTATGTCAGATGCAAAGCTTTGGCATGCACGCTTTGGTCATCTGAATTTTGCTAGTTTGTTACGCCTGCAGAAATCTGAAATGGTGTCCTCTTTGCCCAAACTTGAGGCACCTGGAAAACATGTTTGTGAAGGCTGTATTTTGGGCAAAATGCAGCGTTCTTCCTTTCCAAAAGATGGTTCAGTTCGGGCTACGCAGAAATTACAGCTTGTACATAGTGATGTCTGTGGTCCTATGCAGACACCCTCTTTTGGAAATTACCTTTACTTCGTGACTTTCATTGATGATTTTTCCAGGCATGCATGGGTATATCCACTCAAAGCAAAGTCCGAAGTGTTCATGTGCTTCAAACAGTTTTTGGTTTTGGCTGAAAATCTGTCAGCATGTAAAATGGGCACCCTCCGTTCTGATCGAGGGGGGGAATATATGTCTTCAGATTTTAATGCATTTCTGGCTGAACGTGGGATAAAACACAAGTGTACAGTGCCGTATACACCTCAACAGAATGGAGTTGCTGAACGAAAGAACAGGTCACTCATGGAGATGGCGAGGTGCATGGTCAAAAGTCAGGCTTTACCACATAGTTTCTGGCTTGAGGCTGTCATGTGTGCAGCGTATGTATTGAACAGGTGTCCCACTAAAGCATTGCAGTCTATCACTCCATATGAGGCTTGGCATGACCGCAAGCCATCTGTTGCTCATCTGCGTGTTTTTGGTTGTTTGGCATATGCATTAGTGCCTGAACAACATCGTAGAAAATTGGATGATAAGGCAGTAAAATGTATTTTTGTTGGGTACAGTTCTGAAAGTAAAGGCTATCGTCTGTATCATCCACAGACTAAATGCATTCTGGTTAGCCGTGATGTTGTCTTTGTGGAAGATGCTATTCAGCCATTGCTTTCATGTACTAAGGAGACATCTGTTAGCTCCAAAGACATGTATGATACTTTGATGCCTCTTTTTACAGGTGGACATGCTAGTGCTGGTCCTAATGAGGCAACTTCTCAGCCTTTGCAGGTTTCATATGATGATGCAGATCATTCCATTTCTGATGCAGATTTACATGATGCACTTGTTGATGAGAGAGCTGATATTGAGCAGGCAAAAACTATGCCAAAATGGCTGGTGCAGACTTTGCGTGACAGCAAATTAGATGCACCTTTGTCATATCGTACTCGTTCAGGCTCTCATAGTGCCTCCTTTGCATCAGATTGCTATGCTATGGCTGCATCTAGTCTCTGTGATGAGAATGAGCCTGTTTCTTTTGATGAAGCACAAAATTCAGAAAATTGGATGGCTGCTATGCAATCTGAATATGATGCTATAATGAAGAATGGTACATGGTCTTTATGTGACTTGCCTCCTGGCAAGAAGGCCATTGACACTAAGTGGGTATACAAGCTGAAGCGTAAACCTGATGGTACAGTTGACAGGTATAAGGCTAGGCTTGTTGCAAAGGGTTATGCGCAGGAAAGAGGCATTGATTTTGATGAGACCTTTGCACCTACATGCCGTATGACTACTGTTCGGAGCATTTGTGCACTTGCAGCCCATCATGGTTGGAATGTACATCAGTTGGACATTAAAACATCATTTCTGAATGGTGACTTGCATGAAGAAGTGTATGTTTTTCAGCCCCGTGGCTTTGTGCAGAAAGGGCATGAAAACCAGGTGTGCAGGTTAAAGAAGGCGTTATATGGTTTAAAGCAAGCACCACGTGCTTGGTATGAGAAGATACATGCCTATCTGATTGCACATGGTTTTGAGAACAGTCCAACTGAAAGCACCTTATATGTTAAGCGTGCTAATGATGTGCTTCTGATCATTGTTGTCTATGTTGATGATATGCTGCTCACTGGTCCTATTGAGACACATATTGCTGATTTTAAGGCTGATTTGCATGCCTCATTTGAGATGTCTGATTTGGGGCATTTGCATCACTATTTGGGCATTCAGTTTATGCACGTTGATGGTGGAATGGCTTTGTGTCAAACGAAATATATTGACACATTATTGCAGCGTTTTGGCCTTGAAGACTGTAAGCCTATTGCCACTCCTATGGAGACAGGTTTACGATTGAGTCTTCATGATGCTGGAGATGCATTTGATGCTGTTCTCTATCAGCAGGCTGTTG